>OY735889.1:10032500-11232500 GCA_963506565.1 Tachystola acroxantha
CACTAAACGCTTCATTAAACAGTCACTGACAAACTACCTTTACACACTCGACTATCATGCAACTGAAAAACTTTTAACAATTATAAAATAATAATAATACAAATATTTGCTTACTTACACATAAATATTATAGATTAAATAAAGAAGTCAACTAACTATTAACTTGATAATTATATGGAACACACACTAAAAAGCTAAACAATGAATACTTGTAAAAAGTACATAAAATATGCCTATTGAGAATATAATATATTATATATATTAATATACTTACATATTTCTAACTACATGGTCTGATGGCTGCACTGCATTAAGTGAAATCACTTGGTATAGTGCAACCACCAAACCACGCTCTAACCAAACTACGCTCCGACTAAACTACGCTCCAACCTATTCCAGGGAAACATAGATCATTGTTATTGAACAACACATTCCTTTGTTCGACTAACATTTTTAATAGTGGGTAATCGAAACATTGTGGCCTATTTATTATTTATTTCAAGTTTATTTCTATAACTTACTGGAAAGAAACTATACAAATATATTTATACTGTTAATATTTATTTATACGAAAATATTACTATGTATCTTATATGTAAGTACCAGAGAAAAGGGAAATGGTGATATTTATAATATATAATATTGTGTGTGTGAAGTGAAAAGTGCTCACAAGAACGAGAACACTACCACTCAACATGAACTCTCGGTTTCCTACGTACAGGTTTTTACCTAGTTAGGAGTCAGATATTCACTGTTTCGGCGGTAAGTACAGACCTGAGCCATGAGCTAAGTTACCACTTACATCTACCCACAAAATGTATCTTACCTAATGTTAAATGTACTAAATAAATAAAATAAAATAAAATAAAAGGTGGTGATTCGCCATTCAACAGACCACTAACTCAACAAACATTTTTTTCACCAATAGTCACGCCGCATCAGTAACAAATAAACACACGGGAGATTTATCCGACTATACTACAGCAGGACCAAACCGAACAAGCAACCTATCATTTACTGCAAACGTAGTCTACTGTCAGCTCTGTTTCGTCTCAGGATCCTCAGGATATTGTGTTTCATTTTGATAAGTTTTGATTGCAAAAACTTAATTTTAGTCTGTTTTCGAAGCTCACTAAAAAACTTGGCTTCAGTCACTGCACTTGGAACTTTTTTGAGTCCGCGCATGGAAAAAACGCCGCGGATGGTATTGGTGGAGCTATTAAGCGAAATTTAGATACCCATGTGGCACATGGTTTTGATATTCCAGACGCTGAAAGAGCTTTTGAGTTATTAGGGAAGTCTTCCAAAATAAGGCTACACTTTGTAACAGAGTCCGATATCTACACCATCAAAGAATATTTAGCTAATGACAAGATCATACCGTTAAAAGGAACCATGTCTGTACACCAAATTGTAACTACGGAAGATGAATCGCTGATTAAATACAGAGACGTTAGTTGTCTTTGTGGGGAAATTAGAGGCTATTGTGCATGCTTTGAAATTAATGAGCATAGGTTGATCAGTGAAACACAAGCTATCAGTTCAAAAAATAAAGAATGTAGCAAAGCAAATAAAAACAAAAAAAATGTTGTGTTATCTAATGTTAAAGCCTCGAAAGAAAATACTAGATTCACTGGACATGATAAATTACCATTATGTCTTCGTGAAATAAAGCTGAACACAGATATGTTTTCTGAAATGTCTCACGAAAACGCAAATGTAAGGACAATACGACTAAAGCTCTGCACATTAAGAAGGTCCATAAAAGATCAGAAGTAAAAATAAATATACATGGATATATTAGCGGTGACGAAGAAAAATCTAAGAAGAAAATAGAGGTTCCAAAGAGCACTATGACAATAAAAAAAACTGAAACTAAGAATAGGAGACAAATAAATATCACCCAAAAATGTGCTTCCAAAATAAATAAATATGAAAAATTTAAGAGACAAAGAAGATCATCGATTGCGACTACTACTTCTGAAAGCAATGAAATGAGCATTCATACAGATTCTATTAATTAGATAAAACGGGAATTACCGTGTTAAACATTTATTATTATTGATGTCTCGATATTTCGACAGCATTGCAGCCATCATGGTCACGAGTAGACTGAAGTCGGTGAGTGTTAAACGTCAGAAGGGTGACACAAAACGATCTACCCTCTTTCGTGTTCGCTGACTGCGTTGAGAAAAGTTGTTGATATTTGCAGGTACCCCCATTTTGCAAAAAGAACTAATTATGTCCGCTCGTTTGCACGCACTCGCCTTTGTGCCTCGTTTACATAAGTCGATCACTGGATTCCAAGTTTTTGACAACAGAAAACCATCGTCGCGATTGAAATTTCTGTATTTCTTTATTTCAATGGCCTCGCCAATCTAATTAATATGTATACAAACCGTGAAAGTTTAAAAAGTGACATACAGATTCTGATTTAGTAGATGCACTTACAGATATGGAAAGTGATTATGACGACACTAATCCAAACGAAATGATGGATAAAGAGAATAATGCGACAAATAATAATACGATAGGGCAAGGAGTACATATTGAGTCAGAGAAAGATCGACTAAATCTGAAAGTGGAACAGCAGGTGACCGATGTTGAGAGAAATAAAGTTATACAAGTAATGATGGATGTTGATGTGATAGTACAAGAAATGGAAATAAGTGACACCAAAGAACAAGAATTACAGAACATTGGTAGGGAAGGAGACAATAAAAAGATGAGGACAGATTGCAGAAAAATAATGCGATGGAATCAGAATTACAGGGGTATATAACTGAAAATGAACAAGATGTTTACAGTATAGGAGACACGGTGTTGGTACGATATTATATTAGAAAGTCGTGGAAATATTATGTAGGTTTAATTGAAAATATTCATGATGATTCTAATAAAATGTATACCATATCTTTCATTAAAACTCTACCCTCAGATGATAAACTTAAATTTAGAAAACAAAATAATAGAGATAAAGATACAGTTCCTGAAAACTTAATTGTAAAACTAATACAAATAACACAAATATCTGAAAAACCTCAAGAATATGTTCTTTGTGATTGTGAAGATGTAGTATATTTCGTGTAACAAAAAGGTCAAATTAACGACAAGCTATACAAGCATATAGATTATTCGTTATTGATTTAAATACATACTTAGATTTATATTAGATTATAAAATGATTATATTTTATAAAAATTGATAGTGTTGTTTTAAAAATAATTTTATATAAGTACTTATTTTAAAGTAAAAAATATAATTAGTATTGCTTTTTGTGTATGTAAGATTTTATAATAAGCAAAAGTAAATACCTCACTACATATATTATATAATAAAACTGTTTTGGCCAAGTTGGTGTATTTTTTATTGGTTGGTAATGGTGTTGATTGGAGGCTTGCCAGTGACTCGCCACCTGGTGCGGTAAGAAGAAGAATATAACTTAAAGAGTTTGCATACCTATCATAGACGATGACAGTTTAGTCTCGCTTTGGCAGCTCCTGTGGCGACATGTAAATGTGCATTCGTACAGCAAATCATCATTAAACCCGCATTTGTCCGCATTGTGTGTTGTAATATATAACTTTATGTGTGCCCGCTTACTTTCTGTGCATGAATAACAATATAACCTTTTATCCGCTGTGTATGAGCCGAGAACAGTGGTCCGCCTGCAGGTCGGTACGAAAGTGTGCTTCCGTGTTGGTTGGTGGCTTACGCTCTGAGTGCGAACTATTTTTACGGGATGATCAGGTGAGTCAAAGATCTACATTATTGTCTCTAATGGGAAATACACCAGTCTGGTCATCAGTCCGCTTTCCTTTATTCCGCTCCAAATCATACAAAAACTGTACGATACGTGCCATTGAATTATTAATATTACGAGTATGTTAATTTTGTTTTTCCAAAGAAATATTGTTTTTATGTGTTTCTCTTATGTTATTAAAGTTGATTAAATTTTTAAATATTAAAGTTGATTAAACTCATATTTTACTTCTTTTAGTTCAATAGGTGTGACCTCGCCCTAACATTATCAGTTTCGTAACAAATTATAAGTTTCGTTACAATTTCAGTTTAATAACAAATTCGTTACGGTACATCTATTCTGAATTTCACCCATTATACACCTTATGTCATTATTTATATAAATAATTACAACAAAAATTATGTTTTTTTAGCTTTTTTGGTGATGGAGAATGTATATCACAACGAAGGAAAGAGTACATACGAATATTGAAATAATATATTATTGCTATGTACCTACTGATCTCTTTTAAGTCGGTGCCAAGCCAAAGCGCGCGCGTGTTGTATGTATGTATGTGATGCGGCGGGAGCGGGAGCGGGGGCGGGGCGGCGATGAAAGTAGTAGTTACGTATCCCTATCGTATACCTATTTGGCTTGGCACCGACTTAAAAGAGATCAGTAGGTACATAGCAATAATATATTATTTCAATATTCGTATGTAGATGTAAAAATTAATTATTTTTTGCTTTTTAGTTCCTTTTTTTATTTTTTTGAAGGCGTTTTTTTATTTATTAAAAATGACTTATTTTTTGCTTTTTAGTGGTGTAAATATAGGTAACAAGGTAAGATAGGGTAGGTTATGCATGATTTGGAGGCCTTCCTTACGTGCATCTCGTCTCGTATGATAAAGCGTCGAGCATTTAAGTCTGAAAATGACAAAGGTGAGCGCCTAAAGCGCAATAGAAAAAGAAACAGACCAAAGCGCCTCGGAGAGTCTTAAAATATATATACACATAATGCTAATGGCTTCATTTCCATTCCCCAATTTGTACTACATTCCAAGCATCTGAGGCTATGGTGACATTTAGCGTAGAATTTTGCCTCTTATTTTATGCTGAGCTGTAACTGTGCATAAACTACAAGGTACAACCCTGAATAGAGCTGTCATTAGCTCCCGAACATGCTGTTGTCTGAGATAATCAACACCAAGAACTCTGCATGGCAAAAGAAGTCACTTGCCACGAAGATTGCTGAGACTAAAGTGTATCAGCTCAATGCTCTCCACTCTCAGCTTGTTAGTGAAACAGAGAGACTATCATGGTGTGCTTCCTTCCAGATCATGACTGGAGGTGCCTACACCTCGAATTGGGTCACCAATTTGTACTACATTCCAAGCATCTGAGGCTATGGTGACATTTAGCGTAGAATTTTGCCTCTTATTTTATGCTGAGCTGTAACTGTGCATAAACTACAAGGTACAACCCTGAATAGAGCTGTCATTAGCTCCCGAACATGCTGTTGTCTGAGATAATCAACACCAAGAACTCTGCATGGCAAAAGAAGTCACTTGCCACGAAGATTGCTGAGACTAAAGTGTATCAGCTCAATGCTCTCCACTCTCAGCTTGTTAGTGAAACAGAGAGACTATCATGGTGTGCTTCCTTCCAGATCATGACTGGAGGTGCCTACACCTCGAATTGGGTCACCGCCGGAGCTGCGGCCAAAACCTACTTGGTGACCCACTATGGAGATTCCTTCTGATCACCATAGGGTCTAAGAGGCTTGTTGCAGAGAGCAACCTTAGTTTTAGTTATTATTTTTTAGTTTTAGTTATTTTAGTTTAGGGAAAAAAACTTTGCAAAGGGACAAGTATACGTGGCTCTCATGAGATTTAAGACATTGGAAGGAATAGCTCTATCTGATTTAGAACCATCTAAATTGTTAACTAAACCCCACTATGAACGAGCTTTAGCAGAAATGCAACGTTTGAGAAATCTCATTTCTGACTAAACGTAGACCGGTACTTATCTTTGTTCAGTGTCTGTACATTATTTAAAGAGTCATCCCCTACCTACCAAGGAATTATACCTTGTACCATCAGCGTAAGTTATTCATTTGATTCAATAACTTGAAAGATTATATAATATATATATAAGTAACAGTATATTTGTACCTATAATATTTGAAGAGTTCCCTCTATTTCTCCAGGATCCCATCATCATATCCTGACCTGATGACTATGGGACCACCTGGGAGATATACCCCTTCAAACTTGAATGATTAAAAGTTACGTCCTATAATGTAAAGAATTATACCCCAACTCTTAATCGTTAAGGAGTTGTACCTTCCATCATCAGCTTACCAACGTAAGTTGATGACTACCAGATGTAAATACTTGCATTCACGTTATATGTGCCTATAACATTTGAAGAGTTCCCTCGATATCTCCTGGATCCCATCATCAGATCCTGACATTATGACTATGGGACCACCTGGGAGGTATACCCTTTCAAACTTGAAAGATTAAAAGTTACGTCCTATAATATGTAAAGAATTATACCCCAACTCTTAATCGTTAAGGAGTTGTACCTTCCATCATCAGCTTACCAACGTAAGTTGATGACTACTTTCACTTTTGCGAGCCTATATCACTACGATTGATCTAACAGGAATAATATTTTAGTGAAATGGCGTTTAATTACGGCAGGTTGTGGTACAAACTTTTGTATGAGAACTGATCACTCCCGATTCACCTTAAGGCGCTGTTTTTAATGTACTAAAATATTATTGCGTGGCCCTGGTACCACACTTGGTTACACAAATTGTTGACTATCTTATGTTTTTTTAGGTACATCTTCGTCAACATCAGCCCGACAGTTAGAAGAGACAGTCAACTTGGAAGAGAAAACTTCTACGAGTATTTTACAAGTTCCAGCTCATACTAGTACCAGTACCTCGTCTGGTTCGCCTACTCCAAGTGAACCAATTCCAATTGTTAACCAACCAGCAACAGAACCAGATGTACGATTTTGTGAAAATGTCGCGAATGATCCTGCTCTCTGGCCGCAAGTAATACCCGATAATTTAAGATTATTTTTAACAGAACGTGGACCGATTCAGATAAAAAAAACCAACTATCCTTCAGATAGTAACATGAGGTCGTTTTCAGATACATATTACAGTAAAAAGTTACAAAACAACGAAATTATTCATCGAGTTTGGCTTGTATATTCCACATCTTCTGACTCTGTATTTTGTTTTCACTGTAAGCTTTTTAATATTAATGTCACTGCATTTAATGGCCCCACTGGTTACAAAGACTGGGGGCATTTGTCGAGAAATATAGAACGACATGAAAAAAGTTCAGGTCACATATGTTCTCTAAAAAAATATTTGGATCTAAAAAATGACTTATCGAAAGGCCAAACAGTAGACTCGGTAAATCAAGCTGAAATAGACCGCGAAAAAAAGAGGTGGACGGCAGTTTTGGAAAGGATAATCGAAATTATAAAATTTTTGCCAGGTCAAAATATAGCATTTAGGGGCACAACCGAGAAGTTGTATGACCCAAATAATGGTAATTTTTTAAAGTTGGTGGAGAGTATATCTAATTTTGATAGTACACTATCAGAACACATTGCTCGAATTCAAAGAGCTCAGCATCGCATGCCACATTATCTTGGTCATAACATTCAAAATGAACTGATTAGTATAATTGCTGAAAAAATTAAAACGACTATAATTAGTCTTCTGAAGCAATGTAAATACTACTCTGTAATTCTAGATTGCACACCTGATATTTCACACCAAGAACAACTTACTGTTATTGTGAGGTTTATTTATTTAAATCCATCGACAAAACGCGCTGAGGTACGAGAACATTTTTTAGGTTTTTTACCTGTAACTGATACTACCGGACAAGGGTTGGCGACATATTTGTTAGATTTCTTAAAATCATGCGATATTGAATTAGATGATTTGCGAGGCCAAGGATATGATAATGGGGCCAATATGAGGGGGAAAAATATAGGCCTCCAAAAAAAAATATTGGATATGAATCCTCGTGCTTTTTACGTACCGTGTGCTGCTCACTCCCTTAATTTAGTAGTAAATGACGCCGCTAAAAGCTCATTGGAAATTACAAACTTTTTCTGTATTGTCCAAGAAATCTATGCATTTTTTTCAGCATCCACATCACGCTGGGATGTAATTATGAAACAGATACCTACTTTGACATTAAAACCTCTTTCAAATACGCGTTGGGAAAGTAGATTTGATGCTCTTAGGGCACTCCGTTTTAACATGGATAAAATTTACGATGCATTATACTCTATTTTTACAAATAACAAGTATGACAGCGACACAAAAAACATAGCGAGTTCATTAATGGCCAAATTAAAATCTTATAGATTCATATGTTCAGTAGTTATATGGTACAATATTTTACTAAAGATTAATATTGTAAGCAAAAATTTGCAAAAATCAGACGTAATTATTTCAGAAGCTACAAAAATGATTAATCTGGTTAAAAAAGATTTGGAGAAATACCGCACTGATAGCGCGTTTGAACAGTTGTTATCTGATGCAAAATTAATTGCTGAAGAATTAGAATGCGAAACAGAATTTAAAGAAACTGCTCGTCCACGTCCCCGAAAAAGACATTTTGATTACGAGGCTGCAGATGAGCCCATTTTAAACCCAACCAACAAATTTAAAGTATGTTTTTATTTTTTTCTACTTGACACTGCTATCTCGAAATTAAATGAGAGATTCGTTTTACTGGCGGAACACAATTCAGTTTTTTCACTCTTCCAAAACATTGAATGCTGGAATAAATTAGAGATGCATGAAAAAAAATCTCAGTGTTCTCGGCTTTAAGAAAAACTAACATTTAAAAATAGATTTGATATTGACGGGGAGGATTTATATAATGAATTAGAATTGTTGCCAATATTTTTTCCCAATGCATCAACAAGTACTCCCACTGATATTTTAAGCTATATATATTCTAATAATTTAATTTCCTCATTTCCTAATATCTCAACAGCTCTGCGTATATATTTAACACTGCCTGTTACAGTAGCAGAAGGTGAAAGATCCTTTTCAAAATTAAAATTAATAAAAAATTATCTTCGTTCAACCATGACCCAAGACAGACTGACAAACTTAGCCATTATAAGTATAGAATCCAAAATTGATATAAAAATAAATGATTTAATTAAAATCTTTGCCAACTCAAAGGCAAGAAAAATTGAGTTTGTTTGATGTATGTGTATGTACATGTAATAAATAGATATTTAGTAGTCAAAGTTTTAAGTTTAATTTTGTATTTTAGAGTAATAAATAAATAAATAAATTATCAAAATTACGTGTATTGTGTTTTCTTGGTTGACTAGGACCCCTTTCATACTGCAGTGTGTCGTCGTCGGTCGCGTGCCACGCTGCAGTGCAAAAAAAAACGAGGGCGCAGGCTGAGTCCCGCACCCCGGCGCAGAATAGACTTAAGACGGCCCTGCTACCAGATGTAAATACTTGCATAGCTTTATAAAATATATGAAAAACCTTATATGTGCCTATAACATTTGAAGATTTCCCTCGATTTCTCCATGATCCCATCATCAGATCCTGACCTGATGACTATGGGACCACCTGGGAGGTATACCCATTCAAACAAAAAAAGAATTTTCGAAATCGGTCCAAGCGTCTTCGAGTAATCAGGTAACATACAGGTAAAAAAGATTTCGACGAATTGATAACCTCCTCCTTTTTTTTGAAAGTCGGTTAAAAACGTGTTAACATGGGCGATCATTTTCGTGTATCGTATTTGTATTTAATGTCATTTTTAATAAAGTTACATAAAACGTGTTAACATGGGCGATCACAGACAATAGGATCGGCCGGACGCCATCCCTCTGGCGGGGCTGCTCCCCCTCAGAGGGGTATGCCGTTGTCACGCGCATAAATAGAGCGCGGCGTCCTTCCGAGCCTCACTTCTTCTACTTCGTCACCATCGAACTACGTGCGTGAATTCACCAGATTTCGTTACGCCACGCCGCGCCACGTGAATTCACCACGCCATAATCGCCCATGTTAACACGTATAGTTTGGATAGAAAACGTGTTGATTATTTCAACGACACCTCGCCATACCACTCTGCGGTCTACCGAAGCCTAGCGACTGCGCATCTACTTCGAGGAGAACCGAACCTCCACCGGTGCATTGGGATCTAAGGCTCAGGTCTTCCTGGCACTATCTGAGCCCGGTCCCGCACAGTTTCAAACCAAATGGGGAAGATATGCATTCTTGAGATTACCCTTTGGCATAAATGTGGCACCGGAAATTTTTGATAGAGTGATCAATGAGACATTTAGGGATATTGATAACGTTGAAACTTTCCAGGATGATGTGTTTCTGTGGGCAGATTCAAAGTCAGAATTACGGGAATTACTTATTAGAGTTTTGAAAGTAGCTAAAACAAAGGTATAAAGTTCAATCCTAATAAATTTATTTTTGACGCCGATCATGTGACATTCTTAGGTCACACTTTCAGTAAAGCGGGATTGCAGTGGATAAAGAAAAGGTTAAAGGCATTGCTGAAATGAAAACGCCTTCAGATAGAAAATCTCTCCAAAGATCATTAGGAGTGTTTAATTTTTTGTCAAAATTCATTCAAAATTACTCTGATAATTCAGCTCCACATAAGTGGGTGATAGACGTACGAGCAAGTACGCGTACTTATGGCTCGACGACCTTTTTCGCTTGTGTGTCACGTACTTTAAAACCACCGCGCAAAATCGTCGGCGATCCAACCGGTTTGAAATCTGGCTCGTCTTAACTCGTACGTGTGGCAGCAGTGCTGATTTATACAAGATTTAGAATTCCAGGTAAAAAATATATAAGTTAAATTAGTAAAATAAATACTCTACTTATATCAAATCATTGCAATGGTTTATTTTACCATTCCACTAAGATTCCATTAAGCAAATAAGATAATGAGCGCAATTCGCATTAAATTAATAAAAACGCGCCCCATGTTTTAGTCGGTCAGCATTTCTAATCGCAAACCATAAGTAGGTGTGACCAAATGGGACTCGTAATATTTTTAATTTTAATAGGTGTTACGAGATGAGACACATTCCGAGGTGTTACCAGATGCTACTATTACCAAATGGGAATAAGCCAACGAAGTTTAGTGCCAATTGGCCCCCAAGCTGATGAAGCACCACAACGTGCCATTACAGCCATTCCTTCCGAAATTATTAAAATCATACCACTATTTGATGGGGATAATTGTACGTTAAATTTTATCATTAAAAAATGTGATTATGTCATAGCTAACTTTGCGGGTAATCCAAGAAACGAACCCAAAACCCAATACGTCATGCACATTATTACTTCACGATTAGTCAGGAAGGCGGCCGGATTAATAAGTGAAAATGATACCAACTGGACTGACCTAAAACTGCTTTAATTCAGCATTTTGGTGACCAAAGGTCCAAAGATTGCTTACTAATGGAGTTAGAAGCTATAAACATCAAACCTCGTGAATCATATTTAGAGTTATTAGAGCTGTGTCAAACCGTATGTATTCGGTACTGAGTAACGGGTGCGCCATCTAGTTCGAAGTAACGAAACGTTACACACGAATGCATTTCTTTACTCGCACTTTTCGTATGGGTACCTAACCTACACTGTTTTAGTTCACGCAAGTACCGTTGATGCGTGTATTGAAACGTATAAGTATAATGCGCATGCGCGCGCTTATTCGGTGAATTTAAAAACGTACGTTACAAAGAAAGACGTTAGTTTGTTACAAGTCTGTTATGTATAATTTGAAAATTCGTCGTCAAAGTTATTTACTGTTTATTGAAGATATTGTGTGTGTAGACAAAGTTTGAGATTGGAACAGAAACAAGGTAAGAAAGTGTTGTGTTGTATTGAAAGTGAAATTAGAAAGAAAACTGTATATTTATTTTTGTTTATTATTATCGCGTATTTTACGTGTTTTTTGTAGGTACTTATCTTAAAAGAGATATCTAATGAGATTTAATTGTTTCTTGGTTAATCTGTTAATTATCAAACATTGTTAATTATTTATATTCGATTTATTATTAGGTATTTACACTTATTTTTTTTTTATTTTACAGTTCAATTTCCTTACCACAATGGATAAAAAAAAAACTATGGGGTTTTTATACGCAGACTAAAGACGATAAGGCAAAATGTGATCTTTGTAATTCGTTGTATTCAGTGAAAGGCGGCTCTACTACAAATTTGAAAAAGCATCTCATGAAAAAACACAGATCAACCTATGAAACCATCATTCCATGCTCCGTATCAGATGCAGAAGTTTTAGAAGCTCCTGTACCATCAACTTCAGCAAGCACAGAATCTAATCCTGTTATTAAAAAAAATGAAACCAATTCGCAACAGACTAAAATAAGTGCCTTTATTAAACGTCCAGTAGGTGTAGTAAGATAAAAAAAATATTAATGATTTAATTTTTAAAATGATAATTAAAGACCTTCAGCCTTTTTCTGTAGTTGAAGATGCAGGTTTTAAAGATCTTATTAATTATTTAGAACCAGGCTACAAAATGCCTTCAAGGTACATATTAAGTAATACTATGTTGGATGCTCACTACTCAGAAGTCCAAAAAAAATTAAAAGAAGAATTGGAGAGTGCAAAATATGTATCAATCACCACCGATGGCTGGACTTCAAGAGCAACAACTTCTTACCAAGCTGTAACAGCCCATTATTTATTAAATTGGGAGTTGAAGTCAGCCTTATTAGGCTGTTTTGAATGTCATGAGCGACACACGGCCGAATATATAAAGAATGAGCTGAATAGGTTGCTCTCCCATTGGAATATACAAAATAAAATATTTGTCTGCGTTACAGATAACGCAGCGAACATGAAGGCGGCTATACGATTAACAAATTATGAACATTTGCCGTATATCGCTCACACTCTTAATTTAGTCGTGCGTGCAGGTCTCCAGGACTGTGGACTCGGGGAGCTGATAAAAAAAATAAAAGCCATTGTGGAACATTTTCACAGGAGTCCAATAGCTACCAAAAAACTAATTGCAATGCAGGAGCAGCTGAGGCCTAATCTAAAACCATTAAAGCTAAAAATGGACATACTGACCAGATGGAACAGCACCCTGGACATGATTGAGAGGATTTGTTCACTTCAAGAACCTTTAGAAGCATCTCTTGGAATCCTACACAATCCGGTAGAAAATCTTTCAGAAGGCGAATGGCAAACACTGCCAGAAATAATAAAAATTCTGAAGCCATTCAAGCAACTCACTGAAAAAATGTCTTCTGAAAAAAAAGTGAGTGTTTCAATGATCCTGGCTTCGACAGAAAGTATGATTATAATTTTTAACAATTTAGATGCAAATATTATTACAAATACAGGAAAAAAACTGGCAATTAAAATAATAACGGAATTTAAAAGTACATTCAAGAATTGTTACAGGCACCCAGTTTTATCTAAAGCAGCACTGTTAGACCCGCGTTTTAAGAAGCTGGCATTTAGGTTTGATGCATCAAGTTATGAGTCTACCAAAGATGCATTGAAAACTGAGCTGCAAAACGAATTTAATTATCATAAGCAGTCAAAAGAACCTAACGAGAACGAATCGACGTTAGCTATATCTACTGGCGACACTGATGCTGATAACGACTCAATGTGGAAAGATTTTGACGCTTTGGCAACGTCAGAATCTGCTTCAAACTCTGTAGTTAGCAGCAGCATAATTACCATGAGGAAATATCTAGAAGAACGCATTATTCCTCGAAATGAGTGTCCTTTGAAATGGTGGCAGGCGCGGGCAATTCTATATCCCGAACTCTCAAACTTGGCTGAGAAGTATCTATCAGTGATGGCTACCTCGGTACCATCTGAAAGAACGTTTTCCAAATCGGGCCAAATATTAAGTGAGAGGCGCAGCTCTATGCAACCAAAGCGAATGGAAAAGATTTTATTTTTGAACATGAACCAGAGATTCCTGCCATAAAATGTTTTTGTTTAATAAGTTTTTATTTTATTATTGTGTAATTTTATTCTGAGAACAAAAGATTTTTGTTGTTGTTTCAATTTGGTTTAAAACATGATTTATTTAATTTTTTTTTGTTTATTTTAATCTAAGCAAAACTACTTTTATGTTGATTTATCGTTAGAATGTTGTTTATGTTTAAATTTTATTGTCAATAAAAAAAAATTGACACCTATTTGTTGCTTTTTCATTATAATCGATGCGTAATGTATTGCGATGTCATACTGTACGCGTACGCAATACGACTCGATTCGTTGCTCTAACATAGCATGGTCATGTGTCATGGTGTCAGAAGTAACGAGTAACGTAACGATACGGTAGTAACGAGTACTAATTGTTAAAGTAACGAATACATGCGGGTACGCTTTTTTTCGTTACTTTTACACCTCTAAGAGTTATGTAACTGAATCCAGTTGACAAGAAGTAATTTACTTTCGAAAGTCAACCAATTCTCGAATTCCGTTGTACGAGATACTTGGATAGAGATTTATAAAAGTTGTACCTACTCGAGGAAGTTAATTTCCATGACCAGTATAAAACTAGAAACCAGCGAAAAACCGATAGTAAACCCAACGTAGTTAAGAAGCCTAAACAACCTCAAATGCTACCTCAGAAATACCAAAAATTTAACAACTTCCAGAGAACTTTCGAAAATAATATGCAAAACAATGGTAATGGACAGCCTTGGAATACATGGCGTAGCAATACAAATCCCACTTTTGAACAAAGAAATGCCAGAACTCAATATCAGCGTTGGATTACGCCAAATCAGCGTAACACACTTCCTAACAGTAATAATCAAAATGGGCAAATAATAATAAGACCAACCCAACCATTACTAGGGAACAAGGGAATCAACCTAGGAATAGGCAGCAGAACATGAGGAGACACCCAGAGTTAGTACTTGACAAATTAAATAACAAAAACTCTAAGTGTGTTCAAAATTATCTTTAAAAATATATTACTTGCCTACTGGAAAAATATGCTGCCTAATGTGTACCTAATGTAATAGTAAGTCGAATTATAGCTTTTCTTGCTTGCTTTTCATACAAAACAAAAAATGCTACAAAGCTCACAAATATGTCATAATTTACTAGAAGTACTTACATATTATATTAAGTGCTAAATTAAATTAAGTAAATCTATGACGTTTAAATGACGCCACTACTGGCGACCTCTCCGGCTCGTATAATCTGAGCTCGGAAAGTGTGTAATCTTTGTAGCCTTTTCACTGAAATAAACAGATTTTTTTTTTACTAGTAGTGATAGTCGTCTCCAGGATACGCAAACGCACCTACCCCAATCAATTAAACGATAATGACGGGTCTAACGAAAATTTTCATATTCGAGCCTCGAAGAGATCGAAACAAAATTAAAAAACGAAAGTGACCTAAAAAGTGTAAGTAACCAAGTAAAGAAAGCACGTTACCGTATATTCTAATGCCAGAGTTAAATGCAAAGTTTATGTTAGACACAGGTAGTACGCGTTTCTTTGTTAGCAACAAACTTGCCGACAAATACTTGAAATACTTCACGCATTTAAAATTTTATGAGCCCTTTGAAGTTATAAGTACGCACGCAGCGAGTCAACATTTCGAAGCTATTATCGACTTCCGTATCGCAAGTCCAGTGACCCAACCACTGAGCCACTGAGCTCTCAATAATATAAGAATTTAAATTTTCATTCAAATGCTATCTGTATGACTCAGGTTGCATTGTTATCACTGGCTTCAAATTCATCCAGAAACTTCATGATATCATGACAGGCACTTTCTGCATTAATTGCTCTCATGCTATTTAATCTCTCCGTCACATGTTTACCGAAGAACCAATAGCTTTGTCCTTGTCTCTCTGTTGTTGTCATATTAACTAGAGGTTGCATGGCACTAAGTAGATCGTCAATGACTCTCTTGCATTTGGTTTTGGCAGATTTGGAGGTCAGTTTATGACGCCGGCGTGGCCTGTCTGTCCTCTCGCCGCGTTGTCTAATCATTAGATCTAAATTGTCAGCTGCAGAGGTTCCTTGGTCATGCAGTTTCTCAGGTAGTAAACCTAACTCATCAATGTTAGATGTAAATTCTTCTTTGACTTGTAGATTACTTGATAGTTCTTTGAAGTCTGCGGGCAGTGAGTAGGCCTGAAAAGATGATAAGTTCTCATAACTACACATTCTACTTAAGACTTACTACTAGATGCATGAAGGAGAAAGAGAGAACTGTTATTGTCTATTTCATTTACCTTTAGGCCACATAATAAAAGTGGTTGACAGAGGAGCCGCCATAGCATCATCACTCTGGATGAAGCAGCTTGACAGTCACATTCACTCCTGATTTCGTAGTGGGACTCTTGACCATAGCACCAAACTTTAGATCCTGCATGAATCCTTCAATAATTTCACCATATTGTCATTCGCGAGCATTTTCTGATTAACTTAATGTGATATTAAACACAAAACAACCACTGTAGACATTAAACTGAAAATTATCAAACAATTTCGCAATGGTCATTTCCCGACATGTTCAAAAGCCCAAACACATTTACGTGAGGCATTATTGTGACACTTTCGGATTTGTGGAGGGGCGGTTGTGTTATCGTAGAACATCTCTGATTGACAGTAAGCCCACACCCATTCTATACTCCATTGCTGGCTATCAATAGTAACATAAAAACTCTGGTCACAGCAACCGAGCAATGGAGTATAGAAATGCTGTCACTGTCAGTTACACAATAGGGACTAGCAAGTTGAAAAATTCGTTTCTCACCTCAAAACTCTCTTCCTTCCTAGCGACACTTCTCAGGAACTGCAGGGATTTCCACAGGGGCCAGCATGGCACGTAGACATCGGCAACAGTCCTCGCTGTCTCCCTGGACTTGTCAACTCGACGCAGGTTTTGATTGAACGTGCTTCGAATGTTCACCCATCGGTCTCGAACTGATCGTGCTGCAATTGAAAAGCTGTATTTAGGTAAAAATCCTTTTTCCTAGTCCTTGGGGACACTTTATTGATAAGTAATTGGGTACTTATTTAACAGTGAAAAGGCTGCTATAATTAGGGAAAACGTGCGTGAGACGCCTGATATACACACAGAAAATGAACACGTTATCGACCAAGTAATGTAATTTTTGAGAAAATCTTAACCATAATAACTCTTCTGTGCACCTTCGATCGACCGTACATGAATAATAAAAAGCCACGAGTTACGAGATGCCATAAATGACCCCGAAAATGTGCAAAAACAATAAAAATACCACGATGTTTGATGAATTTGATATAAATAATAGAACTTACCAGTAAAACCGCGACCCAATTTTGCAGCAAACTCAGCGTAGGCCTTGTATTTCTGCTGAATATGATGATTTGTGTTTCCGATAGGTCTCCAGATGAACTCTTTTTGTCTGACGAACTCTACCAAAGCAAACTCGAGCTTGCGAGTCCAGTAGCACGGCTTCCGTGGCATGGCGTTCGAGGACTGTTTCAAGTTGTTTGATGCTAGATATATTTGTGTTTATGCTGCTGTGCTTCAGTTGCAGCAAATTATTTAAAAACAAAACAAACGCTCTACACTTGCTTTTTGTTTGCTTTATCCGCCATGTTCAAAACAATTCAAAAGAATGAATGAAATGAATGAACGAAATAAAATGCATGAATGAATTGCTGTAGAGATGTTACTTAAATGGCAGTGATTGAAGGATTGATAAGTACAAAAAATCGATTGTGTCTAACCATAGTTTCCAACACAAAATCGATTTTTTTATTTCATTCGATTCGCTGAGCATGACGTAAAATAAAATATATTCGTTTATCGTATAGATGATCGTCATGAAAATTTTAATTTTTAATACATTTTGTCGTGATCAATTTGCAGAGACATTTAATTTTTAATTATTATCCGAAAAGTTAGCTATAGTATAGATAGATAGTATAAAAGTTGTTATTGTTATTACCTTCCTTTCGGCGTACTATATTCCCGTTCCCGTTACAAACTATGTAACTTTAGGTAAGTACTTAACTGTTGTAGATAGGTACTTAGTTGTATCTATTTATTATCGCTAACATTGAATACTTTTCGTCCACTGAAAAGCAAACTTCGCACAAGCACATTCCACAGGAAACGGGAAGCTATAAAGCATCTCTCGTCGTTCGATAAGCCGTAACCGTCACAACTCGTGGTAATGCGCCTCCATTATAGCAAGCGAACTATGCAAATTTTACGTAAGTGTTTAGTGTTTTGGTTGGTTTAGAGGAATTTTGCAACTCGTGATGTTGGTTGGTACTCTAATAAAATAGATACCTAGTCTTTATTGCAAGTAAGCACGTTGAGTACATTTTTGCACGTCAATATTTTTTTTGAATTTACATTTTGTAAGGAAAAGGTGCCAACGCTGAGGAGAATAAGTGGCAAAAAACTCTCAGCAGCACATAAACTGCTGTAAACTCTCTGCACTTCATTCAATGAGTTACACGGAACGCTACATATCAATATTTGTATCATTACCCCGTGGTCTTTTTTTTTTTGGATAAATAACCCCGCTAATAAATACGGGCGAAAAAAAACAACTTAAATACTACAATATAATGTAAATAATGTTATATGATAAATAATGATGACTACATTCTATAATATACATAATGTATAATAATAAATAAGTATAATGTTATTAATAATATAAAATATATGGACCCCGTGGTCCACCTACGTAGTTCACGGGATTTTTTCCCTTAACACACCTACTAGTGAACCACTTGAGTTTCTTTCTCCCGTGTACTAGGGGTGGACAATGGGAAGTGATTCCTACCTACGGTCCACCACTTGTACGCCACCTTAAATACCTATACAGGTTGTAACGTAAACGGTATATGAATATTTTAGAATAAAAACTAGTGAGCCATTACTACAAATTATTATATATAAACGGATATCACTCACTTATATTGTTAAAGTCACACACACACACACACAGGGCGCTCATCCGCAGTGCGCGAAGAAACGTCAACGGAGACGCGGGCGTGGCGCGCTCACCTTGAAAAAGACCGTCGAAATCGGTCGAAACTGTCGGTCTAATTGCCGACTTTAACAATATAAGTGAGTGATATCCGTTTATATATAATAATTTGGTATATGAATACTAATATAATATGAACAGCAACCGGGACCAACTGCTTAACGTGCTTTTTCAACGTGTACTCTCAACTGGACTGCGAGCCTCTCATGAGAAAGACGTAATGGGTATGTTTGCGATTATTTTCTATCGAGCGAAGTTTGTCCAATCAAATAATATATTTTTATTGTCTATTCGAAAAGTCGTAGAAGCGATATACAGGATGTAACGTAAACGGTATATGAAGCCTAAGGGAGGGTGTTCAGTATCGGTAACTGAACAACTTTTGTTCTACAACTTTTCGAATAAAAAATTAAAATAAATTAATGTCCCATACAAATCGATCAGATACCGTAAATCACAAATTACATTCGGATGAGCAAAACACACCCTAAATAACACAAAAATACTGCTACACAAAAACTCTCTTACACACAAAAATTCCCCTAGATATCGTACTAATTAGTTTTGCGCGTCTGAGTATGGTAGTGTATTTTGAAACTGAATGTAAGTATCATAGAGTGTGTTGCGAGTATTTGGGAGCATTTTTTTATGTTAGAACACGAAAAAATCACAGTTTTCGTTTGTCTATGTATTTTTTTGCGTAAAGGTATGTTTGTATTTGAGGAGTGCGTTGTTGATTCTAGGTGTTTTGTGGGGCGTATTTGTGTGTATTTGCATATTGTATTTTGTACGCTAAAGAGTATTTTTGTTTGGCTGTGTGCTTATGCATAAAGATGACTGTATTTTGTGTGTTACAAATGCAGTTGCCTGTTTTGTGTTGTTCGTAAAGGTATGTTTGTGTGTAGATGGGTGCGTTTTTGTTTCTAGTTGTGTTTTGAGTGTTTGCTTCTTTGTGTGCGGGACTGTAATTATGTTTATCTGGTTGTTTTTGTATTAAGGTGGTGTATTCAAACGTGTTTCAGTGTCTAGGTATATTTTATTATTTTAGAATTAAAACTATAGTGAGCCATTACTACAAATTATTATATATAAACGGATATCACTCACTTATATTGTTAAAGTCGGCAATTAGACCGACAGTTTCAACCGATTTCGACGGTCTTTTTCAAGGTGAGCGCGCCACGCCCGCGTCGCCGTTGACGTTTCTTCGCGCACTGCGGATGAGCGCCCTCTGTGCGCGCTCCGAGATAACTTATGATAAGCGATTGAGATTGCACGACGGCCCAATTTCAACAGAGATTGCGGTTGGTCCTTGCCTGCTACGTGGAAGCCCGTACTCAGGGCCGTATCCGATGTTAGGAGTGTGAGTGAATGCGGAGTAGACGCAGTGAGTAAATACTGCGTGACAGGACCTAACGGGAGTGGCGGTAACTCCCCGACAAGTGAGATCGATCAACGAATCCAGCTACAGCCATCGAACGCACCGTCGTCGGCGGCGGGACAAGTTATCTCGGAGCGCGCACAGAGGGCGCTCATCCGCAGTGCGCGAAGAAACGTCAACGGCGACGCGGGCGTGGCGCGCTCACCTTGAAAAAGACCGTCGAAATCGGTCGAAACTGTCGGTCTAATTGCCGACTTTAACAATATAAGTGAGTGATATCCGTTTATATACAGGGTGTAACGTAAAGGGTATATGAAGCCGAAGGGAGGGTGTTCAGTATCGGTAACTGAACAACTTTTGTTCTACGACTTTTCGATTTTCGCGAATTTATTTTTTGACTTTTCATACATTTCGTACCGGTCAGCTGATCGATTTGTATGAGACATTAATTTATTTTTATTTTTTAATCGAAAAGTCGTAGAACAAAAGTTGTTCAGTTAGCGATACTGAACACCCTCCCTTCGGCTTCATATACCCTTTACGTTACACCCTGTATAATAATATTTTATTATATTTAGGGGTGTGCTTGGGAGTTAAGAGTTTATTTTTGTGTATGTCGAACTCTGGATATAGTTATATGAGTCAGCGTGTGTTTATATCCAACGTGTTTAACGCTTCTGTATACTTTTCTTTAAATGTTGGGGGTTCGTGATAGTAGCATAATAATTATGTATCCTAGCTAGACGATGCTGATAAACGACTGAGATCGTCTGGATCCTTTATTGGATGTTTTAGGGGAACCGGAAAAAGTTTTACTGTTTTGGGGGTTCCTTACCTCAATAGGGAAAAAAGGAACCTTTATTTAAAATATTTTCAGTCTCCGCGATATTAGAGTTTAAATAAAATGACAAACTAAAGTAACATGAGAGAGAAAGTATTTATTTATAACAGCCGAGTCGTGGCCTTTCGACGACAGTAGGGTCTTTAAAACCATGGGAATATGCGAGATATTGGATTTTAATTTTTCCTTTACTTAAACTCAAATATCTCGGTCCCGGATGAGTGGGGAAACATAGACGCAACATTTTTACGTTCATCGTGAAGTCCGGGATTCTTACTTTCAGTAAGGGTATAAATATTTAAGTTTAAGTAAAGTCATAAAACTTGAGAGGGGGTGTGGTGTAGAGGATACACCGGATGTGAGAGGATTCTTACCTTCCGGGATTTTTACCTTCAGTCAGGGCAGAGATATTTAACTTTAAGTAAATGACAAACGTGAGAGGGGGAGGATGTGCTCATTTTAGATGATGCACCGGCCATCTAAAAAGAACCGGAGTTCTAGTGGCCCAGTCGGGATGAATTATAACAAAAGTTATAGTAGATGGCCGGTGCACCATCTAAAATGAGCATATCCTTCCCCTCTCTCACATTTGTCATTTACTTAAAGTTAAATATCTCTTCTCAGACTGAAGGTAAAAATCCCGGAACAACATTTTCTTGTAGACGACCTCATAGTGAATGTAAAAATGTTGATTCGACGTCTTTACCCTCCACCGGGGCCGAGATATTTGAGTTCAACGGAAGTAAAAAGTTAAAGTCGATTATCTCGGCCCGGACTGAGGTTACAGATGAGCTGCCATAATATGTTTTATTTACTTTGCCAATATGTACCTAAATAACCATATTTGGTTTCTGGCCGCGAAAATTTCAAAAGGCTCCAAAAACGCCCATTGGCTTTTGGTTGGTGGGCAAAAAAGCAATGTGACAAAGATTTATTTATTATGTAAGTAAGATGTTTTTATTTCTTCATGTATCTATTTTCGACTGTACCTACCTATTCCAATAAAGTCTAAAGCTTCACGCACATTATGCGGGGCCGCAGCGTGTCGGGGCGGAGCGCAGCGCAGCGCAAAATGCTTACATAGCACATAAGTGGCGGGCCGGGTCGCAGCGCATTGACGGATTTTGAGTGCAGTGTACTGCCAATTATCGTAAAATGAACACGGGCGCGTGTGCACTCCAATCCGCTTGCTATAGCACACTTGGACGCAAATCCGCCTCGCAATAATGCGACCCGCTGCGGCCCGACAAAGTGTGCGATAGTTCATACAAATTGTATTAAGAGCCTTCATAGAACCAACTAGCGCCGCCAATCTAAAAAAAATAATATCTTCCAATGTAATCAATTTTATTAAAAAAGCTATTTACAAAATGTTTATTACGATAAATACTATTTTTCAACATACAATACGTGGCATAATTGCGACAATCTAAGCTGTAGTTCACAAATGTGCCAAAAACGGCAGTTTTTCGCAATTATGCGAACTACAACTTACCGACATTAAATCACTTTATAAGTAAGCATTTAAAAAATAGTATTTATCGTAATAAACATTTCGTAAATAGCTTTTTTAATAAAATTGATTATATTGGAAGATATTATTTTTTTAAGATAGGCTATTTTTTAGGATAGTTGGTTAATGAAGCGATTAAAGCGATTTGAGCGGATTTTTGCGCTCCGCCCCGACACGCTGCGGCCCGGCAAAATATGCTCGGACCTTAATGCTTGTGTAAAAAATTTAAAAAGTTTGTTGTGAATGTAGTGTGACTGTGATATTATACTTACGTTTGAATATTCTCATTACCTAACACTACCACCAAATCCAACAACTCACTGAAATTTAATCAATTCTAGAGTAACATTACATCACCATTTACGCCGAAAACTATCAAACACATCGACTCATGATATGACTTGCAGATTCCAGCCACCATATATACAGCGTGTTTACATTATACCGCGATACAGGGCTGACAAGTTTCACTAGGCTATTAATCACCGGACGAAGTTAGAAGGCTACAGGGTGTTGACAAGTTGTCAGTCCGCTGGGCCCGTTTTAATTTTGCCGCATATTATTTTTTTATTACAGCGACAATAAATCACGTGGAAATAACATTAGCGGTTTTTATTAGTATTCTCTTTTTGCGTTCAATTCCTATTTTATAATGGTTTGTTAAATTAAACTTTGATTTAGTTGTGGTTATGCTAACATACTTGCCTAGGTTCTCTTGAAAATGACGGGAAACGACAATTGCTAAATTATTTGATAATATTCATTTTAATGTCTACAGTGCTTATTTTGTGTTGAATATCACGTTAAATTAATCAGAAAATGTCGCGAATGACAGATGTTGAATTTATTGGATAATTCATGCAAGATCTGAAGTTTCGGGAGTGAACGTGACTGTCGAGCTGCTTCGTCCAGAGTGACGACGCTCCGGCGACTCCTATGGAAGAAGACAAAAAGTCGCGGATTTCCAGGGTGATGACGCCACGGCGACTCCTCTGGAGAAAGAGAAGACAATCTTGAATATTCTGCACATGACATTGGCAAATAACGAACTGCATAATTTCATACTGACGACACTAACGACATATCTTTTAAGTTTTACCCAGTCTAAAGTTTCACTGAAATTATTAATAACAAGCAAAATATAGATGTCAAAATGTTTCATTACTTACTTACTACACGTTTCTAAACGTTTGTAAAACAGACATATTACAATAATACCAAGGAACCGTGAAAACGATAAACGCCTGACGTTTACGTGCGAGCAATATCACAAACAATTAAAATTGCTATTAGCGCTCACTAGGCGCTATGACAATTATTCGTTACGAGCTGTCTGTAGCTCGCTCTTCGTCCGATCCTGACCTGGTTCTGTTAGCCAAGCCAGTCATTAGCTGGACGTACAATAGCACAAGATAATGAGCTGTGTACCCTGTCATCTTTTCGTTTAAGTTTTGTTCGTGTACACTGTACAGTCTAAAGCACAGGTGTAGGACTTTGTATAGTTACCTAGTTCTTATTGGCCCTCTATAAGGGTTGAATTCGTAAGTTAGTTTGCCGTTTATGTGGCACCAGTGTTACCTATGGACATCCAATTAGCCTAGCGTGTTTTTTGTTCAAAAGTTACGAAAGTTTTCGTCGTGATGAGAATGTAGGGTGGGTTGGATAAGGCAAAGAAACTAAGACTTTAATATTATTTAATTAAACGTCCGTTTTTGGCATATTTGTGAACTACTACTTAGCTTGTCGCAATTATGCCATGTATTTATTATATTTTTCAATACAAATGTTTGCAAAGAGTATGTCCAAGAGACTGGTCCTCGCTACAGGGGATCTCAGGGCTGGCGCTTACTTCGCTCAACGGCTGAGTTTAGCCGTTCAGCGAGGTAATGCCGCCAGCATCCTGGGAACCCTGCCGCATGGGGGCGACGTAGGCGATATGCTTATTATGTAAATATTACTTTTATTATTTGTATTATTTTAAGTTTGGATATTAGTAAGTGTTATTTAGTTATTTTAAGACAGATTATTTTTTTCTCATTATATAGTAATGTATTTATTAAACGTCCAAATAATAAATAAGTATTAAAACAATAAATACAGAGAACGTACGATGACCAAATTAGTTATGTGTAAAAGGCAGCCACCTTACGAGGTATGGTCTCTGGGAGATGGCAAGGAATACTAGATTGGATTGATCTCACCGAATTGCAGCTCCGCTGTCGTCACAAAGATAGGACCACCTGAACCATTCCACAGCCACACTGCCGTCAATATTCTCTGAGTTACATCAATGAGCACCACATCTTTGACCAATTCGTATCACAATTACCACCACCGGTTTTTCGCGCGAAAGGCGAACCACGAGAGTCAGTATGACAGTTGTTGTTGCGTTTTTTAGTAAGGCAAATGCGCCAAAAGATCATACAGCCTTATAGCATTTCCATCGTCATCATCATATTTTCTAATACCAATTCCATTAGATTTTAGGATTCTTAACACTCGGCCATTCTGATAAATAGTGTCTGTCCCAGACACAGCAAAACAACACAGAACCGATTAAATGCGTCATTACAACATATAAAATTACTCCGTTGATTCCGGTACGCTAAAACATCTAGAAAATAAAGATCAACTTTTGCACCCTAACGTGTAAAAGCTTAAATAAATAAATAATCGAAACGCAATGTTGGATCAATACCACAAAACCGCGTATTATTGTGGATTCTGATTAAGTCGTCGTGTTACCGTTCCGGCCATCCGACATTAGAGAATGACCCATTCGAAGAGTCACTTAATTCCTGCAAAAAAAAAAAAAAAATCACAACCTTACATAAGCCGTTTGGTTTCAGTATGTTCGCCGCAGCTTCCGTTTCCGCGCCATTTATATGAAGATCCTAACGTAGATATACCTATTCATTTTCCACAAGTCTTCATTGAATAACAATAACCTCTAACAGCGAGATATTTGGAAACTGATGAACAATGTCGCCTCTGGTCTATATATTCCTTATTATGCTTCGTCGTCATCGTCGGCCTGTATCTGTCCACCGCTGGACGTAGGCCTTCTCGCCATCCTTCCATTGTCTTGTATTTATGACCGACGCATCCATTCCTTCCCAAATGTGCGCGATTGGTGATCTTCCCACGCTGCATCGTCCCGTGCGTGTCCTCCAGACTGTAGCTGTGTACGCCCAGCGATCGTCGTCTCTACGTGCAACTTGCCCTGCCCGTCTCCCCTTCAGGGAAACCATCCTTTCCCCAATCCACCAGCTTTGCCCGACGGCGGATTTCTGAGTTGGGTACTGTATCGATTATGCTTGCCACAAGGGTAAATAGTACGTTATAATTCATCCATACATATTTAGATATCAATTTGGCCAATATTTGCGTCGGCTAGTCGCCGCTATCTGTCCATTGTTCCTTGCAAAATCTTCCAGGTGTTTCGTGTGACAGTCATTAAGATGTAACACCATGTATGCAATGTACCACATGAAGCAATAAATTAATTTGATTTTTTATCTCTCCTTTTACTTGGACCACAGAACAACTAATTATTCGTGTGTCGCCGTCGTTCGCTTGCACACACAAGGTGCGACGGTTTGACCGTCAATCATATCAGGCGCCATCATGTCGCCCACACAAGGTACGACGGCCTACCTCGCTTATCGATATTGTTATATTAAATGCATATAATTTATATCATCGTATTTCTTACGTCTCGATTCTCAAGGTATTTTCAATGCAAGTTCACAGGTAGAGGTTTGTCAATTACAAAGAGTAGCTTACAGTTACTCGTAATGTTTCCTTTTATTATAAATTAACTGTCCATATTCCACAAGGTAAATGAATAAATCCATATGGGCACCGCTTGCACCACAAGAGGCTACGGCCTCAACCCGTTTATTTATTCGGGCACCGCTTGCACGCACAAGATGCTACGGCCTCAACCCGTTTGTCATACAGGCACCGCTTGCACACACAAGGTGCTACGGCCTCAACCCGTTTATTTGGGCACCGCTTGCACACACAAGGTGCTACGGCCTCAAACCCGCTTATATGGGCACCGCTTGCACACACAAGGTGCTACGGCCTCAAACCCGCTTATATGGGCACCGCTTGCACACACAAGGTGCTACGGCCTCAACCCGCTTATATGGGCACCGCTTGCACACACAATGTGCTACGGCCTCAACCCGTTCATTTGCTCAGCCACCGCTTGCGCACACAGGGTGCTACTGCCTCAGCCAGTTTGTCTACATGGGCACCGCTTGAACACACAAGGTGCTATGGTCTCAACCCCGTGACTGAAGCGTATACATCATCAGCTACTTTACGTCTCTCTCGGTCCGATAAATAGTTAATTATGGTCACGCCTTGATAGTCGGATTCCAGTTGCCAGTACTAGTTTAATACAATCCTTCGCTCTCTTTCAACATAGTCACTTTCCGACTCGGGTTCGCTAAAATTAACTCAAGGTTTAGTATTGTTCATTGAAACAATGTTCCTATTATTCCTATCAGAGATATTCCTCCCTTCCATGCCACTATAATCTCGTATGTCGTAGCCCAATATTGCTGTAACACGATAGGGCCCGCTAAAAGCTGGTACTAATTTGTGACTTCGCCGGGTGTCTGCGTGCCCCTTTCGAGCCATCGTGCGGCTGGGATACATGTGAATACACGCTAAATTTGTTGATGCAACGCAAGGACGGTGACTTTGCTGGCCGTATCTCACTCTTATATTCCGCTCTTATGATCTGTTTTTTTTCTTCTTCTTCACTCTTCCTTACCTAAGGCCAAGTTTTCATTGCTCTTTCAAGTTTCATCCTCATCATACTCAGCCCCTATGAGCCTAACTGGATATCTTCCTCTTCTCATGGTAGCGTCTTCTTAAGTAGGTTGGCGATCATTATGACAATCTGCACTCTCCACAACGCCGCAAGGAATAGAGACCTGGTACTATTGCCGACTGGATATAATCCACCCCATTTTCGCCATTAGCTTCTGCTATATGATGTCCTTAGGTTCCACTGCTTCCTAGTAACCCACTGTATATCATCAGACCAACGAGCTTTTGGTCATTAGCTTCTGCTATATGATGTCCTTAGGTTCCACTGCTTCCTAGTAACCCACTGTAAATCATCAGACCAACGAGCTTTTGGTCACTCAGATCTGCCCCATGAGTCCACCTCGAGGTCGCCACGCCGTTAGTATTCCATCTATTCTCTGCCTGATCGCATGTTCCCGCTCCAACGACGATGCCATTCTATTCCTTTCTGTTTACTCTACAACGTTTTGCTTAGAAGTTCTTCAACACTCACACTATTCGCTTCTAGAACTCCTTACCGTATCCATCAGTACCCACCTCCCAATCCTTGGATATGTTAAGGCGCAGGTCAAATATCCCTTTTGGAACCTCTAATTATTACTTTCCAATTCCTAATCATTTATTCGTCCTCATAGGTAAAATAAGGCGGCATGGTATTTCTATAAGACTTCTCTAATGTGCCTCTTCGCATACGAAAATAATATCGGACTCCACACGATACAAATAATTGACATGTTTTATTTACTCGGAACGTTTGTTACTCTAGGAGCCATACTGATTACCTTTTTCCTTAAGAGTTGTTTTGGACATTTGAGTTTTAACTTGAGTTTTCCTTGGTCGCACGCTCCGATTCTACTATTTCAACAGCTCCGGGTTTCTTTTGACAACCATACAGCTTTCCAATAAGTACATTATAAAAACTAGGAGACGTCGGCAGCTTCAACTTTTGAGGAAGTTTTCAACTGGTTTCAAACAGCAAATGACCTTTCTGCACTTTCTCTACGTAGGTGTCGTATTAATACCGCCGCGCCGTGGTATTGGTAAGTTGATAAGTGTTATAAGGTAAATTCGTATAGTAGGCGGGTCACCAATTCGCCACCCAGAGGATGCCCGCCGAGTTCAGCTTGCGTATGCTTCATTTGACCTCTCTTTATTTCCCTTCACTTCCCTCGATTTCCCCTGACGTCCCTCGTCCTCTTTTGCCATATCTTGCCATGTCTTGCTGTGTCTTGCTATGTCTTGCTATGTCTTGCTATGTCTTGCTATGTCTTGCTATGTCTTGCTATGTCTTGCTATGTCTTGCTATCTCTTGCTATGTCTTGCTATGTCTTGCTATGTCTTGCTATGTCTTGCTGTCTTGCTATGTCTTGCTGTCTTGCTATGTCTTCAAATCTCCTAGCACCTCCTAGCAGCTCCTGACTTCTCTTGACTCCGACTCCACTTGACTCCTCCTGACACCTCTTGGCTCCTCTTGACTCATCTTGGCTCATCTCGACTCATCTTGGCTCATCTTGACTCATCTCGACTCATCTCGACTCATCTCGACTCATCTCGACTCATCTCGACTCATCTCGACTCATCTCGACTCATCTTGACTCATCTTGACTCATATTGACTCATCTTGACTCATCTTGACTCATCTTGATCTATGGCCGAGCGCTGTATTGCACGCGTAATGGCCATTACCGATCGGGGCAATCACCGTTATATGGTCGCACAAGCACCGGCCAGCAGATCTTGCCGTAAATATATTTTAACACTGATCTAGGTTGGTAGTTATTTCTGTATTGCAGCTAGGGATAACAAAAACTTGTAAGAACTTGCTCGAACATGAGATGTCACAGCTGTTTCAACTTCTTACGATGCCTCCCCACTACTGAAGGTTTTCCATCGGTTCCTCATATATTCCCCTGTTGTGGGCTAGCCGGAACATCTCTTCGAAGCTGATGACTTCCCGTAGGCGCTAGATATATCAAGGTTTGCGACGTTGAGAGTAAAATCTGGATTTAACTTTCAAATGGCCTATATAGGCGCTTATCACTAACTACATAGGTACCTGCACTTCATTTACTGGCATGACAAGCAACAACACTGCAACAGTATCGGTGTACAAACTTCAGATAGCGTAACAAATCATACCCTTCAATGACTGTTTCCTATTCCAAAGGCATCAATTGCAAAAGTAAACATTAGTATTCACTGGTTGATAATGAATAATATTATAATTGTACGCATAATTTTCATCTGATAATAGAACAGTGTTCTGTCTACCCAGTAGTAACAATAAGTTGTAGATGTCATTGCACATTATCTATGTTGCACATCACAAAGTCGGATCTGTGACACAAAACGTACAGTGTTACCTCTACATATATCAGTAAATAAATACAACATAATACAAAACCAACGATTATGTCTATTGGTCTCCAAACTTGATAGAATATCACTGCAAAGATCTTCTCTTAGGAGTTCCATAGGTCCATGCGTCCAAAAATATGTGAGTTTCCATTCTTCAGTAATCCAGTCTTTTCTTTCCTTCGGTTTCACCATTTTATACTTCGATTGGAATGACAAAGTATAGACGCTTTGTACTTGCTTCTTGGTTTGTCAAGGGCTGACATTCTTCATTTATTTTCCTCTGTGTGACACCTATACTCCATTATCCACAATATACTGACAAATAGTAATCATTACAAAGAATAAAAGCCATAAAATAATGCCGCAAAATTGATGAAATTATCCAAAGCCACCATGTATTCACAAGCCCTTAGTTAGGTCCACCCATGGTTAGGTCACTGTTTCGTTAACAACACGTAAAACCATGATGTAATTTTAGGAAAAATCATGTACAAAGCCAGCCAACATTACCTTCAATATTATATCGAACACTCTTAAGAAATCCACCAATCCATAACTTTAGATATACCGATATAGGCATAATACTCCACATGGCTTTAAATATTGTCTGCATCCTCATGATCTTAAGTACTGACCAGATATGGCATCCAAATCGTATATCAGCTTTGTAGATATGTACACTCTCTTATCTCTTCGCCCTGTCAATATGCTCCTTTATCCCATTGCCCCCAATTCACTTTTAATATACGAAGACATACGTCCATTGCGAGGACACCATATGAAAATCTACCGCACTGTCTCCAGTACTAAATCGCTCATAACTTCTTAAATAGCAGAGTTGATCATGCATGGAACAAACTGTCTGATGATGTTGATGTGGTAACTGCACCATCAGGGAACTCCTTTAAAAATTGCCTCAACATGTGGTTAAAAATAAACATTATTAACTTGATTATATTACATAGTGAATCATGATCATTAGACATCAAAGCTGTGAACTTACCAACACTGTGATATAGACACACCAGCATTATGCTGCAGTTCTATCAAATGTATAATAATAATATTCAACTTCAATTTTTTAAGTAGGTAGGTAGGTATGTAAATTCATCAAACTTAAAGTAATGGAATGTCCTGAAGGTTGGTGTATGAAGACTTACTTAACGGGGTAAGAAAACAATATCCAAATATTATATTAACATCATCCAACTTCAGGTTACACCATTAAACAGTTGCAATGTTGCCATATCATAATCAGCCAGCAATATAAAATACATCAGTACAAGTTATTCACCGGACCAGACTGGTCACCGCTAGGTACATCTAAAATATCTCTGCTCACAGCCATAGAGACGATGCTCGACAGTTCCCAAACCACCGATTCCGTCATAACAAAGACCAGCGAAAATTCTTAATTCGTGACTCCGATCACCACCCGGCCCTAACTCACGGTCATTGTGAACAACCCTCAAAATTAAATCATTTGATTCATGTGACACACTTTACTGATTTATATCAATAATACTATTCAGTGCTATGTGTATGCCCTTTGTATGTCTTATTTGGCATCTATGTCCCCATGTAAATTTCCAGGGCGTATAGAATAAAGTGTAAATAATAATAATGCCGACCGGTACCTGCATACTTCAGCAAGTCGCCAAATAATTAAATTGAGCACTCGTATGTTGTATATACGCTTGCATGTTGGTAGACCCCCTGCTGCTAACATGAAGATCAGGAAATAATATAAAAATAATCGCTTGTGAACAAACAAGTGTGCTAGAAACATTTTCGTATTGACGCTTATAAATAGGTACAATAAAATGTACACTCCAATGGTTGGTACGATGGCTACAAGCGTGTTAAGTCACATTTGCGGGCATGAGTCTATACCAATTCTGAACTGTAAAAGGCAGCCACCTTACGAGGTATGGTCTCTGGGAGATGGCAAGGAATACTAGATTGGATTGATCTCACCGAATTGCAGCTCCGCTGTCGTCACAAAGATAGGACCACCTGAACCATTCCACAGCCACACTGCCGTCAATATTCTCTGAGTTACATCAATGAGCACCACATCTTTGACCAATTCGTATCACAATTACCACCACCGGTTTTTCGCGCGAAAGGCGAACCACGAGAGTCAGTATGACAGTTGTTGTTGCGTTTTTTAGTAAGGCAAATGCGCCAAAAGATCATACAGCCTTATAGCATTTCCATCGTCATCATCATATTTTCTAATACCAATTCCATTAGATTTTAGGATTCTTAACATATGTTTTAAAATAGAGCCAATTGCGATTACAAACCGACGAGCGTGCATGAAGAGATTGATGAATGTGGAGGAAGCGTGCGGTGTGTGCCAGGATCGCAACAGATGGAAGCCCATCGTCTCTGCCTACCCCTGTGGTAACCAGGCGTGAGTTTATGTATGTTTGTAGTGTCTAGGTATTAAAACAATGCATGCATGCATATGAAAAGAACGAATTGACGAATTTAGAACCTCCTCTTGTTGGTTGGTTAAAAAACCATTTTCTGCCAGAAGTAATACTGCTATAAGAGTTCATGGTAAGGGTACCATGAACTCTTATAACAGGATTACTTCAATAATACTTTGTTATTTCGTACAATGACGAGCTTAAAGAGCTCATATATAATATGACATAATTGCGACAAGCTAAGTCGTAGTTCACAAATGTGCCAAAAACGGCCGTTTTTCGCAATTATGCGAGCTACAACTTACCGACATTGAATCACGTTATAAATAAGCATTTAAAAATAGTATTTATCGTAATAAACATTTCGTAAATAGCTTTTTTAATAAAATTGATTATATTGGAAGATATTATTTTTTTAAGATTGGCGGCGCTAGTTGGCTCTATGAAGGCCCTTAAGGTAACGGTATAAAAAGTAAAACTAAATTTCGGTATTCTTAGTAATTTGTATACTAACAAAATTAATGAATGATATTGTCGACTTCTCGTAACTAATTTAGCATGTGACGAAGCGCTGTTTTCATTTATAATATGTAGGTGGTAGGTACCTATTCATTCTGAGTATTTACTTATTTTTAGTCAAAGTCAAGGCTTTGTAGTTTCACTTCAATGGAATTACGTGTAAGTTTATTCATTCATGTTTGACAACAAATGAATTCTAGAATTAAAACTATAGTTGATAGATTGTGGCTTCAAATTAAAGGTCAGCTGGTAGATAATGACGCAAGGCATAAACATGCCTTTTGTACACAATGTGTAAAAGCTTAAATAAATAAATTACCTACCTACGTATTATATAAAAAACATGGATAACCACACGGTTGTGTTCAAATCGACACCTATTTAGACCGATTTCGATTTTGACAATAGTCATAGCTTTCTATAAAACTTAAGGGCCTTACATGAGCCAACTAGCGTTAGCTTAATATTAAAAACGTAAATAATTTATTTGAAATAAGAGAGTGATAATATGTAGTGCTTAAGGATTACTTCAAATATCACAGAGACTGAATTGTTTAAAATTGTGATTTATAAATAAAAAAACTGATTTTAGTTTATTTCAAAAAGGTACAATATAAAATAAAAAAGAACCATTCAATATTTAAAAAACCTAATCTAAACTATTTAAAAAAAAATTGGTACAGGAAGAGTAGCCAAGACACTGGCAGCGTTACCTCGCTGGATCGCGATGCTAATCCGTTGCGCGAGGTAGCTGCCAGCTCTTGGGTCACCAGTGGCATCTACTATTCGTTTGCTAAGCTCTTTATAAAGCGAAAAAATATAATAAAAAACTGATTATATTTTTTCCTATTTATTTTTTCCACGAAAACGAAAACATGAGCTTATATGGAAGTTTCGGTTTCGTTTTCGGCCGAAACGAAGACCGTGGCCGAAATTCGCTTTCGGCCCTCAAACCTAGTTTCGGTCGGACACTATATTACATTAATGCAATCGGCAATACATAAACATCTTAACATATTTGCGATGAGTACTTCCCCTTAACAGTCGCCTTCCAAGTAATAAAACAGCTTTCCAGTGAAGTAATGGCGACGTAAAATAGATTTTAGTGAAAACGAATAGCTTGGAAGGCTCCGTAAAGAAAGGAATACAAATAGAAAATAATAGCGACTGGCCTAACTTCACTAGGTAGTAGGGAAACACCTATTTATGGAGGGGAAGAAAGCTTTACCCTATACAGGGTTGTACAGTCGACATCACATCAAGTGTAACACTTTGGAATTTGTACCGTTCTTATTGCCTGTGTCATAAAAGTTGAAATCGTACTGCAAGTGTTACCATTGCTCTGTTGTTGACTGTACCTACACATGATAAATTTTAAATTGGTAGATTTTTTTTATTTTATCGAAACTGCAAAATTTAACTAAGTACGTCACAAGTGACCTTAGAAATGACCATTAGGTCAAATTCCAGTGAAAGAAATCGTTGCAAAAAATGAAAAATACCTTAAAATGTTCAAAAATTTCAAAGCACAGATCCACATCAAATTAATAATTTCTTTGATAGTAAGAATTCAATTATATTTATTTGGAATAATCTAAAAATTACATGTAACATTAAAAACCTAAACTAAATGAAAAAAAAAATTATATTTAATCTATATAAATGAAGTATTTATATAAAATTCATTTATTCCATATAACAATAATAAAAATTCTAAATAACTATTATAATATTAACCTAAAAAATATATATAAACTAAACTAAAAACTATATGTACAATAGGTCGGTTGAACTATCTGAATGACTTAGCATTACAGATAGTTCAACCGATCCCCGTTGTCCGGCTTTGATAGTTGAATATATTGTAAGTAACGTGACATGGCCTAACGACTGCTGCCGAGCGACAGCAACCGGGACCAACTGCTTAACGTGATTTTTTAACGTGTACCTACTCTCAACTGGACTGCGAGCCCCTCATGAGAAAGACATGTAATGGGTTTGTTTGCGATTATTTTCTATCGAGCGAAGTTTGTCCAATCAAATAATATATTTTTATTGTCTATTCGAAAAGTCGTAGTAGCGATTTACACGGTGTAACGTAAAGGGTATATGAAGCCGAAGGGAGGGGGTTCAGTATCGGTAACTGAACAACTTTTGTTCTACGACTTTTCGAATAAAAATTAAAAATAAATTATATAACCCACCCCCCACCCCCCACTCACTATAGGCAGCGTGCCCAAAAGGCTGGCAGCGTTGCCCCGCTGTATCGCGAGGCTGATACGTTGTGCGAAGTAGCTGCCAGCCTTTTGGTCACGTGACGCCTCGACCAAGCGCCGCGATATTTCTTTAGCGAAAAAAATAAATAATGACTCATACAAATTGATCAGCTGACCGGTACGAAACGTACGAAAAGTCAAAAAATAAATTCGCGAAAATCGAAGAGTCGTAGAACAAAAGTGGTTTAGTTACCGATACTGAACATCCTCCCTTCGGCTTCATATACTCTTTACGTTACATCCTGTAGATTGTAGAACATAGCCCTTTCGGTTATATACCTTTTTCGTTACACCTTATATAGGTAGGTAGGTAGGTACCTAATTAATATATACTTTATCACCGAAGTCGGCCATCCGTTATGATAATCCTTTCGCCGTTCAAAATTCCAAAACCCTTTTTAAAAAGTAATAAAATACCCCTAACCCTTATCACGACCAAAAATGAGTTAATGTATGTAGACATGCATTTATGTTTGTGTCAATGAGTCGGGAGCTCGGCTGGTGACTTGTGTGTTAGAAAAAGTAGCGATTTATTTCTCGTATGGTATAGTTAACAAATCTATAAGCGGCCTTCTTGTTTACACAGTCACTCTATCGCGCGTTCTCAGGAGCATACAGGATTGCTCGCGTGAAAGCCATCTTTATTAAAAAAAGTTGATGATAACGTTCTTTTGCGCGCGAATACTCGTGTTCATTTTTGTTTTTGGAAAGAGTGACCGTGTACAGGCTAATCGCGCGGGATAGACCGCTGCGTGGTCTTCTCCTTTCCTTTCCAACAACCTCACGCGCGCTCTTTCGCGCACTATTTGCTGTATCACGCGCGATAGAGTGTCTGTGTAAAGGCAACTATTGTCAGAATTATTCAGGCAGCCCGTAAGCCTCTGACGTTGCTTCGAGTAACGACTGCTGTCGCTCAGTAGCCGGGACCAACTGCTTAACGTGCTTTCCGAGACACAGAGGCTCAGATCAAATTGTCACTTACGGTCACCCATCCAGGTACAGACTTCGCCCAACGTTGTTTAACTTGTACTTACGATTGTTTTCAACGTGTATTCGCAACTGGACTAGCTATTAGTATTAGGGAATGACAAGGTCACGAAAGGTTTACGAAATGACAAGATCGCAGGCTGCCCACGGCAAGACATTTTTTCATCATGTTTAAATAAAGTATTAGACAAGTTAAGTGTGTGTGTTTGTGTTTAAAACTATGTTAGTGTTTACAGGAGGCGTATTACTCGCTGTGACATGCGACTTGAGTCCGACTCTGAGGCCCCGGGACATGTATACCGCAGCCCAAATCAAGTGTCTTATTTTGTACACAAATATGATTAATTACTTGTTGTGATGTAACACTGAAGGAACTGATTGGTCAAAACTATTCCTCATTGTAGAAATAAATTGATCCGATCTATTAATGTGAAAATAACTGTGTAATAATCACAGAACAGCTTAAAATGTTAGTAGGGTAGGGTAGATAGTTTTTGTTTATAAAATAAGACACTTGATTTGGGCTTCGGTACAGGTAAGTATACCTAGTGCCTCAGAATTGGACTGTTCATGGTATCCATTGGTATCTACGAGGCGTCCTCATTTTATGAAGTGAGTTTCTATCAGTGAGCTCCCGGCCCATAGCTAGCGCGTTCATCGACGGAACCGGAAGACATAAAGCCGTTGCTCCGCCCAGATAGCGCCGTAATGCGACAAAATGATGGTTAGATGCCGGGGACGAGCTGGTAATGGTGGATGGCTTCCTCGCGGATGGTGCCGCGAATGAAACACAGGTTTGGAACACAAGAGTGGCGAATTTACATTTCTATAGGTTTTTATATTAAAGCAGCAGCTTAAATAAGCCTCGTATCCATTAGGCAGGGTTGCCAACCAAAAAAAAAAGATTCATCGTACACGTGCAGCTGAAAATCTCGTATATTGACTTTCAAACCTCGTACATTAAAATTTATTAAGGTATGATGTTGCAAATGGCGCTACTTATCTGCGTAGCGCGAATTGAAATATATACTTAAAAAACGACAAAAAGTAAAGACCGTTATGGTTCAGAAGGAGACCGCGGAGCGCGATCGATAGAGGGCCAATCCCAATCGGAGACGGAGACGGCGGGGCGGCGGTAACCCGCGCCCTGATTTGTCAGCCCCTGTAGTCTCGGGCGAAGAATAGAGCTAAGGTATCCCTGCCTCGCGTAAAAGGGGACGTAATGGTCGCGGACGGTCAAAGTGACCGTGGGGCTCTGACCGCCCATGGCAGAAGCGACCACGGGGAAGGTGGCAGTATGCAATGGCCGCCGCGTCGGGAGGTTCTGGGAGGTGAAGCACACATCTTCCGGGACGGGCCTCGGGCAAGTAGTAGAACCCGGAGCCCTCCGAACAGCACGAGGTAGGCCATCGAGGGGGTTTTAGTGGGTACAAATCCCACATAACCCGTCCTCCCCCCCCAGGAGGTCGCCCCCCCCCCGTTAACAAAAAACAAAAAAGTACGGACAACAGCAGATCAAGGTAACACTTGCTGTACGAATTGAACTTTTTTTCTCCACGTTTATTATCTGTAATCGGCTTTTTAGCCATAATCATGCTTTGATTATCTCCTGTGACGTTGTTGAGATGAGTGATGCTCCATTGAGCATAATCTCATTGCCTCGCATACTTTATGCCATGTGCTACTTTCTTTTGTCAAAGTCCATGATTTCCCATCGCTTTAAACGTCTCAAGTTTCCGTCTGGTTCCATCAAATCTCTGGCCAAAACATTGGTGTCTTGTGAGCCTTTCTTTATATTGTTTGCAGAAATTGCAATTCAACTTTTTTTTGTAAACCTATAAATCGTCCCACTGCTGGGCATAGGTCTCCTCTCCTCTTCCATCCAACCCTGTCCTGAGCCTCTTCCAACCACCCATCCCTGTATCTAACAATATCGTCTCTCCACCTACGCCGAGGTCTGTCCCGGGTCTGTCTAATTGACGCAGATAATAAGATTAAGAACGGTCCAAAGTGTTACACTTGATCTGCTGTTAGCTGTACCTAAATATATGTATATATATTTATTAGTAATATATGTATATATATTTATATATTATATTTATTATAAGTATTATATTCTTACAAGTATATATTATATTAGTATATAATAGATATAATTTACATGTTTAAGTATCGTAAATTGTGTTACCTATCTAACGTAGATATTACTATTTATTATATTTACTTACTATGCACTTCTACCTCTTTCTGATATATTTTTATAATATCCTCTGCAGTTGGTTGTCTGGAAGAAATCGCTTCTAGCGATAAGACTGCCAAAATTGTACATGTTTCTCAATAATGTAACTAATACTGTATTATGGTGCAATAAAGTGTAATTATCTTATCTTTATCTTATCTAAACTAGGTATTTTTGTTTTCTGACGAATAAACCATCGAGCTCTCTCGCATTCACCCAGTGAACCAGTTCGCTACAAAAACATCCATTTGCCTGCTCCTGTCAATCACAAACATCAGCCCGAGTGTCGTGTCGACTCGACACTCCCCTATCAGGCTATTCCCCATAGAAGGTATGGCGCAAAACCAATTTTCTACAAATGTTTCCTTATACCATCCACTCACATAGCGGAAAACAGAACTTACTGTAGGTTTGTAATGTAGTAACCCAACTTCGTTCAAATAGTAAGTAAGTAATATGGGCTACCACACACAAACAGGCGAGTAAGGCGACCTTGTGCTGACTTTCGACGTTTGACACACCGACGTTTTTTATATATAAAATATCATGTATCGAACCTTTATGCCGAATTCTGAAGATTCATTGAGTTTTATATCTTTATTCCGACTTTTTAACAGCACACAGATGGAACAGATAACTTAAACATAAATATTCCTTATTGCCAAAAAAGAATGAAGTACTCGTACACAAAAGAAATAAGCTAATACAGTTAGTATTACAATTGGCGGTCTTATCGTTTAAAGCTATCTCTTCCAGACAAACTTTGGGTACAGAATTCAGCATATGAATAGGTAGCTTGTTGAGATACCTATCATTAACAGGCGTCTCTATTCCAAAGAATGTTTTTGTGTCACTTCATAACTTCTTCGATTGTGAATCAATTTTGATTTCCACATATCGAAGGGTACAACGTTTTCTCGTGGACTCACTAAGTTGACCCACTAGTGGGACCACGAGGGAGACTTATTTCTCGTAGACCCACTGCTTCATCGGTCTGAATTAGATTACTGTTGATAAAGAATAGAAGAATATAATAGAAATATCTTTATTAGGCAACAAAATCCGGTCTTAAATAAATACAAACATATGTGAGTAGTTAACTGTACAGATATGTTAGTATACCTACGTAAGTATATACTCCACCTATGTGAGTAGGTAGGTAAGGTAAGTGTACATATAGCCGTCAATGTACGTATGCCCGTCAAGTCAACTTAAATTACCTATATCTCACGAAAATGGTAGTTTATATCGTTTTCTCTGCAATATTATGAAAATAAATACTGTTTTGCTGCTAATTAACTGGCAAAAATACAGTAAAACATCAAATAACATAATATAATATCACTTTATAGTTTGTGTTCACGTTTTTGTAAAAAAGTTACGAAGTTCGATTACTAAACTGCTGTTTTTACTGACTACGGTTTTTTTTCAACGCTGGCTCATGTATTTACTTATTTGTAAGTGTTGATGTTTAAAATGAAACTTTATTAATATTAATATCATTCTGTAATTTGATTTGATGCCTATTTGTTTTAATTAATTAAATAATAACATTTTAAATTCGTTGACGGCTATTGGTTCCACCAAACAGCAAAATGTACCAGTACCCGTCATCTATATGATATATAGATCACTATAGAGATATTGCTTACTTTCCACACCAGTACCCGTAAAATAATATTTTTTAACTTCCCAAAACACAAAACATCCCTAAATGCACAAAAAACGTCCGAAACATTACGATGTGTTTTCTTATGGTTTAGGACGTTTTTGTGCATTTTATTATTCATTTGATAGACAGGCAGCACAATGCTGGTGTGTCTATATCACAGTGTTGGTAAGTTCAGTCTATGTTGTCTAATGTTCATATGATTCACTACACATATTGCTTATTTATATAATGTTTGATTTTAACCACATGTCGAGGCGATTTTTAAAAGAGTTCACTGATGGTGCAGATACTACATCACCAGACAGTTTGTTCCGTGCGTGGACAACTCTTTTACTTAAGAAGTGATGAGCGATTTTGGTATTGGCGATAGTGCGGTAGATTTTCATATGGTGTCCTCGCAATGGACGTATGTCTTTAGTCTCAAAGAAACGGTGGACATCTGGGAGGCTATATTTGTACGTGAGAATTTTATATGTCTCAATTAGATCACCTCTGAGTCGACGTTCTGCCAGGGTTTGAATACCTAGGATTTTAAGCCTTTCTTCATAGGATTTTTTGGGCAGTTTAATATATGGAATCTTTGTTGCCTTTCTTTGCACGCTCTCAAGTAGGTAGTAGGTAGATCGGATGTCCTTTATAAAATATGGGTTCCATATTTGAAATCCATATTCCAGAAGAGGCCTAATGTATGTTTTGTAGATTTTGACAAGAACCTCGGATGTAATATATTGAAAGGATCTCCTTATAATATACATAAATGAATTAGCCTTCTTGACAATGCCATTAATGTGTTCTCCCCATTTTAGATTTTTTTAAACCACAACTCCAAGGTCCTTTTGGGATTCCACAGTGTTTATATCAGTGTCATCAATGGTGTATACCACGCCAGGATTTCTACTACCTAGATGCAACACAGCACATTTCGATATGTTCAGCTTGACTAGCCACTGCTTAGTCCATTCCTGGAGCTTGTTTAGATCGCTCTGTAGTTGTCCAGACACCAAGAGTGGGTTGCCAAAGAATTTCCCATCGTCAGCAAAAAATGCAGATTATGAGTCTATCAGCGCAATGAGGTCCGTGATGAAAATTCCAAAAAGTGTGGGGGCTAAAACAGATCCTTAGGGAACTCCACTCAGGACGTCCCTCTTCTGGGACAAAGAGTAACCGATCCTGGCCTGGAAGGTTCTTCCCAACAGGTAACTCTTTACCCAGTCTAAAGGCCGACCTCGAATGCCAAAATGCTCCAATTTTATAAGCAGGCGCTGATGCGGGACTTTGTCGAAAGCAAAATCAAAATCGAGGTAAATAACGTCAACCGGGTTGCCACGGTCCACGTCCATAGTCCACGGGTGCACACATGACAGTAAGTTCGTTATTGTGGATCCCTTCTCGACAAAGCCATTCTGCTGGATATAACATTTTCTCTGTTGTGGAAATTCTTCAGTTTATTGCATATTAGTCTCTCCATCACCTTACCCACAATACTTGTCCAGCTAATTGGCCTAAACTTGGCAGGGTCTGTTTTATCACCGGATTTGTACACAGGTGTAACTACAGCATGTTTCCTGTCAAGTGGGACATGTCCGACCTCAAAATACACCCTCATAAGCTCAGTGAGAACAGGAACAAGTGTTTTGCTGCAGTTTTTTAGAATAATGCTGGGAATGTTGTGAGGTCCAGGAGCAGAGCCTGTGTCGAGTCCTTTTAGAACTTTCTCAACATCTTTGGGTGTAAAGTTTATGTCACAGATCGAGTGCTCCACACGGGCTAATGTAGTCACTTGTTAGCATATGGTCACATCTGGTTCACGACAATAGGCTTTCTGAAACTCCTGCGCGAAGGTTTCCGCTATGTCGGTGGGGTCTGTAACTAGGTCGCCATTATGGTTCCTCATTGCAGGTGGAATGCTCACTTTGGATGACATGCATCTTCGCAGATGGGAATAGAAGGGTTTTTGTCCGTTATCAAGTGGTTTTGCTTCATACAGTCTTCTGCTCCTTCTGCTTTCTGCCACACAATGATTGCTGGCGGTTCTATAGCGCTGGTAGTCCTCGTCATCCTTTGTGCCAATATAAACATCCCAAAGTATTCTCTTCTCAGATACAAGTTTCAATATAATGGTCATTGATTCAGGGTTTATTACCTTCCTTCTTCTTCACTTTTTTAAGCGGAGCGTGTCTGTCTGTGTTTGTATCCACTATGGTTTTTAGCTGTCTCCAAAAACGCTCCACGTCAGTAGTAGATTCCAAGATTTCTGCCACACAATGATTGCTGGCGGTTCTATAGCGCTGGTAGTCCTCGTCATCCTTTGTGCCAATATAAACATCCCAAAGTATTCTCTTCTCAGATACAAGTTTCAATATATGGTCATTGATTCAGGGTTTATTACCTTCCTTCTTCGTCACTTTTTTAAGCGGAGCGTGTCTGTCTGTGTTTGTATCCACTATGGTTTTTAGCTGTCTCCAAAAACGCTCCACGTCAGTAGTAGATTCCAAGATTTCTGCCACACAATGATTGCTGGCGGTTCTATAGCGCTGGTAGTCCTCGTCATCCTTTGTGCCAATATAAACATACCAAAGTATTCTCTTCTCAGATACAAGTTTCAATATATGGTCATTGATTCAGGGTGTATTACCTTCCTTCTTCTTCACTTTTTTAAGCGGAGCGTGTCTGTCTGTGTTTGAATCCACGATGGTTTTTAGCTGTCTCCAAAAAGGCTCCACGTCAGTAGTAGATTCCAAGATTTCGAGGTCCTTCTCCAGTTCCTCCATGTAGTTGTCAAAGTCAATGTAATGGTAATATCTTTTAAGTTTGGGCTGACTGTGGACTCTTTGTATCAGAAATTGGATGCTGAACTCTAGTACGCAATGATCAATCTTTCCTATAGGTGGTTTATAACATATTCCAGTGATTAAGTTTTCATCGTTTGTCATGATCAGATCGAGCAAGGATGGAGTGTTGCCTGTGCGGAAACGTGTTGGCTGGGAGACCAATTGATGAAGATTACTGTTGAGAAACATGTTCTTAAACAGATCCTCGGGTCCCTTGAGGTCCTGTTCGATGTCTTAAGGCCATAGGATGTCGGAGTAGTTGAAGTCACCAGCGATAACTATCACATTGTTCGCTGAAGCAGCTTAGCTAATAATTTAGAGTCACGTCGTTTCCATATATCTGGTTCCCTATCATCGGGTCGATAGACCCCAACAACAAGGGAATGGTGAGAGTCATATTGAATATACAAAAACAAGGCTTCCGTAAGATCACATACAGTCATACTTCTTATGAGTTCTTGCAATAATGGGTATACCGTTGACACGGTCTCTGACATATATGGCAACACCGCCACCACGCGTTTTGCCACCCTGCGACTTAGGTCGGCGTTTCCGGTCTTGTCTAAATATAGTATAATCAGGTATGGCAAATGTGCTGTTTCTGTCCCTGCTGTTCAGCCAGGTCTCCGTGACAATTATAATGAATGTCTTGTTGGTGTTTACATATAAAAGAAATAGGTCGAATTTTAATGACAGCGAGCATAAGTTGGTGTATAGGAAGGTAAGGTCAGTGTAGGGGTTGTTGGGGTCAAATAGTTGTTTTGTTTGATTATCTTCGGCACACCCCTGACATACTTAATAGTGAGATCTAACTCACCACTCTCGGTACGTAGCTGGAGACGTTGACTCAGCTTCTTTAGCTCGTCCCGCTGCATCGATGTATTGTCATCATACACTCTTACCTCCATGGCTCTATTCTTGTTTTTAAGGACCTTCACTGCATCATGCCGAGACTTGAGGATCACTTTCAAGTGGCGCGGTTTACAGTTGTCTCGTTTACCAAGTCGCAACACTTTCACCAGTTTGTCAGAAGATATCTGTTCACTCGTAATCTCCACCAGGATCCTTCTGACAGTGGCCTCATCAGTGGGCCCTTGAATAGCTGTGTCACCCGTATCCATTACAGGGAGACCAACAAGGATCACGTTATTTGCTCTCACGCTCCGCCATCTCCTCCGATATATTGTTAGTGTCTAAGGAAGTGGCCGGAGTAGCAGTAGAAACTGCATGAGTCACTGGTGCAGAAATCCGTCGTCCAATTCCTCACGTACACAATCATATGCTTGGATCAGTTTAGGCACTTGAAATAAGGCCTCGCGGCAAGGCGAACATAGAAATATGAGGGTGCGTTTGGATTTCAACCCCATGACACGAGCCTCGCTGCTTGTTAGGTTGCTGCAACTAAGACATACGTTCCGTTTACAACCATAGCACTATCAAATTTTCATCGCTATGATCATTATCGCACTTCATTTTGGAAACAAGTTTGCCACAAAAAGTCGTTAATTTTTCGTAAAAAAAAGTCAATTGGATTTTACACTATGTAATGTCGGAGTTTTTGCGAGATAACACTTGTCCACTATTACAATGCACAATTTCACTAAATAACGTGTTTTTGGCGTAATTTAGACACATAAACTAATTATTTAATTAATTTAATACAATATACAAATTCTAACACTGTTCACTTTTTGAGGGTAGAGAAAAAAAACCTTTGGGATTTTTAAAACTTCTTTGGGTGCATTAGTAATTATAGGCATAATGACCTGAATTATATATACTGGCTGGAACAGCAACAATGAATATTTTGACTATTTTGGTTTATATATTTGAGAAATGTCGAAATGTCGAAAACATAAAGCTTGTCCAATCAGGTGTTCCATTTACACTATAACACTTTGATCAATCATATATATACGTCATACATTACCTACACAAAAACTATATATATATATATGACGGCTATTGGGACATGGGTATGTCGGATATCTATACAAGGACATGCCGGATACCGGGCAAAGGGGTATTATTTCATATAAGTATAAAAATGTCTTATTTAATCTTAAAATTAAAGAAACATTATTTAATTACGTAAAATTTAAATAAATTGTTTATATCTTTGCACTATTTCATTCCCTGTGGGTCTTATACTACGGCCGTGGCTACAAAATCAAAAGTGAAAAGTTCAAAAAGTGACGGTTATTGGGACAGTTCCCTTATATACATTGTGGTTTTTGATGCTAAATAATAAAGGACAAAGCATACCCCAAGGTTGGTCTTGGTTTTTTTAATGTTAATCTAGTCATAACTTTGTCATTTGTAGGTGCAGTACCTATTTAATTGTCGTCCGTCAGACGACAATTAAATAGGTGCTGCACCGACTCGGGACTGATAAAAAAAAGCTTTATCCACCTCAAAGGAGGCCTCCGTCTATTTTTATCGACGTAAGTTTGAAGTGCTAATACTGAAAATTTTATTTACTGTGATCCATATACTATCCATACCCATACCCAAATAACGCCATACATCGGATAAATGTCAGTCTGCACGTACAATGCGTTCTATTGGCTTTTTGTTTCCCTTTCACCGGGTTTTACCCCTTTTATTGACATTCCTAATAGTTTTTGACAGGAGTTTTCACGAGTTTTGAATAGGTAAAAGTTCTTTATTACCTTTCCGAATGTGGGACTTTTATTGTAGGCATTGTAGAGAGTAAATGTTTACGTAATCGGTAGAGTCGATGTTTATAAATCAAAGTATACCTACAGAGGTTTTTTACAATAATAAGGCCCGCATTAATAAATCACTCTCAGCTCAAAAGTCAATCTTGAAACGACCTCAAGATAGTGTTCCTATTAATAAACGTAACTTAGGTGCGGGTTTAGGAATCGGGTATCACGTGAGTAACACCGTTTTAATAAACAAAGCTCAAGAGAACCGTCAAACTCACACTTGAGAACGTATTTGCTGATTGCAGGCGAACCGCGACGTTTACTTGAGTTCTTCCACTTGAGAAAGACATCGCGTGATACGCCCTCAAGATTGGTTTATTAATAAATGACATACTTGAGATGGTGATCACGTCTTGAGAGTGTATCAGCTGAATTCGTTCTTGAGGGCGGGTTTGAGCCGACTATTATTCATTTGATGTGCATCGTTACTGTGCTTAGGAGTTTTTGTATTTTAAGGTATTTTTAATTGTTTGCAACGATTTCTTTCACTGGAATTTGACCTAATGGTCATTTCTAAATCATTGTGTCACTTGTGACGTAGATACTTAGTTCAATATTTTTGGCAGTATGATTTACTAAAAAAACCTTACCAATTTTTAAGTACTTAGTATATAATATTTTGTAACTTTTTCTTAATAAACACTTTACTTTAAAAAAAAACCTTACCAATTTAATATTTATCATGAGTTCAATTTGTCTAATGAATGCAAGGACACCCTGTATAGAGCATGTGTAATTCTCATGTAATTTAATTAACCGTGATGTAAGCGTCACTTGATTAATGTAACGTATTGCAAATCATGCCAACATACCGATCTTCAAGTTAGGTCGGAGTCTCGACTAGGCGTCGGCAATTTCGCATTGCGATGCCCAAATGAGTTTATGTAACTTACTTGGATATCTTTACGTGTGACAATGGCAATAGGAATACAAGCATATCAGAAAGAAAGAGTTATAACATCTCATCCCATAAATTTTTCCACAGTTTAGTGATTTTAAATGTTTTATGTTTTACACATTTAATCTAAAATATACAATAATGAAAGTAAATTCTGTTTTTGCGATAATTGACAGTAGGCATCTATATGTAATTCCAAGTCTTATACTTACATAAAATTTGTACGCTTTTGGACTGCATATGGTGGTACTAAGACACAAATATAATATCTATATTGTTTACCCATATTTACAAATCATTTCATTTCAAAATGACTATGCCAGATTCTGCCCCACCATCAACCGCAAGTTGTACAAGATAACGAATAAACGTAAAAATATCTCCGTTTTTTTATTAAAATTAAAGTTTTGTACAAGTTACGATTCGAAAAAAACAGCTTAATAAAGAATTCAGAAAATAGTAACAAATCGAAGCGATTTATACATTGTTTTTGTTATTCTTCTATAGGAGTTGCGAGAGTAGTAGAAAATGATACTGATTATGATTATGCAATATGAAACATTGTCCTAAGTCCCCAAAAAAATGATAGGTATAGCGCAAAGCTCCATTGAAAAGTGGCAATGTCTTTTCATTTCACCTCTTAAGGCTCAGACAGACGAGCGACAGTGCGTCGTCGATAGCTGGCGACACCTTTTGCGGAGGGATGTAAGCTGTCGCGCGAAGTCGCGACTCTCTGCGACACTCCGCGACACAACAGCGTCGTGCGACGTCGCGCGACAGCTGGCAACCCTCCGCGAAAGGTGTCTCGAGCTATCGCGCGACGTTGCGCGAGCACTGTCGCTCGTCTGTCTGAGCCCTTACAAAGGCGCGTTGGTTGGACCCACAGACCACTTACCCCGTTGGACCTATGTAGCTGATAATGCATTTCAAAGTAGGTATCGTTCAATATGTGGTATAAAAATAATAAGGTCCCTATTTTTATTATAGCATAATTAAACAAATACATCCTTTTCATTCTCATTTAAATAAAATGTCTAATAATTTGAAGAATAGAATGAATCGATTACTTATAACACTGGAAGTTTTACTTTTTGCCTTAATTGAAATTAAGTCTATGAAGAAGACGAATTACGATAATTATAAACGACTTAATTTTGCGGCAACAACTTAAGTTTACAGTGAACTTTGAATGTTTCTATAGATGGGTCGCGGTCGAGGCAACTTTGGAACCACTGGTCTAAAGTAAACACTTTACGGATAAAACTATCTAAAACATATCCCAATCTAATTTTCCATGGATGTAAACAAACATGGCGTTTAAAAGTTCCCTAAGAACAATATTTAGAGAACATTTAGAGAGAGAAATTTCGATTGTATCACTTTGAACTGACTTTTGAGTCGTACTGGTCTAAGCTGGCTAAAGCAATGGACCGTGATCATTGTACAAGTGCGGTTAAGATTTGTTTATCTCCATGGAAAATTGGATTGGGACAGACTTTATCAATCAAAGCCATTGCCACCGACATCCAATTGCCATAGCGACACGTAATGCCGCCGAGAAGCCAGTTGGCTCGAATCACTTGTGAACAAGATTCCAGAAGTTTGTTCATTAAGCCCGCGCTGACCTGCACTCAAATGTGAAAAGTTTAATTGTTCAAGTATTCTAGAACAATGTAAGGCATATGTTCTTGTTGTGATTGTTGTTTGAAAGATACTCAATTCAATACATATGGGCTCATGGAATTTGTCCATTACGCGCCTGAATGGTAATTATTTTAAAAGTATTCAATAAACACTTCTTCTGCGCAGAAGAAGCTTGTTTTTGCTCAGCCACGCCCAACCCAGGGGTGGTAGTCTAAATAATCTTAGTTCCTAAGTGTGTTTTTGTTACTTTTAAAATTATTACTTTACTAACTTATTTAAAAAATCTAAGTTCTCTTGAAATTGTCACGCATGGGCTGTCATCGTACAGTCGAAGACAAAGATAAGTATACAGGGGGCCTCAATAAGGTTGAGATTTCTTCAAAAACTACTGGACCGAATTTAATAATTATTTTACAGTTACATTTAATATTATATTACATATCTTTTATCTATCAAACAGCGAAATAATTTTTACAATAGGTCAAGTAGTTTTTGAGAAAATCTCAACCTTAATAACTCTCCTGTACACCTTTCTCTGTGTTCCATCGTACGTACAAACACGCTGCCAATGACCCGGCTGACAGACGACGCGTAGTAGGTAACAACGAATCTTATTAAGTGTGAATTTTTGCATTTAAAACTAAGGTATTCTTTTTTTTTTGGCATCTGTTTTGTGTATATTATCACAATACGTCGCGCGTCGTAGATCAAACCACACCCTGTACACATTTACCCTACGTACCTAAATAACCTCAAAGGTCACTAGTTAGTTATCAAAATCAATTATTTTTAAAACGTATCATAAAGGAATAGGTCATAAGGTCGGTGGGTAAGGACTTTAAATAGAAGCTACCTTATAGAACTAGTAAATTACAGGTTTCAACTATAATTATTTAATAACCTAAATGTAGAGTACAGTTCTATTGGTTTACCTGAAATTAACTATCTATAATAAAACTCTATATTTAATATTCAACATTTGCTTATAACTTCAGAACGAATGCGTTCTCAGGGATGTAGGTTTTTTCACCATAATTTCCACCGTTTTGAGAACATTCGAAAATCATTCGTACAAATAGGACTATATTATATTTTTGTAAGGAAATTATGTAAAGATGAAATAAATTTAATAGTAAATACTATGTTTATTACATATGAATGAAAAAAGATCATTTATTTCTGTAAAAACTGACGTAACCAAGTGTTCCATATGTCTAAATTATAAATGTAATTTATTTATGTATGCCAAAATAATAATAAAACTTAATCGAATAAGCCCCCTCTGATCGTTCCCGATGCAAAGGTGCCCATAATACCAGCGGCGTTACCGCGCTGTATGGCTGTGGGCAGCCTTTGCATCAGGAACGATTCAGAGCGAGGCCCGAGACCGAGGTCCCGCATTCGCCTAAATTTTTTTTTGTTATGTTTTTTTCTTGTTACCTATGTTTATTTAAATAACGAAACCTTAAAACAAATAAAACTAAACAAACTGATAATTATATCTAAACTAAAACTAAACCTGTCTAAAAAGCAAACTTAATATAAAAAAATAAAATAAAATTAAAGATAAAAAAACATGTCCCAATCCCCCTGAAAGAAATTGAAATCTTTTCCTTAAAAAAAACTTTTAAAACGATTTTACGTAGTAAAATTAAACCTACCTACATCCATTGCTGTAATCTAAATTACCCTTTATTAACCTATTATCTGTACATAGTTATTTGGAATACGTTCTAGGTACGATGTCTGAATGTACAGTATTACTTAATAGATAATAATTGTACTTACCAATGTACAATACAGGGTGTAACGAAAAGTGAGCCGAAGTTGCAGCAATGAATAAATGACTTATGAAAATAAATATTTTTCTTACGCATTCATAACCATCTGTTTCCAGGTTTTCTCGTGATATTTTCTTTCATCGTCTTACTAATAAGCGAGTGTCAAACTTACAAAAATAAAATAAAAACTAAATTCCCGACTTAGAGTTCGAAGTCGGACTTTTATAGCAGAAGCCCTTCTAACCACAGAGCCATTTTCTCTTTTAACACCGATAATTCTCATAAACAAGCCTTCATGTGAAAAATCCGCGTAGCTTACTCTATGCATTCCACGGTACGACATAGAGTCTGCTCTATATTCTGTGTATAGCCAGTCAGAAGCTAACAGACGCAGAGGGAGGACGTCCGCTTCCCTCAAAGCCTCTGCGAAACCTCCATACATAATTCATCGATCGAAATATCCAATTTTAATTATTAAAACTAAGCAAACTGGTGTATAAAACGGAAATTAAGTATTTTAAAGTTTAATTATTCGACTTTTAAAAGCTGTGTTAGATTTTTTTTGTTTGTTTTATTTATTTTTTTCGTTCAGAAAGCGTTCGCGAGTGCAAATATTTGTTTAGGAAAAACTTTTATCGGCATTTATAATGATATTAATAATTTATTAAAATACTTTAGCAAGTGTGTGGTTTGTTAAAATAATTAATACAGTGAGCGACGTAATATATAAAAAAAATAGTGTTAAAATTAGTGGTTTAGTGTTAAAAATTATACTTAAGAAGAAAAAAGTTTAATAAAAAAGATTGGCTGTGTGGAACTACGAAAAAAAAACATACACCGGAATTGAAAACATCCATTTTGAAAAGGTAAGTAATTGCTACTAAATGTACTTAATTAAGTTAGAACTTTAACAGAAAAAAACTTTCTTTTTGTTAAAATTAGGCTACTTTGTCAAGAAATATAGTTAACGAAAGTTTTCTGTTGAATTTAGACAAGGACTATTTGAAAAGGCACTGTAGTTATAATCATTCGACCCGATAGCATTTCTATACAGGGTGTAACTGAAAGGAAATAAGCCGAAGGGAGGGTATTAAGTATCGATAACTGAACATATTTTGTTCTACAACGGACTTTAAGTATACAGGGGGGCTCAATAAGGTTGAGATTTTCTCAAAAACTTCTAAACCGAATTTAATAATTCTTTTACAGTTACATAGTTTTAACTTTTATCTATCAAAGAGTGAAATAATTTTTGCAATAGATCAAGTAGTTTTTGAGAAAATCTCAACGTCAAAAGTCTCCTGTACACCTTTCTCTGTGATCCACCGTACATATATTACCTACTTCTATATTTTATTAGTGGCGTCTACGTGATAAATTCACTATTAATTAAGTACCTACTCACCCACCTATTCACTTATACTTTTGGTGACAAATAAAGCAGGTTCAAAAGAAACTGGTTATATTTACTGGTGTAACCGGGAGCCACTGCAATCGCAGCACAGTGAAACCTATCGCGAACAATAGAATTCCATCTGCGTAGTATTCAGCCCCTCTTGTTTAATTGGAAATGAAGTCAAAATAAGATTTTTATTTGAGCTGTATTTAGTTTTGCGTTCAGAGGGGTGCGCTGCGTCGATTTTTACTAGCTGTCAATGTCAGATTTTTGGCGAAAATTAGTACAAAAATTTCGTTCGCGCAGGCTTTGACAGGACGGAAAAGGCCACCCGCTTCCCCGGAGTCGTTTATTGATACTGTAAGGTATAATAAAGTTAGGAGGCTTTTGAAAATGGCGAGAACGACGTTTGCGAAATTATTTGAAAATTTTCATTTTATTGTTCACTTACATGGTTATTTTGTGTTTAATATCACGTTAAATTAATCAGAAAATGTTTGCGAATGACAGTATGGTGAATTTATTGGATGATATGAGGGTTCCATTTTTTCCTTTTCAGGCACGGAAACACAACACCATGTAAAAAAAAACCATTGTCAATGACAGCTGAATAATTTGTTTTGGTTTGTGTAATAAAATTATAAACAATACCATTTATTGGTATTAAAAATGGTTGTAAATAGCTTTTACTTCCAAATAAACGTTTTTGTATTGTATTGTAAATTATGTTCAATAATAAAATAGGTCTGTCGTTTCGAAATATGTAATTTTATTAAACCAACAGGCAGGCTGTAAGTGCGGGCGAGGTGATAAGTAAATTGCCGTGTAATAATATATTACTAAAGGCGACACCTTCGTAACACGAAAATAGTTTTAAAATAGCTACCAATAACATTAATAAATAATGTTTTATTAACCCTGTGGCATTAGTAACGTGTAGATAGAAGTAGTCTTTACATAATAATCGTTAAAAATATATGTTCTTTGATATTACTAATACAGATTAGAAAATAACTTCTGACACCTTTCTTTGTGAGAGAGACCGTACAATCCGTACATTTACCGAATGCTCTCAAAAACGGCGAAGGAAAAAATTGAGAGTCCTAAGAACAATAATAAAGGCGTGTATAATCTACCACTCCGCACTGGACCCTCTTGGTGGAGAGCTCCCTCGAAGTGAGCGAAGGCCTGGGCTCTAACAGTGGGGCAGAACCCAGTCTGAGGCCCATATTAATAAATCACTCTCAGCTCAAAAGTCAATCTTGAGAACGACCTCAAGACGGAGTTCCTATTAATGAAAGTAACTTAGGTGCGCGTTTAGGAATCGGGTATCACGTGAGTAACACCGTATTAATAAACAAAACTCAGTTCTCAAGAGAACTGTCAAACTCACTCTTGAGAACGTATTTGCTAATTGCAGGCGAACCGCGACTTGAGAAAGACATAACGTGATACGCCCTCAAGATTGGTTTAGTAATAAATGACATAGTTGATGGTGATCACGTATTGAGAGTGTATCAGCTAAATTTGCTCTTGAGGGCGGGTTTGAGCTCAGACTATTAATACGGGCCTAAGTTTACGAGTACTCGTATAACATAAACTTAGGCCCGTATTAATAGTCTGAGCTCAAACCCGCCCTCAAGAGCGAATTTAGCTGATACACTCTCAATACGTGATCACCATCTCAACTATGTAATATAGGTAGGTACACTACTCAGTAATATGATCCAATGAACGCAATCTGCGCATAGATATAGTATTCCGTTTGAAGGACTATGTTCTATGTTACCTAGACATTCTAGATTAGCTAGGTATCTGGAACAAGATCTGTTCTGTACAAGACGGCGAATGGTAGATTATATTGTACAGTCCAACTTGTTTCGTACATATATTAACTTTAACAGTTAGATAAACGAAATATTTTTATTATAATGTATCTCCCAAAGTTTTACGGGTATCAAGAAACCCGGTCCTTTGAAAGGCTTGCACGGAGACATAGGTCCAACCAACGTGTAATAGCCCTTTAAAGAGCTTTAATTTTAAGGGATGTGATGCACTTAGTGCGACCTGTCTCTGTTGAGATTTTCTCAAAAACTACTGGACCGAATTTAATAATTCTTTTACAGTTACATAGTTTTAACTTTTATCTATCTAACAGTGAAATAATTTTTGCAATAGGTCAAGTAGTTTTTGAGATAATCTTCAACCTTAAAAACTCTCCTGTACACTTTTCTCTGTGTTCCACCGTACACTGCTAGAAAAGTCGTTTTGCCAAAAAACTCTGGCCTCTGTATACATTTCTGTGGTTTGACTCCATATTATACCCTTTACGTTACGCTTGTATAGTAACAAGCCACGGCTTCAAATAAAACAAGAGTCCTTCAGCTCGACCTGAAAACGAAAAAAGTTTATTCGATGGCGCATTTTGGTAATCGCGTGACGTCACGACAGTCGAGGTAATTAGCATGCAACGGTCTAATTCCAGGCCAGATAATATAATAATTGGTATTACTATAATGGGACATGGATCGGTTGGAATTGGAAGTTAATTTAAAACAAATGACAATGCCAGATTCTGCCCCACTATCAACCGCATGATGTACATGAAAATAGTATGAAATCGAAGCGAATTATTCATTGTTTTTGTTATAATTTTCTATTACTCTCGCAACGCCTACTGATTATGATATATGAGCTTCAATGGTCACGTAGGAGACTAAAGGTGGGGCAAAGCTCCATTGAAATGTGGCAATGCCATTTATGTAGTTCTTTTTCCAATATACACTACATAGGGTTTAACGGAAAATGTGGATCCCATTATTCAATTAATGGGCCGCTAGTTGTCGAACTCAAGCGCGAGACAGAAGATGTCCCGCAGCGGCGGAGTGAAGAGCACGACACAGTGATTGTGCCGTAGAGAGATGACTGTGACCATATTTGTATTTTTATAAATTTTGGATGAATTTTGGCGGAGAAATAAAAATACGTCAACAAAAATCAGATTTAAAAAAAAATATGCTCCTGTATTTACAAGATACATCTTGATATATATATTGTATAACTATTTCGGGTTAGAAATAATTTTCATTTTTAAAGACATGGAAAGGGTATGTTTGCGATTATTTTCTATCGACCGAAGTTATCAGTGTCTAAATAGACACCCCTAGATTGCTATACATTATATTTTTTTCAGACGTTTAATCTTAGTAAGTAGTTATTCTACAGTGTGAAGGATACGAAGTCGTTTTATAAAAAAAGTCCTCACAGGGTTTCAAAAAAAAAAGTGTGGCAGTGTTAAGGTTAAGCAGTCGTGGCTTAATGACACATTTGTCGTAAAACTGATAACCGGTTTCTCGAACAGAGGCCACGAACTTAAACCCGTATTAATAAATCATTCTCAGCTCAAAAGTCAATCTTGAGAATGACCTCAAGATGACTTTACATTTAGGAATCGGGTATCACGTGAGTAACGCCGTATTAATAAACAAAACTCAGTTCTCAAGAGAACTGTCAAATTCACACTTGAGAACGTATTTGCTGATTGCAGGCGAACCGCGGCGTTTACTTGAGTTCTTCCACTTGAGAAAGACATCACGTGATACGCCCTCAAGATTGGTTAATTAATAAATGGCATACTTAAGAGTGTAGCAGCTGAATTCAAGTGAAGCAGCGGGCTTGAGCAAGTGACCAGATGGAGGTATGACCTGCGCAATGTTACAGACAGGGCCTAGATGCAATAAGCCGAGAATAAATAAGCATTATTTTAATTTCATAACATTACCATCCCTGTATCTAACGATATCGTCTCTCCACCTACGCCGAGGTCTGCCCCGACGCCGGCGACCGTCCGATGGCACCCATTCTGTGGCAGCCCGTGGCTGGCTGGAAGAGGCTCAGGACAGGGATGGATGGAAGAGGAGGGGGGAGACCTTTGCCCAGCAGTGGGACAATATATAGGTTAACAAACAAAAAACATTAACAACCCGACATTGTATCTAAGCGAAGGCCTAACCACACTACCCGCAAACTGGAAATAAGAAAACTTTACCGTCAGAAACCTGGCGATACAGCCCGTACCACGTTGTCACGCGATACCAACATTAAAGAGAATATTATTCAGTGAACACGGAACAGTTTTGCGTTCGAAGTTGCGTACAGACTTCCGAAATTTAGCACCTCGTGTGGATTAGGGCTGTCAATCGGGTAAATCGGCGAAGTTTGGACGCTTAGTTCAGTTCGGAGAGTTTCGGGTCAACTTTAGAACTGGAATTTCCCACCTGATGGGGCTTTAGTCAGCAGGTATCGTATACTAACCTATCCTAGCAAATATCTCATTGGGTTAGCTGGCAGAAAAAATAGGCTTGCCTACTAATCCAATAGTTTTTTTTTGTCTCCACTTTTTGCCGCGATCTGTCTCAATTGACATTTGGTTGCAGTTTTGGTGCTCGAGTATTAGTCCCAGTTCGTCCAGCGACGAGCCAGGAATTGGTCAGTGGTCCGGGAGTAGATTGTCCTCCGGTATTCTGCGTTTCAGCCTTCTTGTCTTAGGGTCTGTCGTTAAGAGTTTGTTTGCCAGCTGGTTTGGGTGAGCCTCTATTCTCCTCCTGTAGGTGTTTGTAGAGGTGATAATCTCGTCCTTTACATATCTTATGTTTAAATCCTTGTGGATGGTTTCATTAGTTACAAACCACGGTGCAACCTCCCCCCAAGGTGTTCAACTCACCGCGTTTGGACGAGGTTGTGGGAACGCAACGCCAGATACCACAACCTCGTCGGCGGCCGCCCGCGTGGGCCCGTGCCACGGTGCAACCTATCCTAGCAAATGTCTCATTGGGTTAGCTGGCAGAAAAAATAGGCTTGCCTACTCAATAGTAACATAAAAATTCTTATCACAGCAACCGAGCACTGTCACTTAAACTACAGGCTTCTGTAACGGCATTCTCTTTTACAGTCTGTCCCAATTAAATTTTCTATGAATGTAAACAAACCACTAACCGCATTTACTTATTATCACGATCCATTGCTTTTGCCAGCTTTGGCTAGTACGACTCAAATGAGTAAGTTCAAAGTAAAACGATCGAAATTTCCAATCACTAAGTCTAATACTTTCCTCATACACACTCACACCCTCACACAGTAGCAACCATCCTCTCGAACAAAAGACATTGCCACATTTCAAAAGAGCTTTGCCCCACCTACAAAACTACGAGCCCATTGAAGCTGTACCTATCATTTTGTTAGGGACTTATTACAGGTTTCATATCGCATAATCACAATCAGTATCATTTTCTACTACTCTCGCAACTCCTATAGAAGAATAACAAAAACAATTAATAAATCGCATAGATTTCTTACTATTTTCTGAACTCTTAATTTAGCTGTTTTTTTCGAATCGCAACTTGTACAAAACTTTATTTTAAACCAATTTTAATAAAAAAAACGGAGATATTTTTACATTTATTCGTTATCTTGTACAACTTGCGGTTGATGGTGGGGCAGAATCTGGCATTGTCATTTGTATATAAATCTACTGACTTGAGTTGAGTACCATTATAACTGTCGCCATCGTCCGTGGGGTCAGTAGAAAACCAGCGCTGTGGCCTATTATGGCAGGCCGCAGCACTATGCAGGCTGCTACCGTCAGCCAATACGTATTACTTACTTTACATTTATTACTAACCCACCTATTACTTACATTCATTTGTTCTTTTCATACTGTTGTATATTGTATTGTTTTTCGTGACGTTTTGTATGTTATTTATTTTATTAATGGACTCGACTGTTCGTCATTTGCCAATGTCATGTTACAGAAAATTCAATATATTCAATAGTCTTCTATCTTCCCCCAGGGGAGTCGCAGTAGCGTCTTCACCCTGGGTAGCCGCGTCTTCATCCAGAGGAGTCGCCATAGCGTCGTCACTCTGGACGAAGCAGCTCGATAGTCACGTGCACTCCCGAGCTAGTAGCGGGAACTCTTGATAAAAGCTTGAAACTTCAGATCTTGCATAAATAATCCAATAACTTCACCGTATTGTCATCGCGAACATTTTCTGATTAAACACAAAATAGTCCCTGTAGACATTAAAAGGAAAATTATCAAATAATTTCGCAACCGTCGTTTCCCGCCATTTTCAAGAGAACCCTTTTTTGTATGTTATTCTTATTTCTTGTTGTATTGTGTGGTGTTAAATAAATCTGTTTTCTTTCTAATATTACTTTTAGTGAACTTTGAAACGCCATGTTTATTTACATCCATGGAAAATTGGATTGGGATAGACTATACGCGTAACCGAAGTAATTTCAATAAAAAAAATACGGAAAGCTTCCGTAAAATTATCGAAAGTTACCGCCCAGTGAAGATCGATTCTGCCGTAATGATGATTAAGCTACATGAGCCGCCAATAGGATCCGTGTAAAAAATGTAGGGTGGACATAAAAACTGATTTATTGGCCGTCACCGATTTGACGGCCGGGGGTCAAAGATTGGCTTTTTGTAGTGATGTGCCGACTACGGTTTCGGCCGACTAGTCGACTCGTAGAAGGCAAGTAAGTACACACTACGAATTGTTTAAATTCGAACATATTCCAAGAAATTAAAAATATTTCAAAAGTAGATTTATACAGCAAAGATTCACTGACTACTTAAAATCTATGGTAACGGTTACTTATTATAGCTGTATCGAAAAATGGTATCCACTTATGGAGCACATTCTGGGACATTTTTGTAGACGAAGACAGTACAAAAGTATACAGGGGGCTTCAATAAGGTTGAGATTTTCTCAAAAACTCCTGGACTGAATTTAATAATTATTTTACAGTTACATTGTTTTCACTTTTATCTATAAAACCGTGAAAGTATTTTTGCAATAGGTTAAGTAGTTTTTGAGATAATCTCAACCTTAAAAACTCTCCTGTACACCTTTCTCTGTGTTCACATTGAGTGACAATACCTACGGTCCAATATCGCTATGAATATATGCATTTTATTTTTTATTTTACATACATATTGATTTATGAAAACGGCTTTCTTTTTCCTGATAAAATATGAAAAAGGTGACCTTTTTTTTACCAATACGAATGAGGTTTCAATGTGTAATATCAACTACAACCTAATTGACGCTAAAATGTTAGAGCAAATGAGTCAATCGATTAGTTGCCAACTAATCGGCGACTACAAAATCGCCCGATTAGTCGACTTTACAAGTTCCACATCCCTATTTTTTTGTCATCCCATCGAATGGTGTAATGAAAAGATAAAAATGAGAGAGATTGATTACTTACACGTTTAGTTATAATAGAGATTGTCTTTTTTTGTAAAGTGATCTATTGGCATTGGAACAAGGAAGTGTTTCCGTTGAATTGTTATTCATTCATTCATAAGCTCACGCCTTTATTTCCCGCAGGGGTAGGCAGAGACGATGGACTTCCATCTGCTGTGATACTGGCATACAATAGCACACATAGCGATCATGGCCACAGACCACTTACCCTATAGACCTGTAACAGGATGGTGCCCGTGTCTGCCCGCACATTAGCGCAAGATTTCTTCGCGACACGTGTAACCTAGAGATATTATCGACATGGACGCATCTCTTTAATACGGCACGCCTGTCCCCCGCTTCGTCTCTATGCGCTCATCGTTGACAGAATTTTTCGCTTGCAAATTTGTACCGATTTCATGTCTGGTCTATGGATCCTGGCATACAATAGCATACACACATATCTCATCCAATTTATCTAAGATCCCTCCCCGTACATGCAGCAAACTATCCACCACTTAATGGACTCGACAGTTCGTCATTTGCCAATGTCATGTTACAGAATATTCAAAATATCATATCGTCTTCTCTTCATTCACGGGAGTCGCCGTAGCGTCGGCACCCTGAGTATCCGCGTCTTCTTGTCTTCATCCAGAGGAGTCGCCGTAGCGTCGTCACTCTGGACGAAGCAGCTCGACAGTCACGTTCACTCCCGAGCTCGTAGTGGGACTCTTGACTATAGCACCAAACTTCATATCCTGCTTAAATCCTCCAATAATTTCACCATACTGTCGCTCGCGAACATTTTCTGATTAATTCAATGTGATATTAAACACAAAACAACCACTGTAGACATTAAACTGAAAATTAGCAAATAATTTCGCAACCGTCGTTTTCCACCATTTTCAAAAGCCCCGTGAATTATGTTATGATATTAGAAAATATCTTTGGACCACACTTCAAGGAAAAACATTGAATTTATTTTCTTATGCGCACCTTACTCAAGGACGTAATAAAGTCAAAAGAGTCATTTTGTCGGTCAAAGTGTCGTAAGTGGCTATTTAGAGTCCCGACTCGGCAGTAAGTGCTTTTGGTCAAACTCAAACGATAGTAGTTACTAGTTCAACACCTCTCTGGCCCGATATATAGATAGGTAGTTTCGAGCACGGGTTTAGCGTGAGTACGCTCTTAAAATTGTATGTAATCTAAACAGGCTGTAAGACCGATCTCAAACTTAGATCGCACTCAAAACTGTCTATAAATATCGACCTCTGATGTTATGGTCGAGTTTCGTAGTTTTGAGCACAGCTTAAGTTTGAGCAAACAAGCGTCTATTTCCATAGATGTTTGACAGTTGTGAGAGCTTACGCTAAGCTCGTGTTTAGAACTGGCTATGAATCTCGGGCGACCAGCAGGCTTAGCATCATCTCTTATTGCGATCCAGATTAGGAACCTAAACTGAACTGAATCACTAATTGCTACAATGACGTTTAAAAACAATTCAATCGCCAACTGAATCGCAAACGGGCATCGCACAAAATCATTCGTTCAATTCAGTTTTGTGTGAGACATTAATTTATTTTTATATTGATTTGTTTGTTTTTAAAATATCTTTATTTTACAAAGGAGCATTATAACTTAATTCCCAGTGTACATTTTCATTCCTAGGTCTAAGTAACATGTAATATTGTTTAAGTTTTTTCAGGTTATACCTATTATAAACTAGGAGAGGAACTATTGATAAACTTAGATTAAATAATATTACTTAAAATAATAAAAGTATAATAACTGTATGTTTGCTTTGTTTAGCTCACATTTATCGCATTTCGGGATTCTAAATTAATTTAAGATTATATTAATGATGCGATTAACTTTCAAGATCAACAGTGATCATACTGCCATCCTGTAGTACTTATACGTATTTCACAAATACCTGCACCCGGAATTACCTGTGTGTTTTTTATTGAAATTGAAATTCTAACTGCCTCAGGGCCCAGGGCGTGATTGAGTGAAAAAATAATAAAAACTTTTTCTATCCTTCCTGTAATGCAGGGTGACAATTCGCTCCGATACTTTGGGACATCTCACCGGAGATAGGTCGAACACGCGTGCAGTGTCTTGTAATAGACAAAATCAGAATATGTGTTGCAAGGTTGCAAGTAATCAGAGCATTGTCAATATTTTTAAGGCCGTACCGTGTAACCCGCGTGCAGTCCCAGTCTAGATTCAGTCCATACTGAACGGAAAATTATTAATACACTTTTTTGACAGATAGATATTGCATAGAAACTGGTAAATGTTGCGGATGGATCAGGGATGATGGAAACTCGGAAGAATGTGAAATAATTATAAATGCAATATCTATCTGTCAAAAAGTGTATTAATAATTTTCCGTTCAGTATGGACTGAATCTAGACTGGGACTGCACGCGGGTTACACGGTACGGCCTTAAAAATATTGACAATGCATTTATTGCAATGCTCTGATTACTTGCAACCTTGCAACACATATTCTGATTTTGTCTATTACAAGCCGACCGAACGAGGCAATAAGATTTGAATGAATGTGGACAAAGCGAAGGTAAAACAGCAGAAGGAAGTATATCGTTCCTGGCTACCTACGGGAAACACGCTGAGTTAATTAGTGTATTGTAACTATGTAAGTTAGGCCACGTCAAAGGCCTACGAACGGCCTGAATATCTGACCAATAGATTTGGTCACTAAACCACACGAGAAAAGAAAAAGAAAAAAAAGTAAGTAGTGTATTGAAAAAACTATTATGTCCCAAAAAGTGTCAGAAATATGGTAGCCCTATTACTAAAGGTAACAGCTAAAAAATCGTGCAAGTGATCGGTTTCAAACCAAACCGGAATTTTCCGAATTGCTATTTTGGAGTTCTTTGTTATTTTTGTGTTCGTTTGCATTTTAGGATGTTCTTTGTTTTTGCAATAATGGAGCTTCGAAGACGCAATAATATAGCGTATTATCTGCTAGCACGATCTGCGTGTGTAAACTATATGTTCTATTACAACCTCATAAACGCTATATTAGAGTTTTATCCTAGGTGAAAGGAACTGCGTGCATGCAATGCTTGCATGCTTGCGTGCGTGCGTGCGTGCAAGCGTTCACGCCTTCGGATCAGTTGATCTGTGTTCGTGCCTATGTTTTTTGATTTTTATATAAGTGGATGAAGTAGTGTTATTAAACATGTCTCATCACAAAATCTAAAGTATTTATTTGTAGGTACATCGTATGGTGGAACACAGAGAAAGGTGTACAGGAGAGTTTTTAAGGTTGAGATTTTCTCAAAAACTACTTGACCTATTGCAAAAATTCTTTCACTGTTTGATAGATAAAAGTTAGAACTATGTAAGTACTGTAAGAGAATGATTAAATTCGGTCCAGCAGTTTTTGAGAAAATCTCAACCTTATTGAGGCCCCCTGTATACTTATCTCTGTCTTCGGCTGTACCTAGGTACATGTTTATTAAGTTTATTTTCGTTAGTTCAGCATAATAAACCTTACGATTAACTTTTCTATGTAGGTATGTACCTAACTATCTATGCACTTGATCAATAAAGTTATAAAAATTAAAAAAGTATCTACTTACTTATATTTAATATTTAAAATGTTTATTTTCCACATAAATTGAATACATTAACGGTTTGATACAATGATTTTTACCGTGACATAGGCAATAAATATTCTTTCGATACTGTAAACATAAAATGCTAAATAGGGCTGTAAAAGTACTGATATGAGATATTCCATTCCATACAATAAACTTTATAACCGTCATACAAATACAGATAGCATGGGTCATTCCATTTTACTTTGTAGCATTTAGTAATATCAAAATGTACCTATGTGTTATATTCATAGCATAAAGACAGAGTATTTATTCATAAAACAATAATAAAAATTAGAAATAACTATTATAATATTAACCTAAAAAATTTATAATTTTTTTAAATTTATAAGCAGTAATGTATATATTTAATATATCGATATAATTATTTCCTCGAATAATATAAAAAGAGAGTAACCTAAAATATATATATATAAATTAAACTAAAAACTATATGTACAATAGGTCGGTTGAACTATTTGAATGACTTAGCATTACAGATAGTTCAACCGATCCCCGCTGTCCGTCAACGTGCCCAAAACACTGGCGGCATTTCCCCTCTGCACCGCTAGGCTGATCCTTTGGGCGAAATACAGGCCAGCATTTATATGTTTATATCATAATTTATTTATTTATGTAGTAACATAGGTGTTGTAGATATAAAGGGTGTCCTTGAAATCTTTTCCTACCAGTGATGACCTACAGAGCCGAAACGTGGACATTGACGGTGAGACTGGTCCACAGGTTCAAAGTCGCTCAGCGAGCTATGGAAAGAGCTATGCTTGGCATTTCTCTGTTAGATATAATAACAAACGAGTATATGTAAAGTGGTTGACATTGCTCATATAATCAGTAAATAGAAGTGGCAGTGGGCTGGTCACATCTGTCGTAGAACCGATAACCGATGGGGTAGACGAGTTCTCGAATGGAGGCCACGAACGGATAAACGTGGTGTGGGACGCCCCCCGACCAGATGGACGATGACCTTCGCAAGACCTATTTTATACTGATACCACCAATTTGTAACCTACAATTTATTGCGAATACATGAAATGAAATGAGATGGCTGGCAGGGACTGGATGCCGAGAGTAAGGTTGAGTGGCGCGCTTTGAGAGAGGCCTACGTCCAGCAGTGGACTGATGCGGGCTGATGATGATGATGAATTCATTAGACAAATTGAAACTGGGAGTTATACTCTTGATAAATAAGTAAGTCTACACTATGTGACAGCATCAGCTGAAGCCTAAACCTTTTGCCATACGTAAGTTAATTTGAATTGTCATTATGTAGTTTATTATAATTGTTATTGTGTTCTTATACTCCTATATATTTAATAGGCAATAAATATGGTTCTCTTTCTATTGTGTGACCTAAGCCTTAGTAATTTGAGCTGATTGTATAAAAACAACTTGTCGGATTGAAATCATCCGCGTACCTCTGAAAACAGCGTTAATTAAAGGAAGATTGATTTTGTTCAGCAGTTTATTGGCTTTGCGTAAGATAAAGCGGACTAATTGAACGAGTCGCGAATGGTTTCGCAGATAAGGAAGTTATGGCGAGACGGATGACTGTCGTTCCGTTTTACGGTGTTTTTTAACTTTAGTCTATGGTTAACTCTACATCAGGGCCTTTACCATGAAGTCTTATAATAGGATTACTTCAATAATACTTTCGTATTTCGTACCATGATGACCTTAAAGTAAGCTTAATAAGGACGCCATGGTAAATAACAAAGTATTATTGAAGTAATCCTTATAGCAGGATTACTTTATGGTAAGGGGGCTGGAGGTATTTTTACTAGCGCTTAAATCCCGTCAATGTCAGGTTTTTGGAGAAAAATAGTACAAAAAGCGCAGACTTTGACAGGACTTGAGCGCCTAAAAAAGGCGTCGAGGCTAGTACTCCTGTTATCCAAAAAAAAGGTCGACATCACATCAATGGCGAATGATGCATTATGCATTTATTCGCGATCCGAAGGGTAATTTACAGTTTTCGGATTTTTTCCCTTTACCTGTGCTAATTATATTCATCCTAATAAACATTTTGTAAATAGCTTTTATAATAAAATTGATTAAATTAGAACATGATGAAAAAATTCTTGCCGTGGGCAGGACTTGAATTTTTTCATCATGTTCTAATTTATTCACCGAGCATGGATAATCCGTAATTCAAATTCTGAGTAAAATTGATTAAATTGGAAGATATTATTTTTTCAAGATTGACGGCGCTAGTTGGCTCATGGAAGGCCCTTAAACAATTAATATAATGAAATAATATATTAAAGACCTGTCGGGGCGGCTCGTGGAGTCCACGCGTGACCAAAATGCTGGCCTGTATTTCGCCCAAAGGATCAGCCTAGCGATCCAGAGGGGAAATGCCGCCAGCATTTTGGGCACGTTGCCGGACAACGGGGATCGGTTGAACTATCTGTAATGCTAAGTCATTCAGATAGTTCAACCGACCTATTGTACATATAGTTTTTAGTTTACTTTATATATATATTTTTAGGTTAATATTATAATAGTTACTTAGAATTTTTATTATTGTTATCTGAATAAATACATACTCCATATAATGATAATTAAAATTCAATTTTGTCAGTCACAACGCAACAAGTTTACAAGGAAGTTTGTGTCAATCAGTAAGTGAGTAGACTCAAGATATTTTGTTTGTTTTCCGGTGGCTTTAATCAATTAGAGCCGTCTCGCGCAAACTCGATAAATTGCCGAATAGAATCAATCTTCATTTCATTAACTACTTCAGGACGACGCGTTCGCTAATCGATACAGTGGGGTCGCCAGCCTTCGCCCGTAATCTCGGATTAATGTGGACTTTAACGATGAACTTGCTTTTTAGCTTTAGATACGGTCTCCTTGTAATTTATATCTCTATTTACATTTTTTATTTGAATTTTAGGTCAAATAAAATCTACTAAAATAACACACATACATTAAACTATTGGTTGGTATAAAATACAAAAACCAGTGAAGTTTTCACAAAAAAATAGTAAACTAACATCGGCCTACAAATCAGTAAGTAAGTTTAGCTTGGTTTTTATCATCATCAGTCTATTTATATTGCCCCACTGCTCGGGCAGACCTTCCCTTACATCGAGGGAGCTGGGGCCGTGATCCACCACGCGGGCCCACTGTGGATTGGCGTATTTCACATGCATTATTTTATTTTTTTGTACGGCATTTTTTTTCATCACGATGTTTTCCTTCACCGTTTTGAGAGCACTCAGTAAATGTACGTAAGTTTTTCCGCCGAAAAACCCGAGGATAACTCATTGGTACATGGCTGCCCTGGCTGGGAATCGAACCTGGGACCTCCGTATCGCAAGTCCATTGACCCAACCACTGAGCCATCGAGCAATCCTTGCTTGCTTGGTTTTTATAATAATGTAATTTTCCTCTGAGTTAGAGAAAATAATAAGATATGATAAGATAATATTAATACCATATATTAAATCATGTATTAAACCACCGCTTACCTTGTAAACCTCTCTAATTATTAAATACTAGCTGTACCCCGCAACTTCGTTTGCGTAGATGAGGAGGATGGAGGAGATCAGGAGGCAGATCTTCCTCTCTTTATCCTTGTTTCCACATCACATACCGCCATGGCTTATAAGCCTATGAGCTGTCCGGATATTTCAGCTATATCCTAGTGAAACTCCCATCAAAATCCCTTCAGTAGTTATGGCGTGATACTTGCACAAAGTCACAGACGAACAGACAATAATTCCAAAAATCAGTGTTTTGGCATCAGTATCGATCCTAAAACACATTACAATTATTCTTTTCAAAATATCCAATGTACAGACACAACTTTTTTACAGTCTTATTATATGTATAGATTTTATTATTAATAATGATAAATATTGAAGAATCGTCGTCAAATGATAGTGGAGACCCTACTCCAGGGAAGTGTCCTCAGGCTTAATTTGACGCGAAGAAACGCTGCTAAGTCGAGGGATAATTGTTTTTCGGTGGAATGTTCAATTACGTAGGCAAACAGCCGTTTGATGGACGTAACGCCGTGTCTAGTTTTGTAATTAGTCCTGGGGCCTTGGGAACCTCTTGTTACCCTACTTCCGAAACAAGCTCTTTTCATTAAATAATTAGTTATTTCATGAAACGACTTATGAGCTTCCGTAATATGATAGCTGCGCCACGCGGACTCTGCATGCACAATAGACGTGCCTACTGTGTAGACGCACCTACCTGGGACTTGCTATGTTCAAGAACCTTCCATGAGCCAACTAGCGCCGCCAATCTTAAAAAAATTATATATTAATTTTTATTAAAAAAGCTATTTACAAAATGTTTATTAGGATGAATACTATTTTTCAATATACAATACATGGCATAATTGCGACAAGCAAAGTTGTAGTTCTCAAATGTTCCAAAAACGGCCGTTTTTCGCAATTATGCGAACTACAACTTACCGAAATTGAATCACGTTATAAATAAGCATTTAAAAAATAGTATTTATCGTAATATACATTATGTAGGTACAGTCGACGACAGAGATAAGTATACAGGGGGCCTCAATAAGGTTGAGATTTTCTCAAGAACTACTGGACCGAAATTAATAATTATTTTACAGTACATAGTTTTAACTTTTATCTATCTAACAGTGAAATAATTATTGCAATAGGTCAAGTAGTTTTTGAGAAAATCTCATCCTTAAAAACTCTACTGTACACCTTTCTCTGTCTTCCACCGTACATTGCTTTTTTAATAAAATTGATTAAATTGGAAGATATTATTTTTCAAAGATTGCCGGCACTAGTTGGCTCATGGAAGGCCCTTTAATAATTAGTTATTTAATGAAACGACTTATGAGCTTCCGTAAAATGAAAGTCGGTGTACCTAAGTTTAAAATTATTGCTAGGATCGTAGCAGGTGGAAGTTCATCGTCTCTGGCGATGACGATAAATTATTTATTCGACGTTGCCCGTTATTTTCAACTTTCCCATGGGAACTTGATGTTTCCCACAGTAAAAGGTAAGCTTTGTTACTTTGCAAAAATCGATGAACGTATACTTACAGCTAGACATATGTTCATCGATTTTTGCACTTATTAATAACTAGCTTCTGCCCGCGACTTCGTCTACGCAGGATTATAAATTATATCCTATGTGTTATTCTTATTCTGATTTATGAGCTATGTTATTGTAAAGTTTCATTAAAATCTATTCATTAGTTTTTGCGTGAAAGAGCAACAAACATCGATCCATCCATACAAACTTCCGTGTTTAATATTAGTAGGATTTTTTGCCTAGTTGTCGAGTTTCCCGCAGGAATACATAGAGAAGAACAAGAAGTCATATTGATTTTCTTTTGAAATGGAAAATGTCCATTGTGTATCAAATGAACTCTCAAGTTACAAAATGGATTGAGTGTTGCGTAGTGATGTCAAAATGTTGGTCTCGGTTTTGCATAGACTTCGGTCTTGAAGATCATTGTTAAAAAATTAAGCATTATAACAGTTTTTAGGGTTTGGAATACATTGCAATATAAATAAATCCATGGTTCTGAGGATCGACCCTGCCTTCCACCGTTTTCGTTATCGTTTAGATGTTGACAAATTACTTCAATATTTTCACAAACCGCAAGAATTTGTAGTTCTTTACAATCAACTTATTTACAATAACAAGCTATTATAATATTTACATCAGAAAATTTAAAAAAGGTATAAAAAGGGAAAAGGAATATAAAATTATTATCAATTATTTGCACAAGTTGTAATAGTTTTCCTTGATAGAACATGATGAAAAAATTATTGCTGTGAGCAGGACCTGCGACCTTCATTACGTGGCAGGCTCTTACCAACTGAGCATCATGTTCTAATTTGTTCACCGAGCATGGATAATGCGTAATACAAATTCTAAGTTTTCCTTGTGTCAAAATGACAACGATTACGAAAACAATCGACTTTCGCGCTCGGTGGGGCGGTTCCTCGGTCTCGGCTCTAAGTTGGAGACATCTCTAGTATTCGCAGAATTGATGTTTTGACAAGCTTATAAACTTCTAACTAAGGGTGTTGAGTGGGCTGATAAGCAGCTTGTTATTTCGAATTTTCATTTAAAATCTTCAATATCGAATCGACTGTTATTTTATAATATTGGCACACTTATGAAACTTCCAGGAGTATGGGATTGTTTTGGAATCACAAATAATGATGATTTTAATACAATAGCTTTTGTTGTGCTTCGGTGTGATTGGTAAGTGAGCTGTTGTAATTACAGAAACAGGGCGATACACATCTTCGCGCTTTCTTTTTATTTTATTAGGAAAACATACAGCTAAAATGACAATACACAAGCCAGTGAAGTGAAGTTTTCTCAAATAATCTACTTATAATTTATCCCTCGCTCCGGGTCCTACCTGGTGCAAAGACTAGCCATAGCTATACAGACGGACAGGGGCTGTGACCCTGGCTCCGGGTCCTACCTGGTGCAAAGACTGGCCATAGCTATACAGCGCGGGAGTGTTATGCTTCGCGCACATTATGCCGGGCCGCAGCGTGTCGGGGCGGAGCGCAGCGCAGCGCAAAATGCTTACTTAGCACATTAGTGACGGGCCGGGTCGCAGCGCATTGACGGATTTTGAGTACAGTGTACTGCCAGATATCGTAAAATGAACCCGTGTTTGTGTGCCCGTGCGCGCGTGCACTCCAATCCGCTTGCTATAGCGCACTGTGTCGGGGCGCAGCGGGGCGAGGCGGGCCGCATGGCACGGCCGCAAATCCTGCGGCCCGACACAGTGTGCGATAGTTCATACAATTGTATTAAAGCGATTTGAGAGGATTTTTGCGCTCCGCCCCGACACGGTGCGGCCCGGCAAAATGTGCTCGGACATTTATGGGCACCTTTGCACCGGGTATGACAAGGGGTTATTCGATCGACGAATGCTTAGTTTTAAGGTTTTCATTGACAATTGTAATTTTGACATTGATGATTGTAATTATTTAAAATGAATTTATACTTGTCGCTGAGCAAATAAATGCAGGGCATTGTGCTTTTGATGACATTTGGAACTCCAAAAACTCTCAGCAGCATATCTTTTAAAATAATGATAACACAATTACTTAATAACTAGGTATTACACAACTATTACTATTATTAGTAATCTAAAAAAATTCCTTCATGCGGAACCAGCTACACACACCATGCATGTTCATCGTTTAAATTAAATAGTCATCTATACATATAATAAGACTGTAAAAAAGTTGTGTCTATACATTGGATATTTTTTGAAAAGAATTTATAATGTGATATTTGTAATATTTAAATTGATGCCACAACAATATTTTTTAGAATTTTTGGTCTGTTTGTCTGTGACTTTGTGCAAGTATCACGCCATAACTACTGAATGGATTTGGATGGGAGTTTCACTAGGAGATAGCTGAAATATCCAGACAGCTCATAGGCTATAAGCCATGGCGGTATGTGATGTGGAAACAAGGATCCAGAGGGGAAGATCTGCCTCCTGATCTTCTCCATCCTCCTCCTCTACGCAAACAAAGTTGCGGGGTACAGCTAGTCTATACTATACGCCTTCTTAACAAGTGTTCCTTTAATGTTACCTTAGAAAGCAACCGTTTCTTGAATCGTGGAACAACTTCTAAATGGTCAACAGCGCCAGACGAATCGTCACCTGTCACACCCTAGGGTTGTCAAATGACACAAAAACAGATATTAAACGCGTAACGCGTACAAAATACAAGATTTGCCTGTCGACCCTGTCCCCTCGTAACCTCTACCTACCATGGGACAAATAGTTCCATGAATGGATAGCTTTAGGGGACGGAGAGGTGGTCCAACAGATGAAAGTCCATCGTATCTGTCAACCCCTGCGGGAAAAAGGCCTTATGTGTGTATATGGTTTTTTTTTTAAATTTATTTATTAGTTTTTAACAAAATTGCAATGTTACATCTGTCGCCGCACTGCAATGCAGTTTGTTGGCGTAGCTCTCTTACTTCTACACTGGTAGCACACTCGACAGCACATCAATGGCAACACTCGCAGTACGATTTCTATTTAATGGGACAGATAATAAGGATGGTCCAAAGTACGGTGGAACACAGAGAAAGGTGTACAGGAGAGTTTTTAAGGTTGAGATTATCTCAAAAACTATTTGGCCTATTGCAAAAATTATTTCACTGTTTTATAGATAAAAGTTAAAACTATGCAACTGTAAAATAATTATTAAATTCGGTTCAGTAGTTTTTGAGAAAATCCCAACCTTATTGAGGCCCCCTGTATACTTATCTCTGTCTTCGACTGTACAAAGTGTTACACTTGATTTGCCTTCGATTGTGCAAATACAATCTTGTACCTACTTAATTAAAATTTTATTTAGTTTAAGAACATGTTCCTTATTTAAGGATTCAATTTTAATATGACACTGTTGTTTAATCTAGTTATGTTTTACATGTATCTCTTAAATATACATATCTTTAGCATGTGTATTTATAATATAAATATTCAATATATTTCAATATGTTAATATGTATCACGATAACATTCCTACAGCACTATTTGTGAATGTTCTCGTTGTTACACAATGTTTTATAACGTTATAACTGCTGTTGTGGGACTAACGTTAGTGGCAATAACAATTAATCTCGAGTGGCCACTACAACGGCCTTAACAACTGTCTTTGCTATTGGAAACCTTTTCAGTATGTAAGGGGTGATAGGAAACTTGTTTATAGAGGATCCCGAATTGAGCTTTTTACGAACTCTGTTCCTCTTACCTATGTATAACATAGCTACATGGGAATCAACTTACGGTATACTGAAAATCGACCATTATTCCTACTGTACAGTAGAAAACAGATAAAAGTATACAAGGGGCTTCAATAACGTCGACATTTTTTCAATAACTACTTGACCTATAGTATTTTTTCGCTAGTTAGAGTACACACTATGTAATATTATAATGCATTTATTTAAAACTAGCTGTACCCCGCAACTTCGTTTGCGTAGAGGAGGAGGATGGAGAGGATGGAGATCTGAGAGGAGGCTGATCTTCCTCTCTGGATCTTTGTCTCCACATCGCATACCGCCATGGCTTATAGCTTATGAGCTGTCCGGATATTTCAGTTATCTCCTAGTGAAACTCGCATCAAAAATCCCTTCAGTAGTTATGGCGTGATACTTGCACAAAGTCACAAACAGACAAAAATTCTAAAAATTAGTGTTTTGGCATCAATATCGATCCTAAAACACATTACAATTATTCTTTTCAAAAAATATCCAATGTACAGACACAACTTTTTTACAGTCTTATTATATGTATAGATATGTACAATAACAGAAACTTATAAAATAATGGACATAAAAACTAATTAATTAAATACAATATAAACTCTAATAATAATAATAAAACCCTAATTAAAATCACACAGACATACCAGCTCCATCTTCACATTCTATCTCTCGCATTCTTCGTCTTGTACCCCTTATTCGAGTTGAAACAACCCTCATTCTTGAAAAGACATTGCCACTTTTCAATGGAGCTTTGCCCCACCTACAAAACTACGTGACCATTTAAGCTGTACCTATCATTTTGTTGGGGACTTATTACAGGTTTCATATTGCATAATCATAATCAGTAACATTTTCTACTATTCTCGCAACTCCTAAAGAAGAATAACAAAAACAATGAATAAATCGCTTCGATTTCCTACTATTTTCAGAATTCTTAATTTTTTTCGAATCGCAACTTGTACAAAACTTTATTTTAAACCAATAATTTTAATGAAAAACGGATATATTTTTACATTTATTCGTTAACCTGTACAACTTGCGGTTAATGGTGGGGCAGAATCTGGCATTGTCATTTGAGTCTCGGTCGACTCTGAGCCAGCTAAGCACTTGGGAATAGTTTCTTGACCATTTTATACATAGGCGTGATGCGGTTCTTTTCACACTATGTAATTGCACAGAATTTAAAATCAATCAAGTACTTTTTAAAACAATCTCAAAAATAAAACTCTCGTATACTTTTCTCTGCATTAGACTGTACCAGCGCAATTTCATTATGTTATCGAAAAAACACTGTATTCCTGCAGTGAACGCGCCGCAAAAACATGTTATCCCAAGTCCCTATTACCCTCCTACCAATTTTACTAAACTGCGTACAAGCGATAAAGGACGGCCGAATTATTATTACTACATTGAACATTGAATACCCGACGAACTTAGGGGTTTTATAGAGGACCCTCAATGGAAAACGTTTGAAAGGAGATGGGGGATTCTCATTTCAAAGTCAAAAAAGTCAAATTTCTTTATTGCAAGTAAGCACGTTGAGTAGATTTTTGCACGTCAATATATTTTTTGAATTTACATTTACACCACTTTGCAAGGAAAAGGTGCCAACGCTGAGGAGAAAAAGTGGCAAAAAACTCTCAGCAACACATCTTTTAAAACAATGATAATACAATGATTACTTAATAACTATACAGTACGTAACTATTACTATTGTTAGTAAGTTTATCCCTCATGCGGAACCGGCGACACACACCATGCATGTTCATCGTTTAAATAGTCATCTATCCTGTTTTACGCCTTCTTAACAAGTTTTCCTTTAATGAAATTTTTAAATTTCCTCTCTGTCAACGTCGTGACACTTTCTGGCAATTTGTTATTTAATCCAAGTAATTTTTAATAACATCATCAAATGCCGGCGCTGCTGCAGCTACCGCAGAGGCACAGACCACTTACCCCATAGACGTAACAGGGCGCCCGTGTCTGCCCGCATATGAGCGCAAAATTGCTTCGCGACACGTGTAACTTAGAGATATCGACATGAATTCAGTACGGCACCCCTGCCCCCGCTTCGTCTATTGCGCTCATCGTTGACATAATTTTTCGCTTGCAAATGACAATGCCACATTCTGCCCCACCATCAACCGCAAGTTGTACAAGATAACGAATTAATGTAAAAATATCTCCGTTTTTTATAAAAATTATTGGTTTAAATTAAAGTTATGTACAAGTTGCGATTCGAAAAAAAACAGCTTAATTAAGAATTCAGAAAATAATAAGAAATCGAAGCGATTTATTCATTGTTTTTGTTATTCTCTATAGGAGTTGCGAGAGTAGTAGAAAATGATACTGATTATGATTATGCAATATGAAACCTGTAATAAGTCCCCAACAAAATGATAGATACAGCTTAAATGGTCACGTAGTTTTGTAGGTGGGGCAAAGCTTCATTGAAAAGTGGCAGAAAGGGGGGGCAGGTACCTGAGTACGCCTATGTAACGTATATTAAATTTATTAAACTTTTTTGTAGCTGACTGTACATAATTACGCCCTTATTTACGTGCGCGCGAGTTGACGACAAGAAAAATAGGTAAAATCAGAAGGTGCCAACCCGCGCGCACTCGCGAGTTCCGCACTCGCCAGTTGACGAATAAGTCATTTTATGTCGTTTATAATAAAAGTTTTAATAGTATTTTTATATATAAATCGATCAATAGTTCTTGATCATTATTTTCATTTATTAATAATATACATATTATACATTAGGCTACACACCGGAAGAGACTAGTTCCCGCAAGACAGGGAATCCTAGTGTGGGAACTAGAGCTCAAAACTTACTTACTAAACAAACAAACAAAAAAAATGCTGAATTAATATTATTAAGTATTCCAGTTACATCTAAAATGCATGCGCATTTTAGATGTAACTGGAATTTTTTATTATTATTTCGTTACCAAATAAATTATTATTATTTTTATTAATTTCAACCATAATGACCCCTACATCTTATCCGAGGTCTCCTACCTCATCATCATCATCAGCCCGTATCAGTCCACTGCTGGACCTAGGCCTCTCCCAAAGTACGCAACTCAACCCGACTCTCGGCCCTCTGCATCCAGTGCCTAGAATAATATTATATTTTGTCTGCCACGGCACGTGTCTGACACGTTCAAAGTCTGTATATACAGGGTGTAACGTAAAGGGTATATGAAGCCGAAGGGAGAGTGTTCAGTATCGGTAACTGAACAACTTTTGTTCTACGACTTTTCGATTTTCGCGAATTTATTTTTTGACATTTCATACATTTCGGTCAGCTGATCGATTTGATTTGAGAAATTAATTTTTAATATTTTTTATTCGAAAATTCGTAGAACAAAAGTTGTTCAGTTACCGATACTGAACACCCTCCCTTCGGCTTCATATACCCTTTACGTTACACCGTGTATAACAGAGGTTTATAGGTACGTAAAGCCACTTCGGAGTCACACTTCTAGACCGTGACTTTCAACTTTCCCGTGGGAAATTACGTAGTAGACAATTATTGTGACCCTAGGTACAAAACCTAGTCTAACCTTTCCACCAAAAACCTTATTTTCACCCTCGCCCTTATTCAAGCAATATTCGCACCTACACGCAGGAAATTACTTAAATTCTCGCCGAAAATAAGCTATTTCACGCTTCTCTTGCAAAATTAGAAGCAATCTCGGCGGCGGTTTAGGACATTGGACTTCCGTTAGGGAAGATCCAGGTTCGAGATTAAATCGATAATGTGTATGAAATGAAAACGGCTTTTCATATATATAAATATGTAGTATAATAGTAAAGGCCAACTTATTTGCCGTTCTTATTCGATCATCATCAGCCCGTATCAGTCCACTGCTGGACGTAGGCCTCTCCCAAAGCGCACCAATCAACCCTACTCTCGGCCCTCTGCATCCAGTCCCTGCCAGCCATCTTGCGATGGTCATCCCTCCATCTGGTCGGGGGGCGTCCCACACTACGTTTACACGTTCGTGGCCTCCATTCGAGAACTCGTCTAACCTATCGGTTATCGGTTCTACGACAGATGTGACCAGCCCACTGCCACTTCAGTTTACTGATTCTATGAGCAATGTCAACCACTTTTGATAACATATATAAAAGAAAAGCAGTTTCACTCAGCCAATGGACCATTAGGCAAACAGTTTGCGGCTGACTGTCGGCTAGCTGTCTCGCGACGCGTATTGTAGTCAGTTTGCTTGCGTAACGCCGCGCAGTGAATAGCTAGCACGGTCCGCTGATTGAGTCTGCAAGCGAAACGGCGCTAACTGCGTAACATTATGTGTGTCGCCGCCCGCCGGTTCCGCATCTGCACAGACACACATTAATTTTGCACAGCGTTTAAGTAAATTGAACAATTTGTGGAAAAATAAAAATATTTACAATAAATTCAACTAACTTATAAAAAAATACACTGGAATTTAACCTAATGGTCAATTCTAAGTTCATTGTGTAACTTGTGACGTACATAGTTAAAAAAATTTTGTAATTTTCATTTACTAAAAAACCTTACCGATTTAATATTTATCATGGTTACAACCCCCAGTACAGTGGGGCAACGCTGCCAGCCTTTTGGGCACGCTGCGTATAGTGGGGGACCTGGGGCAGGTTTTTTATCTTTAATTTTTTATATATAGTAAGTTTGCTTTTTAGATAGGTTTAGTTTTAGTTTAGATATAATTATTAGTTTATTTAGTTTTATTATATTTTATTTTTAAGGTTTCATTATGTGAATAAACTACTACCCTCAGTTTCAATTCGTCGAATGAATTCAAGGACATCCTGTATATGGCAGGCAAACGACTAGTCCTCAGAGTTCTCTCTAAATCTCATCCTTAATATAAATGAAAACAAAATACGAAAAAAATAAGGTCCTATAACTAGCACGAGAGTCGTTGTGACTCGAAAGGTTCCGCATATATTTTTTCTGAACCTCAATCAATATTCGTTAGTAATTTGTATAATTAGGTCGTTCCGAACCCTTCCACACAGGTTGATTCTATTCATTCTATTACGTTCGGCTCGGCACACACGGGGCCGATTTTTCTGGCGTGTAAAATCGCCGTCTATATAAATTGGCATCACGTAATCTAGACGGGTGTACGTGAGACGGATCCCGTATAACTTGAGATGATGCGGCTCTCAATGTGTAATTTTAATGTTAAATGTGAGGACTGGATGACGAGAAATCAGGATACGAACAAATAAGGTTAGGTGGTCTGTTGACTAAACTAAAGAAACGTGGCATAGAAATAAGAGATTATAAAAACTCTGTATTTGTATTACGCATGGATAATCCATGCTTGGGGAACAAATTTAAACATGTTGAAAAATTTCTTGCCGTTGTCAGGACTTGAACCAGCGACCTTTTCATTATGTGACACGCCCTTACCAATTGAGCCACCACAGCCCACGCCAATTTTTTTCATGTTTAAATTAGATTATGAAAACAATGGAGTTCTTTTTTGAAGAGACGTTCTAACGCGTCTTCGTCCTATTTATAGATTAAAATGAACATCTGAGGTTCAAAAATTAAACCAATACGACTTTTTTTTTGCCAAAATCTTAGCGGTGTCTCGCTGTTGTTGAAAAGTTTTAAAAACAACATAACGCGAAGTATTTACATCATTCTTGGGGCATTGTATAATTTAAAATTCATAAACTTTTCATACATTGATCAGTTGAGCGATTTGTTTTCCCTTTCAATCCACACGCTACAATAACAAGTTGCCAGAAAGTTTTACGAGGTTGGTAGAGAGGAAAATAAAAAAAAACAATTAAAATAATCTGGTGAGTATTTTGCCCAGCGCCTGAGCCTCGCTATACAGCGGGGCAATGCGGCCAGTGCGCTGCCGCGCGGGACGGGCCTTGACGAGGTGTAGTGTTGGCTAGATATTTATATATATATATATAATATGCCATTTTTATAAACAGTTGTAAGTATAAAAATAATTAAAATAATAATATTTCAATGTAAGAAGGAACCCTAAAAATTATATCAGCTCTTTTCACTCCTCGTAAAATAAACTCTCGGTGAAACTTTTAATATTTTTGCCGTACCTCGATCAATGTCAAGATTATGATTTTTGCGAAAGGTTTGAGAGCCGCTGCCGTAAGCGTCCAGTCGGTGGGTCAGCCGTAAAATATTATGGCCTTAAAATATTGCCGGGTTATTGAATTATTGCCGTGAAATGGTCAAGGAAATGGTGACAGCACGCGGTGAGTGAGACCGTCGATGGTATGTTGATTGTATTAAGTTCCTTCCATGAGCCAACTAGCGCCGCCAATCTTGAAAACATAATATCTTGCAATTTAATCAATTTTATATAAAAAAAGCTATTTACAAAATGTTTATTAGGATGAATACTATTTTTTAAATGCTTATTTATAACGTGATTCAATTTCGGTAAGTTGTTAATTCCTTACATCGAGGGAGCTGGGGCCATGATTCACCACGCATGGCCAGTGCGGATTGGCGCACACATGTCTGAGAATTCAAAATTTGCTATACCCTATTTTGTAAAGAATATGCGTCTCTTTTTGACTTACCTTTCCGTGGTATGAAAAAAAATGCACGTTAAAAAACCTGGCCGAATGGAAAACCCTTCAATCATGTACAGAAACAGGAATAAAAAAAAACACATAATAACATGCAAACCCCGCGTACTGGCCGCCTGCCAGCAAGACAGTTTCGAGAGCCAGAGCGTAAAAAAGAAATAAAACGAGTTCTAAATTCAAATATGTATGCACATGACTGACGATTGTGAACCTAATGCGCTTTTGAATAGAGCATCATGTTGTTTCTCGCAACAAATGGAGGATATTCCGGTAGATTGATACATGCAGTTATCGTCTTTATGACTTAGTCGAGCATAAGTGTTTTGATGTACACTCGCGTGGAAAATAAAAAATACAGAGTTGTAACGCAACGTCATTGTATAGACGTTATGCCTAGCACTTGTGACAATATAAAATAAATAAAAAATTATAAATGCAAATTAACATTTACTAAGAGTAACCGATGCTTTAATTCGGCTGTATCTCCCGCGCTTAGTCATAAACATGAAATCATTCATTTCATTTCATTTATTATTTCCTCACCACAAACAGGTAACATAATAGTATGGGTAGGTACATTTTATCAGTCTTAACAATTATAAGCTTGTGGGGAGGCTGGCGCCTGAACTAGGTAAATAATACCTGTGTTTCATAATGTCTGTAAATCTATGTTTCAAATAAAAAACACGGTTTAAAAAAAGGACATAACTTCCTTTAAATCGTGTTTCCCCTTTCACACTTCGTTAAAAAACCTTAATTAGAAAGCGACCGAAGACTTAATCCGTGGACTAACTATTATTCATGTTTATGACTAACCGCGAGAGAAACAAACTACCGATTTAAATCACCGGTTACTCTTAGTAAATCTTATTTTACGTTCATAGAATTTTAATTATTATCATTTATGTATATGGCTAACAGCATAAACTAGAATTAACTATACAACGAATTAACATCTAAAAGGGTTTTATATTTTTTCACTTTTTAGGCGGAACCCAAAAACAATTCAAACGTGCGCTAATGGTTTCATCCGTAAACTCGTAGGTAGTAAATACTACGCGCTACGAGTCGTAGCTCTTTCGTAGAACTGTGCTACGAATTTAATATTTAATTGAATGCTCTCGTATTTAGTTTACTTTTTATTTTAGGAAGAGTTTTTCACTGTTTGTGCCAGTGTATGTGTGTCGGTTTCTTCGTCTGAGAGTGATCTTAGAGTTCTTACAGAACTTAAGTGCGGGTTTAGAAATGGGATAAAAAAACTCACTCTCAATCTCACACTTGACAGCGTATTTGCTGAGTGCAGTCTGACCGCGACTTGAGTGCGCGATTTGCTCAAGTTGCTGTTTTTGAAATAGTTCTAGTTATATTCGATAATTTTGGCCTCCCATAAACAAATTCAGAATATAAATTCAGAATCCGATAGATGGAGTTGCGTAACATAGGGTATGTTACGCAACTCCAATACGGACAACTCCAGTACGGTCCAACGCGGACAATAATAGTAGTATTAATATGAATAATGCGATGAAGAATTTCGGTGAGCGGGGCGTGGCCTGTGGTGGCTCAGTTGGTAAGAGCGTGTCACGGAATGACAAGGTCGCAGGTTCAAGTTTTTCAACATTTTAAAGCTCAAGTTGCTGTTTTGTAATAATTCTAGTTATCTTCGATAATTTCTAACTCCCTTATATTGTCGTTATATAAATAATAATGCTCACTAACGCTTATAATCTACAATATTACGATTCTTTTACTTCTTATATTAAAAGCCGTATATCTTCTCATAAATTGAGGTCAGTTATTCGTGGCCAACAATATTGTGGCCATATTGTGTTTTCTAGCGTGCCAGTGTCATTACGAGGTTGAGAGGCTAATAATATATCTAAGGCAGTTGTTCCATCGCGGGCGAGTAAAGCGAGTGTCCGTGAAACGGAACGCATGGCGGCTGACCATCGCGGGGTCGCCACGCGGGGGTGAAGTGTCAAATGAAACTGTCAAAGTGTGAAGGTCAAAAGTGTCACATTCAAATTAGGAACGACGATAACTTTCGGACTATATAAAAGGACAAGCCTAAAAGACATTGCCACATTTCAATGAAGCTTTGCCCCACTTACAAAACTACGTGACCATTTAATCTGTACCTATCATTTTGTTGGGGACTTATTACAGGTTTCATATTGCATAATCATAATCAGTATCATTTTCTACTACTCTCGCAACTCCTATAGAAGAATAACAAAAACAATGAATAATTCGCTTCGATTTCTTACTATTTTCTGAATTCTTAATTAGGCTGTTTTTTTCGAATCGCAACTTGTACATAACTTTATTTTAAACCAATAATTTTAATAAAAAACGGAGATATTTTTACATTTATTCATTATCTTGTACATCTTGCGGTTGATGGTGGGGCAGAATCGGGCATTGTCATTTGCAAGCGTACAATTCTGTCAACGATGAGCGCATAGAGACGAAGCGGGGAACAGGGATGCCGTATTAAAGAGATCCATGTCGATAATATCTCTAGGATACACGTGTCGCGAAGCATGTGCGGGCAGACACGGGCGCCCTCCTGTTACAGGTCTATGGGGTAAGTGGTCTGTGACATGGGGCCACAATAAGATTGAAATTTTCTCAACTAAACGTAGTCGGTTAGTATCTTTTGCTCCTAACTGACCAACAAGGTGGGCAACTGAGACGGTCAGTTAGGAATGGGCCGTTTAAAAAAGGTACAGTCGTGAACTTTAATTTACATGGATGTAAGGACGAATATTGTAACTCATGCTGGAAGAATGAATGTCTCGATTTCAATTTTTTATTCTGACATGAACAATCTAATGTCAGATCTCCACGACTATGTTATTATCTGGTATCAGTATGATTGATTAGCCTGTGTGACACTGAAATATTGGTTTTAGTTCGAAATAAATTATACATATCGTGATGTAAAACAAAAAAGACGCCATTAAAATAATTGAAAATGTATCTACTTACTAAATACACTCACCGGCACGGAATTTAACCCAAATTTTATTTTACATTTATCACAATTTTTAAGTAATAAAATAAGGTAAACTGTAAGATTAAATTTATTATAGGTGTGATATTTGAATATATTTTTACAAAACTATACTTACAACTGTTTATGAAAATGACATATTATATAAAAATATATCTAGCCAACACTACACCTCGTCTAGGCCCGTCCCGCGCGGCAGGATGCCCAGCGCACTGGCCGCATTGCGCCGCTGTATAGCGAGGCTCAGGCGCTGGGCAAAATACTCACCAGCTCTGAAGTCCCCAGGTAAACTTAATATTATTGAAATACCAAAAAATCTAGATAGATTTTAAAATCTAACGAACTGGAAGGTTCTTGAAAATGGCGGGAAACGACGGTTGCGAAATTATTTAATAATTTTCGTTTTAATGTCTACGTAGTTATTTTGTGTTTAATATCGCGTTAAATTAATCAGAAAATGTTCGCGAAAGACAGTATGGCGAATTTATTGGATAATTCACACAAGATCTGAAGTTTCAAGCAATTATCAAGAGTCCCACTACGAGCTCGGGAGTGAACGTGACTGTCAGCAACGCGACGTCCAGAGCGATGACGCTACGGCGACTCCTCTGAATGAAGACACGAAAACCCGGATTTCCCGGGTGATGACGCCACGGCGACTCTTCTGGAGAAAGAGACAATGATATCTTGAATATTCTGTACATGACAGTGGCAAATGACGAACTGTGTCGAGTCCATTAATAAAATAACCAACTGGAAAAATAAGTTTATAATATAGTCCGATGCTCAGATCGGGGATTAAGACTGATCTGAGGTCCGATGGATCGAACCGTGCGGTTGAACCACTTGGCCACCTATTCCGCCATTTTGAAACTCGCAATTCTAAACTCTCGTTGTGTAAATGTAATTCATAAAACAATAATTCCCATCCCGCCACTAAGTCTCCATAATCCTTCCCATTCCATCCCACATCAAGGCACCTACGTACATTGTACAGTACCTTTTCCACTTACTCGTGGGGGATTAACAGGGGGATTATGTTTTACACTTTCAGTAGAATTCTGTGTTTAGTATTTTATTTACTTATGATTAGATTATTTCCTAATAAACAACATGATAATAAACACAACTAGAAAACCTCAAACTCAACTTTTTTTACAACACAGATTAATATCATCACATTAAAAACCTTAAAATACACTTATGTTTTTATTAAACTTATGTTTTTACCCGTCGATATGGTGTACTGTCGATGCAGCGTACCATCGATATAGTGTATTGTCGATGCAGTGACCCGTCGATGCAGCGTATCATCGATATAGTGTACTGTCGATGCAGTGACCCGTCGATATGCTGTACTGTCGATGCAGCGTACCATCGATATAGTGTATTGTCGATGCAGTGACCCGTCGATGCAGCGTATCATCGATATAGTGTACTGTCGATGCAGTGACCCGTCGATATGCTGTACTGTCGATGCAGCGTACCATCGATATAGTGTATTGTCGATGCAGTGACCCGTCGATGCAGCGTACCATCGATATAGTGTATTGTCGATGCAGTGACCCGTCGATATGCTGTCGTGAACCCCAGAAAAAAAGTACCAAACCTGCCTCAACTTTTAATGATCATGTGTATAGAGATATCATTGAAGCATTCGTCAGCCTTCATTATAATAGTAAACAAACGGCTATACAGCACTCCAAGGCTTTTATAAAGTCCTTGTAACAGTGAGCGATCGTCCATTGACGTGAAATCATAATACAAACTATAATTGTACCAAAACGGACTAGTTGTTGACCTCCAAGTTAAACTATGTTAGTATTATAATATAACTTATTGTAATCAAGATTATTGTTCTATGGTAGGTCAACTTTGCGAGTATTGACACGCAACCGTAGGCATTCATAAATGTGATTTAAAGTTACGCCACCGTTTAGCCACCCTGTCCCTTTCTATATGAACCTTCTTTAACGAAGTCTGAGAGGGATAGCAATACGATTAAAAGGAAGTGAGGTTTAACTAAGTTTATGAATAACAGCAGTACAATATGTAGTAAATACAACTTTATTTTAATAGTAGACATTAATAAATCAAGGTCATTGGCTGAAAGGAGTTTAGTAAACGATACTATACTAATTACTACCACAAGTCGCTTGCTAGCAACTTACGTAGTCATTAAGCTACGAGGTTTGGTATTACATCAGTCGTAGAACCGATAGGGTTACAGACCACTTACCCCATAGACCTGTAGCAGGAGAGCGCCCGTGACTGCACATGAGCGCAACATTGCTTCGCGTATATTATCGACACGCATCTCTGTCCCCCGCTTCGTCTCTATGCGCTCGTCGTTGACAGAACTATTCACTTGCAAATGACAATGCCAGATTCTGTCATACCATCAACCGCAAGTTGTACAAAATAACGAATAAATGTAAAAATATCTCCGTTTTTTATTAAAATAATTTGGTAAGTTTTGTACAAGTTGCGATTCGAAAAATACAGCTGAATTAAGAATTCAGAAAATAGTAAGAAATCGAAGCGATTTATTCATTGTTTTTGTTATTCTTCTATAGGAGTTGCGAGAGTAGTAGAAAATGATACTGACTATGATTATGCAATATGAAACCTGTAATAAGTCCTCAACAAAATGATAGGTACAGCTTAAATGGTCACGTAGTTTTGTGGGTGGGGCAAAGCTCCATTGAAATGTGGCAATGTCTTTTGTACCGATTTCATGTCTATTGGGTAAGTGGTCTGTGGAAGGGGTAGACGAGATCTGGAATGAAGGCCACGAACGGGTAAACGTAGCGGGGCTCCACAACGAGATAGAGGGATGACCTTCGCAAGGTTGCTGGCAGAGACGGATGCAAAGGCCGAGAGTCGTGTTGAGTGGCGTGCTTTGAGAGAGGCCTGCGTCCAGCAGTGGACTGATACGGACTGACGATGTTGATGTTGTTTGCTATTGGGTAAAAACACCCATTCTTTCTTTTTGTGTGGTTTAGTAACCAAACCTATCGTCAGAGTTATTCAGGCTACCCTTAGGCCTCTGACATGATCTGACGACTGCTGCCCAGCGACAGCAACCGGGACCAACTGCTTAACGTGCTTTGCGAGGCACGGAGTGCTTCAGATGAAAATGTAATGTATGTAAGTATTATACAGAATAGATGACTATTTAAACGATGAACATGCATGGTGTGTGTAGCCGTTTACGCATGAAGGATAAACTTACTAACAATAGTAATAGTTACGTACTGTATAGTTATTAAGTAATTGTATTATCGTGAACGAATTGTCAATATTCGTTCAGTCGAAATTCGTAGGCTCTAATATTCGCAGGTTCGACGTCATGCGCTCGAATTTTAGACGCTCGACTCTAATTCAATCATCCCAATTCCATTACTTTTAAGTAACTTAATTATTGACCTAATTACCGTTTTACCAATCCACTTGAACGGATTGTACCCCATAGGATCGTAATTCATTCTACCATGGAAAATTTACTAAAAATTTATTAAATCCTGGAAATTTCGCAACCCAAAGTCTAGCCAACCGTTCAGTGCAAATATTTTTCACCGTACATAAAGTAAACCACATTACTGAACCCTACACTAAAACAACATCTAACTTTACCGAGTTTTTACGCAACCGTGGGATTTAGTACAGCTGAGGTTTTTATTTTTATAATTTATACGGAACACGGAACCCATTCCGATTGCGACCCTTGTTAAGCAAGAATGACATAGAGTTTCAAGGTGTATTCAAATTATTACACGGTCGCGAAGGGCCGTACAAGTTAAGCAACGTTGGGCCCGGTCATTATCTGGATGGGTAACCACAGCGACATTCAAAGTCAAAGTCAAATTTCTTTATTGCAAGTAAGCACGTTGAGTACATTTTTGCACGTCAATATATTTTTTGAATTTGCATTTACACCACTTTGCAAGGAAAGGGTGCCAACGCTGAGGAGAAAAAGTGGCAAAAAACTCTCAGCAACACCTCCTTTAAAACAATGATAATACAATGATTACTTAATAACTATACAGTACGTAACTATTACTATTGTTAGTAAGTTTATCCCTCATGCGGAACCGGCGACACACACCATGCATGTTCATCGTTTAAGTACTGTTGGTATAAAGCAGCCAGTTTTCCATCCACCTTAAATGCTATCGATTTTATGTCGTCGCCTGTACCTTACGTCTTGCACACGATTTTACAATTCGCTGTCTGCGCCCAGAAAATGCAAAGCAGTTTTTGACTCGAAAACAAACATGCAAAAATAGCTCTATTTTAAAAGCAATAAGATTGAAAATCCATCTCCTTTTATGCGTGGACAATATAAAACTTCCTCCTCGGACGTAGTAACTTGAATTTGATTTTGAAGTCGTTCGTGTATTCGATTTCGGTTTTCTTATTACACGATTTGAAGAGGATATATCACGTATTTTATTTTGGTAGGAAAACCAACAGATATACAATAGGTATAATTCTGTTATGTAAATTACAAAAACAGTTGAGACTATTAAGAGCCTTCCATGAGCCAACTAGCGCCGCCAATCTTAAAAAAATAATATCGTCCAATATAGGTAATCACTTTTATTAAAAATGCTTATTTATAACGTGATTCAATTTCGGTAAGTTGTAGTTCGCATAATTGCGAAAATCGGCAGTTTTTGGCACATTTGTGAACTACAACTTAGCTTGTCGCAATTATGCCATGTATTGTATATTGAAAAATAGTATTCATCCTAATGAACATTTTGTAAATAGCTTTTTTTTTTTAATAAAATTGAATAAATTGGAAGATATTATTTTTCCAAAATTGGCGGCGCTAGTTGGCTCATGGAAGGCCCTTAATAGAGATAAAAATCTGTCTGAATAATATTTATTTCAAAACCTAGAAATAGGGTAAATACAGGTATTTAGTTATCTATCAATGGAGGACCTTCATGAACTAAATGGTAGGCTTACAATGCTAGATTAATAGTTTCTAAACATACTGAAAAATGTGCTTAACTGAGTTCTGTTATACGGTTGCAAATTCATTGATGCAGTGCATGGGGTTCGAAAACATGCCACATGTGAATTAGGGTTGTACCTCAATTATTTTGGGACATAATTGAGCGTGAAAATATGAATTCATTTATTTCTAATGGACATTCAAAATTTTACATTGCAGTAAATTTTCAGGGTCCGTTTATCTACCGCGAAAGACGCAATATCGAATAAACACTATTTCGAAAAACATTAAATCGAATTACAGAGAATACCTACTGAACTTTTAAACGACGCGACGGTCTGGAGTTCAAAATCATTTGTGTATTATATATTATGTACTATGTTATTATATTATGTATTAAACCAAGCATGGATAATGCGTAATTCAAATTCTGAGTAAAAAGGGGATAGATTTTTTGCGGACGGGATTTTTGTTTTTTTGAAATAATTACTTTTATTTCTTAAACTTTTTACACACTTTTATGGATAAAGGCGAACTAAATTTAATAAAACCATAGGGTTATATTTTACAACTTTTAAATGCGGGCTCACAAAGTACTATTCTGAACCAACTTTGAGCACAAGCATTGGTTTGCTATCAATTCATATGAATAGAACCCTAGAATCCTAAAAAACTTATTCACTTCGATATTCATGCTTTTGTTTTGCAAAGGTTTGCGATAAAGATATTCGTTCGTTTCTTTCAAAGATGTCCCGTAAGGCGGGACACATGTTTGCTAGCCCTACGTGTAAGTATTGTCCAAAAGGCTTCGGCCTTGAAGCCTTCGCCTCGCCCGCAATGCGGCTCGGCATTAATATTTTACTTACACTGGGACACACGGACGTGACGGACGACTAGCAACGGAAACTAAAGGAAAGCACAAAATGTACACACGAAGAGAGAGATAGGTACAGTCGAAGAGAGAGATAGGTACAGTCGAAGACAGAGATAAGTATACAGGGCCCTCAATAAGATTGAGATTTTCTCAAAAACTACTGGACTGAATTTAATAATTATTTTACAGTTACATAGTTTTAACTTTTATCTTTCTAACAGGGAAAGAATTTTTGCAATAGGTCAAGCAAGTAGTTTTTGAGAATATCTCAACATTAAAAACTCTCCTGTACACCTTTCTCTGTGTTCCACCGTACATGGCCTCGATAAGATTGAGATTTTCGCAAGAACTACTGGACTGAATTTAATAATTATTTTACAGTTACATAGTTTCAACTTTTGTCTATCAAACAGTGAAATAATTTTTGCAATAGGTCCAGTAGTTTTTGAGAAAATCTCAACATTAAAAACTCTCCTGTACACCTTTCTCTGTGTTGTGTTGAGCTGGTCATGTCCCTTGTTTCTATGAAGCCACGTACCTATCTAATAGGCAACATTTGACGCACCCGAGCTGGACGCATGGATTTTGTATACCATGTTATAACACTTGCAGTACGATTTTAAATCTTACGACGCAGATAGTAAGAACGGTGCAAAGTCCATTTAACCTGCTGTTAGGTTCATAACAGCAATACAAAACGGTGTGAATGTAAATTCAAAAATGTTGGCGTGCATAATTGTACACAATGTGCTTACTTGCAATAAAGATGTAGCGAGTGGAGGCACGGAGCTCAAGTTAATTTGGACTGGTCGCGCGTATGCGCCGAATAACGAGTGAGCTCCTGCCCGCCAGTCGTTCCCCAGCAAGCCATTCCTTTGGTCGTGTTACTACCTTTAGGTCATCGTACACATTTTGTAGACTGACATTTCTGCATTTGTAAAAGATTAAAGTAATAAACAGACAGTGCATTAACAATAAGACTTTTTATTAGTACACCATCCACACCACCCTCGAAACCACGGGAACACGGTAGCAACCCCACAAAAGACATTTGATTTGTAATAAAAAAAAATCAGTTCGAGGTCCTATTTATTTATATTTCTTAATCTATCAGTATGTTGTACATCCGTCATAGCAGTGTGTATCACTTACTAAGCAATATTTTAATCGTGTGCCAAGGAAGTGGATTGAATCGTAAGCAATGATTTTGAGTGCCAACTCGTTTAGTTGGCGGCGCGTGTTTGGTTTAGGGAAATTCATTATTGGCCTCGTTTGGCAGGCACGTAACCAGGCTCTGACCTTCCTATTTCCACCCTCGACTTCCATTATATAAATGTTTAGTGAAAGCATTCGTTAGCGTATTTAATTATAACTAGTTTTTCTAATCAACTAGTTTTTGTTATTAATAGGTTAGTAGGGATGTTGACAAGTACAGTCGAAGACATAGATAAGTATACAGGGGGCCTCAATAAGGTTAAGATTTGCTTGAAAACTACTAGCCCGAATTTAATAATTATTTTACAGTTACTTATATAGTTTTAACTTTTATCTAACAGTGAAATAATTTTTGCAATACGTCAAGTAGTTTCTGAGAAAATCTCAACCTTAAAAACTCTCCTGTACACCTTTCTCTGTGTTTCCCGTACCTATTAAAAAAAAATTATTTTCGTAAATTTTACAAAATTAAGACATTTATCGAAGGTCAACTGTGGAACATATAAATTTTATTCAGTAATAAGGTAAAATACAAACAAATAACAATAAAAACTAATACCTATATGGCAAATAAAACTAAAAACTTCTTTAAAAATTAATTAATTAATTAAATAATTATATTATTGTTATTGATTGCCCCTTGTCGTACCCGGTGCAAAGGTGGAATTATAATTGAAATCAGTGTAAAATAAAATAATTACAGGTTTTGAAAGTTGGGAAACTGATAATAACTATTTCCATACTAAGTTCATTTTGCCAGAAATACAAAAGACATTGCCACTTTTCAATGGAGCTTTGCCCCACCTACAAATCTACGTAACCATTTAAGCTATACCTATCATTTTGTTGGGGACTTATTACAGGTTTCATATAGCATAATCATAGTCAGTATCATTTTCTACTACTTACTCTCGCAACTCCTATAAAAGAATAACAAAAACAATGAATAAATCGCTTCGATTTCTTACTATTTTCTGAATTCTTAATTAAGCTGTATTTTTCGAATCGCAACTTGTACAAAACTTTATTTTAAACCAATAATTTTAATAAAAAACGGAGATATTTTTACATTTATTCGTTATCTTGTACAACTTGCGGTTGATGGTGGGGCAGAATCTGGCATTGTCATTTATACATTCACCTGAGACTGTAAGTACATTTTATTTATCTTTGTATTTGTGTCCTTTATATTTCCTAAATAATATCTAAAACAAAAACAATGTGACTATAATAATAATCCCCATACGTTCATTATCTGAACCAAAACTTTTCCTCGCTTTATTAGCGAAAACATCCTGAAAACCAATTAATATTATCAAAAGGCCGATTTCTCTCTTCGACCGAAACACACTAAAGCCCTTTACACAAGTATTTTTCGCACCATGCCTCATTTAACAGGAAAAACAAAGCCGGGAAGTCCACCTCTATCTTGCACCTTACGCTTTAAGACATTGAGGTGATTTCACAATGATTTCTCTAAGGGTAGAACGGGGTAAAGTTTCACCGTAAAAGGTGAATCGAAGGATGGATATTTTCTGAAGAAATTACTTATGTAATAGGACCTTTTTGGGCGGAGGAAATAAATTGCTCATTGGACTACGAATTGAGGCGAATGAAACAATAGAAGCTTGGAGTGAGATTATCATGGGGACTCTTTTGGCGAACTAACAATGCATCCATGCGCGTAATGCCAAAACATTCCCAATATACGCCTATTACCAATGACATGAACGCATATTGCCAATGAACGCGCATTGCCAATGAGGGGTTTTCAAGGTTACATTTAAAAAAAGAAAGAAAGTACCGATAGCCCCGGTAGATGGCACTGACTGGTCTGATGTCAACATTAAGTGCGTTGTTATTGCTTGTAACTTGGGCTTTTCGTATTTCATACCTAGTATTAATTTGTACTGTATTGTTTAAATTACACAAACAAACCAATAAAAATAAATTAATCAGCTGACTTCTTATTTTGATTTAAGCTGTACCCTATCATTTTGTTGGGGACTTATTGCAGGTTTGATCGTCGATTTCTTATTATTTTCTGAATTTTTAATTAAGCTGTTTTTTTCGACTCGCAACTTGTACATAACATTAATTTAAACCAATAATTTTATTAAAAATCGTAGATACTTTTACATTTATTCGTTATCTTGTACAACTTGCGGTTGATGGTGGGGCAGAATCTGGCATTGTCATTTTTAATTTATTCAGATTGGCAATACGTAAATTGCTGACAGTGGTTTCTTTGTGCCATAAAGATCTACAAAGTCTTTCAAATAAAACTAAAGTCAGTAACTTTACTTCCGCGCCGTCTACAAACAAATTGAATTCATCCATTTCCATTAGTTTGCTAACAAAAGAAGTGCAATAAAGATGATTTACATACAAACTGGTTCCGTAATGATAGTTGGTGGCGTGACCGGAGCCAGTTACTTCGCCAAGGGTATTTGCATGGGTATTTCATGTGTGTGATGGGAATGGTAATGGGAATATTGTAATTATGCCTCTGTAATATTATGCTCTTATATAATATTAATCAGGACAGGACTATTGTCGCCAATAGACCTGACATCGTGCTGATAGACCGATCATCGCGTCGGGCAATTCTGGTTGATGTCACCATCCCCCATGATGAGAATCTCGTGAAGGCCGAAAAGAAAAAGCTAAGTAAATAAGACTTGGCTCACGAGATTACCGCCATGTGGGATGTGGAGTCAACCATAGTTGTTCCGATAGTCGTAACCGTGAACGGGTTAATAGCGAAGAGTCTCGACCAACACCTTAAGAGACTCTCGCTAGACAGTTGGGTCAAGAGCCGGATACAGAAGGCAGTGCTGCTGGACACGGCACGCATTGTGAGGAGGTTCCTCACTCTGGGATCCTAACCTCCGGCAGCTTGGATGCGCATGCATCTCGCTGCCGGTGGGTGGCTGTTTTTTATATTTATATATTTTTCTATTTGTTTTTGATATTGAAATGTATAAATATATTAAATAAGATAAAAAAGAAATAAAGGAATAATAATATTCAAGTAAAATACAAAGAAATAGCAATAAAATTACTAAAATCTAACATTAAAATACTAAAACTACCTATAAATAAAATATGCCCTCTAGGAGGGCATCGGGAGTCACGGTGCCTAGAAGGCTGGCAGCATTCCCTTTCTGTATTGCCAACGCAATAAGTTGAAATTAATATCAAGTCTGCAACATCATGCTGCCGTGAAATTACATCCCCCAAAAAGATTTATTATTATTACAAAAATGTCGATGAATGGACATTATATTTTGATAACCGCAAAGTTAAGTTGGTCTCTAAATATAGTTTATCTTTTTGTTAGAGCAAAGTTACGGGGTTGAGTAAGTTGTTTGCATGGAAGCCTCGCCGCGGGAGACCGACTCGCGCTTGGCCGGTTTTTTAAAGCCTTATATTTTAACGTTATTAAAAAAAAAATCTTTGATATTATGAAGATTGTCGGAATGTTAACACTTCTTTAACAATTTCAATTTTAGTAAAAACGACACTAAATACTATTTATATTCTTATGTCCTTTTTGTTGCATCCTGTATAACACACACCCTGTACACTTTCATCAAAGTGTCAGACTAATGTCATATTAGACTAGAATAGTTAAACTTAATAACTGTCAAGATGTTGTCAAGTTACTAATATTATTCAATAACGACCTGTCCGTTAGTTATGTATGTGACTTATGAGTAAATAGTCAATGTACAGTCCACAGCAGATCAATGGTAAAACTTGCAGTACGATTTCAAGTCTTACGAGGCAAATAATAAGAACTGTCAAAAGTAAAAAGTGTTACCATTGATCTGCTGTCGACTGTACCTACAGTACAAACTTTTAGAAGTAAAGCATGCATAAGTAAATACATAAACTGATAGGGGTATGCAGAGACGATGGAGTTGCATCTAATTCGATCTTGACAGAAAAACCTTTTCCCCAGTACTTCTGGAATGCCTAATTTTACAGAAAACATTTTTTTTCTCGAAATTTATCTACGAATTTTTATAAAAATATTTCTACGTATTCAAAGAGACAAAATCTTGAAATGGTATTTTTCTTTTAGGATGTTAATAATTTTTAGACCTTGTCAATTGTGCAATTGCGGTGTGTCCATTTATCAAATTATTATATATAAACGGACATCACTCACTTATATTGTTGAAGTCGGCATTTAGACCGACAGTTTCGACCGATTTTGACGGTCTTTTTCAAGGTGAGCGCGCCACGCCCGCGTCGCCGGTAACGTTTCACTACGGCGGCTTACTATAGTTTTAATTCTAGAATTGTCCATTTATCATTTAGAAAAAGCAACTGTCAATCCCATACAGTATTTTTTCTATTCTACTAGCGGTAATGACAGTCAAAGTCATTTGACTATGGCTGCTTAGCTTATTGTTTTTTATTATTATTTGTCATTATAGGTATTTATTAATTAAATCACTAAAAATATAAACTAACTTACAATATTAAACTAAAAATAAAAGTACTTACTAAAATATAACTAATAAAATTATATGTACAAAATAGATACATAATGCTTATTATTAGATTCGTGACTCATGAAATATTGGATTTACATGAAATATCCCGTAACCGATTGCAATAAAGACGCTTTGACTTTGACTTTGACTTTGAATACGAATTATAACCGAAAACTAAATTGGATTCCGTTATTATCAATATTAAATTACACTAGGTAAGGTAAGTTGGAGTAAGTGGGTCCGGCGGGGACTGATACAGAAATACGTCACGAACCCATTGTTACAAGGAGAGATGATCTGCACAAGTTGGCAAGGACTGCGGTGCAAAGAACTAAGGTGCGGGTTTTAATATTTTAAAGAAGGAAGAAGCCTACAAATCCCATCAGTGGATTTATATCAAACTGAAGATATTCACCATCATAAACCCTGGTATATTTTATTAATTCGGTACAGTCCACACGTGGCCAAAATGCTGGCCTGTATTCGCCCAAAGGATCAGCCTGGCGATCCAGAGGGGAAATGCTACCAGCATTTTAGAAGTCAAAGTCAAATTTATTTATTGCAAGTAAGCACGTTGAGTACATTTTTGCACGTCAATATATTTTTTGAATTTACATTTACACCACTTTGCAGGGAAAAGGTGCCAACGCTGAGGAGAAAAAGTGGCAAAAAACTCTCAGCAGCACATCTTTTAAAACAATGATAATACAATGATTACTTAATAACTATACAGTACGTAACTATTACTATTGTTAGTAAGTTTATCCCGCATGCGGAACCGGCGACACACACCATGCATGTTCATCGTTTAAATAGTCATCTATCCTGTAATACGCCTTCTTAACAAGTGTTACTTTAATGAAATTTTTTAATTTCCTCTCTGTCAACGTCGTGACACTTTCTGGCAACTTGTTATAAAAGCGAATACAGTGCCCCATGAAGGATGTACATCGTCGACGGTCCTACTTTCTCCATCTAGCCCTATTTCGTTTGGCTAATAGCTTTCATGCAAAATGAAATGAATATGATTACCTGTAATTTGAATATAAATAGAAAAAAATGTGTATTTGTTTTGTTGCGTAGTTTTTCTTTGATTGAATACCTGTTCGCTTTGTGTTGCCGTAATAATAAGAAACTGGAAGAAAAGGCAACTTATTATTTATTTATAACGGCACAAGAAAAGTGGTATTTAATATGTGTATTTGTGTGTCGGTCTGTAGCACAGACCACTTACTCAATAGACATGAAATCGGTACAAATGACACTGCCAGATTCTGCCCCACCATCAACCGCAAGATGTACCTACAAGATAACGAATAAATGTAAAAATAACTCCGTTTTTTATTAAAATTATTGGTTTAAAATAAAGTTTTGTATAAGTTGCGAGTCGAAAAAAACAGGTTAATTATGAATTCAGAAAACAGTAAGAAATCGAAGCGAATTATTCATTATTTTTGTTTTTCTTCTATAGGAGTTGCGAGAGTAGTAGAAAATGATACTGATTATGATTATATGCAATATGAAACCTGTAATAAGTCCCCAACAAAATGTTAGGTACAGCTTAAATGGTCACGTAGTTTTGTAGGTGGGGCAAAGCTCCATTGAAATGTGGCAATGTCTTTTGCAAGCGAAACATTCTGTCAACGATGAGCGCATAGAGACGAAGCGGGGGACAGGGGTGCCGTATTAAAGAGATGCGTCCATGTCGATAATATCTTTAGGTAACACGGGTCGCGAAGCAATTTTGCGCTCATGTGCGGGCAGACACGGGCGCCCGTTACAGGTCTACGGGGTAAGTGGTCTGTGGTGTGTAGCATCGTACACCGAAAAAAAAGAACCAACAATTAATACATTGAATCACGTTACAAATGCATTTAAAAAATAATATTTATACCAATAAACAATGTGAACGTAGCTTTTTTAATAAAATTGATTATTTTGGAAGATGCCCTCTGCCCGTAATGCCCTCTGCTTTATAAACTGTCATTAATTTTAAGGACATCATCAATATTAATCTCAGCATAACGTAGGTAATTCCCCATCAATCCTTCCCATTTCACAATCCTATTTAAATCCTTTAGTTGACGCTCACACGAGCTTCCTTATTTCAGCTAAAAGGGTTCCGTAACGGGTCCCGGGTGACGATGACGTAATGACGCGTCGACGGAAGCTCATTTTGTCGCCTTCCTGCGGATCCCTAGGCTAAATTTTCACTATTATTATAGAGGACTCTTAGGACGGTTGCACTCTATAAAAACGATCGTACATAAAAAAAATTGTACACCCGTTTGGGAGCTACTACATTGAAACCAACCTCGGTAGGCACGCTCCCTTTCACAGAATGGTTCGTAGTTACAACTCCCTCAATAGCAAAACCGATCTTGACATTAATCATGACTCTCTTCTCAACTTTAAGTCAAAGATACAGTCCTCTTCTCAATAACTTATTTAAAATAGACTTACTGTTATTTTCTAAATTGTACTATATATTAAAGTGAATGATGTGTTCACCTATAATTGGGTTGCATGTTAGAACATAATTTATATACGCTTACATGTAATCTCTTGCTGTTCCAATAAATAAATAAAAATAAAAAAAATTGAAAGTAAGGGTTCCTTTTGTCCTCTTGAAGTATGGAACCCTAAAAACAGGGTTGCCAGTGGCAGGTTTCATTTATTTGTTGATTTCTAGCCAAAATAACTACGGCATTGTCAGAGGAAATAATTGTAAACAATATCCAATCAAACCAGCTAGGAAAACAAATAGCAAAACACTTATAGTATGACCGTCTAAATCAGTCTTCACCTGCGCGGTACAGGGATGCGGGGGAAGGCGACAACCGGGGACCGAGAGAGGTGCGGCGGGCGGGCGGGGGGGGGGGGGGGGGGGGGGGGGGTTAACAGAAATGCGCCTGCCGCCCGCACCTCTCCCGCACCCCCGTTGTCGCCTACCCCCGCATCCCTGTACCGCGCAGGCGAAGACTGATTTAGACGGTCATACTATAGCTGTCCATATACCTAGTTTGTACCGGTTGCAGTTATAGGCCGCGTCATGTAAAAAGAACGCTGGAAGAAAGTGGAGGGGGGGGGGGGGGGTGCGCATGGGTAAAGCAAAGGTCGACAGACGAACCAATAGCGCAACGGCAAGCATGCAGCGCGTGACCCGCCCTTCCCGGCCCGCACCTCATACCACCAAATAGATCGATAAATCGCCTAATAGTCCGATAAAGATAAGTTGATTTTGCATGGTTTTTAAAATTAATTCATAACTAATATTTTATTTTTTTAATAAATGTATTCTAACATTTTGTGTCTAATTTCCCACCACAATTTAGTTGCGGAAGTATTTGAAAAAAAAAATGAATATGGTTGGTTTATTCTCTGATAAATAAGCTAACTTAAAAATAGTAACTGAAATATTTTAGCACGTACTTATGTATTTTAGTAAGCACTATTATTTACAACAAAACCCCACCCTTAAATGTCCCCGCTTAGATATGCGCAGCTTGACCGCCAGCGTTCCTTTTACATGACGCGACCTGTACGAATATTTAAGAACCACAGCTAATCTTTTCTTACCGTGTACCTATCTAAAATTCTCTAAAACACCAAAATCAATCAAAACTAAACTGATTGGAACTTTGCATTCAAAGCCGGAGTGACCCCAAACCAATTAAATAATTGCCAAATCCCGTCAAGGCCCTTAGATCGTTTAAATTGGAGCGACTATTACAAACTTTAGCGCTGCTAAGTCCTAGTTTAAGCCCCTCTAAGTTATGTCAAAAGGGTCTAAGAGCCGTGCAAAGCTGTACTAATGAGCCGGGCTTGAAAGTGCCTTTGGCTTTTAAATTAATGCTAAACTTATCGCCTGGTTCGAATAAAGAAGAGATTGGATATTATTTTATTATTATTAATGGACTCGACAGTTCGTCATTTGCCAATGTCATGTTACAAAAAATTCAATGTATAAATAGTCTTCTATCTTCCTCCAGGGGAGTCGCCGAAGCGTCATCACCCTGGGTAGCTGCGTCTTCTTGTCTTCATCCACAGGAGACGCCGTAGCGTCAATCACTGCGGACGAAGCAGCTCGACAGTCACGTTCACTCCCGAGCTCGTAGTGGGAATCTTGACCATGGCGCCAAACTTCAGATCCTGCTTGAATTCTTCAATAACTTCACCATACTGTCATTCGCGAACATTTTCTGATTAATTTAACGTGATATTAAACACAAAATAGTCCCTGTAGACGTGAAAAGAAAAATTATCAAATAATTTTGCAACCGTCGTTTCCCGCCATTTTCAAGAGAACCAGATTGGATATTCAAAATTGATTTTACGAGCGCTGTCTGTAGGTGTAACTAGATACACAGTCTGCCTTCTAAAAATGTCCGAGCGCAAAGAAGGTCCAAACGGATGAATGGAGGGTCCATTCATTACCCTCCTTCTGGGGCAGTCGGATAAAAAAGGTGGATGTCATTATAACATAATTAATATTATAATTGTAATATAATGAATTCAATTTTAAGTAGCACTAAAAACTAACCAATATTCCCATTGATCTCCTATAAACAACTAGATACACAGTCTGACTTCTAAAAATGTCCGAGCGCAAAGAAGATTGAATGGACCCTCATTTGCTTTATTGGACATTATTTGGACGTTAACAATGGACCCTTATTTGGACGTTTTTTAAATTGTTTTAGTAAGACTTTTGTGTATCTAGTTGTTTATAGGAGATCAATGGCGCATGTAATTATATAGAAGCCCAAAGTGTCTTATTTTGTAAACAATTCTGGTCCTAAATTAACTGTTATTATTATTATATGATCGTCTAATTACCTGTTGTAATGTAACACTGAAGGAACTAATTGATTGAACCTGTTCATCATTTTTAACCGACTTTCAAAAAAAAGGAGGAGGTTATCAATTCGTCGATTTTTTTTTTATGTATGTTACCTGATTACTCGAAGACGCTTGGACCGATTTCAAAAATTCTTTTTTTGTTTGAATGGGTATACCTCACAGGTGTTCCCATAGTCATCAGGTCAGGATCTGATTATGGGATCATGGAGAAATCGAGGGAACTCTTCAAATGTTATAGGCACATATAAGGTTTTTCATATATTTTCTAAAGCTATGCAAGTATCTACATCTGGTGGTCATCAACTTACGTTGGTAAGCTGATGATGGAAGGTACAACTCCTTAACGATTAAGAGTTGGGGTATAATTCTTTAAATATTATAGGCAAACCTAGGACGTAAATTTTAATCTTTCAAGTTTGAAAGGGTATACCTCCCAGGTGGTCCCATAGTCATCAGGTCAGGATATGATGATGGGATCCAGGAGAAATCGAGGGAACTCTTCAAATGTTATAGGCACATATAACTTGTTTCATATATTTTCTAAAGCAATGCAAGTATTTACATCTGGTAGTCATCAACTTACGTTGGTAAGCTGATGATGGAAGGTACAACTCCTTAAATATTCGTATTACTTGACTTACGTCAAGTATTTGACAAATACGACAAACATACACCTAAGTACTCGACACTGGCAAAATTACTGTGCCAGCCACGGTAGAAGCCATAATTTAAAAAGTGAAGTGAAGTGACAAACATGGGCGTACCCAGGTTCTGGGCCAGGGTGGGGCAAATCAGATTTTTTATAAGCTAGGTGCTTATAGAAAGAACGAACGCGCCGCGTAATTATTAGTTGTAAAAATATTGTATTGCAAACAAATGGCAAAAAAATCGTTTTCTTAATTTTTATCGATAAAAGTACTAAATAAGATACTTAGTATGGACGTCAACATTATCGGGGGGAGGGGGGGGGGGGGGGGGGGGCACAAACATCCAATAGCGAATACGAATAGCCAAGTGAAGTGCCACCATTAGGTTTATGATACTTCGTCACTGTTGGAAGTTAATTATCACCTAGTAAATGGTCCACAGAGGTAACTACGTCCCGTATACTAAATAAAAGCTCTTTCGTGGAATTGTATCCCTCCTACTGAGTAAACACAGGGGACTATGACGTCACTCAGTGTCCCAATTCCGCGTAGGCAAGTGTAATCGGCCGGACGTATGTTTGCCTGTGCACATAAAGGACGGAACAGAACGGTTATATTGTGTATTCTATTGCATTTTTTTTATTTGGTAAACAAAACAGATTACAATCATTGTATAATTGAAATATCGGAGTTTTAAATGTATGGTCTAGACAGTAATCCAAAAATATGTGTACACATTGAGATTTGTATATCGTGGGGCATAAGAGTGAATGCAGGCAATGTTACCGCCGACAACACATCAGTGGTAACACGTTGAACTTAAATAGAGTTCTTAATATATGTAATTATGGAGGCATCAGATAGTCAACGTGACACCACCGATACGACACCGACCGCACAGTACCCACATTTTTAGAAAAGCAATCAGTAAAGTAGCTAACAAACAAAAAAGAGCAAATTAGATATTACTTAAATAAAATGCAATGCCCATCCACCCACAGACCACTTACCCCATAGACCTGTAACAGGAGGGCGCCCGTTTCTGCCCGCACATGAGCGCAAAATTGCCTAGCGACACGCGTAATCTTGAGATATCGAAACAGGTTTAATATGGCGCCCCTGCCCCCCGCTTCGTCTAATAGCGCCTACCGCTTGACAGAATTTTTCGCTTGCAAATTTGTACCGATTTCATGTCTATGGGGTAAGTGGTCTGTGCCATCCACCCCACTCACAATGTGAATAGGGTGGGCACATTCCGCTTAATCTAATCTAAGCAGTTTGGGATAGAGGACATTCATGACGCATCTTTTGAATGTGGCGAGCCTGTGATCAAATATGTCAATTGCATAAATGAATATTAATTTATTGCATAGTAAGTTCGATTTTAATTATTCTTTGTGGCAACCCGGCATTCAGGTAGGGCCAATCGCGGTCAACTGCCCGCCAGATACAAGCCATAAATTCGGCGTTGTAATGTTGTCACTATGTAACGCGGCGCTGGAGACGCGTTTGTTTAAACTTTCTGTAAAATTAGGCATTCCGGAAGTACTGGGGAAAAGGGTTTTCTGTCAGGATCGAATTAGATGCAATTCCATCGTCTCTGCATATCTCTGCATGGGAGACGGACGTGAGTTTATGTATTTACTTATGTATGCTTTACTTCTAAAAGTTTGTACAAAGGTTATAAAAAGAATAAAACTTCCTAAAAGTATGAGAAATCTAATAAGTTCACAAGGATTCATTGTAGGTATACGCCTTAGAAGACGGTACTTACACACACACTTAAGTTCCGGAAAGATACCTATGCGGGTTCGAATACTGCCCTGAATCACAAAGGGTGTACTCATCTAAATTGGATTTCGTCCTAGATAATGGTTCACAAATTAAGTATCTTGTATTATGATTTATTCACTCATATTATAATGTTCGAGAGCTCGGTGGCTCAGTGGTTGGGTCAATGGACTTGCAATATGGAGGTCCCAGGTTCGATTCCCAGCTAGAGCAGTCATGTACCAATGAGTTATCCTCGGTTTTTTTTTCGACGGAAAAACTTACGTACATCTACCGAGTGCTCTCAAAACGGTGAAGGAAAACATCGTGATGAAACCTGCATGCCGTAGAAGAAGAAGAAAAATTAGGCATGTGAAATCCGCCAACCCGCAGTGGGCCCGCGTGGTGGATTATGGCCCGAGCTCCCTCGATGTAAGGGAAGGTCTGTGCCCGAGCAGTGGGGCAATATAAATAGACTGATGATGATGATGATGATTATAATGTTAAATTTATTCACTCTATTATCTGTAAATACTGACAATAATAATAATAATAAACTTAATCGAATAAGCCCCCTCTGATCGTTCCCGATGCAAAGGTGCCCATAATACCAGCGGCGTTACCGCGCTGTATGGCTATGGACATTATATATTATATTATATATTATACAGTATCTTGTTGACATTTCACGTGGTGTTTTACTGTCGTTAAATTACTGTAAAACCGGAAAAATAGTATAAATGTAAGTTTTACCACAGAATAGAGGCTTCATTTCCTCAAATAAAATATGTACTGAATTAATTAAAATAATTTATTAAGGGGCTCGTGGGCCAGTTGCGAGTACACGTTGAAAACGATCGTACAAGTTAAGCAACGTTGGGAGAGGTCAGGACCTGGATGGGTGACCGCTAGTGACACTTTCATCTGACCCCTCCGTGCCTCGGAAAGCACGTTAAGCAGTTGGTCCCGGTTGTTGTCGCTTGACAGTAGTCTTTAGGCCACGTCAAAGGCCTACGGGCGGCCTGAATAACTTTGACAAATAGGTTTGGTCACTAAACCACACGAGAAGAAGAAGATTAAAGTAATGATTTGTGGCCGTGGACAGGACTTGAACCTGCGATCTTGTTAAGCCGTGAGATGCTCTTACCAACTGGGCATTGTTTCATCATCATCATCATCAGCCCGTATCAGTCCACTGCTGGACGTAGTGACGTAGGTCTCTCAAAGAACGCTATTCAACCCTACTATCGATCCTCTACGCCCAGTCTCTGCCAGCCATCTTGCGAAGGTCATCCCTCCATCTGGTCGGGGGACGTCCCACACTACGTTTTGTTCGTGGCCTTCATTCGATAACTCGTCTACCCCATCGGTTATCGGTTCTACGACAGATGTGACCAGCCCACTGACACTTCAGTTTACTGATTCTATGAGCAATGTCACTTTTGTCTTCTGGCGGATATACTCATTTCTTATTCTAACAGAGAAATGCCAAGCATAGCTCTTTCCACAGCTCGCTACGTTCTGAATTTTGAAAATCCCTCAAAAACTCTAATTGATATATTTCTTAAATATATTCGATAAAAAATTAGGCAACTAGCGCCGCCAAGCTTTAAAAAATAATATCTTCCAATATAATCAATTTGATTAAAAAAGCTATTTACAAAATGTTTATTACGATAAATACTATTTTTAAATGCTTATTTATAACGTGATTCAATGTCGATAAGTTGTAGTTCGCATAATGACGAAAAACGGCCGTTTTTGGCACATTTGTGAACTACAACTTAGCTTGTCGCAATTATGCCATGTATTGTATATTGAAAAATAGTGTTCATCCTAATAAACATTTTGTAAATAGCTTTTTTAATAAAATTGATTAAATTGGAAGATTTTATTTTTTCAAGTTTGGCGGCGCTAGTTGGCTCATGGAAGGCCCTTAAAGCGATAAGGCCGCCTGTCTGTACACTAGCTAATTTTGGTTTTATATGTAACTGACGTATTTTCATTTGTGTGCAAATAAAGTATATTTGATTGATATAATTAAATAAAATATAATTAAATAGTGGGGTCGAGACACTGGGGCCGTGGGGGCCGGACGCTCGACAGCTCGTCAAGGAGCTGTCCAAGCGGCTGGTCGAGGAGTCCGGTGACCAGAGGGCTGGCAGCTACCTTTGCCAACGTATTGCGTTGGCAATTCAGAGAGGGAATGCTGCCAGCCTTCTGGGCACCGTGACTCCCGATGCCTCCTAGAGGACATATTTTATTTATAGTTAATTTATTTATAGGTAGTTTTAGTTTTTAGTTATTTAATGTTAGTTTTTAATCATGTACCTATTATATTATTCATTTCTTACTTAATTAATAAATATTTTCAATATTATTAAATAAAACTTATTAATTTATTATCTTCGCAAACAGATATTATCAGTTAATATGCTTTGCGACCTGTAGACATCTCTACCTTATTTCCCTAACAAAATGGTATCATACGATGTCTATTACGTGACGGCGTTTCAAATGAGGCATTCACCCATGAAGCATAGAATCGCCGATGGAGTTAACCATATTTACCTCGCAGACTCCGCTCTTGCATGATAATTTTTCGCGTCTCTGACACTCACCTGTTTTTCCCATGTTTGAATTTTCAAGAAATCGAACATAACTATTAGAAATTATTTAAAACCCCCAAAAACTGGCAGCAATAATATGAAGCTGGAACATTGATCTCCTATAAACAACTAGATACACAAAGGTAAAATTATTTGTTATTAAAATTTATTGGACATTATTTGGACGTTAACAATGGGCGTTTTTTTAATTTTTTTACACGACTTTGCAAGGAAAAGATGCTAACGCAAAGAAAAAGTGGCAAAAATCTTTCAGCAGGCTACTTTAGGCTCACTCCAAATGTTTCCTTCAAGCATTCACCCTGTATTTATTTGTCGGAGCTGGCTAGTAGGTGTATTAAACCCAAACGACTGTAGATTGCATCATTAGCGAAACGTAAACACCATTTACATAGGCGTGACCTCTTTCGCAACCGGGTCAAATTTCAAATTTAGACGAAAATATGAGAAAATATACGCAATTAAGTGATTTTTGTTCGCAGACATTTTTTGACGGAAAATTGATATTGAAAGTTGAAAATAAGAAAGAAAATATAAAAATCAGATTTAATTTAAGACACTATTATATTTATTGAGTACAGATAACAATAACAAAAATTCTAAGTAACTATTATAATATTAACCTAAAAAATATATATATAAACTAAACTAAACTAAAAACTATATGTACAATAGGTCAGTTGAACTATCTGAATGGCTTAGCATTACAGATAGTTCAACCGATCCCCGTTGTCAGGCAACGTGCCCAAAATGCTGGCGGCATTTCCCCTCTGGATCGCTAGGCTGATCCTTTGGGCGAAATAATTTTAAAGCTTTAAATCATTATAGGTGAACTAAATTGAAAATCAGGTATGATTTTTTTAGCCCTGGGCAGGACTGGAAAAGCTATTTATTATTATTTATTTATTTTATTAATGGACTCGACAGTTCGTCATTTGCCAATGTCATGTTACAGTAAATCATAGTCTTCTAGATGAATCGCCGTAGCGTCGTCGCCCTGGGTAGCCGCGTCTTCCTTTCTTCCTCCAGAGGAGTCGCCGTAGCGTCGTCACTCTGGACGAAGCAGCTCGACAGTCACGTTCACTCCCGAGCTTGTAGCGGGACTCTTGATAAAAGCTTGAAATGCTCAAATTATCCAATAAGTTTCATTTGCGAACATTTTCTGATTAATTTAACGTGATATTAACACACAAAATAACCACTGTAGACATAAAAATTATCAAATAATTTTGCAACCGTCGTTTCCCGCCATTTGCAAAAGCCCACCACAAAAAAGTTCTAGGCTTCTTTCTTTTCTCGTGTGGTTTAGTGACCAAACCTATTTGTCAGAGTTACTCAGGCCGCCCGTAGGCCTCTGACGTGGCCTTACGTCTGCCGCCGAGCGACAGCAACCGGGACCAATTGATTGACGTGCTTTCCGAGGCACGAAGGAAGGGGCTCAGATGAAAGTGTCACTAGCGGTCACCCATCCAGGTCCTGACCTCGCCCAACGTTGCTTAACTTGTACGATCGTTTTCGACGTGTACTCGCAACTGGATTACGCGCCCCTCGTTACGAGTTCTCGGCTAATGTAAATTCACAACATAGAAGGCAAAATAAGTACAGTCATGAGTAATAACATAGAAACATCCTTAAAATTCAAATTCATGTAACAACTTTAAATCGCAAAAATAAGTATGCTAAACTGTGGCCAATAATTATGTAAACGCTAAATTGTATCAAAATAAAGTACACACCCCTTGTAAAACATTTGCTTGGTGGGGTGTGTACTTTATTTTGATACAATTTAGCGTTTACATAATTATTGGCCACAGTTTAGCATAATTATTTTTGCGATTTAAAGTTGTTACATGAATTTGAATTTTAAGGATGTTTCTATGTTATTACTCATGACTGTACATACTGACTAGGCCAGATCGTTTATGAAAAAATTCAAGCAAAATTATTTAACCGACACGATTAGGGTTTAATTAAGTTTGACATTGACGGATGGATATAATTAATAACGGACATAAATACGAATGATTTAGGACTATTACATGAACTCAAGGTATTTAATTTCGTCCACAAAAAACGTAATGCCATCCCAGTAATTAACTGTTAAAAATCTATTAGCTATGTCTAATTGGTCTTTCATTATTCAAGCAGACAACGAGAACATATGTCCTGATTCCACAATTATAGTACTTTAGTTTTACGATGTCCTTAAAAATAATATTAAGGGCCTGAAATGAGCCAACTAGCGCAGCCAATCTTAAAAAAAATATCTTCCAATATAATAAATTTTAATAAAAAAGCTATATACAAAATGTTTTTTAAATGCTTATTTATAACGTCATTCAATTTCGCTAAGTTGTAGTTCGCATAATTGCGAAAAACGGTCGTTTTTGCATATTTGTGAACTACAACTTAGCTTGTCGCAATTATGCCATGTATTGTATATTGAAAAATAATATTTATCCTAATAAAGATAGTGTACATAGTTTTTTTAATAAAATTGATTAAATTGGAAGATGTTATTTTTTAAGATTGGCGCTATAGCATGGCGCTATAGTATGGCGCGCGAACAGAAATGAATTGTAACAGAAATGCACCTGTTGCCCGCACCTCTCTCGGTCCCCGTTGTCGTCATACCCCCGCATCCCTGTACCGCGCAGGCGAAGACTGATTTAGATGGTCATACTATCGTTGGCTCGGAAGGCTCTTAAGGTGAAACGCAAGAACCCGGTCTACAAAACTACAAACTATACAGCAACTTTTATCTACCAAACTGAAATAATTTTTGCAATCAGTCAAGTAGTTTTTGAGAAAATCTCAACCTTTTTTTTAATCAAATTTTTGTTGAGGCTTTTGGGTACGTTATGTGCCATGCCAGCCTCATAGGAGCACACATCCATTCGCGCTCAGCCTTCTGTCGTGAGACAGCGCTTACCGAGTGCGTATAGTCCTCTTGCAATCTCTGACGTGGGGTTACTCAGTAGGATGTTGACTTGGCCATTACGCCCTGCCTCGTCTCCCAGTAAGCGCCGTCTCAGGGCCGCCAATCTCAACCTTAAAAACTCTCTTGTACACCTTTCTCTGTGTTCCACCGTACGTTTCTTTCGCGAAAAATAGCTGGGATTTACTCGCTTTATTTATTATTTATTTATTCAATATATAACTGACTGGTTTTTTTTTTTACATCATAAAATTTATTTAATTTAAACTACAAAATATTATATTAAAAAAACAGTAAATATACAAATAAAAACTATAAATAAAAAATTTGCCCTAAATCACCGACCGCGGGGAGTGTCCCCAGAAGGCTGGCTGCATTGCCTCGCTGGATTGCGAGGCTAATGCGTTGCGCGAGGTATGCGCCAGCCCTCTGGTCATTAGACACATCCACCAGGCGCACAGAGATCTCTTTGTGGATGCTGTGTGCGCCTGGTCCCCACGGTCCCAGGGTCTCCACACCAAACGGCACAAATATGCAGTCTCCACTGAGACCTGCATATTTGCGCCGTTTACTTGCCTCTGCGGTGGCTGCTGCAGCGCCGGCCTTTGATGATGTTACTGGAAGATGGGACGGCGCCAGGGTATCCACGCAGGTGGCGTCCCATACTAGGGGCCGTCCCATCTTCCAGGGCACAAGCGTCATTCCGTCGGGTCTCTTGCCGTCGTCGCGCGCCAAACCGATCGGTTCGAGAACAGCTGGCGCGCGGGCGGAGGCAAGAGCCCGACGGATGATTTCGTTTAAGGCCGCATGGCGAGGGATGCGGCCGGCGCTTTTGCAGCATGATAGGCCGTGGTGGCCGAGATTATCTACGGCGCTACCGCAGCGGCATGTGTGTGGAGCATTACACGGGATGCCCAGACGAATGGACGTCGCGATGCGGAACGTGTTGCGGTCCAGCAGGGTGCCGATGTTGGCGGACGGCAGAGCATGGAGCCAAAGCCCCGACTCCCATTCCCCCACAGCAAGTAAACGGGCGCGCTCTGCAGAATTGGTTGACGTTTCTAGCAAATTGTTCCGTACCAATCTGCAGAGCGGCTCGTCCCATTGTCTTTGGGATGAAGTATTTTCTGGGAAATGGGTGTTGGGGCATGCTAAACACCAAGCATTTGTAGCTTCGGTCAGATATGCGATATTTATGGGAATGTCTGTGGTTGGTGCCAGGATTTTAGTAATTAAGGGCAGAGTGCTATTGACCGAAGATACAAATGCTGGTAAAGAGACACACGACGCTCGACGGATACCTAGACCTCCGTGTCGGATGGGCAAAGTGGCCTGCGTCCAGGAAACATCATTTAAATTGATATTTAAAACCGAAACAAGAGTTGATTTGATGGTATCGTCAATTTTAGACAAAAGATTAGGGAATTTCCAAAGAGGACTGCACCGAAGAAAGTAAGTAAATTTCGGTACGAAAAGACAATAGCGAAGAATGAAATAAGCCACGTGGGTACTAATTTGGAGAAGTCGGTCCGAAACTAAGTCAAAATTTTGAATTTGATCATCAACGAAGGATGGTAGAGATTCGTCGAGAATCGGAGCCCCTAATAAGCGTAATGAACTATGGTCGACTAATTTGATGTTATGAGCAACGGAATTGAAGTCCGAGATGACGGAATCTTTTTGCAGACAGTTATCGCCGATATACAGCTCGCACTTGGAGAAGTTTAGCTCTAGGCCAATCGAATGAAACTCTCGAATGAGGAGCTGCAGATCGGCAAGAACCGTATCTGCTTCGCCGCCGAAAGTTCCGTCATCCAGGTACCAAATGTTTAATTTTGAACTTAAACGTTTTATAATAGGGTGGATGGCTAAGCCAAAAATTGCAGGCCCAAGAGGGTCACCCTGCTGACAACCCACTGATGACAATAAGTGGTTACTTTTGTACATAAGTTTCGTTGGCAAGTGATAGCACTGCCAAAGAAACTTATATACAGTCGGCATTTCTGATTTCACTTGTGTCAGCAGGGCTGCCCTGTCCACCGAATTAAAGGCGTTTTTTACATCCACCTTCAGCACGATGCCCCCCTTATGGTGTTGTAAGAAAGTCCTCAGCGCATGGACGGCGGCTTCACAACAACCCCTTGAACCAAATCCTAGTTGGATGGGCTGGAAATAATCGGAGAGGTGATCAGCCATGGCTCTACAACACAATTTTGCTGCAATACGACGGAATGTGGTGCCGATGGCGATCGGCCTGATGCCGCCGTCCTTTTTTTTGAGTGCGCACAGGTTAGCACCATAGATTATGTCAGTAATCGACTCATTGACGCCGCCTGCGAGCATTAAATTTACCAATGAGGTCAAACTCATTAAGAGTGCACCTCCTGCCTCACCAGAGCTGCCACCGATCAGGTCCTTCAGGTGCTGAGGCGTCAGGCCATCTAAGCCGCCTGAAGAACCACTGCGAAACGAAAAAATTGCTTCGCGAACGGCGTCTGAAGAAACGAGTAATGAGGGGTCGGTTGAAATTGGTGCATCGGGAAGTGTGAGGTTCGCTGTGAGTGGAGGGTGTTTGTCGCGTAATGTGGCTAATGTGTCAGGGGTATCTGGGGCAACAGTATCGCTAGAAAAAAGAAGTCTGGCAGCGCCCTTAATGTCACCTTCGCCTAGCTTGGATTCTACGCGCTTGAACAGGTTTCTGTTATTCAGGGATGAAGGGCGAAAATGAGGATCAATATCATTTGGAATGTTACAATTTTGTCTAATTCTGGAAGTAAGTGAAACTCTAGAAGTGTTGTCATCTGAAACATGTAGAATTCTGTAAGCGAAGGTGAGCAAGAGCTCCCAAGCGCAGGTAGAGTTCTCCGAAACAGTCTGGTCAATGCATTCGGAGAGTTTATGTGCCACTATGTTCCTAGCACCGCGTGGGATTCGTTTTAAAACCGGAGTGGCATGTTTATAAACGCTGAGCCGGTCGCAGAATGGCTGGCCAGATACTGTGTTCGGAGTGGACGTAGCTTGAGAAGGGACCGAGTTAGGCAGTCCAGCGTGATTTTGGTGGATTTTGCCAATATGGATGTTTAGGCCTCTCTGTCCCTTGAAAAATCGCGGCTGGGAGCACTTCGGACACTGCACAAAACTTTCTAGCGAAGAAGATGGCTGGCTGCTGCTGGATGGCGTCACGTTCCGGTTGTCTGGGCATTGCATTTATGAAACCTACCTAATACTTACGGCTAAAAGAACATTCAAAAATATGTTATAAGAAAAATAGAAAAATAAAAACATTTAAAAAAAACTTCACAAATACACAACACGATGGTTTGTTGTTGTTATGGCACCTAGTCTTGTTTTTCTGTTTGACGGATGTCTCCGCAATCCGCATGCGCGGTGCAAATCTCAGCAACAAATCGACCAATAGGTGCGATGCAAACGAAAAATCTCCATGCCGACCAACTCGTTGTCGGGGTAACACGTCAAACAAAAAATATCTGTCATGCAATCAACACTGATGGCGAGTTGTCATTTTCAGAGGCTTTGAGGATATCATAGAAACAGCTGATTCGTATCGACTATAGGGTCACAAACACATGGGGCGGAGCCCTGATAAGTACTGTCACACTTGCGATGCAAATGTAGTGTGCCTGGCCTCTGATTGATTTAAAAATAATATTTTTCAATCCCACGAAATTCAGCACGTGTGACTTTTTTTTTTTTAAATACTTTTTTACGATAATACTATTTTTTAAATGCTTATTTAGAACGTGATTCAATGTCGGTAAGTTGTAGTTCGCATAATTGCGAAAAACGGCCGTTTTTGGCACATTTGTGAACTACAACTTAGCTTGTCGCAATTACGCCATGTATTGTGTACTGAAAATAGTATTCATCCTAATAAACATTTAGTAAATAGCTTTTCAATTTTTTTTTATTAAATTGGAAAATATTATTTTTTCAAGATTGGCGGCGCTAGTTGGCTCATGGAAGGCCCATAAGTGAGTCAATTCATCCATATATCGTAAAGCAAAACGGTATGATGTCCTTAAAAATGATATTCAGAAGGACAGCGCTTTACATGAGCACTCTTTTTAAGCGACAAAAAAAATACATTTGTATTGTATTTGAAACAAAACTCCGTACACAGCTGCGGTTTGCGGACAAACTTTTGCGGAGTTTATAAGAGACGAGCGGCGGAGTTCCGTACTTATTGTTCTGTATATTGTTAAGATGCAGAGTCTTGGAACGAAAAAATATGTTAAAACATAAGGCTTTACATACGAGAAGTTTTGGAGGAGAAAAATGGTATTGAAGTCAAATAGGGCCTACAGGGTGTAACGTAAAGGGTATATGAAGCCGAAGGGAGGGTGTTCAGTATCGGTAACTGAACACCTTTTGTTCTACGACTTTTCGATTTACGCGAATTTATTTTTTGACTTTTCATTCATGTCGTACCGGTCAGCTGATCGATTTGTATGAGACATTAATTTATTTTTATTTTTTATTCGAAAAGTCGTAGAACAATAGTTGTTCAGTTACCGATACTGAACACCCTCCCTTCGGCTTCATATACCCTTTACGTTACACTCTGTATAATAGAATTGTTTATTATTGCACTCATGTTGTTAAATACAGGTGTTTAAAAAAATTATCAAAGCGTCAACATGAACCCGGTATGTTGGGACTCTATTGCTGTTCGATGATTTCTAAAGACCAATTGATGCTGTTAATATTTTGAAAATAACTACTACCTACATATTTTATAATAAATATCACATAAAATCTGATATTTAATAGCCCAAAAATCATTCGTATATCAAAAGTTCAATTTAAAATAAATGTAACTTTCAGTAAATAACTGTCTGCATTGTTCAAAAGTGCTGAAAGTTTATATGAAAAATTGATAATATGCTACGCGATATTATCTGTATCCAATGTAATAATGCAACTTTAGATTCTATGGTAAATACTTATTTAAAGTATAATAAAACAAAAATATTCGCGGTGTATAACGGGGCATTCCTAACTGACCAGCTGGTTGGACAAATGGTCACCTAGGAATAAATATTCATAACCACCCAGTCCACCTGGTTGGTCAGTTAGGAACAAAATATACTAACTGACCACCTGTGAATCGTCATCATCAGTATATATCTATGTCCGGATTGGGACATCACATTGAGTGACTGTCATCAATCTGTAAAGCTGTATCAATACGTTTAATACCTATGCTCCGTTGTGTCCAATATGCAACGTTTCCATGTCAATGGAAAAAAAAGAAATCAAACTATTATAGTGTGCATTTTTATTTATTACATACAAGGTGGCCTTGAATTTATTCGACAAAATTAAATGTATGGTTAGGCTTGTGCCATACATTAACTCTGCACAGCGTTTAAGTAAATTAAACAATTTGGGGAAAAATAATATTATTTTAATTTAATATAATTTATTTAATTAAGTACCTAACTAAGTATATTAATTAATGTGTTGGTAATTTGATATTCATTTATAGCTTATATTGTACATCTACGTATGTCTATACTGCAATATATAAACATTCTCGATCCCAAACAAGCTAGGCTGGAAGAAATCTCTTTATTAGAGATAAGCTCGACTGATGTACATCTGCTTTCTTGTAATATATTAATTGATACGTATTAAATAAGACATGATTAAAAACTAACATTAAATAACTAAAAACTAAAACTACCTATAAACAAATTAACTATAAATAAAATATGTCCTCTAGGAGGGCATCGGGAGTCACGGTGCCCAGAAGGCTGGCAGCATTCCCTCTCTGAATTGCCAATTGGCAGAGGTAGCTGCCAGCCCTCTGGTCACCGGACTCCTCGACCAGCGCTTGGACAGCTCTTTGACGAGCTGTCGAGCGTCCGGCCCCCACGGCCCCAGTGTCTCGACCCCAAACGGCGTAAATATTGTATCAGTTTTACTCTTCGTGTACAATAAAATATAAGACGTCAAATTTCTTTATTGCAAGTAAGCACGTTGTGTACATTTTTGCACGTCAATATATTTTTGAATTTACATTTACAGTAAGTATTTTAAGTAAAGTCAATGGCAATTTTCTATTTCTCTGCGTTATTTTGCTAGAAATTCTGTCTCTCGTAGCAAAGACCATACGTAAATATAACCCTTTGTATCATGACGTAACTTAGACCATATGTTTCCCTTTTTTATGTAGATACACCCTCTGGCTGCCGCAGAATTATGGATTGTCCTAACGAGTTTTGGGTTTTGTTGTCTCATGTCAATGGTCTAATGGATTGTTGTAAAAAAAAGGTACTGTAACATTATTATTTTTCATTGTTTCATCATATTATTCCTAAAAATATGAAATAAAATGTGACTAGAGTCGTACACACGAAGACAGAGATAAGTATACAGTCTCAATAAGGTTGAGATTTTCTCAACAACTACTGGACCGACTTTAATCATTCTCTTACAGTTGTAACTTTTATCTATCTAACAGTGAAATAATTCTTGCAATAGGTCAAGTAGTTTTTGAGATAATGTCAACCTTAAAGACTCCTGTACACCTTTATTTGTCTTCGACCTTACCTTTTTCATAAACGTGATTTAAAGTTTTTCCACCGTTAAGGCCTCTTGTTCCTTCGTTTTAACGAACGTGTGAAAGGGACAGCAAATTGTAGGTTGAACTATTTGAATTCCTGCATTAGATAGTTCAACCAAACTCCGTTGCCAGGCAACGAGCCCAAAATGCTGACGAATACTGGATAGAGATCTATCCTAAGTATTATTCCTAAATAAAAAATCTTACAAAACATTCCAGGGGCCTTACCTTATAGCAGAATTACTTCAATAATACTTTGCTATTTCGTAAAATGACGACCTTAAAGTAAGCTTATTAAGGACGCCATGCTATGAAATAACAAAGTATTATTGAAGTAATCCTGCTATAAGAGTTCATGGTAAGGGCCCTGATATTCTGAATCTTCCGACGTTGAATAAAATATTGTTTTAAAATATTAGGCCTCTCAAGAACTTTCGTATTGCCCATCACATTACTTTAAAACGATGTAACCTCCATTTTGAATATAACTGAGGGAAGAACTTCCGGCTAGGGTCTGACTATAGATTTGGTTTCGGTTTCAAATAAAAATATTTTTTCATCATGTTCTAATTTCACCGAGCATGTATAATGCGTAATTCAAATTCTGAGAAAAATATTTCGATTGCGATTAGTCTCGGTCAAAATACATAAAATTTCCTCAATGTTTGTTAAATGAATTAGACAATTCACGCTGTTTTAGGTATTTAACAACGGCAACAAAGGTATTGAAGCCTAACCTATATTTAAACTTTATTTACGTATACATTCCACACCACTTCAACGCACTTTTATTGCAATTTGGGCCATTCTTATGTAAGCTAACAGCAAGTGCAATTGCCTAATTTGCGAACACATCCATTGTCTACCATAGATGTGTATGGCTGTAGATCTAAATGTCCTTTGCCTTTCACTCGAATGAGAATAATAAAAAAGTGAGAGATGGTCGCCGCCATCTTGATTCTGGGGAAAGACAATGAATGTTGAATTCTTCCTAACCTAAAAGGTATAATAGCTGTGAAATGGATATTAACAATATAATGGTGAGTACCTTCTGTATTTTCATTTATATCATCAATAATTCCCTATATCAATCTAAAATAGGTACTTCAAAGGAAAATAGTTGATCGTCTGTCAGTCACTCTGACACTTAATTTAGATAGTGCCTATGATATTATATTTGATATGCGATTAAAATAAACATCTTAAATGACAATGCCAGATTCTGCCCCACCATTAACCGCAAGTTGTACAAGATAACGAATAAATATAAAAATATCTCCATTTTTTACTAAAATTTTTTTTTTAACCTATAAATTGTCCCACTACTGGCCAAAGGTCTCCCCCCTCGTCTTCCATCCATCCCTGTCCTGAGCCTCTTCCAGCCACCCATCCCTGTATCCCTTTTTTTTTATTAAAATTATTGGTTTAAAATAATGTTTTGTACAAGTTGCGATTCGAAAAAAACAGCTTAATTAAGAATTCAGAAAATAGTAAGAAATCGAAGCGATTTATTCATTGTGTCTGTTATTCTTCTATAGGAGTTGCGAGAGTAGTAGAAAATAGTACTGATTATGATTATGCAATATGAAACCTGTAATAAGTCCCCAACAAAATGTTAGGTACAGCTTAAATGGTCACGTATTTTTGTAGGTGGGGCAAAGCTCCAATGAAATGTGGCAATGTCTTTTGTAAAGTTCAGATTAAAATCATATTACTTATTAGTCTTTTCTTTACTGTACAGTTATATCGTAATGTGAATAAAATGCCACATGTAACTTTATTTCATAAAGAAATTTTCTTTAATAAAGTGGTATGCCCGTCTAAAAACATCCAAATAAGGGTCCAATAAAGCAAATGAGGGTCCATTCATCCGTTTGGACCTTCTTTGCGCTCGGACATTTTTAGAAGGCAGACTGTGTATCTAGTTGTTTATAGGAGATCAATGGGTCATAACCAAACTAATTCGGCTTCATTTCTGGTTTCGGTCTCAAAACTGTGATTTTGTCGGACACTATTCGAGTATCCTCCAGAGATACATTCCCCGCTTGACTGAGTTTGCCTCACATTACTTCTTGAGCTTCAAATTAAGATTGTATCTCAAAGGAATAGAGTACAATTTCCTGTACAAATGGATATGTAAAATTAATTCAGGGGGGTAAGGGTGTGTGCTGACCCCCACGTCTTCAATTTTTAAGGTTTGTGATGATTACACGCGTAAGTTGGTAGACATAAACCTAGTTTAACATCCCTTTTTTTGTTACTTTCATACGTCGTCCATATATCCATGGAAAATCTCTTTGAGAGATATAGGAAACAAGTGAGTTTTATTTATTTACTTTCATGAATTATATGAAAAGTGCCGCAGTGGTTGGGTCACTGGAGTTACGATACGGAGGACCCAGGTTCATCCCCGGCCAAGTCAGCCATGCACCAATGAGTTTTCCTCGGTTTCTTGGAAGGACAACTTACGTACATCGAATGCTCTCAAAACGGTGAAGAAAAACATCGTGATGAAACTTACATGCCGTAGAAAAAGAAATCTGAGGCATGTGTAATCTGTCAATCCGCACTGGGCCCGCGTGGTGGATCAAGGCCTGAGCTTCCTCGATGTAAAAGAAGGTTTGTACCCGAGCAGTGGGGACATGAGTAGACTGATGATGATTATCTAATTCTATGGCGTAGCCTCGTAGCTTTGGGAGCTACGAAGTTGTAAAAAGACACGTAGCAAAGCCCTACGACGCGTAGCTTTTGCTACACGAATGGTTAGTGTTAAAACTTATTATTTATTTTATAATGGACTCGACAGTTCGTCATTTGTCAATGTCATGTTTCAGAAAATTCAATATATAATAGTCTTCTATCTTCCTCCAGAGGAGTCGCAGTAGCGTCTTCACCCTGGGCAGCCGCGTCTTCATGTCTTCATCCAGAGGAGACGCCGTAGCGTCATCACTCTGGACGAAGCAGCTCGACAGTCACGTTCACTCCCGAGCTTGTAGCGGCAACTCTTGATAAAAGCTTGAAACCCCAGATCTTGCTCAAATTATCCAACAAATTCACCATACTGTCACTCGCGAACATTTTCTGATTAATTTAACGTGATATTAATTTCAAAATAACCACTGTAGACAATAAAACAAAAATTATCAAATAATTTTGCAACCGTCGTTTCCCGCCATTTTCAAGAGAACCCTTGCTAAAACTTCTCTTAAAATATATTTTGTACAAAAACAAAACAAATGAGTGTATGAATGATTCTTTTTAGGGTTCCGTACCTCAAAAGCAAAATAAAGCAACCCAGGGCCATTTTGTTGTCGGGTTTTTTTCGTGCAGATTCGGGTATTTCGTTTCCAACATAGTTTATAAAACTACCCTCCGAATCATCTACCTACATCAGCATGACCCCTAATCCTAGGGTGCGGGGCTCGAATAAATTTACCATTGAGAGAGTGCCGAATCAAAGCCGTCGGTGAAACCTACTAGATTTACTTAATGCTACGGAACCTTTTAGGTTTACATACAGTGCAGGTCGAATAGCGGGTCGTAGGAAATCGCTTAAGCGTTTGCGTTAAGGGCCTTCCATGAGCCAACTAGCGCCGCCAATCTTGAATAAATAATATCTTCCAACTTACTCAATTTTATTAAAAAAGCTATTTACAAAATGTTTATTAGGATGAATACTATTTTTCAATATACAATACATGGCATAATTGCGACAAGCTAAGTTAAGCTAAGTTCACAAATGTGCCAAAAACTGCCGTTTTTCGTAATTATGCGAACTACAACTTACCGAAATTGAATCACGTTATAAATAAGCATTTGAAAAATAGTATTTATCGTAATAAATATTTTGTAAAAAGCTTTTTTAAAAAAATAGCCAACTCATGGAAGGCTCTTAATAACATATAACGAAGCCATATATGATCGTCTAATTACCTGTTGTGATGTAACACTGAAGGAAGTGATTGACTGAACCTGTTCATCAATGTGAAAATAAAGTGATCCTACGTAGGATATGTGAAAATAAATCTGCAATAATCACAGAAAACACACTAAGAATCACAGTAAGAACTCGGTGGCTAAGTGGTTGGGTTAACGGACTTGCGATACGGGGTCCCAGGTTCGATCCCCAGCCAGGGCAGCCATGCACAAATGAATCCTCGTTTTATTCGACGGAAAAACTTACGTACATTTACCGGAAAACATCGTGATGAAACCTGCATGCCGTAGAAAAACAAAATCTAAGGCATGTGAAATCCGCCAATCCACACTGGGCGTGGTGGATCATGGCCCCAGCTCCCTTGATGTAAGGGAAGGTCTGTGCCCGAGCATTGGGGCAATATAAATAGACCGATGATGATGATTAGGTGAAATAGTTTAAATTAAAATGAAGGTACGCAAACAGCAGATCAAGTGTAACACTTTGGACTTTGGACCGTTCTTATTATCTGCGTCGTAAGATTTGAAATCGTACTGCAAGTGTTACCATTGATCTGCTGTTGTCCGTACTAACATAGTGCAATAACGCGGATTCAAATCAAAATACATTATAAACAAAATCTCTGCATTTTCCGCTCCGCCTCCCTCAATGTAAACATAGCGTTATATTCAGCAAGGATGTTAGGACTAACTTAAGGGTAGGTTAAGTGAAATCCGACTTTAGTAATATAAGGACTTAAATTCTGAGTGATAATATCTACTAAGTAAGATAACTATTGTCATAAGTCACAGTTTAGTTAAGACAATTGAATGACGCAAGTTAGTACGTCGTTAGTTGTAATTTATTCATAACTCGTCGTCATGAGACTTGGATTAATGTTGCTAGAGGTAAGGGTTAAGTTTCAGATCATTAATATCTTTGAAGTAAGTACAGTCGAGGAAAAAACGTCGGCTAAGCGCGTTTTCGGCGAACTGTTCCATCGGTGAATGAGTCTTTCGTCGATCAAACCTTCGGCTAAGAGTTTTTTCGGCGAAGCGTTCCACTGGGAAGGAAAACTGGGAACAGACTTAATACTTAATTAAGCCCAAAATTTATGTAAGGATATTTCAGCATTTTATTAATTTTGGATGTATTTTGACAAGGAAATAAAAATACGTCAATAAAAATCAGTTTTTTAAAACAAGCTGTCGTATTTACAGTACCCTACATTTTGATATAGGTATATTATGTATGGATAACTATTTCGGTTTAGACATAATTTTCATTTTAAAAGATATGGTAGGGGTTATGATTGCGATTTTTTTTTCTATGGAGCGAAGTTTGTCCAATCGTGTATCGGTATTCATCAGTCCCTAAATAGACACCCTAAGATCGCTATATATTTTTTTTCTGATGTTTAATTTTAGTAATTAGTGCCGTAGCCTTCATAGATAAACTGTAAAACCGCGCATTCCGAAGCCTAAATCGGGTTTAATACTACGAAGATCCTTGAATCATGGGGGTGGTTTGACCCCCAAACTTTTAAGTCACGTTTATCGCTACGAACCTCAATCTTTAACCCTATCGTGGTATACGTAGCTCGTTGATTTTCCCAATTTGCACCGGAAGGGTCGACCGCGGTCACTCGGCCAAAAGGCTTTTAGGGAAAATGATTAGATTTGTCGATAAAAGTAAATAAAATGAGATTTTCTATTTTTTAAATGGAATTTTGAGAGGTTCCCATCCCTAGGAAGGGTGAAGCAGTTTTATTTTTCTATAGGTGTACTTACAGAGTGTAGTAATTAAGTCATATAGGGGGTGTTTAGTATAGGTAGGTTACTAGGCTAGGCCAGTCCTAATACCAGATTAATTAACTGTAAGGTTGTTAAGTACAGTGGCTGCTAGATATATCTTTATCTCTCTTATTTAGAGGCTCTGATTGTATACATAGATTGAATAAAATGTAATATGCAATTATTGCACAACGAAATAAGTGTAGGGTTTTTCCTAGATAAATTAAGATAATAATAAATACCCATAGGTATATGAACTTACGGAAAAAACGATTTTTCGTTAAAAAAATATGAAGGGATCCGAACAGCTGATCTGTACAAAAAATAGGTAAAAAATATTCATGAAAATCTAAACGTCGTAGAATTTCGGTAAGTTATATACCTATGGTGTCTATTGCGTAATTAGAAAGTAGCGTTTATCGTGAGGGGATTGTAGTCCAGTTGCGAGTACACGTTGAAAACGACCGTACAAGATAAGCAACGCTGGGCGAGGTCAGTACCTGGATGGGTGACCGCTAGTGACACTCTCATCTGAGCCCCTCCGTGCCTCGGAAAGTACGTTAAGCAGTTGGTCCCGGTTGCTGTCGCTCGGCATCAGTCGTTAGGCCACGTCAGAGGCCTACGGGCGGCCTGAATCACTTTGACAAATAGGTATAAATAAGTAATATGTGTAGTAAATCATATGAACATTAGACAACTAAACTGAACTTACCAACACTATGATCTAGACACACCAGCATTATGCTGTCTGCCTATCCATGAATAATAATATATTTGAAAATTCAACGTAAAATCTACACGACTTTTTGTATCTTTCCCCTGAAAACATAATAAACAAGCCGAAATATGGGAAGCAAAGTGTGAACAATTCTCTTAAGCGCGACACATCGTTTATACAATTTTTGCCGCATAATTTTGTACCAATTCTCTTGAAATATTATAGCCCCCGTGCGTTATACGTTAAGGCTTTATTACGCGAAAGGCTTTGTCTTTCATCCCTTTCCTTTTGTAAATAAAGGAAAAAGATGGAAGATGAAGAAGATATTTGAATAAAGCGGTGATTCGTTTTCGCAATGAATTCCATTACAAATAGCTTTATTATAAAAAAAACATACTTATTATATGCGTCGTATTATCTACTATGGATGGATTGATATTTATTGCTCTTTCACGCAAAAACTACCGAATGGATATTAATTAAATTATACAATAATATTTTTTTTAATTATTTTCAATGTACGGTACGGAACACAGAGCTTTCTCTGTGTACAGGAGAGTTTTTAAGGTTCAGACCTTTGACGTGGCCTAACGACTGCTGTCAAGCGACAACAACCGGGACCAACTGCTTAACGTGCTTTCCGAGGCACGAAGGGGCTCAGATGAAAGTGTCACTAGCGGTCACCCATCTAGGTCCTGACCTCGCCCAACTTTGCTTCACTTCTACAATCGTTTTCAACGTGTACTCGCAACCTATCAGCTCCTCAGGTTTGGTCACTAAACCATACGAGATAAAAAACTTATTTATATAATGTTTGCTTTTAACCACATGTCGAGACGATTTTTAAAAGAGTTCACTGATGGTGCAGATCTACAGAGACTACATCATCACACAGTTTGTTCCATGCGTGGACAACTCTGTTACTTAAGAAGTGATGAGCGTTTTGGTATTGGCGATAGTGCGGTAGATTTTCATATGGTGTCCTCGCAATGGACGTATGTCTTTGGTCTCAAAGAAACGGTGGAGATCTGGTGGATATATGAAGATTTTTTAGGTCATCATAATTACCGTTATCGTAACAGCTTGGTGGTTCAGTGGTTGGGTGAATGGACTTGCGATACGGAGGTCCCGATTCCCAGCCAGGGCAGCCATGTAGGTTTTGGCGTTCTTACCTATCTTTATATAATTTTATAAAGGTAAAAGGTATAGTCACCTATTGCGTGACCCTTTGACCGATGTCTTAAGTACGTTCTTGATTGATAGGGTAAATGCCCCGACACTGGTTTATTAACTGCGATAAGTGGCCTGTAGTTTGATGGTAGGATAAATACAGTTAGCTTGGAATGGCTGGAAAATAAACTACGATTTGTGTGTGATTTGAATGGATATAATACATAATTATACCTAAGGCGCTTTAGGTTTTTACCCGACTGCGATAGAAGGAGGGTTATGTTTTTCGAGTGAATGTATGTATGTATGTAGGTATATGTCTAAATTTTTGGCACGCCCTACAGCCTAAACGGCTTGATGGATTTTAACATATGAGGTGTCGTTAGATTCGTCTTGATTGTAGGAGTGACATAGGCTTTAAAAATTTCATTTGGTTGATGGTGGGGCAGAATCTGGCATTGTCATTTGTTCGCCATAATGCATAAAATAAATTCTGAATTTAGGTATAATTTTTGTTATATTTTTTACATTTTGTTGCCTAATGTTTATCCAGTTTCAATGTTAACGATGATGATTAACGATGAATGAAAATTCTATCCTGTTTTGTCGCGTCTATTAAAATATAACTTATCGGTTGAGTTAGCCAAGTGGCGTTTATTACCATAAAAATACACTTCAACTCGGTCTCACTTATTTATTTATTTTATTAATGGACTCGACAGTTCGTCATTTGCCAATGTCATGTTACAGAAAATTCAATATATAATAGTCTTCTATCTTCCTCCAGGGGAGTCACAGTAGCGTCTTCACCCTGGGTAGCCGCGTCTTCATGTCTTCCTCCAGAGGAGACGCCGTAGCGTCATCACTCTGAACGAAGCAGCTCGACAGTCACGTTCACTCCCGAGCTTGTAGCGGGAACTCTTGATAAAAGCTTGAAACCCCAGATCTTGCTCAAATTATCCAACAAATTCACCATACTGTCACTCGCGAACATTTTCTGATTAATTTAACATGATATTAATCTCAAAATAACCACTGTAGACAATAAAACAAAAATTATCAAATTATTTTGCAACCGTCGTTTCCCGCCATTTTCAAGAGAACCCGATCTCACTTTGTCAAGCATAACGTAGTGGTGTCATCAGTCAAATGTAATATTTCTTTTTCTTTTTTCAGGTAAGACACCAGACTGCACAATAGGTGCGAACAACATCAGATCAATGGTAACACACTTACAGAATAGGTTTCAGAACAGATGACTATTTAAACGATGAACATGCATGGTGTGTGTCGCCGGTTCCGTATGAGGGATAAACTTACTAACAATAGTAATAGTTATGTACCTATATAGTTATTAAGTTTAGTTTATATATTTTTTTTAGGTTAATATTATAAAAGTTATTTCTAATTTTTATTATTGTTATAGTATTACTTAATAGAAAACACTATAAAATTTCTCTTGAGTAGTTAATAAACGTTCCGTTATTAAGTAATTGTATTATCATTATTTTAAAAGATGTGCTGCTGAGAGTTTTTTGCCCCTCATTTCTCCTCGGCGTTGGCACCTTATCTTTGAAAAGTGGTGTAAATGTAAATTCAAAAAATATATTGACTTGCAAAAATGTACTCGACGTTGCAATAAAGAAATTTGACTTTGGCACTTGCAGTACGATTTCATTTCAACTCTTACGACACAGATAATAAGAACGGTTCAAAGTCTAAAATGTTACATTTGATGTTCTTTGATGCGTACTTATAGCCTACAGAAGTAGATATAATTGTATAGAATTTATGCGTAGGTTTGACTATTTTCTTCCCGTACGTTTCTTTCATAATTATTATTTCATTTATTCGTTATAAATATACTAAATAGTTTAAGGGCCTTCATAGAGCCAACTAGCGCCGCCAATCTTAAAAAATAATATCTTCCAAAATTATCATTTTTATTAAAAAAAGCTATTTACGAAATGTTTATTACGATAAATACTATTTTTTAAATGCTTATTTATAACGTGATTCACTGTCTGTAAGTTGTAGTTCGCATAACTGCGAAAAACGGCCGTTTTTGGCACATTTGTGAACTACAACTTAGCTTGTCGCAATTATGCTATGTATTGTATATTGAAAAATAGTATTTATCGTAATAAACATTATGTAAATAGCTTTTTTAATAAAATTGATTATATTGGAAGATATTATTTTTTAAAGATTGGCGGCGCTAGTTGGCTCTATGAAGGCTCTTAATATCAAAGAATATCGATCACAATTTACAAGTATATCGCATTACACCGAGAACAAACCAACTCGATGCCAGTATTATTGTTCGCGAAGTAATAACAAACACTTATGCATGGAACTTTGTCAATATTGTTACGTCAACACTCCTGCTCGACAAGTTGTTACAGAACACTTGTTACTCACTGGTTGTTATACAGTTTATGTACAGGTAGGAACGGGGAGGAGCACTTGTGAGGTCCATAGGTGGACTAACCATTTTGATTTATTTTTATGCATTATGCCATGTTCGGCGAACAATTTAAATTAGTTAATTCTATGGTATAATAACCTAAATGGCAGGAAACGACGGTTGCTCAATTATTTGATAATATTTATTATAATCAGAATTTGAATTACGCATTATCCATGCTCGGTGAATAAATTAGAACATGATGAAAAATTCACGGCAAGAATTTTTTCATCATGTTCTAATTTAATCACCGAGCATGGATAATGCGTAATTCAAATTCTGAGTAAAAATAGGAGCGCATCATCATAAATCATGTTTCTAACCGAATGTTAGACAAGGTTGTCTGAATACTACTACTATTGTCCGATAGATGGAGTTGAGTAACATACCCTTTAAGTATGAATAAAGCTATGAAGATTTTCGGTGGGCGTGGCATGGCCTGTGGTGGCTCAGTTGGTAAGAGCGTGTCACGGAATGATAAGGTCGCAGGTTCAACTCCTGCCCACGGCAAGAATTTTTTCATCATGTTCAAATTTATTATAATGTCTACAGTGGTTATTTTCTGTTTAATATCACATTAAATTATTCAGAAAATGTTCGCGAATGACAGTATGGTGAATAAATTGGATGATTCATGCAAGATCTGAAGTTTCAAGCTATTATCAAGAGTCCCACTACGAGCTCGGGAGTGAGCGTAACTGTCGAGCAATTTTCAAAAGCCCAACGTGTTACACCTTGAATAAAGCCCGTATAAGACTTAGGGTCAGTGGAGACCTACGGAGTGGCGGCGGAGCGACTAATTTAGTAACAAATTGAGTTCAACTTTATTTACCTACATATAGTGAAGAGGGTATAGTAAGTATGTCATTGCATGGGCACGTTTCTATATTCTTTTTCTTTCTATTGGATGCGCTACGATACGTGCTATTTTACGTTTCAACGCGCTCAAATTATAGCGGTACGTATAAAATGGTTGCTAAGGAACCTAGCGTGCCAGTTTCATAGCGATTTCATTGTTTCATTTCTTTTTAATTTACTGCGCATTGCTGGAAGAAATTGCGAACTACAACTTACCGACATTGAATCACGTTATAAATAAGCATTTAAAAAATAGTATTTATCATAATAAAGATTATGTTCTTTTTTAATAAAATTGATTATATTGGAAGATATTATTTTTCAAAGATTGGCGGCGCTAGTAGGCTCATGGAAGGCCCTTAAGGTATTAAGCTCTTATTAATAATACTGGAAGAAAGAGGTCTAGATTTTCATCTTGCTACTCAGAAAAAGTCCTCTTTCATATACTTTATCAGTAGTTATGAAGATTAGACCCAACCTGAAATAGAAATACGATGCTGACACGACTCCTAAAGCCGGTATAGTCGACACCACATCACACAACACTAAGTCACTTTAAACAGAGGTATTATGGTCTACTTTTCAATAATTTTTGCGGCTCGGTCGTCTGTACGAATTGATTTCGCTTACGAAAACTTCCCTTCGATTCGGAGGCCTATTCAAATGATATTATCGTTCGATAAAGTCGTATTTAAATTTGGGGAATGCCAAAGCCAGAACAATGATTTTGATTTACGAGTAAGTGACCGCTGTAATCGGAAATCCTCGAGATATGTATATTTGGGTTCGCAAGTTTTCCTTGTTCCACACGCGCTTTATAAACGCCGCGTTTTTACGGATTGATAGATCAAATCAAATCAAATATACTTTAATTGTACACAAATGAAAATACATCAGTTACATATAAAACCCAAATTAGCTAGTGTACAGACAGGCGACCTTATCGCTTTAAGCGATTTCTTCCAATTCGGCTTCAGGTGATGGAGATATTGTATCAAAACAACGTATAGCGGGTGCAAAAATGTCATAAAACAATATAAATGCAAAAAAATACCTATCGTATTCAAAAATGTTAAATAAACCTAATACCTACAATATAAATTATTATATATAAACGGATATCACTCACTTATATTGTTGAAGTTGGCAATTAGACCGACAGTTTCGACCGATTTCGACGGTCTTTTTCAAGGCGCGAAGAAACGTCGCCGGCGACGCGGGCGTGGCGCGCTCACCTTGAAAAAGCCCGTCGAAATCGGTCGAAACTGTCGGTCTAATTGCCGACTTCAACAATATAAGTGAGTGATATCTGTTTATATATAATAATTTGTAGTAATGGCTCACTATAGTTTTAAACCTACAATATAATATATTTAATAATAAATATATACCTAATTAACTAAAAAATATACATACTTGCACTTAAATAATTAACATACAAATGTAGGGAGGAGAAATATAGAAAGAGGAGAGTAAAATTACTTCTTCGATACTATAACTAGATATAGATGTAGCTTTATGGAATTAAAATAGAAAATAAATATAAGTGACCAATTGACCTAAAGGCCAAGGCTCAATTTAATTAGGCTAAGCCTTTATTGTATTGTATAATAAACTTGATTGATGTGGGCACATGTATTTTCTTTCTTTCTTTCTTTCACATCCATCCGTGGTAGCAATTATCTTTATTGAACTTATTGACGATTTTTTGTTGTTGAAATTCGGATAAAATTAATCGTTTGCACGCAAATTGTTGCGTTACCTACATTGATCTCCTATAAACAACTTGATACACAAAGGTTTTACTAAAACAATTTAAAAAAACGTCCAAATAAGGGTCCATTATTAACGTCCAAATAATGTCCAATAAAGCAAATGAGCGTCCATTCATCCGTTTGGACCTTCTTTGCGCTCGGACATTTTTAGAAGGCAAACTGTGTACCTATCATGGTTGACCACTGACATCGGCAAATTCTGTTTCAACCAAACTCAAACGCAGCGTTTAAACGCGGCGTTTAATTCGCCTAGTGCGTGGACCGCCGTGGCCAAAAGCGTTCTTTAATCTCTGGCCGGTCTCGCAAAATAAAAGCTTCGTGGAATCGCACTCCCTCTCTTTTTCATTTCGCCGTAATTTGTACATTTCACGCGACGACGACTCCTAAGCAGTGATGGGCAAATGTAGGGCCAAAGACCAGGCAACTAATTAGTAGTTAACGTATTGAAAGCTAAATTAATTTAAATTATGACAAATTTCTAGCCGTGGACAGGACTTGAACCTGCGACCTTGTCATTTCGTAACCACGGCTAGACATTTTTCATCATTTAATTTATAATGTATAATGCATAATTACCTACATTATAAATTACGGTCTGATCTCCTTCATCTGATCTGATCTCTTTTACAAGAAAAATGTGTATAACATGTCAATTTTTTTATATAACAAACTTCCTCAGACGATGAGGTTGTTAGAAGGCAGGCCATTTAAAACTGAGTTGTCTAGGTGGCTCTTACAAAATATGTTTTACAGTGTCAAGGAGTTCAGTGACCGTCATCAGTGTGTATAACATTTGTACGCCTCTTAACAGGCTGAATACCATGACTTTATTATTAAATTGTATAACATCTCGTATTCTGTTAAATTGTATAACAAATAAATGTATTGATTGATTGATTGACTGTCACGTCGCCGTGACCATACGAAAAATAAATAAATATAATGCATATAAATTGAAACGGACCACATTAATTTTGTTAATAAACACGGGAAACAAAATTGAAATCAGTTGCAAAATAAGATAATTACATCCGTTCGAAAAATGAAGGGGTCAGGAAAAAAACAGCTTTTGTCACAATTTTCGTTTTTTTCAACTGGCAATGCAGTCTGAATGAATATACCCGTCGTTATGTTCTGCCAAAAACTACAGGACAATAACGTTCATAGTCCTGAGGTATCTTGCTTTTAAAATACGTGTACAGGGTAAAAATAATACCTTTTTTTAGATGATCTAAACTTTTAATTAGTAATATCTCAATTTTAGCATTAGAGGACAAAAGCTGTTTTTCCTCTGAGCCCTTCAAATCGAGAATCTGTGTTTAAGATGTGTCTTACTAATTTCAAATAAACTCAGTACTAAGTTCGTTTTCCCGAAAAAAGGATTAAGCACGATTTTGACCATTACTACAGGCCGCGTCATGTAAAAAGAACGCTGGAAGAAAGTGGAGGGGTTGTGTTTGCGCATGGGTAAAGCAAAGGTCGACTGACGAACCAATAGCGCACCGGCAAGCATGCAGCGCGTGACCCGCCCTTCCCGGCCCGCACCTCATACCACCAAATAGATCGATAAATCGCATAATGCGCAGCTTGACCGCCAGCGTTCTTTTTACATGACGCGACCTGTATCTTTGGTGATAATTGGAATATCGAAAACCGATTTCAGATGTATTTTTAGGAAGTTTATTTGTCCAATAAAATTTAATATTTAAGTACCATAGACACTCTGGTCCTGGTTTTCTTTAAGACCAGTTATGTATGAACTCGTTTGCACATCACTATGGGCAGTTCTGAGATTTCCTTCAGGGCTTTCTTATATAGCTTTGTTATAAGCATTGTGAGGGATATTTGAGTGCTCTCTCTTATTTGAAACTTCCTTTATTTCAAAGTTTGGTGTAATATCTAGACTTTGAAGATTTGATTTGGAATTGGCGATCTATTTTTATAGGATGGTAAAGGATGACAAAGAAGACAGATAAATTTTATTTTAAACAATGTAGACAAATGTAAATGACGATTTTATTAAAGGACCATAATAATTTATTACCAAATGCAAATAAAATCTCAGATCTTTAATTGGTTTTATTGTAGAATGCAGACAAAGAAGGAATCTCCTGGACGGTTTATGTTATTTATTTCTATAAAAATGATATTTTAGTTATTTTGTTGACGGTTTCCGTACCTAACTCTGAAAAATCCACTAAGTATTATTTTTTAATTGTCTTTTGAAACTAAGAAATCAATTAGAAACGGGAATTACCATGTTAAACGTTCATTTATTGATGTCTCGATATTTCGACAGTATTGTAGCCATCATGGTCACGAGTAGACTGAAGTCGGTGAGTGTTGAACGTCAGAAGGGTGACACAAAACGATCTACCCTCTTTCGTGTTCCTTGACTGCGGTGAGAGTCAATTCCATCGACATCAAAGAACTAAATGCTGATATTTATAGACAGATTAGAGTATGAGCTTACCGCTCGCTCTTAAGAATGACAAAAAATTATGAAATCTAACAATAAAATTGTAAGATCGAATTTAAACATGGTAGCACAGCACTCAAAAATATGTGTACAGTGGAATACAGAGAAAGGCGTATAGGAGAGTTTTTAAGGTTGAGATTTTATCAAAAACTACTTGATCTATTGCAAAAAATTCTTTCGCTGTTTGATAGATAAAGTGAAAACCATGTAACTGTAAAAGAATAATTAAATTCGGTCCAGTAGTTTTTGAGAAAATCTCAACCTTATTAAGTATACAGGGGTGTATACTTATCTCTGTCTTCGACTGTACGTAAATCGGGCTAACAGTGAGACAGCCTAGTAAGTTTACAGATAGAGAAAACTAGAGTCGAAACTGACGATAGAGAAATCCTAAATGATCAAACTTCACTAGAACTCCGAAACCGAATAGCCTTCTTAATGAGTTTTCCCGAAACCGTTTACCCGAACAGAAATCTTTAATCAAAAGAGACAAGGTCGGCTATTTTTATTTTTAACCCAACTGCCGCAAAGAGATGAGTAATATTATACAGTATGATGCGATCCAAGAGGTGGCTCCACAGACCACTTACCCCATATACATGAAATCGGTACAAATTTGCAAGCGTAAAATTCTGTCACACGATGAGTGCAATAGGCGAAGCGGGGGGAAGGGGCGCCATATTAAATCCGTGTCGATATCTCAAGGTTACGCGTGTCGCGAAGCAATTTTGCGCTCATGTGCGGGCAGAAACGGGCGCCCTCCTGTTACAGGTCTATGGGGTAAGTGGTCTGTGGGAGGCTCAGATGAAAATGTCATTAGCAGTCCCATCCATGTTGCACAGACCTCGCCTAACGTTGATTAACTTTTACGATTGTTTCAAAACGTATGATCGCAACTGGATTAGGAGAGGAGAAGCCACATAGACCACTTACCCCATTGACCTGTAACAGGAGGGCGCCCGTAGCTGCCCCGCACATGAGCGCAAAATTGCTTCGCGACACGTGGCAAATGACATTGCCAGATTCTGCCCCATCATCAACCGCAAGTTGTACAAGATAACGAATAAATGTAAAAATATCTTCGTTTTTTATTAAAATTATTGGTTTGAAATAAAGTTTTGTACAAGTTGCGATTCGAAAAAAACAGCTTAATTAAGAATTCAGAAAATAGTAAGAAATCGAAGCGATTTATTCATTTTGTTATTCTTCTATAGGAGTTGCGAGAGTTGTAGAAAATGATACTGATTATGATTATGCAATATGAAACCTGTAATAAGTCCCCAACAAAATGATAGGTACAGCTTGAATGGTCACGTAGTTTTGTACGTGCTAAGCTTCATTGAAATATGGCAATGTCTTTTGTACCGATTTCATGTCTTGGTTAAGTGGTCTATGAGAAGGCATTAAATAACAGTAAAATAGAAATACATTCCTCGATACCATCCACTATTCTAAAGGTAGTTAATCTACTCAAACAAAAAAAGCGAAAGAGCACACAGTCGGACTATCCAACAGAGGGAAATTGAGATGAATGTGCTTCTATACGGAACACGTGAAGTTTACAGTCCAAACGTAGTAAAGGTTGCGCCATAGATTATGTATGGCATCAGACAGCTCTAGCAAGATCTGAAGTTGTTTTTTGCCTATATTATTTTGTCTCTCAGAGAAAGCCGGGAGAGGCCGATTCCGCATAAGGGATAAAGTGTAGATTACTAATAATATTACTAGTTATTAAGTAATTGTGTTATTATTATTTTAAAAGATGTGCTGCTGAGAGTTTTTTGCCACTTTTTCTCCTCAGCGTTGGCACCTTTTCCTTGCAATGTGGTGTAAATGTAAATTCAAAAATATGTTGACGTGCAAAAATGTATACAACGTGCTTACTTGCAATAAATAAATTTGACTTTGAAGTGATATGTAAGCTCAGGCGATGGTTACTAAGAATTACCAGGATTCATTTTGATTTTAATCTGAATATCTACTATCATGACCAGTACATAGAAATCGTAGATATTATGATTGGTATTATTTTGATTCTGCTACTACTCGCTAAAACAAGTCGTGGTAAGGGGTTTGAGCACTCCTGCTCATACAATATATAATTTTTTTTTGCATTTTTAATGTATTATTTTGCACCATTACTACTTCTCTCATTTCTCGGGTCTGCTGAAAGAAATCTCACATAAGATAATATATTTGTTTTATATGTTCTTTATTTATGCAATGAATGTAAGGTGTGAAAATTTCATAAAAACTCTGCTCGCAATATCTTCTTTAATATTATGTAACGCGTTGTAACAGGCACAAAAGCTCAAGCGCCGCAAATACTCACGACTGACTCCACATCATGGTTTGCGGCGCTTGCGGTAGAAACAATGGGCCCATGGTCGACAGGCTGTCTACCCGGATGGTCCATGTCTCGGGCGATCCCAGGGCTGGCAGCTACTTCGCTCAGCGTTTAAGCATTGCGATACAGCGAGGAAATGCTGCCAGCGTCCTGGGCAACATTCCGCAAAACGGGGATCTTGACGACGTGTTCGTTCTTTAGTATTTAGTTTTTTATTTATTTCATAAGTAATGTACTTTTAGATAGTAGTTAGTTTTATTTTAATAAGTGACTCATACGCGTAGTTCGCAGTGATTATATTTTTTAAACATTGTATCTTAAAACTAACCATATTGTCAAGTTAAATACGTGTCATGTCTACATTTTTTGACGTAGCATCTCTAGTCTATGGTGTATATACGGGCCCTTCGTATAATAAAAGATTCACGAGAGATTACTACGGATGTTGCGTTAAGATCTTTCTCTTTAAGAGTTGCTTTTGTTGACCCTTGATATTTTCAAACGGACTTACTCTGTCTATTTAGATAGAGGAAGAAAGGAAAATGTACGCATTATACTCTACATACACTGATTTGTGAGACATTTCAAAAACATTACTTGGGTATGGTGTTTGTGAAGAATGCCCACCAGCGTCTCACTCACCTTAAGACTATCTAGAATTCGTATTACCCATTATCCATGCTCGGTGAAGTGAGTGTGAAGCGCTCATTCACAGCAGAAGCCGAGCCTAGGACACATGGTGCCACCCGAGGATATCAAGACTCTCTCACCCAAGTGCATTGTACGGTTCCTGAGGGACGTTGGCCTTGGGAGCGAGATGTAAGAACTCGGTGCGCGGCCACAATAGACCTTTGAGGTCGCAGTGACCCTTGGGCGTGTACCAACGCCGTGATATCAAATAATAATAATGCTCGGTGAACAAATTAGAACATGATGAAAAAATCCTTGCCGTGGGCAGGACTTGAACCTGCGACCTTGTCATTCCGTGACACGCTCTTATCAACTAAGCCACCACAGGCCACGCCATGTCCACCGAAAATCTTCATCGTATTATACATACTCTTACTTAAATGCTTATTTATAACGTGATTCAATGTCGGTAAGTTGTAGTTCGCATAATTGCGAAAAACGGCCGTTTTTGGCACATTTGTGAACTACAACTTAGCTTGTCGCAATTTTAAAATAGTGTTTATCGTAATAAACATTTTGTAAATAGCTTTTTTAATAAAATTTATTATATTGGAATATATTATTTTTTTAAGATTGGCTCTATGAAGGCTCTTAAGACTACTTTACTTATCTTTTTTATTTTTAGTTTATTGGCCAAATTTTGTGTCAAAACCGACCGAAACCAATTTATCAATCCGTAAATCATCTCTAGTATTATACCTGGATTTCCATTACCGTTGCGTCCCGTTTTCAATCAGCAAACAGTACGCAATCATTAATCTTGTATGAATGTAGCATTTTGTTTTAAATTTCCATTTATTCCGATTTAAGCTCTCAGCGCTGATAATCTAGAAAAACAGGATTTAAGTGCTTCCTATTTTTAGTTTAACCGTTGGCTACAGTTGGCTACAATGAAATGTGATTTTGCTTTTTAAATCGTGCTTTTTCAAATTCAAATATTAGAATATTTGGTAGTAGTTTAGCCATACTCACCATTCTTTAAAAAAATCATAATACCTATCTTCTCATACCTTTGCCGTTTGGGGTAGAGACGCTGGGTACGTGGGGGCCGGGAGCGCTGGAATTTATTAAAGATCTGTCGGGGCGGCTCGTAGAGTCCACGCGTAACCCAAATGCTGGCCTGTATTTCGCCCAAAGGATCAGCCTAGCGATCCAGAGGGGAAATGCCGCCAGCATTTTGGGCACGTTGCCGGACAACGGGGATCGGTTGAACTATCTGTAATGCTAAGTCATTCAGATAGTTCAACCGACCTATTGTACATATAGTTTTTAGTTTAGAGTTATACTCTCATATAATTGTTATTAAAAAATCTAAATAGCAAATCTTTATTACCAAATGCTAGTATTATATATATACATAGTTATACATATGTATAGTTGCGTTGCACGGAAGCCTCGGTACGATTTGTTCTTGTTTCGACCAACTGGTTCGCCCAAGATTCTTGTTTCGACCAACATTGTACGTTTTTCTCGTTTCGCCCAACTTTCAAGATACTGTCAAAAGTACAGTCAGTAAAAGAATTGGTAGACGAATCAAAGTGTGTATAGTATTAATTAATAAGATAGGTAAGCATTAGAAACAGATATTTCAATGAGTACTAATAACCGTCGTATTACGTATTCTAATTTTTTTGCCATAATAATAATACAAACTCGTAACAAAAGTTAGTTGGACGTAGCAAGAACAAAAAAATAGGGCGAAACGATAATAAAATGTTTGAAATAATAAAAAAACAAATTCTGGGCGAACCGTAAATAAAATGTCGGGTGAAACAAGAATTTTTGAAAGTTGGTCGAAACTATTTGGTCGAAACGAGAACAAATCCTCGGTACGCGAGTCCGACTCGCACTTGGCCGGTTTTCTTTTTCCTTAGAGTCGGTATGTTACACAATGAGTTAGCAAGTGAACACCAAGAAGTGGCCCTGTTCCGTACTAAACCCACGCACATATTTACAAATGATTTCTTTGGTCCCAACCTTGCTGTGCGACAACTTCTGATTCTAGTTGATAAGTTTTGCGGTTAATTGTTATTGGCTGCGTTGAAAATATATTTTGAAAAAGACATTGCCACATTTCAATAGAGCTTTGCCCCACCTACAAAACTACGTAACCATTTAAGCTGTACCTATCATTTTGTTGGGGACTTATTACAGGTTTCATATTGCATAATCATAATCAGTATCATTTTCTACTACTTTCGCAACTCCTATAGAAGAATAACAAAAACAATGAATAAATCGCTTCGATTTCTTACTATTTTCTGAATTCTTAATTAAGCTGTTTTTTTCGAATCGCAACTTGTACAAAACTTTATTTTAAACCAATAATTTTATTAATAAAAACGGAGATATTTTTAGATTTATTCGTTATGTTGTACAATTTGCGGTTCATGGTGGGGCAAAATCTGGCATTGTCATTTTGACCGTACTGTACAGTTGTATTCCAAACATGTAAAAATAAATTATGTGTATTAAATAAATGGGAATAAAACTTAGCTCAGCCCTTGTAGCATGCGCCAGCGTTAGCGATCGGCGTAACGCCGTGGTGCTGTCAAAGTGACATTATTACAAGACATTTGACATTAGTTTGACAGCTAACGCTGCGCGTGCTAACCCCCCAGATATCGCCCTTAATAAAAAAGTAACAGTAGGTTACCCTGACAGTGTCAAGTTGTAATTTGATTTAGCAGTGTCCAAACTAGTTTCCCTTCAAAGGGCTCCGCCCACCGTTTATCTAGTTAATTTGTGTGAATTGCCAACATGTCCGGGCTGCCACAGACGGCTTGCTAACAGTAGTTTAACTTCCTCTCTGGTTACGTGGTTCCACATGACATTACCTCAATGCTTATAGCCTATGTGCTGCCTAGATATTTGAGCTATCTCCTGGTGAAAGTCCCATCAATATTATAAGTAAACGTGATGCCTGAACATCGACACAGACAAACAGACAATAATTCTATAAATTAGTATATTGTCATCAGTATCGATCCTAAAACACATTAAAATTATTCTTTAAAAAAATATCCAATGTACAGACTCAACTTTTTACAGTCTTATTATACGTGTTTTAGTGGTAGTTTTCCCGCAGCGAGATGATTTAGTATCGGTAGTACTATCGATTTAATAATATAAGCATAAAATGAAAATTTTTATAAATTAAGAAATGGTAGTTTAAATTGCAAAAACCTCGATAACGATCGCGGTTACTACTGATGTAGTAACACCGCGATATCGCAGCTTGTCAACATCGCGGAGCGGCTGGTAGACGAGGTGCACTGCGAGGCACGTGCTGTTTGGTAGGTATAGGTACCTTAGTGTGTTACTATCGTCGCTTATGTTTTCTATTTTAAAAAAAATACTTTTTATCTTTCAAGTTTAACTCTATAATTGAATAGTAATAAGTAATACTGACGGCATTTTTTTCTGCCACGGAAAAGCAACGAGTGTACCCCATTGGACCGAAATTCATTATATCGATGAGCGCTGGCTCGAATATTCAATTCAATTCAAATACACTTTATTGTACATAAAAACACAACAATTACAGAAACAAAACAAAAAAATACAAATCATAATGTACAATTTTGGGCGGCCTTATCGCTAAAAGTGATCTCTTCCGAATATTCGTGGGGTCGAACGCCATTGGTTCGAATATTTGTAGAATCGATACACTTACAAGCGACAATTCATTCATTTACACTTAAAGTTGTATGTATTAGATTGAATACTAACGTTGTATGTATTAGATTGAATACTGTTTGTTTCGTTTACTGTGTTACGGGCGTACGGAACCCGCAAACAAGTGGTTGTGGCGCGGCTCTTTCATCTGTCTTTAGGGCCAAAAGTAGGTGAGATTAGGGTACCGTATATATCACTGTCAAAGAGATGTGTGCGGATTATTTAAAATTATGGGAAAGGAAGGATAAATTGATTTAATGAAATTGAATTTAATTATGTGAGATTGAATTTGTGTAAAAGCCTGTGTAATTTACTTTGCGTATGTATGTAACTCTGCTATGTGCATAAGAAGAGTTAATGTGTAAATAAAAACAACTAAACCCAAGCCCAAATCAAGTGGCTTATTTTGTAAACAAAAACTACTCTCCCCTACTAACATTTTAAGCTGTTCTGTGGTTATTGCATAGTTATTTTCACATTATTAGTATAGATTGGATTACTTTATTTTCACAATGATGAACAGTATACTTATTTATAGTTAGTAAAATATACAAAATCTTCTCTAAATTGTACCTAATAGGGTCGCATATAAGTTTTATTTCAATACATAATTGTACAAGATAAATGGTTTCAAAATACATATACCCGAAAAACATTACCCTCCTTCTGGGGCAGCCGGGTAAAAAAGGTGGATGTCATTATAACATAATTAATATTATAATTGTAATATAATGAATTCAATTTTAAGTAGCACTAAAAACTAACCAATATTCCCATTGATTTCCTATAAACAACTAGATACACAGTCTGCCCTCTAAAAATGTCCGAGCGCAAAGAAGGTCCAAACGGATGAATGGACCCTCATTTGCTTTATTGGACATTATTTGGACGTTAACAATGGACCCTTATTTGGACGTTTTTTAAATTGTTTTAGTAAGACCTTTGTGTATCTAGTTGTTTATAGGAGATCAATGTAGGTACGTCAACAATTTGCGTGCAAACGATTAATTTTTTTCTCATAATAATAACCATGTTGTCCCCGGAGTTAAAACATTTCAGACTATCCGAATTTCAACAACAAAAATCGTCAATAAGTTCAATAAAGATAATTGCCACCACGGATGGATGTGCCATTTGATGGGATGTTTATTATAAAGGCTTCAATGAATATTCCCCAGTTGTTTTTCTATAGAAAAGTATAGGTATAATACCTACCTATATAATATGTCCCAGCGGTATTTAAATAAGGACGTTGGAATATTTAAAAATATATTTAACCCTACATTTTTGACAGATATTTATATGAGGTTTATGCTAAAACACATTGATCCACTGAGATTAGCGGCTAAATCAACACAGCCGGAAGTGACGTAGTCGAATACCCATAATGGATCCCCTTGCCACATCCGGTCTGTAGATTAACAAAGGATTTGCATGGGTCAAATAAAAACGGTATTGGACGCCGTATAGGGAGAGCTGGGGACAAAATTGTCATTCTATATACATCTATTATTATGGATGAATCTCTTTAACCCCTGTCTCTATACGCTCATCGTTGACAGAATTTTTCGCTTGCAAATGACATTGCCACATTTCAATGGAGCTTTGCCCCACCTCTGGTCACCTACATGACCATTGAAGCTAATATATCATTTTGTTGAGGACTTATTACAGAATCATAATCAGTAGGAGTTGCGAGAGTAGTAGAAAATGATAACAAAGACAAAGAATAATTCGCTTCAATTTCATACTAATTTTCTGAATCCTTATTTAAGCTGATTTTTCGACTTTAAACTTTAATTTAAACCAATAATTTTAATAAAATACGAATATATTTTTACATTTTATTCGTTATCTTGTTCATCATGCGGTTGATGGTGGGGCAGAATCATGTCTATTGGGTAAGTGGTCTGTGAGCAGCTCCTATAAGGCATGTTTTAGATCTTTGGTCCCACCTACCAAAAATAACTGAGTGACAATTGTTTATACCAGAATAAAACAAAAACTCGCCACAAAATCTCGTCACAATATCCGAACCGTGTCGTAACTGTGTTATCTCGGATTTGCATACGGCTTTATTGTTTTGCACAAAGTTTCATGCATATGAAATCATACTGACGGATCACAAGCAAGGTGGTTTATAAAAAAAATATGATTTTGGGTTAGCTTTCAGTAAAAGCTTTTTTGTGGGCTGAGGATGTAGTACACGATGTGCAGCCGTAGTTGCCGATGACGTCAATTAAATGAAATTTATTTATTTGCAAGAAACATGGTAAATTAGGTCATATTGAAGTGCACATGTTTCGCCAATTTTTGCCTTCCAAAATTTTTAAGTATAGTTTGTAATAACAAATTGAAAAATGTTATCCTACCTAAATAATAATCCATAATGTTAATTCATGTCAAAAAACTCATTCAAATCATAATAACATTTTTCGGTCAACCATTATCGCAATTTGATTTTAAAATATTTTATCGGTATTTTATTGTCACGTTTCGTTTTATTTAAAAAAAAACTGTTTTTTAATACTCTTAAATTTAAGTCTCTGGAAACCCTGAAATCGTTGCCAGAGACATCGAAAACATAATCCCTGCTTTGAAAATTGCAGGTCTCGAGATTAACCCTAGTAAGTGTGAATTCTTCGCTTGCGATCCCGACGTGTTGGTCTCAGCCCCTCGATTTGAGGCTTTGCTCCCAGGTCTTAAAATTGTAGATAAGTCGTCTTTTACATTACTCGGTGCCCCTATTTTTCTAGATGCTGTTAGCACGTGTCTTGAAACTAAGACGCGGATCATCTCTTCGTTCCATGAACACTTCAAATACCTATCTGCCCACGTCGCACTGATTCTTCTTCGCAGCTGTTTTTCTATACCAAGGCTAACATATATCATGCGTACGACCCCGACATGGCTTTTTCCGCGAGAAATCACCTATTTTGATACCAATTTGAAACATACACTAGAAAGCATTCTCAACATCAACCTCAACGCTTCCCAATGGTGCCAAGCTGCTCTGCCCATTCGTCATGGTGGTTTGGGTATTCATCGCCTACAGGACACTGGACTTCCTGCCTTTTTGGCCTCCTGCCATGGGGCTGCGGAACTCGTCACTCGTATACTTCCCACTTATGGTACCGGGTTCCGCATCTCTTTTGCTCCTCAAGCTCTTTCCGCTTGGTCGGTCCTATGTCCCACTGATGTCCCGGACAAACCAGACATCCAAAGGGGTTGGGATGAAATCATTTGCAAGAAGGTTTCTTCAGATATGCTTTCCAATGCCTCCGGTGCCGATATAGCCCGACTTAGAGCCGTCGCGAAGCCGGAGTCCGGGGCATGGCTGCAAGCTTTACCATCCCCTCACCTCGGCACACTTATGGACAATAACTCGTTGCGTATAGCATCGGCTCTCAGACTAGGTTGCGATGTTTGCGAGCCCCACCAGTGCATCTGTGGCAAGGAGGTGTTGGCCGACGGTCGTCACGGCCTCAGCTGTTTGCGCTCAGCTGGGAGGCATTCGAGACACCACACCATCAACGACATCATTCGTCGTGCGATGGTGTCGGCTGGTGTGCCGTGTATTCTGGAACCCCCCGGGCTGAGCCGAACGGACGGCAAGAGGCCGGACGGTCTAACACTTGTGCCTTGGCAGAGAGGGCGCTGCCTCGTATGGGACGCGACATGCGTATGCACGTACGCACCCTCACATCTGAGCCAAACCATTCGTGCGGCTGGTTCCGCTGCCGAGAGTGCGGCTCAGCTAAAACGCACCAAATATGTGAACCTCGCTCCGCTCTACGATTTTATTCCTTTCGCTGTTGAGACTGCGGGGGCATGGGGTTCTGATTCTATAAATTTCGTCGCGAATTTGGGTCGCCGCTTAAGGGACAGTGGTAATGACCCCCGCTCCGGGTCTTATCTCGTCCAAAGTATTTCCCTCGCAATCCAGCGCGGTAACGCTGCTGGTGTGATGGGAACATTTCGACGAGACACGACCCGAGACGGCGACTTTTATATTTGATTTGATACAAATTTTTTAGCAGTTACATGTTTTAAGTTTAGTTTAGGTAGGTAATAGCTTGTTTATTAATTTTATTACAAATTGAATAGTTTAAAAAAAACTTGCCAAATCTAAACAACAATTTTTTTTTTTTGGAACGCGGTCAGTTTCGAGTCTAAATCTCACACACACAGTCGAGTTATTGATAAAGGAAGCAAAAAAAAAATGAATGTCCTATCAGCCAGTGTCGCAAAAATAAATAAAGATTATTTTTTGGAATTTTTGTATGGAAGTACCTAATAATTTAAGTGTCACACCATCTCGGCCCCCTTTAAATAGGCTAATTATTAACATAATGAATGAAACCGTAATTTGCACGAAAATGCATAATTAGCTCCAATTATCTGTAATTTATTTACCTAATAACTTTATTTACTACAAAATATAATTAAATAATCACAATAATTATAACAGTTATTTCGAAACAAATTGAATTCGAACCTGAATTTATACAACCTCGTTACTCAATAAATATGCAAATAGCAACGATATTTTTCAGTTATGCTTGTTTTAAAAGCGTTTGAAAGTTTTAAAATGCTTAATATGTGAATGCATATTTTAAAATATTATTACGAGGGGCGAGGGTCTAGTTGCGAATAAAGGCTACGCTCGCTAGATGCTATTATTTGTACACCCTGTGAATTTTAGATCTAGGTAAATCCAGATTCTTGCTGGGACTTTTTGTTGCAAGGCCCGACTTTTAGTTGCCACATTCAAATGTACAACATTTGAATGTGGCAACTAAAAGTTTTGGAATAAAAACTATAGTGAGCCATTACTACACATTATTATATATAAACGGATATCACTCACTTATATTGTTGAAGTCTGCAATTAGACCGACAGTTTCGACCGATTTCGACGGTCTTTTTCAAGGTGAGCGCGCCACGCCCGCGTCGCCCGTGACGTTTCTTCGCGCACTTCAACAATATAATTGCCGACTTCTGCCGAGATAGCTGAAATATCCGGACAGCTCATAGGCTATAAGCCATGGCGGTATGTGATGTGGAAACAAGGGTCCAGAGAGGAAGATCTGCCTCCTGATCTCCTCCATCCTACTCCTCTACGCAAACGAAGTTGCGGGGTACAGCTAGTATATAATAAGTTGCAAAGCATGTTGAACGGCACCGAGGAACTTGAGGTACCATTGGTCATGTTGCGCGCTAGCTGGCAACATCGCGCGTTGTTGTGCAACGTTGCTGATCTTGTTGAGCGGCACGTGTTGCGCATAAATTGTTGCCTAGTGGCTTTAAGTGCATAATTAGAATCACTAGGAAAGGCTCGTAGGCCAGTACACGTTGAAAACGATCGTACAAGTTAAGCAACGTTGGTTGAGGTCTGTACCTGGATGGGTGATTGCTAGAGACAATTTATTCTGAGCCACTCTGTGCCTCGGAAAGCACGTTAAACAGTTGGTCCCGGAAACAAAGAACCTTAAATTAAAATCCGTTCATCGTATTAGGAGCTATGACACAGACCAAAGATTTAAATCATCAGATGGGCAGTGCCATACATTGGCCAGGAATGTGTGTGAATTACAAACATTAGCCCCTCTAGTAGCTATGTTCGTTGCGCCCACCCCACGCCACGCCAAGGTGACGCCGATATAAAGTTAAGAATCACATATGAAAGACCGGCGGCAAACGTGTAGTCATGCTACGAAACACAGACCACTTACCTACCCCATAGACATGAAATCGGTACAAATTTGCAAGCGACAAATTCTGTCAAGCGATAGGCGCTATTAGACGAAGCGGGGGGCAGGGGCGCCATATTAAACCCGTTTCGATATCTCAAGATTACGCGTGTCGCGAAGCAATGTTGCGCTTATGTGCGGGCAGAAACGGGCGCCCTCCTGTTACAGGTCTATGGGGTAAGTGGTCTGTGCTACGAAATGTTGTGTTTGAAAGCCATTTTGATTTTGACGGCTCGCCGGCCCCACGCCGAAGCCCTGCTGTCCTTTCACTCATTACCGACTAAGCGCGGCTGCTGTATATTTGTCATATACAGTAATGTAATATGTTAAACTTACATATAGGTTGTATACTACTACTATTACATATATTACGCAAACGAAGTCGCGGGCACAGCTAGTAGTATAGAGACAAAGCAATTTACAAGGCACGAGGTAACCGCACATGTCAAAGAGTAAGCTCATGCAAGTTTAATGGCTCGTTACCTACGGTAAACGTTGCACCATTGCTATTCTATACTTAACGTGCTACAACGCACTGCCGCGTCTGTGGTGTCATTAGCATTATTATTCTTTAAGAACTCTACAACGAAGCTCATACTCGTTTCTATAGACCTCCACGAAGTCTTGCAATGTACTGGGAGGCAGGTCTTTCTTCTTGGTTACGTGGTTTCACATCACATACAACAATTGTCTATAGCCTAGGTATATTTTGGCCAGAGCTGCTCCACCCCCGCGTCTCGCCGCGCAGCTACGCTGCCAGCTGTCAAACTCGAGCGCGAGACAGAAGATGTCCCGCAGCGGCGGAGTGAAGAGCACGGCACGTAACTCCATATTTGTATTTTTATTATTTTGGATGAATTTTGGCAGGGAAATAAAAATCTTAATAAATTATTTATGATTGTTTTAATAGGTAAATAAAAAAATATTAAAACAATCTCTCGTATTTATACCCTACATTTTGATACATATTTTGTATGAATAACTATTTCGGTTTAGACATAATTTTCATTTCAAAAGACATGGAAGGGGTATGTTTGCGATTTTTTTCCATCGAGCGAAGTTTGTCCAATCGTGTATCGGTATTCATCAGTCCCTAAATAGACACCCCAAGATTGCTATATATTTTTTACGGACGTTTTATTTTGGTAGTTAGTGCCGTAGCCTTGATAGAAAAACTGTAAATCCGCGCCTACGAAGAAGGCACGGTACAGTTTGTGGTCAGACTATATGTAGTGAAAATCCCATTAAAATCTTTCCAGTAGGTTTGGTGTGATGCCTGCGCTCATCGGAACATGGAAAAATATTTGAGAGACGGATTTTACAATGTAAATTTTTAAAATTCACAGACGCGGCCCTGACACACCTGTCCACCTAGCTTAATTGTGTTTGTTCCTAATTGTATACCTTTTTTTCTTCAAATGACTGTACGGTGCAACTCAGAGAAAGGTGTACAGGAGATTTTTGGAGGTTGGGATTTTCTCAAAAACTACTTGACCTATTGCAAAAATTCCTTCACTGTTTGATAGATAAAAGTGAAAACTATGTAACTGAAAATTATTAAAATCGGTCCAGTAGTTTTTGAGAAAATCTCAACCTTATTATCTCTGTCTTCGACTGTACATACATTATCGTATTGGGGATACCTGTCAAGATATTGTAGTTGTAATAAATAATAAAAAATATGGCTAACTCTATCGTCGGTTTCTTGCTCCATGATCTAGGTCTAAATGAAGGACATACTTAAGTGCTCTAAAATTACTATGGACTAATGAATAGAGATTGGACAAACTTCGCTCAATAGAAAATAATCGCAAAAATACCCCTTGTCCCCATGTCTTTTAAAATGAAAATTATGTCTAAACCAAAATAGTTATTCATACAAAATATGCATTAAATAAGTACGTAGTTGTTTTAATAAAAAAAATATGGCTAACTCTATCGTAGGTTCCTTGCTTCATGATCTAGTTCTAAATGAAGGACATACTTAAGTGTTCTAAAATTACTATTGTCTGATATTACAATAGAGTAATTGTTGACTTTGTGTAGGTTATTTGTCTCAAGTAGTGGCGACCTTTTAACCTTCCTTTATGTCTGGAATCAAGAAATATAGGACATTTCATGTCTGGGAAATAGAACAAAGTCTTGGCCTAGAAGTTCTAAGAATACTGCACGTTTTTGTATTAATATTTTTGCGCTGACGATTGGATATGAAATGGAAAATCAGGGTTGCCTGTAGCAGATTTTACTTAGCTGTTGATTTCTAGGTAAAACAACTACGGTCTTGTCAGTCAGAGTAAATTATTGTAACCAGTCAACCTAGCTAGGAAAACACTTTTTATTTATTTATTAAACTTAACAACCACAGCTAATCTTTTCTTTCCGTGCAGAATTGAGCTGAATATATCAAACCATTCTATTTTAAATAAAATACGACGCCTGCAAAATTGTTTGATAATTTTCATTAAATTGTGTAAGGTTGTTATTTTGTGTTTAATATCACGTTAAATTAATCAGAATATGCTCGCGAATGACAATATGTTGAAGTATTCGGATGATTTGTGCAAGAACTGCAGTTTTGAGCTAGAGTCAAGAGTCCCACTACGAGCTCGAGAACGTGACTACGCTACGGCGACTCCTCTGGATGAAGACAAGGAGACGCTGATATCCAGAGTGACGACGCTACGGCGACTTCTCTAGAGGAAGAGAGAAGACTATAATATCTGGAATATCCTGTAACATGGCATTGGCAAATGACGAACTGTCGAGTCCATTAATAAACTAATAGTCCATTAATCCCCATTCTATTGTTGGACGTAGAAACACATCACTCGCTACCTCAAAAGCTAACTAAATGTAACTGTATCTATCTATAGATAGTCTAACGTTCATGTTAATCATCATATCATAATAATAATCGTTCGAGTGAATTGATATTGTCTTAACCTACTTAGTTCTATGGCTGCTAGGTTAATGAATGAGTTTGATGAATTAATTTAGGGAGGACGTAGTTTTAATTACTAAAATGAGAGAGGGGATCATAGCCTATTTTTTTTTGTTATCCAGGAGAAATACATTATGTATACCGCCCGTCCGGGGGAACGGGCGAATATGTTGGACTCGCACCAACTATAACTCCTGGGGTGTTCCGCCTCCGCCACCATGGACAGGACCACGGGTACTCTTTCGAAAACTACCGCGGCCTTGTCGGCGGGTGCCCTTTCGGGCCCGACTCCGGGGGACCCCTTCTCCGCTGAAGGCGCTCCGGAACACGTGGAGCGCCTTCCAGTTCGGGACCGCTTTATTCGGACGGCGGAACCCCCGATCCTCCGCCCGAAGGTCCCCGTTAGGGCGGCAGGCGGTGGGCATAAGCCAAGCGCCGGCGGCCCGTTCGCCGGCGGCGAATTGGAAGCGCGAGTGAGTCTGAGGGGATCATAGCCTAGTCTTGCTTCAGTAAACTGAAGTAGCAATGGACCGGTCACATCTGTCGTAGAACCGATAACCGATGGGGTATACGAGTTCTCGAATGGAGGCCACGAACGGGTGAACGTAGTGTGGGACGCCCCCCGGATGGAGAGATGACCTTCGCAAGATGGCTGGCAGAGACTCGATGCAGGCCGAGAATAGGGTTGAGTGGCGCGCTTTGGGAGAGGCCTACGTCCAGCAGTGGACTGCTACGGGTTGATGATGATGATGATGTAGCCTAGTCAAGTACAGAGTCTGATCGTCGAAGACAGAGATAAGTATACAGGGGGCCTCAATAAGGTTGAGATTTTTAAAAAACTGGACCGAATTTAATAATTATTTTATAGTAACATAGTTTTATAGGTCAAGAAGATTTGGGAAAATCTCAATCTTGAAAACTCTCCTATACACCTTTCTCTGTGTTCCACCGTACAAGTTATATTCGTTATGTTTGTATGGAGTGTCTACAGACGTCGACCACTTTCAATCAGGTGTCTCGCCTATTTGTCCGCTATTGTTCGATACTTATTGGCATAATCGATCAAATGCCCGAGAGGGTGCATAATTTGCACAAGAAAACAATTTGTGAAGACGAATGGTCGATAATTGGCAGGTGCCGGAATAAATTGGTCTGTCTTCCAGTTCTGTTTGTTATTTCTTTCATTCATTTGTCTTCTATCTATTCTATTGTATTTACTATTCCGCACCTTCGCATCGCCGAGAGCTCGGTGGCTCAGTGGCTGGGTCAATGGACTTGCAATATGGAGGTCCCAGGTTCGATTCCCAGCTAGGGCAGCCATGTACCAATGAGTTATCCTCGGTTTTTTCGACGGAAAAACTTACGTACATTTACCGAGTGCTGTCAAAAACGATGAAGGAAAACATCGTGATGAAACCTGCATGTCGTAAAGGAAAAAAATAATCTAAAGGCATGTGAAATCCGCCAATCCGCACTGGGCCCGCGTGGTGGATCATGGCCCCAGCTCCCTCGATGTAAGGGAAGGTCTGTGCCCGAGCAGTGGGGCAATATAAATAGACTGATGATGATGATGATGTGACCTTCGCATCTGAGCCAAACCACTCGTGCGGCTGGTTCTGCTGCCGAGGGTGCGGTTCAGATAAAACGCACCAAATATGCCAAACTCGTCGGCTCTACGATTTTATTCCTTTCGCTGTTGAGACTGCGGGGGCATGGGGATCTGATTCTGTGAATTTCGCCGCGGATTTGGGTCGCCGCTTAGGGACAGTGGTAGTGACCACCGCTCCGGGTCGTCTCGTCCAAAGTATTTCCTTTGCAATCCAGCGCGGTAACGCTGCTGGTGTGATGGGAACCTTTCGACGAGACGCGATCCGAGACGGCGCATTTTATACTTGATTTTAAGGCTTCGTATGCGCGTATTTTAAATTTTGCTATGAAGGCTATACGACGCTAACTACTAAAATTGAACGTCTGAAAAAAATATATAGCAATCTTGGGTTGTCTATTAGAGATTGATGAATACCGATACACGATTGGACAATCTTCGTTCGATAGAAAAAAATCGCAAACATACCCCTTCCATGTCTTTTAAAAGGAAAATTATGTCTAGACTGTTATTCATACAAAATATATATCGAAATGTAGGGTATTATAAATACGAGAGCTTGTTTTAAAAACATCTGATTTTTGTCGGCGTATTTTTATTTCCCTGCCAAATGACTATGCCAGATTCTGCCCCACCATCAACCGCAAGTTGTACAAGATAACGAATAAATGTAAAAATATCTCGGTTTTTTATTAAAATTATTGGTTTAAATTAAAGATTTGTATTTATTTATTTAATACTTTATTGCACACACAAATTTACAAATATAGCTTAAAATAGAATTTGCACAAGGGGCGCACTTATCTCTATTAAGAGATTTCTTCCAGCTAACCCAACCATAAACTGAATCATATAGGAACCGAGGAAGATAGGTGTACTTATAATCACAAGCAAAACATGATTACATAATAATATACTTGATACATATGGATATATATCAAAGATATAATATGTATAATAATAAATATATATGTATATATAATATAAATATACATATAATACATATAATGCAAATATATAAATATATATCACTATATATAATACATACAACTAGATAAATACATAATATTATAGCATAAATACGACTAAGAGGAAGACATCATCATAAATTATGAAAGAGAGAGGTAATGTTCTTTCACACGATATTTAAAAATAGTTATGGATTGACTTTCACGGACAATGGAAGGGAGATCATTCCACAGGCGAACTGCATGGACAGTAAAGGAGTAGCTGTAAAATTGAGTTTTTCGGGGAGCAGGGGGGAATTCGAGGAGAGAACTTATGTGCGACCTGGTAGAACGCTGCGACGACGACCGCACAAACACGAACTGATCACGTAAGTAAGAAGGAGAAGAAGGATTCTTGAGAACTTTATACAGAAAACAGACAATATGCATATCCCTCCGCGCCCGTATTGGAAGCCACTTAAGCACTGTCCTGAAGTGAGAAATCCGGTCGAATTTACGAAGGCCAAAAATAAAGCGAATGCAGAGATTCTGCAGGCGCTCCAACTTGCTTAAAAGTTCCTCAGTGGCGTCCAACGTACAGACATCGGCATAGTCAATGATAGGAAGGAGTAAGGATTGAGCGAGAATAATCTTAGTCTTCAAGGGCAAGAAGTTTTGGAGACGCTTCAGGGAATGAAAAGAGAAATGAAGCTTCTTGCTGATCTGGTTGACGTAAGGCCACCACGACAGATTCTTATCCAGAATAACACCCAGGTTTTTGGCCGACGTACTGAAGGGGATAATGACGTTGTCATAGATAACAGGCGGAATTGTCTTGTTGTCGAACAGTGAGTTATACATGTACCTGCTACCTATGACCATGGTCTGGGACTTAGACGGATTTACCAGGAGACCATAAGACTTAGCCCATTTGCCGATACGGTTGAGATCATCATTAAGCGCCTCCACAGTGCCTACCACATTATCTACTTTAAAATGTTGATAAATTTGCAAATCGTCTGCATAGAGATGATAGTTTGAAGTAATAACATGAGTGATTGTGTTAATAAAAACAGAAAAGAGTAACGGAGAGAGCACGCCACCCTGGGGCACACCCGCAGCAAGATCACACCAGTCAGAGTTACCCTCGTCCGAGCGGACGCACTGCGAGCGACCCCGAAGATATGAGTCGAACCAAGCAGTTACAGGAGTAGCGATATTAAGAGAACCAAGGATACCTAGGAGGACATCAAAGTCAACCGAGTTGAAGGCGCTACTGAAGTCGAGGAGAGTGAGGATGGTGAGTGACTGATTCTCCATAGCCAGACGAATATCGTCTGTGACTTTTAGTAGGGCGGAGACTGTGCTATGCCCAGGTCGGAAACCGGATTGATAGGTATTAAGGAGGTTATTGCATGTTAGGAAAGAAGCTAGCTGCTTATGGACGATGTGTTCGAGAACTTTAGAAAGAAAGGGTAAGATTGATATTGGACGGAACTGAGAGAATGAAGATGGATTGGAAATTTTAGGAAGGGGAATGACATGTGCTTTTTTCCAGACTGTAGGAAAAGAGCTTGTTACCAGAGAACAGTTAAAAATATGTGTGAGAATTGGTAAAAGTTCTGGCAGGATTAGTGAAATCATTCTTGAGCACAATTCGTCATTCCCCACAGCAGAGGAAGTAATGGAAAGGATGTGCTTCCTAATATCACTCTCTGCAACCGCTTCGAAGTTGAAAGGTGTGCACTGAGGTATTGGCAAATTGCGAAGTTGTTGAAGTGTGTTGATTTTGACTTGGTTGTCTAAAGTGACGGGCGGGAGAGAGAAATGTCTGTTAAGAGCATTCAAGTCAACCATGTTGACATCATTACAGGAAGACTTGCCAATACCAAGAGATTTGAGAAAACTCCAAATCTGTGCCGGACTGTTATTTTCTATGGAATCGTTGATGTGGCGTTTCTTAGCATCTCTACACAAACGATTGCATCGATTTCTTAGTGACTTAAAACGTGTAAGATTACAATCACTCGGCTGCCGTTTATATTTCAGTTTAGCCTGTACAAGTTGCGATTCGAAAAAAACAGCTTAATTAAGAATTCAGAAAATAGTAAGAAATCGAAGCGATTTATTCATTGTTTTTGTTATTCTTCTATAGGAGTTGCGAGAGTAGTAGAAAATGATACTGATTATGATTATGCAATATGAAACCTGTAATAAGTCCCCAACAAAGTGATAGGTACAGATTAAATGGTCACGTAGTTTTGTAGGTGGGGCAAAGCTCCATTGAAATGTGGCAATGTCTTTTCGTCCAAAATCAATAAATATAGGTACAAATATGGAGTCACTGTGCCGTGCTCTTCACTCCGCCGCTGCGGGACATCTTGTGTCTCGCGCTTGAGTTTGACAGCTGGCAGCCCCATAAAAGCATTGTATTACTTATCCTTACATCTCACTTCACAGCCCACGCTATGAAGCCCACGAGATTTTAAAACGTAATGCGTTTCTCGGTACGTGTGTTTGTCTGTTTTACATTTTCACGCCTGTTTTTGTCAACGAGATACTATGATAGGGATGGGACATGTAACATTAAGTAAGACCAAAACCGTATGGAGTTCATGATACTAATACGATTGGCTGGACACTGCAGGCTAAAAGGGGTGTGTAATATATTACATAAACTCAAATCTTCTAACAATTAAATTATCTAATTTCATTTTATCTAATGTTATTTATTATAATTTACAAACCTTATAATGAACAAATAATATAATTTCATTTCATCTAACTTTATTTTTTATAAAGATTATTTAATATAATACTTACAGCATATAATAATTATTTATTATAATATTTATCTTATATAAAATATTATTTATTAATTACCACATAATGAGATCAGCAAAAAAAATATGAAATTGTATGTATGTGAATAAATGAACTAGCTTTTTGAATACAACAAAAAAAAATAACCTAACATCGAAGTCTCTGGCTTGGAGCGAAGCTGCGCTTCGCTCCAAGCCAGAGCCTTCTGAACCTAAACATCCGTGTCGGATCTGGTTAGAGATGTACTCATGTAAATTTGCTGTGCAGTCAGTATTTATGCTATGTTTTGTAGTATTTTTGTACAAAAATAAATTTAACTGTATTGCATTATGAGGAAAAAAGTAATGTCATATTGATGTATAATTTCGAATTATCTGCAGTTTGAGTTTTGTTAAACATTTAGTTTATTTGTAGTTTGTAGAATATTTGTAGTTGATTTAGTTATTATTATTTGTTTCTTCTTTTGAATTTATATTACATAACATGTATATAAAACGATAATTATGTAAAAATATCGTTATATTATATGTTGTTATAATAAATGCATGTTAGAGTAAATGAACGTTATTTTATTTAAAATTATATTAAGTGTTATTATACTAATTGAAAATTAAATTAAGTGAACGTTATAACATTTGAATTTATATAATCTGGAATTATATATTACATTACACACCCGGCTAAAAGTGTCCGACACTACTACCTGTAACTCTCAATGTAATTAATATAATTTTTTTATATACTGGCTATCATTTATTGTAAATATTAAACTACTAATAACAACAATAATAAAAAAAATACTTATAAATAAAAAATTGACGCCAATTCGCTACCCTGTGGGAGAGTGCCCAAAAGGCTGGCGACATTACCTCGTTGTATAGCCAGCGATATACGCGTATTAATATAAATTAAAATAAAAAAACATGCCGTTACGAGTTAATAATACTTGTATGTGTTCGAATCGTGCCATTTAAAAAGTGTTATTTATTACCTAATTTAGCAATGTTCCTTAATATTTATTATCATCATCGAGTAGACTACTCGTGACCATGATGGCTGCAATGCTGTCGAAATATCGAGACTTCAATAATAAATGTTTAACACTTTAATTCCCGGTTTATATTTCTTTTTTCTTGTGGTTTAGTGACCAAACCTATTTGTCACAGTTTTTCAGGCCGCCCGTAGGCCTCGGACGTGGCCTGACGACTGCTGCCGAGTGACAGCAACCGGGACCAACTGTTTAACGTGCTTTCCGAGGCACGGAGGGGCTCAGATGAAAATGTCACTAGCGGTCACCCATCCAGGTTCTGACCCAACGTTGCTTCACTTGTACGATCGTTTTCAACGTGTACTCGCAACTGGACTACGAGCCCCCCAGTTTAATTACAATAAGTAATTAATATGTACACAAACCGTGTAAGTTTAAAAAGTGATACTATTACTTAAATTCTGTGTCAAATTTTTATTCCCAATGAAATTTCAATTTTAAATTCCATATTTTTTTTTACTCAACAATAATTTTACACATTTTACTTAATTCTAAGCTTCGCCAAATTGCATAACAATTTGTTGGCGAACATTTGGATTAGCATAAACTACCGTTTAGAACAGAAACCCTATTACCGTTCTCAAAACGATGAAATCATACCATGTTATAGCGCGCCGAACGGAGACGCCGCTATATCAACGCAATAGCACTATACTGTCACGCACGATATGACATGGTATGATTTGATCGTTTTGAGAACCGCAATAGCACTGGTTGTGAACTTGTGACCACGTAATTTGGTCCCAAATTATCTGGTCCCAACTTTTAACGTGTGGTATCCCATCACTACACATAACGCATTTCGTAGGAGGCTAGAAGGCGTGAAACGGAAGCTCTACCTTTTACCTCCCTTTGTCTCATTAACGCCTAGTAGAGTAGGGAGGTATCCTTTGAGGGTTGTGACCCATACTTCCCACATATTTTCATACAATATCCTCTAATTAATAGTAAGTGAATAATTAAAAAACGATCAAGTGCGTGTCGGACTCGCGCAGCGAGGCTTCCGTGCTATATTCTTCTTCTTGGGGGTTGCCTCTCCAACTAGTGAAGGTTGGCAATCAGCTCATCATATTTATGCCTGTCTCTCGCGAGACGGAACAGGTCTGCGGCGCTCGCGATTCCAGTCCATTCCCGGATGTTACATATATTATACGTGCTATATTATATCTTCCAATTTAATCAATTTTATGTAGAAAATCTTTATTACGATAAATAATATTTTTTAAATGCTTATTTATAACGTGATTCAATTTCGGTAAGTTATAGTGCGTATAATTGCGAAAAACGGCCGTTTTTGGCACATTTGTGAACTACAACTTAGCTTGTCGCAATTATGCCATGTTATATAATACATGATGTATTGTATATTGAAAAATAGTATTAATCCTAATGAATTTTTTTTAATAAAATTGATTACATTAGAAGATATTATTTTTTTTTGAATTGGCGGCGCGTTTGCTCATCAGGCCCTTAAATGAAAACATTACTTCTTTTTCTAGTCCGTCTGTAGGTTGCCTACAAAACTATTATTTTAAACTAAAACTCGGGCAACAAACCCATCGAGTTTCGCTTAGACTTTCATTTTAATAACATCAATATTATATTAAACACATTTACATAATGTTTGTTTAGGTCTAGCAAAATTCGCTTTTAGGTCTTTTAAAATTCACTTTAGGCACCACTAAAAGCTATAGGGTATCTGGGTTGACCTGAATTTAGTAAAACAGGTTTTTAAAAGTAATATTTATTTTAGTAAGTACTTTTATTTAGTTCGTTTATATTTCTGCCCTGTTTGATTGTATAAAATAAAAATAAAAAATAGTTTTTAAAAATATTTGTTTATTTCAAAAAGGTACAATATAAAATAAAAAGAACCATTCAATATTTAAAAAACCTGATCTAAACTATTTTTAAATAATTTAGGTGCAGGGAGAGTACCCAAGACACTGGCAGCGTTACCTCGCTGGATCGCGATGCTAATCCGTTCCGCGAGGTAGCGGCCAGCTCTTGGGTCACCAGTGGCATCTACTACTCGTTTGCTAAGCTCTTTATAAAGCGACCAAGCGCCGGGACCCCACGGGCCGAGGGTCTCGACACCTAAAGCAACAAAGTTGTAAAGGGTGTTTTTAAAATAAATTATTTTATAATATACGTCATCGTCGATTTACTTTTATGTCCTCAGTCCCCACTGATCGGGTACATCCCTCTTTACATCGAGGGAGCCATACATAATCCACCAAGCGAGGCCAGTGCGGATTCGAAGGAAAATTTACGTACCTATACCGAAGTTCAAATCAAGTGTCTTATTTTGTAAACAAATATGGGGGTCTAATTACCTGTTGTGGTGTAACACTGAAGGAACTGATTGATTGAATCTGTTCATCATTGTGAAAATAAAGTGATCCGATCTAATAATGTGAAAATCACAGAGACGCTTAAAATGTTAGTAGTTTTTGTTTACAAATAAGACACTTGATTTGGGCTTGGGTATACATTTACCGATTGCTCTCAAAATATTGAAGGAAAACATCGCAAGAAAACCTACATGCTTGAAAAAAATAAAAAAATATGCAAAAAGTGCCCAAATGACAATGCCAGATTCTGCCCCACTATCAACCGCATGATGTACGTACAAGATAACGAATAAATATAAAAATATCTCCGTTTTTTATTAAAAATATTGGTTTAAAATAAAGTTTTGTACAACATGCGAGTCGAAAAAACAGCTTAATTAAGAATTCAGAAAATAGTATGAAATCGAAGCGAATTATTCATTGTTTTTTATCATTTTCTACTACTCTCGCAACTCCTACTGATTGTGATTATGCAATATGAAACCTGTAATAAGTCCCCAACAAAATGATATATGAGCTTCAATGGTCACGTAGGTGACCAAAGGTGGGGAAAACTCCATTGGAATGCGGCAATGTCATTTTGCAGTTTTTCGAGCACCACGGGTTATAGTTTATTACTCTCAGGGATGCCAACAATCTATATAAAAAAACGTGTTTGTGATGTCCGATATCGATTTGACTGGACTAGAGGCATGTGTAATCTATCAATATGCACTGGGCCTGTGTGGTTTATATACTATGAAGGCATGCGCCCAACAGTTGATATATTTGCTGATGAAATGAAACCAAAATATACATGAAAATTTGTAGTTTAAAAATTTAAACATTGCCGAATTTCACGCCCTAAATAACTATCGAGGTGGTGCCACAGTCTATTAAATACAGTAACTCATCTTGTTAGCGTATATATGAAATCACCGTCGTGAATTTTACCCACACAAATATGGACGGTCTCAGACCATAAACCGACGAGCTTGCATGAAGAGATTTTGATGCCAGGATCGGAACAGACGGAACTTCATCGTCTCTACCTATTAATACGCGAAACAGGCGTGAGTATGTAGTATATGTAGTCATGTATGTTTATAAAGAAAGATTCATTAAAATCATGAGAGATGTGTGAGAGCCATTAAAATGTATCACCATGTATGTACAGTCGACGACAGAGATAAGTATACAGGGGGCATCAATAAGGTTGAAATTTTCTCAAGAACTACTGGACCAATTTTAATAATTATTTTACAGTACATAGTTTTAACTTTCATCTATCCAACAGTGAAAGAATTATTGCAATAGGACAAGTAGTTTTTGAGGAAATCTCAGCGTTAAAAACTCTCCTGTACACCTTTCTCTGTCTTCCACCGTACCACATGAAGCAATAAATTGATTTGATTTTGATTCCAGTATAAATTTAAAAAAATGCAGACTACTTATAGTGGCGGAAAGTTGAGTTACTGTTCAGTTCAGTACTGTGGTTAACTTTAATTAAACACTCTGTAGTACTAATTAAGATCGACGTAGAGCGAAGGTGGGGTCGCATGAGGCCGTTAAAGTGCTAGTCGACAGCACATCCGATGGGCACTTTATGCTCCGGTAATACGACCTAGATTGCATCGGTTTTATGTAGGTTGATTTGTCGATTCAACATCGTTTCGTATGTACATTTTTAATCCATCGACTTCACGATAAGCGAACTTTATGCGCCGGTAATATTGCTTAATTTGCAATGGTTTTATCTTGATTAGCGCTGTCGACTCTACTTTTACGTAATATTTTATATGTTGTGTGTTTATATTGGTATTAGAATTGACTGCGGAATTAGGTATTATGTGATATATTTATTCGTAAAACTAATTTACAAGTCAGATAGGTACATCATTTCTATTGCAAAATTACAATGCCAGATTCTGCCTCACCATCAACCATATGATGAACAAGATAACGAATAAATGTAAAAATATCTCTGTTTTTTTTATTAAAATTATTGGTTTAAAAAAAATCAAAAAACAGCTTAAATAAGAATTTAGAAAATAGTAAGAAATCGAAGCGAATTATTCATTGTCTTTGTTATCATTTTCTACTCCTCTCGCAACTGCTACTGATTATGATTATGCAATACGAAACCTGTAATAAGTCCCCAACAAAATTATAGGTCACGTAGTTTTGAAGGTGAGGCAAAGCTCCATTGAAATGTGGCAATGTCATTTCCTTACTCAATTGAACTTAATAAATGAGATCTTAATAGGTTTTGTCATTAAACCACAGTAGAAAAAGAAGAAATGCGTAAGAGTCCAAATATTACAAAATTTGCATTACCCAAACCGACGCGTCGTACAGTCGACGACATAGATAAGTATACAGGGGACTTCAATAAGGTTGAGATTTTCTCAAAAACTACTGGATCGAATTTAATTATTCTTTTACAATTACATAGTTTTCACTTTTATCTATCAAACAGTGAAAGAATTTTTGCAATAGGTCAAGTAGTTTTTGAGAAAATCTCAACCTTATAAACTCTCCTGTACACCTTTCTCTGTGTTCCACCGTACTATTGAAAATGGTGTGTTTTGCTACAATTTAGTTCCAGCACACCATATATCGGAACGCTTAGTCGAACGCCGTTAAATATTTATGAGATGCAAATGAATGCATGATGCAGTGCATAGAGATATGTGAAAAAAGTGATAGTCTCGTGTAACGACGATGCGGCTTCTGTTCGAATGAAAACAATATCAATTGGGTTGAGTTGACAAGTATCGTAAGATAAGGCTTTTCCTCGTAATCCTACTAACTTGTTCTACCTGCTTCTACGGCACTCCATTATGAAAAACAGTAACTTAATGATCTCGTATAAAGAAGTACATAAATTCGATTGTTAACGTTACTAAATATTGACGTAGGTAATTTTAAATATCTCTCAAAATCAAAGTTAAATGACAATGCCAGATTCTGCCCCACCATCAACCGCAAGTTGTACAAGATAACGAGTAAATGTAAAAATATCTCCGTTTTTTTATTAAAATTATTGGTTTAAAATAAAGTTTTGTACAAGTTGCGATTCGAAAAAAACAGCTTAATTAAGAATCAGAAAATAGTAAGAAATCGAAGCGATTTTTCCATTGTTTTTGTTATTCTTCTATAGGAGTTGCGAGAGTAGTAGAAAATGATACTGATTATGATTATGCAATATGAAACCTGTAATAAGTCTCCAACAAAATGATAGGTACAGCTTAAATGGTCACGTAGTTTTGTGGGTGGGGCAATGCTCCATTGAAAGTTGTCATTGTCTTTTCTTTATTGCAAGTAAGCACATTGAGTACACATTTGCACGTCAATATATACAATCCACTTCCACCACTTTGCAAGGAAAAGGTGCCAACACTGAGGAGAAAAAGTGGCAAAAACTCTCAGCGGCACATCTTTTAAAATAATGATAATGCACTTACTTAATAACTATATAGGTACATAACTATTACTATTATTAGTAACTTTATCCCTCATGTTTAACCGGCGACTGGTTCAAATGGTTTAGTTACGTTATTTTAAAAGGCGTTTTTTCTTTGTATGTATTTTTAAATCATCTCCAACTTGGTGGTATAGATTAGATACCAGTATAATTTAGATTAATTTAGCAGTAGTTGGGTTGGTGCTGATAATAAAGAAGAATATACTGAATCTCCCGTTAATAATAATTATAATAGTTACATTATACATTATAGTTACATTGTAGATTACCATACCTACATACCGCTCTATAGTTAGGGCCGCGTCGCTGAAAGAGCGCTCCTTTCTTATATCTCTATGATGCATGCTCAGCGTCAAAAAGCGATTACTTTTGTTTGTTGTTTGTTTTACGTTGTCAGCTTGGCAAAGGCAACAAGTCATTCTGCCTTGAACTTTTGTGAAATATGACTACACTCATTCTTAAGCTGAAGCATGAATAGATCGTTTAAGTTACTTTCATTATTTTATTTTTAGAATTATTTAAATAATAATTTGGGAATAGTTTATTCAAATAACAAAAAAAAATATATTATCCTCTACGATTAACCTAAAAAAATTTAATTAAATGCCAGATTGCCCCACCATCAACCGCAAGTTGTACGAGATAACGAATAAATGTAAAAATATCGCCGTTTTTTATTAAAATTATTGGTTTAAAATAAAGTTTTGTACAAGTTGCGATTCGAAAAAAACAGCTTAATTAAGAATTCAGAAAATAGTAAGAAATCGAAGCGATTTATTCATTGTTTTTGTTATTCTTCTATAGGAGTTGCGAGAGTAGTAGAAAATGATACTGATTATGATTATGCAATATGAAACCTGTAATAAGTCCCCAACAAAATGATAGGTACAGCTTAAATGGTCACGTAGTTTTGTAGGTGGGGCAAAGCTTCATTGAAATGTGGCAATGTCTTTTGCAAGCGAAAAATTCTGTCAAGCGATTAGCGCAATTAGACGAAGCGGGGGGCAGGGGCGCCATATTAAACCCGTTTCGATATCTCGAGGTTACGCGTGTCGCGAAGCAATTTTGCGCTCATGTGCGCGCAGAAACGGGCGCCCTCCTGTTACAGGTCTATGGGGTAAGTGGCCTGTGCCGATGAAGATATTTTTTTTTAAAGATTGGCGGCGTTAGAAGGCTAAGTAAGTAAGGCCCTTAATAGGAACGCCATTGCTCTCAGAGTTGAGAGCGGTTTATTAATACGGTGTAGAATCACTGGCTCCAACCTCGCTGGAATCTACTGTTATTTTCAATCTCAATTCATTTTTGATGACATAGTTTACCCAAATCAATCGCTCAATACTCAATCGCGTAGCGTGTCTAACCCTCGTAACGTCACGTCACGAATCGATATGGCATTATCTAGACTAGATTAGGAATCGACAACAGCTGGCTTGTGATTGCTGACAATTTACTATCGAGCTTTGGTTATGGCTTTAAATTACTGTTTTTTTTAATAAAAACGGAGATATTTTTACATTTATTCATTATCTTGTAGGTACATCTAGCAGTTGATGGTGGGGCAGAATCTGGCATTGTCATTTCACTGTTTGATAGATAAAAGTTAAAACTATGTAACTGTAAAATAATTATTAAATTCGGTCCAGTAGTTTTTGTGACAAATCTCAACCTTATTGAAGCGGTATACTTATCTCTGTCTTCAACTGTACGTCACAAGCCTAACCATCCATTTAATTTTGTCGAATGATTTAATAAAGGACACCTGTATTTACCTCTCAGAGACGGTGAGTGAGTAGGTACAGTGGAACACAGAGAAAGGTGTACAGGAGAGTTTTTAAGGTTGAGATTTTCTCAAAAACTACTTGACCTATTGCAAAAATTATTTCACTGTTTGATAGATAAAAGTTAAAACTATGAAACTGTAAAACAATTATTAAATTCGGTCCAGTAGTTATTGTGAAAATCTCAACCTTATTGAGGCCCCCTGTATACTTATCTCTGTCTTCGACTGTACTATAATATTCTTTGCTACTAGAAAAACAAGTTACTCATACGTTCGATGCAGAATAGCAGATGCATATTCATTCGCAGTTGCAGTGCGCTGCGGAATGTTCTCGAAACTGCATCGCGTATGCATCTCATAATTAATGAGAGCTAAGGTCTTGGGAATTCAATTCGAACAGGTATCTACAGACATATGAATAACATTACCCTCCTTTAGGCAGCCGGGTAAAAATAACTATGATTTTAGTTAGCTAAGTGTACGATAGTTGAGAAATGCCGAAATATTATTACAGGAGTTTGAAAAATCGAAAATCTCATATTTAATAATCAGAATTAATAAGATAAGATAAATATACTTTATTGCACAAAAAAGAATACATAGTTTTCATACTTAGCTAACATAATTTTATACAACAGGCGGTCTTATCGCTGAGAGCGATCTCTTCCAGACAACCTTCAGGTAGATAATTTATTCTTTTGGAAGAGGCGGCTTACAGTGCAACACGTAGAAAGGAAAAAATATATGGATTAGACTACTAAAATAATTAATACTTACTAATAATACTTAATTACATATATCTAATACTCATATGTCACAAGCCTAACCATCCATTTAATTTTGTCGAATGAATTCAAATCCACCCTGTATAATATCTGGCTATCCCGTAGGAGTCCCTATGTATATTAACATAATCAAATAAAACATAATATAAATACATATTGATATAAATATTCAAACATGCTTTGTCATTTAATACTAACTTGGATTTATTATTCCATGAATTTGAGACACTTAAAGCAAACAAAATCCAAAGCCAATACAATCGCAGCTATTTATTTAACAACCTACGTATTTATTCACGCATCTAGCTAAATATACAGGGTGTAGATTGGCATGAACGCGCCGTCCCAGAAATAACTAGGCTACGTAAATATCATCATACTGTATGTGAAGCAAACACGAGTGGAGCATGAAACCGTTCGGCGATGAATCTAGGGGGTGTTGTAGTAATCTATTAAGGGCCTTACATGAGCCAACTAGCGCTGCCAATCTTAAAAAAAATAATATCTTCCAATATATTAAAAAAGCGTAAATATAATGCGTAATACAAATTCTGGATAATAATAATACTTAAGAGCATTCATAGAGCCAACTAGCGCCGCTAATCTTAAAAAATAAATATCTTCCAATATAATAAATTTTATTGAAAAAGCTATTTGCGAAATGTTTATTACGATAAATACTATTTTTCAATATACAATACATGGCATAATTGCGACAAGCTAAGTTGTAGAAGGAGTAGGCTTTTAAAAACTCTTTCAAGGTCATCGACTTCTAAGGGAAAGCCCCGGCACCTTTTATAGTTATTTTATTATGTGCCATAAGCATAAGATTTGCGTGTGTCCATATGTCGTTATCGAAAATCGTACCTACCTATAAATATTAAGGTGATGACAAACGTAACAAATTCTCTCGAGGCATGCAATGACTTTTCATGCTTCTTGCGCAAAAGAAATACCTATGTGCCTCACATCGATATCGACAGCTCTCATCGATACCTACAACGATTTTGGATCCCTAAGACGAATATGGAGGAAGATTTCGCAAAACTGATTTGAGGCACGATAGCTGTTGGAAAAGTGAGTGCCACGATTACGAGGTTCAAATCCTGGTCGTGATACAAAACTCTTCATTTATTTTTTATTTTTAGTTCTTGATTTTGGTTCAAGTCCTCTATTGTAAATGAAAAATCAAACAAAATCCAGCACAATCGCACTGGCTTCTCAGGCGCAGTAGTTAGATTCAGTATATCAACTAAAACCCGCGTTTTCACTTCATAATGTTCATGCCATTTCACACCAATATTGTGGCAATTTCAACTTTTTTCGAGATCTGAATCTCTTTAAAGCTGTTTGTTTTGCATCTCGCATCGCAAGCCTCGGGAGATGGGAGGGCGACGTCTCAATGGAGCTTAAGATTTGCGTGTGTTGTTATCGAAAATCGTACCTATAAATATAAATATTACGTCAGTAGGTGTGCTCGTATGTAATAAATACGACGTTCGGAGTCACGCGATCTCGGCTTTTCACCTCGTAAAATGCAAAGCATAACACAATGTTAATATTGCTTCGATTTTGTGAAAAGAAATAACAACTATAGTATGTATTTTTGCACGTCTTTTGGTTACATATTTACTTGCCTGGGTCAATGACCTAATTCACATTAACACCGTGTCTTTTAAGATGTAATAGGCAGTTATTGGTTCTAACATACCTATAATTTATTCCATATAACAATAATAAAAATTCTAAATAACTATTATAATATTAACCTAAAAAATATATATATAAACTAAACTAAAAACTATATGTACAATAGGTCGGTTGAACTATCTGAATGACTTAGCATTACAGATAGTTCAACCGATCCCCGTTGTCCGGCAACGTGCCCAAAATGCTGGCGGCATTTCCCCTCGGGATCGCTAGGCTGATCCTTTGGGCGAAATGCAGGCTAACTAATAACTAATTACATAGTATTGCAAGGTAGTCTGTGAAATACAAAAGAGCATATGCTGCGAAGCAGCCTGGAGTTTGCTGTCTTTTCTCGTGTGGTTTAGTGACCAAACCTATTGTCAGAGTTATTCAGGCCGCCCATAGGCCTCTGGAAACCCGGGACCAACTAAAGTCATCAGTGTTCAATAAAAATTGAAAATATTACTAATTGATAGGTGTTTTTACAATCTGCAAGAGTTTTTCGAACATGATTGCGCAAATTAATTTATATGTTGACATTTTTAATTTTTTATTTAATGGATAAGAATTACTTCTTAATTATTGTATTTATTTGTATTATTAAATATTTATTTGTATTATTGACTGACTGACTGACAAAAATGAATTTTTATTGTTTAAGTATTATTATATATATGTATTAGTATTGCGGTGCCCTTACAGGGTTTATGTGAGCACTTCCTGTACTATCTAACAACCATGTTACCACATAAAGCAATGAATAAATGAATATGAATAAAGGCCGGGTATGCACGGATTTTAAATTTTTCTACGAAGGCTACGGCACTAACTGCTAGAATTAAACGTCTGAAAAAAATATATATAGCAATCTTGGGGTGTCTATTTAGGGACTGATGAATACCGATACACGATTAGACAAACTTCGCTCGATAGGAAAAATCACAAACATACCAATTTCCATGTCTTTTAAAATGAAAATTATGTTTAAACTGAAATAGATATTCATACAAAATATATATCAATATGTAGGGTATTATAATTACGAGAGATTGTTTAAAAAAATTATTTTTGCCAAAATTCATAAGAATACAAATATGTATGTGCACTGTGGCGTGCTCTTCACTCTCACTCTGTCTCACTCTTGAGTTTAACAGTCACATAGCGCCTTAAACCGTACTTGTAGTTAATCCGGGACCTAGTTGACACTTAAATGTAACAAGCTGTGGTGAAAACATTGTAATAAAGTTGGCAAGGGTCCGATCATTCAGACCCTTTGGCCTTAAAGCCACCAATTTGCGGTGGCACCCTAAGCCTTTGGACAAACTTTGGACATGTATATTTTAAATCTGGTCGGGTAAACATGTTAGGGTTTGGGAGATCAAGTGGGACAGTGATTTTTTAAGTATAACGGGGATTCTACAAACTCGATTGCTATACAGAGTGGCAGTGTGATCATCGTTAAACCTTGAAACTTGATGATCTTAATTGCAAGTAAAGAGGGGCTTGTTGTCCATTTGTCAGTTCACGTTGAACTCTCTCGTACACACACACCCTCTCTCACTCTAAAACACACCCTCACACACTTTTATTTATTAAAAATATCTTTATTTGAACTAATAAGTAATACTACAATATGTTTACAACTCAGTGACTAAGCCTAAGAGTAAAATTATTATATTATAATATTATTATATTATATTATTATTATATTATATTATTATAATTATTATTATTTATTATCTTAAAGTAGGTAATTTGGTTTAACAGACTGTTAGCGTCTAATATAAACTGTTGTCTTATTAAATAACATTTTTACATATCAATAATTTGGATCAGGGATAAACGCCAGGATTGATATTGGTTATGTATCTTTAGATTTAGATTTACATTAATAGCTTGAGACCCTCACACACTAAGGCCCGTATTAATAAATCACTCTCAGCTCAAAAGTCAATCTTGAGAACTCAAGATGGCGTTCCTATTAATAAACGTAACTTAGGTGCGCGTTTAGGGATCGGGTATCACGTGAGTAACGCCGTTTTAATAAACAAAACTTAAGAGAACTGTCAAACTCGCACTTGAGAACCGTATTTGCTGATTGCAAGCGAACCGCAACTTGAGAAAGACATAACGTGATACGCCATCAAGTATGGTTTATTAATTAATGACATACTTGAGATGGTGATCACGTCAGTGTATCAGCTTAATTCCGCGTCTGTGGACGGCGCCGACCGCCGGCACGACGTCGTCCGCCGGTAACTTGCGCCGGCCGACAACGTGCACCGGTGGCCGGTGTCGCTGGACGCCGTAACACGCCTCGCCATGTGACGGCACGGCGCCGCCGTAACGTTGTACGTTACATTGTAAGTTGATAAACAACTTGCGTACGGTAAGAACGTGACGCGGTGACTACGTGACGAGGTTGTCACGACCCGTCAGGTACACTGCGCTACGTGTAGACAAGTGACAAGGGAATTATTATAAAAACAAACAGAATTTATTTATTTATTTTATTAATGGACTCGACAGTTCGTCATCTGCCAATCTCATGTTACAGAAAATTCAATATATAGGTCTTCTATCTTCCTCCAGAGGAGTCGTAGTAGCGTCATCACCCTGGGTAGCCGCGTCTTCATGTCTTTATCCAGAGAAGTCGCCGTAGCGTCATCACTCTGGACGAAGCAGTCACGTTCACTCCCGAGCTTGTAGCGGGAACTCTTGATAAAAGCTTGAAACTTCAAATCTTGCTCAAATTATCAAATAAATTCACCATACTATCATTCGCGAACATTTTCTGATTAACTTAACATGATATTAAACACAGAATAGACATTATAACAAAAATTATCAAATAATTTTGCGACCGTCGTTTCCCGCTATTTTCAAGAGAACCCAGTAATTATTAGAAAAAAAAACCTGATTGCATTACTTTGATAAACATGACATATTAACATGACATTGGCAAATGACGAACTGTCGAGTCCATTATTAAAATAAATACTCTATGTGGGTATTAAGTGTATAGAACCCCTCCGCCCTTGCCAACGTCAAGTACATCCGGGTATACTTCCGTTCGCCTCACGTCTTCAAGGTGAGTACAGCCTCCGCAATACATACGAACAATGTACCTATAAATACCTATACAGGGTGTTCGGCCGCAAAACCGCGTGCAGATCGCGTCTGTGTGGGATAGACTTAAGAACCTTCCATGAGCCAACTAGCGCCGCCAATCTTGAAAAAATAATATCTTCCAATTTTGATAAATTTTATTAAAAAAGCTATTTACAAAATGTTTATTACGATAAATACTATTTATTAAATGCTTATTTATAACGTGATTCAATTTCGGTAAGTTGTAGTTCGCATAATTGCGAAAAACGGCCGTTTTTGACACATTTGTGAACTACAACTTTGTATTGTATATTGAAAAATAGTATTCATCCTGCGGGGTCTCTGCCGTTATTTTCCTATTTGTTTGAAACAATAGAAGTCGAATGTACAAAAACCGATGTCTCTTTCTGACGTATGAGAGTGAAAGTGACAATAGCAATACTTTAGGCCCCACAAACCAATTACCCAATAGACATGAAATCGGTATAAATTTGAAAGCGAAAAATTCTGTCAACAATGAGCCGCATAGAGACAGGGGTGCCGTATAAAAGAGATTTATTTATTTACAAAATCTCACACAGCATTACAGTCAGAAACCAATGCGCTGTGTAATTCATAATTATTATAATAACTTAGTCAACTTATAATATAAAGAGATAAGATAAATATAAGATAAATATTCTTTATTGCAAAATAAAAGGAATTACACAAAAGAAATATGCTAATACAGTTAGTATCACAATTGGCGGTCTTATCGCTTAAAGCGATCTCTTCCAGACAACCTTTGTTTACAGAATTCAGCGGATGAATAGGTAGCTTGTTGATCAATAATTAAACATATATCGATACCTAACTGGTACCTACTTAAATACAACGAAGTAACAATTTACATGCTACTTAAACAATAATGTACATAACAAATAGATATGTAAAAATATACTTACACAAATTATATTATACTAATAAGAGATGCGTCCGTCCATGTCGATGATATCTCTAGGTTACACGTGTCGCGAAACAATTTTGCGCTCGTGTGCGGGCAAACACGGGCCCTCCTGTTACAGGTCTATGGGGTAAGAGGTCTGTGTTAGGCTCTCTCAATAGAGACTAGAGTGCTTCGAAATTTTTCCTTCGTTAAACATAACAACATCGTCTATATACAGTATGTTTATTAGAGTCGTTCCGTGACTACCGCCCATAAATACAGGGTGGTTTTCCGCGACGTAGACAAGTAATAAATAAATGACTCTGTCGACGGAGGTACAGTTCTCAGCACATCAAGTGTAAAACTTTGACTGTAAGTACCTAGCTAAGGTAACCGAAAATGGTGTTATTATTATTTATTTTATTAATAGACTCGACAGTTCGTCATTTGCCAATGTCATGTTACAGAAAATTCAATATATTCAATAGTCTTCTATCTTCCTCCAGGGGAGTCGCAGTAGCGTCTTCACCCTGGGTAGCCGCGTCTTCATGTCGTCATCCAGAGGAGACGCCGTAGCGTCATCACTCTGGACGAAGCAGCTCGACAGTCACGTTCACTCCCGAGCTTGTAGCGGGAACTCTTGATAAAAGCTTGAAACTTCAGATCTTGCATAAATGATCCAATAACTTCACCGTACTGTCATTCGCGAACATTTTCTGATTAATTTAACGTGGTATTAAACACAAAATAGTCCCTGTAGACATTAAAAGGAAAATTATCAAATAATTTCGCAACCATCGTTTCCCGCCATTTACAAGAGAACCCGAAAATGGTGTTATTATTATTTTAAAAGATGTGCTGCTGAGAGTTTTTTTGCTCAGCGTTGGCACCTTTTCATTGCAAAGCGGTGGAAATGTAAATTCAAAAATATGTTGACGTGCAAAAATGTACACAACGTGCTTACTTGCAATAAAGAAAAGACATTGCCACATTTCAATGGAGCTTTGCCCCACCTACAAAACTACTTGACCATTTAAGCAGTACCTATCATTTTGTGGGGGACTTATTACAGGTTTCATATTGCATAATCATAATCAGTATCATTTTCTACTACTCTCGCAACATAACAAAAACAATGAATAAATCGCTTCGATTTCTTACTATTTTCTGAATTCTTAGTTAAGCTGTTTTTTTCGAATCCCAACTTGTACAAAACTTTATTTTAAACCAATAATTTTAATAAAAAACGGAGATATTTTTACATTTATTCATTATCTTGTACAACTTGCGGTTGATGGTGGGACAGAATCTGGCATTGTCATTTGACTTTGACTTTTGAGGCGAAATTGTAAACAAAATCTACAAACAGTCGAAAGCACATCAAATGTAACTTTTTGAACATTGGATCGTTTTTATTATCTGCGCCATAAGAGTTGAAATCGTAATCTGTTACCATTATTCTGTTGTCGAGTCTAACGTCACGAACTAGCGTCATTTTGGATCAATTTAGCCGGGATTTGAAATACGTTTCATATTGCAGTGGTTTTGTATGACATATCAAGTATATTTGAATTAGAGTTTATTGTAAAAAAAATTACACAGTCGTTATTTGTGGTATTTGTAAATAATAAAATTAAAATAATGCCTAATAATTTATATAATCTGTTTTGGCGTATATTTTAAGCAAATGCTTTGTAATACCTATATCTACTAGTCTACCTACATTAATATCAATCACATGTCATCTCCTTTGCCTCAACTTTTTGTAAAGTAGTCGTTTTTGTTTTTTGTACTAAAACAATTAACTCGTCTGTGACGAGATTTAACACTAACCACGCGCGTAGCAAGTGCTACGCGTCGTAGAGCTCTGCTACGTTTTGTATTATCATTTCGTAGCTCGCAGAGCTACACGGCTACGACATAGAACGGGATAAATAAGTAGGTTATGTTTAATCGACTGACGGAACGAGGGTAATGTTTTTCGATTCATTTGTTGCGTCATCCCTTTGTTGCGCCTAATATTAGCGTAAAATTAGTCCATAAAACAATTCTTTACCACACTTTAAAAAGGCTTAGTCGCAAAGACATTGACAAGTACATGTAATTTTTGACAGGTTTTGAGAATTTTGACAGTTCTTGACAGCCCTTGTCATTTTTGACAGTTCCTGTCATTCTTGACGGTTCTTGTCATTTTGGCAACAGTGTGTCTATCAAAAGTTATAGAATCCAACATTTGGGCGACATTACTATTGTAATTTTCGCCCGTAAGCAACTCGCCCACTATCATTAAAGCATGTGGGCCAGTTTACTACGTGAAAATTTACAAAATGAAAACTGGCCCGTGGACCAGATATTTTGTGGGCGAGTTTGCGACTAACAGCCTTACTTATAATCGATGATTAAAATTAATACCTTGTTTAATAATTGTTTAAAAAAATGTTCACTTATAAACACTATTTAAAGTTAATCAACTCCTGAAGAACCAAATAAGTAGCCGTCAGTTTATACAACGTCGTATGCTTAATTAACAAAATGGCGGTCCGAATTCGGAACCGCTGATTCCATTTGATACTGATGAATATTTTTAAGGACTTTGGAGTAGGCATTACCCCAATTTAGGCCAAATTTCCGTTCTTTTTTTAAATTCATTCAGCAGTGTTACCGTACCTAAAAAATTTTTCGTGTTTAAAATGACGATTAGCTAATCACTGCTTAAATAACGTTTATAAGTAAAAAAAGGTTAATCACTTATTAAGAGTTTAAATAATGATTAGTTAATATGTTGCTCAGTGTTAGAGCACGAGGGAGAAAAGATCTATAAAATAACAAGGGTATAAAATAATATTGAATAAAGTGTAATAAGATTGATTGGTTTTATAAAATTACTTGAAACACAAAGAAATTAAAATACGAATAATAAATGAAATGTGTCAACTGTCGGAAGACGACAAATTAAAAGTAAATCCTCAAAGAGGTTCCTCAACACTCAGTGCTTGGTTAGTGTTTTTTTATAAGTAAGAGGATAAGACTAAGTATTACAGCCGGTCTTTCACAGTCAATGCTGTCAAACTGTGGAACGATCTCCCGTCACCCATCAGACAGGCCAAATCACTGGCAATTTTCAAAAATCTTTTGCGCCATCACTATCAATCTCAATGTGGATATCTACATGAGAAGAAGTAATTACCCTTTTATTTCTACATTTCTCCTCCCTACATTTGTGTGTAAATTATTTAAGTGTAAGTATGTATATTGTTAGTTAATTAGGTATATATTTATTATTGAAATAGGTATATGTAATTTATTTATATTTTTATTAAGTAGTTTATTGTATTATATTGTAGGTTTATTTAACATATTTGAATACAATAGGTATTTTATTGCTTTTATAGTATTGTATTATGACATTTTTGCACCCGCTACGCTGTTTTTGATACAATATCTCCATCACCCGAAGGTTGCCTGGAAGAAATCGCTTAAAGCGATAAGGCCGCCTGTCTGTACACTAGCTAACTTTGGTTTTATATGTAACTGATGTATTTTCATTTGTGTGCAAATAAAGTATATTTGATTTGATTTGATAAGCCTTTAAAAAGCAATAAATAACTTACTGCACATTACCAACCTATAAAGCGAAAATAAATCTAGTTAAAATATTCACAGTCCCTCGTAGTACGTAATTCTCAACTGTCGTCGTGCATTTTATTAAGATTGCGCCTTCACAAAGGAAATATGGTCATTATTTTGAGTTATAGTGTGTTCAATGATGCTCATAGCTTGGGAGTATATTATGTGGTACTCGTACTACGAGGTCATACATAAAAGTACTGTTTAAAACATAAAAGTATATTGGGGGCCTCAATAAGTTTGAAATCTCAAGAACTACTTGACCGTAAGTAAAGATTATTTTACTAGTAGATTAAACAATCCATCTATCATCATATCAATCTAAAAAATCGATTTAAATAGTCTATGTAATAGTAAAGGATTTTCAAAAATTAAGAAAATCCCAACCTTAATAACTATCTTGAATACTTTTCTCTGTGTAAGATCGTATTGCTTTGCATTTGACTACACTTTTGAATCTATAAATCACATTCATAAAAAATATTTCAAAAAACAAAAAACCCGACTGTAAAGGAGAAAGACCATCGCAGGCCCACCCTTGATAGAGCTGTACTGTTTTTGAGACAACATTCATCACATAATTTCTACCTCGGTTAGATAGAAATTGTACTGGGAAATTTATCAATTCATATTTACAAATAAATTAGTTACATATCGACTTTTATTCCATTTTGAATGCGTCATTTCCTGATCAAACTCAAAATGGCTCTTATCAATAAAACTGTTCCCAAATGGGGGAACAGTTTTATTATATATATTGTGAAGTATGATGTCAGCCTAATCTTTAAGTCATGTTGATCGCAACGAGCCAAGAAGCATCTATACAGGGTGTAACGTAAAGGGTATATGAAGCCGAAGGGAGGGTGTTCAGTATCGGTAACTGAACAACTTTTGTTCTACGACTTTTCGAATAAAAAATAAAAATAAATTAATGTCTCATACAAATCGATCAGCTGACCGGTACGAAATGTATGAAAAGTAAAAAAAAAAATTCGCGAAAATCGAAAAGTCGTAAAACAAAAGTTGTTCAGTTACCGATACTGAACACCCTCTCTTCGGCTTCATATACCCTTTACGTTACACCCTGTATTGTGCTAAACTCCTTGAATATAATTTCAGTTTTAAGCAAAGAGAATGTACCTATTACGACGTCTTGGTATAAAAACTATAAAATGGCCAGACGTCACTATTGACGACAATGACACTTAGAAGTCACGTCACATAAAAAGGAGAAGTAACATTAAAAAGAGTAATACTCCTTGTGTAGCCTTAAAAAAATGTCTTAAGCTCTTCTTTGTGATATTACCGTAAGGAGCAAACTCTTTGTTAGTATTCTTCCCTTTATTTTGGTGACAGAATCTTAGAAAGTTATTTGTTGTGATAGGTAACCTAACCTAAATCTTCGAAATAAAAACGCAAGTTTAAAAGAATCCCATATAATAAACGGTTTATTTGTACAGCCTTTGTAATGTATGTCTCCTATTTAGTGTCTAATTTGAGCTATCTCAAAAAAAAACATATGAGCGCTCTATGGCCATTTGACCAATGTCCTTTTTAACACTGTTTGGTTAATTTTTATAGCCTGTCACTCCTACAATCAAGACGAATCTAACGACACCTCATATGTGAAAATCCATCAAGCCGTTTAGGCTGCAGGGTGTGCCAAAGAATTAGACATACATACCTACTCTCACATACATACATACACTCGAAATACATACCCCTCCTTCTTGCGCAGCCTGGTAAAAATACAGCAAATGGTTCTGGTCTTCCAAAGATTAAATTTACAAAACTTTTACATCAGAAATGGTTGTCTTCAGCTCCCGGAGTGAAATCTACATTTCTCAAGTCGGTCTGTCCGTTTGAGTGACAAGTTCCTTCCACTTTTCAGCATTTCAGCTTGCGTCTTATGAAAATGTCCGGTCGGTCCCATCTCGGCTCGGACCCGGCAGATTTGCAATTTAGCCTAAATCGGATGTGGGTACAAGGATCCCGTGTAGAATTTAAATGTAACGCCCAAAATTGGAACGTGATTCCGAATTTAGTTTGTAATTTTAATTAGTTGAATTCTAACGTAAGCTAAATCGTGCTGGAGTTGGGATTTTAGTTTCAAATGTGTAATTCGAATTTTACCTTAATCAGGCCCCTGACACTACATACAACAGATATAAATATATATGTCTTAAGGGCCTTCCATGAGCCAACTAGCGCCGCCAATCTTGAAAAAATAATATCTTCCAATTTAATCAATTTTATTAAAAAAGCTTTTTACAAAATGTTTATTAGGACGAATAGTATTTTTGAATATACAATACATGGCATAATTGCGACAAGCTAAGTTGTAGTTCACAAATGTGCCAAAAACGACCGTTTTTCACGACATTGAATCACGTTATAATAAGCATTTAAAAAATAGTATTTATCGTAATAAACATTTCGCAAATAGCTTTTTTAATAAATTGATTATATTAGAAGATATTATTTTTTTAAGATTGGCGGCGCTAGTTGGCTCATGGAAGGCTCTTAAGGCTGCTGTTTGCGCGGATTTTCAGTTTTTCTATGAAGACTACGGCACTAAGTATTCAAATTAAACGACTGATTTTTTTTATAGCAATCTGGGGGTGTTCATTTAGGGACTGATGAATACCGATCTACGATTAGACAAACTTCGCTCAATAGAAAAAAAATCACAAAACCATTCCATGTTTCGATGGAAGTACTCGCTCGACCGATGGGATGTACCCGCTCGGCGACATTCGCCCGGCGATGAACTATAAATGTTATATCGCTGCATCTCTTTCGTTTACACGGAATGTACTATCTATTGTACGTTTCTTGCGCGAAAAAATAGCCCATGGTTACTCGCCGGCGGCCTATAGCTACTATACTCGACACTCGCTGCTCGCCCACTCGTTTTATAGTTGATAGCTTTACTCGCTACTCGCTCATCGCCCGCGGTGGGACACACAATCTGTCATTTTATTTAAAAATCATGAATGTAACCTATATCATAGAAGGACGAGTGTGATGGAATATGTATATAGGTATGTAAACCGAAGCCCAATTCAAGTGTCTTATTTTGAAAACAAAAACTACCCTACCCTACTAATATTTTAAGCTGTTCTGTGATTATTGCATAGTCATTTTCACATTATTAGATCGGATTACAATATTTTCACAATGTTGAACAGGTTAGATCAATCAACCCCCTTACCATGAGCTCTTATAGCTATGATTGACTGTAATCGTCTGCAGGATGACGTGGACGCAGTGTATCAGTGGAGCTTGGCAAACAGACTTTTATTTAATCCGTTGAAGTGCAGTGTGATGTCTTTTGCTCGAGAGCCGAACCCTTTGTTGACAACTTATCGTCTCGGGACTGAGTCTATCAGCCGAGTAGATTCTGTGACGGATCTCGGTGTACTTTTCGACACGCGGCTCACATTTAATGAGCACATTAAGTCGCTCGCGACAAGCTGTTTTCGCCGCTTAGGATTTGTGATTAGGAACGCTCGTGAATTCCGAGATCCCAAAGCGATACGACTTCTATTCTCAGCTTTGGTGCGTAGTAAGATCGAAGCGTCAGCCATCGTCTGGAGCCCTCACGAGAGCATATACATTCTGCTACTGGAGAAGGTCCAAAAGGCTTTTTTGCGTTTTCTCTATAAGAGACTGTATGGATATTATCCATTTCTATACCCAACGAAATTTCTATTGGGTGTGTTGGGCTTCAACTCGTTGGAGGTGAGGCGCAATTTCGCCTTAATGTCGATGGTGTGCCGTGTTCTCCGCGGTGAGGTAGATTGTCCGGAGTTGGTGGAGGCAGTTTGTTGCCTGAACGTCCCGGATAGGTACCTGCGCGCGCGCCGCCACCCCCTGCTGGCGCCCGGCACTGCGCGCACGGCCGCGCACCGCGCCTCGCCACTCGTGGCCGCGCCGGAGCGTCTCAACGCGCTGCTGACAGCGGCACCGCATTGCGACCTGTTCGCCGACCCGCTGTACTCAGTACTCCGGGAATGTTTGTTGTTTTGCGAGAGGATGGATGAATGACGAATAATTGACATTTATTATTGTGTTGTACTTGTTTTTATTTATTGTATATATACCTATTTAATTGCTATAATGAGGCGTGATAACTGTAATACTAATATAATTGATTTAATGTTCCAATAATGTAATTAATGAATGAAATGTATAGTGCATAGGTATGTAAACTGTAATGCTATACTTTTTTTTAATGAATAAATAAATAAATAAAATAAATAGCAGGATTACTTCAATAATACTTTGTTACTTCGTACAATGACGACCTTAAAGTGAGTTAATTAAGGTCGTCATTGTACGGGGTAACTAAGTATTATTGAAGTAATCCTGCTATAAGAGCTCATGTTAAGGAAGCTGTTCCTTCAGTGTCTCATCACAACAGGTAATTAGACGATCATATTTGTTAATATGCTCATACGATATATTACGTAATAACATAAACGACTATTTCCACTGGCCATAAACGCCATTAAAAGAATCCCCGAGTGAGTCGCATGATCACAGCCAAACTGCCACTTATATTAATTAACACAGGTTAAACCGACAATTTGCTCGCAAAACGAATTGAATATAACTATCCATCCAATTACGGGAATCGAATTATAACATTCATTTACGGAAGTGAATAATTGATAATACATATACTTGTAATAAAGAGAAAACATAAAGAGACTTTAAATGACCATGCCAGATTCTGCCCCACCATCAACCCCAAGTTGTACAAGATAACGAATAAATGTAAAAATATCTCCGTTTTTATTAAAATTATTGGTTTCAAATAAAGTATACATATATAATAATTTGTACAAGTTGCGGTTCGAAAAAAACAGCTTGATAATAAATTCAGAAAATAGTAAGAAATCGAAGCGAATTATTCATTGTCTTTGTTATCATTTTCTACTACTCTCGCAACTCCTACTGATTATTATTTTGCAATATGAAACCTGTAATAAATCCCCAACAAAATGATAGGTACGGTACAGCTTAAATGGTCACGTAGTTTTGTAGGTGGGGCAAAGCTCCATTGAAATGTGGCAATGTCATTTCTCGTTGTATACTAATTATTACTTACTCAACAGTATACATTATACGTATGTGTGAAGGAATTCAAAGGGAAGTACCTACGCGAAACGACGCGTTCCGATACGACAGACGGATTGAATGATGTTCTGTGACGTTTTTGCCGTTCCATATCAAGATGCCGAACGAAATCTATTTCCAGCATCAATTTTCCCATGTCAGGCTTTGAAGTTATTTTATGGAAGGCGACGGTCGTTATCATGAAGCAAGGAATGCTCTATGGAGGAAACCATATTTACATCGTACGGTGGAACACAGAGAAAGGTGTACAGGAGAGTTTTTAAGGTTGAGATTTTCTCAAAAACTACTTGACCTATTGCAAAAATTCTTTCACTGTTTGATAGATAAAAGTTAAAACTATATACTGTAAAAGAATTATTAAATTCGGTCCAGTAGTTTTTGAGAAAATCTCAACCTTACTGAGGCCCTGTATATTTATCTCTGTCTTCGACTCACACCGCGTGTGATATCTCTTTCTTACTTTATGAGAGTTAAAACCCTTGTAGCACGGGTCAGCGTTAGCGATCGACGCAACGCCGCGGAGCTGTCAAAGTGACATTATTACAAGGCGTTTGACATTCGTTTGACAGCTCCGCGGCGTAGCGTATAACGCGACTCGTGCTAGCAGCGCTATCCTCTTAATCAGATATCAGAACATAATCTCCTTTGTATATTTTAGCACACCAACAAAACATACTTTAGGCATTCTCCGTAGACCGCTGCGAATTTTTTTCCTTCATCATAGTGTTTTATCTGTTATTAAATATAATAAAGTGTAATTGGTGTAAATGACAATGCCAGGTTTAAAATAAAGTTTTGTACAAGTTGCGATTCGAAAATACAGCTTAATTAAGAATTCAGAAAATAGTAAGAAATCGAAGCGATTTATTCATTGTTTTTGTTATTCTTTTATAGGAGTTGCGAGAGTAGTAGAAAATGATACTTATTATGATTATGCAATATGAAACCTGTAATAAGTCCCCAACAAAATGATAGGTACAGCTTAAATGGTCACGTAGTTTTGTAGGTGGGGGGCACGCTCCATTGAAATGTGGCAATGTCTTTACTTTCCTTCTCTCCTTCTTTCCTTCTTTTCCTTCTTTCCTTTTTTCCTTTTTTCCTTTTTTTCTTTTTTCCTTCTTTCCTTTTTCCTTCCTTCTTTCTTTCTAAATACGATTCTAATGTGCGTAAGGCATATTGTATCACCATTTCTCTTTATCATCAGTCGATCGATACTCGCGCCATCCAACGCCGATGAGGAGATAGGCACTCTTCACTCGTACAACACTCAGCGATGCGTATTGTGAAAATACGATTGGTTGCGGACCTACTAATTGGTTCAATTTCGTGGTCCAATTAATAGGTCCACGGGAATCAGAATCGGTTATTGACACTGTAAGGTATAATAAAGTAGCAGTTACAGTTGCTTAGGTGGTACTTGCAGTGTACACAGATCGGGCATTCAATAAATTATATAAACAATAAAAACATGCAGTCATTTGTGAATAGGTAGGGAAATGTTTGTCAGCCATGATCCAATCAGTTTTAGGGGTAGGTAGGTATCAGTTCTAAGGTTTTCTAATTTTCGGGTGAAAATGGCCTTTTTACACATTTGTGTTACCGATTTATATGAGACATTACTATTATTAATATTTATTTAACCTTTTAAAAGTAATGTCTTAACATGTCTACGACTTTCTTAGAAAAATGTTACCGATAGATATCTACTGAGCATTCATTCCATTACAACAATAATAAAAATTAAAAATAACTATAATATTGATCTTAAAAAACTAAACTAAAGCTATATGTACAATAGATAGTTCACTATCTGGATGGCTTGCATTACAGATAGTTCAACCGATCCCCGTTGTCCGGCAACGTGCCCAAAATGCTGGCGGCATTTCCCCTCTAGGTCGCTAGGCTGATCTTGTTGAGCGTCAACTGTTGCCTAGTGGATACGAGGCTTAATATTAACGTACACAATCTGGATTCGCTACTACTTATTTATTTATTTTATTAATGGACTCGACAGTTCGTCATTTGTCAATGTCGTTACAGGAAATTCAATATAAGTATAATAGTATTATATCTTCCTTCAGAGGAGTCGCAGTAGCGTCTTCACCCTGGGTAGCCGTCTTCATGTCTTCATACAGAGGAGACGCCCGTAGCGTCATCACTCTGGACGAAGCAGCACGACAGTCACGTTCATTCCCGAGCTTGTAGCGGGAACTTTTGATAAAAGCTTGTAACTTCAGATCTTGCTCAAATTATGTATCCAATAAATCTTGCATAAATAACTTCACCATGCTGTCATTCGCGAACATTTTCTGATTAACTTAACGTGATATTAAACACAAAATAGCCACTGTAGACATTATAAAAAATATCAAATAATATTGCAACTGTCGTTTCCCGCCATTTTCAAGAGAACCCTCGATACTACTGTTTCAATACAGTCGACTACGCACAGTGAGCAATATTTGAATTGAATGGGGCATAAAGCAAGCGTGACAGTTTGTAAATACGCACCAGGATTACATTACCATAACATAATGCGGGCGTATTTCGGGCCCGGACATGGGCGTAATACCATTAAATGGGCCCCGGCGGCGGCACAGCGGTATGCCTGGACCCTTTTTTAAATATCTCCACGCAATAACATTTATGGATAAGGAAAAGATGGAATTTGATCTCAAGGATGTGGATCAAATTTTAGATAAACCTGTTCAATCGAAAACAGGCCTCAATAAGGTTGAGATTATCTCAAGAACTATTTGGTCGATTGTAAAAATTATTTTCTCTCAGTCAATGATTCTTTGAGAAAAAGACATTGCCACATTTCAATGGAGCTTTGCCCCACCTACAAAACTACGTGATCATTTTAAGCTGTAGTACTATCATTTTGTTGGGGACTTATTACAGGTTTCATATTGCATAATCATAATCAGTATCATTTACAAAAACAATGAATAAATCGCTTCGATTTCTTACTATTTTCTGAATTCTTATTTAAGCTGTTTTTTTTTCGAATCGCAACTTGTACCTACAAAACTTTATTTTAAACCGATAATTTTAATAAAAAACCGAGATATTTTTACATTTATTCGTTATCTTGTACAGTCGAAGACAGAGATAAGTATACAGGGGGCCTCAATAAGGTTGAGATTTTCTCAAAAACTACTGGACCGACTTTAATAATTCTTTTACAGTTACATAGTCTTAACTTTTATCTATCTAACAGTGTAAGAATTTTTGCAATAGGTCAAGTAGTTTTTGAGAAAATCTCATCCTTGAAAACTCTCCTATACACCTTTCTCTGTGTTCCACCGTACCTACCAAGTATTACGAAAAAGAATTATTTAATGTAAGTACACAAAGTTGATTACAATCATCATCATCATCATCAGCCCGTATCAGTCCACTACTGGACGCAGGCCTCTCCCAAAGCGCGCCAATCAACCCTACTCTCGGCGCTCTGCATCCAGTCTCTGCCAGCCATTTTGATTACAATACAAGACATGGAATAAGATGTACTTAAGGTGTGCTTAACTCTACGATAGAGTTCTCTACTGGTGGCTCGGCATGAATAGCACGAGGTGGAACACCCCAGGAGGTTTAGTCGGTACTCCGCCCCTTCAGGGCGGCGAGCCCGACATAATCAACACGCTCCCCCGGGCGTGGTGGTACACACGAAGACAGAGATAACGTATACAGGGGGCCTCGATAAGGTTGTAATTTTCTCAAGAACTACTGGACCGATTTTAATAATTCATTTACAGTACATAGTTCTAACTTTTATCTATCTAACAGTAAAATAATTTTTGCGATAGGTCAAGTAGTTTTTGAGATAACCTCAACCTTAAAAACTCTCCTGTACACCTTTCTCTGCATTCCACCGTACATGGTTACATGTTTTATCTGGGTAAAGTACATCAACGGTGCCTATTTAGATATAAACTGTTTTCAACTCATTATAACTCCCATGGCTTATTATCTGCATGTCTCCAATTGCGGTAATTCCATCCATGGAAATCATTTATCAAGGGTACGCTCACATACCGTCACGCAGCTCTGACGTAGAATTACCTTTTATGCGAATTTATATGGCTAATAAAATCCTGTGGGACGGCATATGAATTTAAAAAATGTTGAGTACAGGTTCTGTAGGGATAACTGTAATGTGACGTAATTAATGTTACTGCAAATTGTTTGTCCTATAGCAAATGTTTATACCTTAATGGTTTTTAAGAATCTAATTATTTAAACCGAACCACGAAAGGGTAATTAGATCATATTTGTTGACATTGTTCATAGAATCAGTAAACTGAAGTGGCAGTGGGCGGTCACATCTGTCGTAGAACCGATAACCGATCGGTTAGACGAGTTCTCGAATGGAGGCCACGAACGGGTAAACGTAGTGTGGGACGCCCCCGACCAGATGGAGGGATGACCTTCGCAAGATGGCTGGCAGGGATTGGATGCGGCCGAGAGTAGGGTTGAGTGACGTGCTTTGGGAGAGGTCTACGTCCAGCAGTGGACTGATACGGACTGATGATGATGATTTGTTTACAAAATAAAACACTTGATTTGGGCTGCTGTAAGTATGTAACCATTTACTATCGATATTTTTAAGTGCTTTTAAAATTGCCAATTAAATCTGAGCAGTCGATCAAATAAAAGTATTGCAATGTAATGTAAGGCATACATTATTGCATATTTCCACGGCGTAAAATACTACGGGGAGCATATTAAGTTACTCATATATTAGGGGAAAAAGTGGTTACAAAAGAAATTTTCCGACCGCTTTAACTTTTCAGGCGCGGCACTAGTGTTGGGAAAATGCGGTTTGATTTGCCATAGATTTTAAGACCAAAATTATCATAAACTCACGCTTGCGTCACGTGGGGGTCAGCAAATGTAATTTCCATCTGCTGAGATGCTGACACACCTTACTCGCTTTCTCTTACATTCATCAATCAATCTATTCCATTCATTCACCTTAGTCGGAAGGTGTGTGTCCGCTTACATTCCCATCCCAGTTCGGGTTTCTTCGGTAGCGGGACGTGACGGTGTCTGGACGACGACGAGACACTCCAGTATCTTCTCTCTTTTCACCTCTTTTTTTTCGGGGGGAATGTCATCATTATTATGATACCTCCTCGCCACGGGAAGGCGAGGATGATTATTAGTTTTATCAGCATCTGGACAAACTTCTCAAGTTTTAAGATGCTGGTGGCCAATCAAAATAATGTATTATTATACTTAATAGTAATGTTTAAAAAAAAAAAAATTATGTCGGACTCTTACCGACTAAAAGGTCTTTTTAAAGGGCCGTTTTTGTCCTGTCAAAGCCTGCGGGAACGAAATTTTTGTACTAATTTTCGCTAGAAATCTGGACATTGACGGCTAGTAAAAATCGATGCGGCTCAGCCCTCACCTCTGGACTATCTTCAAGAGTGTTTTGTTTAGGTGTCCATCGGTTATTATATCAACAAAAAATTTTAGTTCGACCCTTCTTCTCGCTATGCCTCTCCACTATTAAGGGCTGTTAGTCAGCTCCGCATATGTTCCTTCATCCAGACGGAATTGACAACCCCACCTATCTACTGAACTATATAAGAACTGTTTTTAATCAGCAACGCATAACTCAGGAGTTGTAGTGTAAATAACGTTTGTTACCTAAATTGTGTTTTTTATTATTTTGAACACAGTTGTTATTTAATCAAAGTCTCTGTTCAATTCTCTTGAAATTATCGCATTGCATGGGCTGTCAATATGCGGTGCAAATACGCCTTCACGCTCGTCCTACAGGCGACAACGAATTTTATTATTTGTGAATTATTGCATGAAAAACTAAGGTAGATTTCTTAAATTTCTTTTTGCATCAGTATCGTGTATAATTATTATCACATCTGAATCTTGATCACTATATCGAGGCCAAAACCACGGAAGTTCAAGACCACACCAACTTTGGTCTTGCACTTGCCCCTCCCTAGTTAGCGCGATCCATTATGCCGACCAAAAAGTACATTAACATACGTTGAACGTTGGAAATTCATAAATTCATAAAAAAGTTAGTGGCACTGACGGTAGCCGCGAATTTACATGTCTACTTTTGGGTTTATATGAAAGTTGGAGAGTGCACGTACTAATGAATGCTATGGACTGGTTAAAACCAGTATGTATTAAAATTAACTGCACGTTTGTTACTAGGAATTGTGGTTTGTTGTATAAGTACGTACTATTACTATATGCTTTCATATCACAGTCTAACTCTGATAAAAGTTACATTACCATCTGGTGGATATTAAGAGCCTTCCATGAGCCAACTAGCGCCGCCAATCTTTATTTTATTTATTTTATTAATGGACTCGACAGTTCGTCATTTGCCAATGTCATGTTACAGAAAATTCAATGTATTCAATAGTCTTCTATCTTCCTCCAGGGGAGTCGCAGTAGCGTCTTCACCCTGGGTAGCCGCGTCTTCTTGTCTTCATCCAGAGGAGACGTCGTAGCGATCACTCTGGACAAAGCAGCTCGACAGTCACGTTCACTCCCGAGCTTGTAGCGGGAACTATTGATAAAAGCTTGAAACTTCAGATCTTGCATAAATAATTCAATAACTTCATCGTACTGTCATTCGCGAGCATTTCCTGATTAATTTAACGTGATAACACAAAATAGTCCCTGTAGACGTTAAAAGGAAAATTATCTAATAATTTCGCAACCGTCGTTTCCCGCCATTTTCAAGAGAACCGCCGCCAATCTTAAAAAAATAATATCTTCCAATATAATAAATTTTATTTAAAATAGCTACTAGTACACATTGTTTATTACGATAAATACTATTTTTTAAATGCTTATTTATAACGTGATTCAATGTCGGTAAGTTGTAGTTCGCATAATTGCGAAAAGCGGCCGTTTTTGGCACATTTGATAACTACAACTTTGCTTGTCGCAATTATGCCATGTATTGTATATTAAAAAATAGTGTTTATCGTAATAAAGATTGTGTACATAGCTTTTTTAATAAAAGTTAATAATTTGTAAGATATTATTTTTTTAAGATTGGCGGCGCTAGTTGACTCATGGAAGGCTCTTAAGTAGATAGTTTTGTGCAGCCCCCTTACCATGAGCTCTCATAGCATAAATATACTACTTCAACAAGACTTTGTTATTTCGTACCATGACGAACTTAAAGTAAGCTTATTAAGGACGTCATGGTACGAAACAATAAAGTATTATTGCAGTAATCCTGCTATAAGAGTTCATGGTAAGCGGGCAGGACTCTGAAGCTCTACGACTTTTTAATTAAAATAATTTATTAAATATCACTTTTTAAACTTTCACGGTTTGTATACATATTAATTAGATAAAACGGGAATTACCGTGTAAAACATTTATTATTGATGTCTTGATATTTCGACAGCATTGCAGCCATCATGGTCACGAAATATCGAGACATCAATAATAAATGTTTAACACGGTAATTCCCGTTTTATCTAATTAATAAATTTATTAAATGTCTTCCAAAGAGAAAGTTGTTTGTGGCTCTTGTGATCAATTTACATTTTTGATTAGGTACACATATCGGTCAGGTTTTAACGCAGCTACATTTTTATAACAACTTGTACTGAGTAATCTCATTTGAAGTACTATCGTTTGTACCCTATTTGACGCTAACAGGCTCTTTCGTATTTTATTCCCTCCTTTATCAAAGCATACATTTGATTTACTCTTAACAAAGAGTCTGTAAAGTGTACATCGTATAAAAACGCGAGTTCCGTACATCCTCGCGACTAAAGTGGCTGAACGTGGTTACCTGCAAGGGCTTCATCCTGGAGTACTATTCTCTTAGCGCCAACAACCTTACAACTTTTTTATCTTCTTAAAATAGTTAAGTTAGATGGGACCGAAGGCCTAAATAATTATGGCTATTTTTATTATTTATGGGGTACCGCCTAGAATTGGAATAATGAGTAAGAGAATGCCAATAAATGTTTGGGCTTCGTATGCGCGTATTTTCAGTTTTTCTACGAAGGCTACGGCACTAACTACTAAAATTAACCGTCTGAAAAAATATATAGCAATCTTGGGGGATACACGATTGGACAAACTTCGCTCGATAGACATACCCTTTCCCCGTCTTTTAAAATGAAAATTAAATCTAAACTGAAATAGTTATTCATACAAAATATATATCAAAATGTAGGGTACTATAAATACTAGAGGTTGTTTAAAAAAATCTGATTTTTGTTGGCGTATTATTATTTCCCTGCCAAAATTCAACCAAAATTCATAAAAAATACTAATATCGAGGCACTGCGCCGTGCTCTTCACTCCGCCGCTGAGGGGCATCTTGTGTCTCACTCTTGCTTTTGACAACCATATAGCGCCTTAACTCATTTTGCAAGGAGTGCCAACGCTCGCTGAGGAAGGAAAGTGGCAAACTCAGCAGTACAACTACTAACACTACAATATGGTCTTATACAGAACGAAATAAAGATCATAGCTGGCCCAGAATAAGGTAGCTGGCAATAATATTGGAGATGTGCTTTTCTTCTTCTCAACGTTCCTCTTCTTGGACAACATCATGGCAATTCACCCTCTGTCCGGCTGTCCGGAACAAGGTGCCGGTGCTGCAGCCGAACCAATCACGTAAATTCTTTAGCCAAGAGTGTCTTCTCCTGCCAACGCTCCTCTTGCCACAAATCTTGCCCTGGATTATTAATTGCAGCAGGTTATATCGAGGGTTCCGCATAATGTGACCGAAATATTGGAGCTTCCGTCGCTTGACTTCCTTTAAGAACTACTTTTTGTCTACTCGTGACCATGATGGCTGCAATGCTGTCGAAATATCGAGACATCAATAATAAATGTTTATCACGGTAATTCCCGTTTTATCTAATTAATATGTATACAAACCGTGTAAGTTTAAAAAGTGATATTCCTTTAAGGGCCTTCCATGAGCCAACTAGCGCCGCCAATCTTAAAAAAATTATATCTTCCAATATAATCAATTTTATTAAAAAAGTTATTTACAAAATCTTTATTACGATAAATACTATTTTTCAATATACAATAATTGGCATAATTGCTACAAGCTAAGTTGTAGTTCATAAATGTGCCAAAAACGGCCGTTTTTCGCAATTATGCGAACTACAACTTACCGACATTGAATCACGTTATAAATAAGCATTTAAAAAATAGTATTTATTGTAATAAACATTTCGTAAATAGCTTTTTAATAAAATTTATTATATTGGAAGATATTATTTTTTTAAGATTGGCGGCGCTAGATGGTTCTATGAAGGCCCTTAAGAGTTCCATCTTTTTATCCATACGTTTCAACACCTCAATATTTGTCAGCCTGTTCCGCCACGATATCTTCAGGAGTCTACGATATATCCACATTTCAAAAGCCTCGATTTTCCTCATGCTTGCCTGTGTGAGTGTCCACGTTTCGACTCCATACAAGAGAACAGTCCATACGTAACAACGAATCCGCATTCTCGATGTGCCTTTATCGTTTATCATTGTCCGACAGAACCCTAAAAATGTGTCAATTCCTTTGAAAAGAAAGGCGTTTCTTTTCCCGTTTCTCGCACATAATATTTGTGTCAGCTCTTTCGTGAAGTTCCATTACTCGCTTCGCATACTGTCATTCAATATTTCCCTAAGATCTCACTTGAAAGGAAATTCATTTTGTCATTTCTGTGAGTATATTGTTTGGTAAGTGTTTGTGACTGCCGATGTCGATTTCGTACGGGCTGAAAGATATCTTTGTAATTCAATTTTGATTTAATTCTATTCTTTTATCGAATTCTATGCCTTACTTGTTTTTCTTGTCTTAGGTTTGGTCCCTAAACCACACGAGAGTTTCTGTAATTTTTGTCAGATCTTGTCATTTTTGTCAGATCTTGTCATTTTTGTCAGATCTTGTCATTTTTGTCAGATCTTGTCATTTTTGACAGTATCTGTAATTTTTGACAGTTCTTGTCATTTTTGTCAGATCTTGTCATTTTTGTCAGATCTTGTCATTTTTGACAGTTTCTGTAATTTTTGAAAGTATCTGTAATTTTTGACAGTTCTTGTCATTTTTGTCAGATCTTGTGATTTTTGTCAGTTTCTGTCATTTTTGACAGTTTCTGTCACTTTTGACAGTTTCTGTCATTTTTGATAGTTTCTGTCATTGTTGACAGTTTCTGTAATATTTGACAGTTCTTGTCATTTTTGACAGTTAAAACTGGTATAGATGTGGACAATAAATCAATTTGATATCTCCATTAACGTAACCTTTGGAGCGGGGTTAGTTGACCAACTCACATTTTAGAAGTACCTAGTCAACTCACCCGGGTACTGGGTGAATCGACCACTAATAATTTGAGAAGGTGACATCTCACTGGTGTTATTTTTGGAGGGCGAGATTTTAGCCACCGAAGCCGAAAAAGTTTTAAGTATTTTTATTTATAAACAAGTTGTTTACGGTACGGAATCAAATAAGAGTTTTTTATTTTAAAATCTTGGATTTTTAGAGACTCCACGGTAATTCATAGACAGTTTATTTAATTTATTGCTGTAATGTATGAAACTGTGAAAGAAGACTGAACGTCGCGCGGTTGCCGCTACCTTGCTTTGCCGCTGACGCTCCGTCAACCTTTCCAGCTGTCATTATGTCTACGGAATTTGATCTTTGCAAGATGCTCGACCTCAAAACCGTCTATGAATCCGTCTGAATCTCGGTCTAAGCTGAATCGCTTTATTGAGCTAATTAAATCCGCCAAAAATTGGCGAAATCTCATTCCAAAACGGGTAACAATAGGTAATTCGCTTAATAAGCTCTGATAGTTCCGTTGAGCTCAATCGAGGTGGAAGTTGTTCGGAAAGAAATAAAGGCCACATGTGAACGCCATAATGAGGTTAATAGCCACTTTGTCGATCCTCTTTTGAAACGTTCGCCAGGGTGGGAACACATTAGCGATGGCGCAAGTTATGAGAAAAGTTACCCTTTTCTTTATAACTCAATAAATACAGGTAATACGGAGAGCTCCGTGGCGCAGTGGTTGTCATTGGTCTTTTTTTTCTTTTTTTCAATTCATTTAGTTGGAACAAAAAACAGGTTACATTAAGGATTACTTAATTACTTAAGAATTTGAATTACGCATTATCCATGCTCGGTGAATAAATTAGAACATGATGAAAAAATTCCTTGACTTGAACCTGCGACCCTCACGGATGACAAGGTCAGAGCCCTTTATTACCGTTCTCAAAACCCAATGAAAATGAAAGTTCTCAATGAAATTATACCATGTCATGGTGCGCCAAACAGAGACGCCGCTACACCAATGCCATTGCACTGTCCCTTTCACGGCCGCTATGACATGATTTGATCGTTTTGAGAACCGTAATAGGTGGGGTGCGCCGCGTCGATTTTTACTAGCCGTCAAAGTCAGATTTTTTTTGCGAAAATTAGTACAAAAATGACCATGCCAGATTCTGCCCCACCATCAACCGCAAGTTGTACAAGATAACGAATAAATGTAAAAATATCTCCGTTTTTATTAAAATTATTGGTTTAAATTAAAGTTATGTACAAGTTGCGAGTCGAAAAAACAGCATAATTAAGAATTCAGAAAATAGAAAGAAATCGAAGCGAATTATTACGTTTTTGTTATTCTTCTATAGGAGTTGCGAGAGTAGTAGAAAATGATACTGATTATGATTATGCAATATGAAACCTGTAATAAGTCCCCAACAAAATGATAGGTACAACTAAAATGGTCACGTAGTTTTGTAGGTGGGGCAAAGCTCTATTGACATGTGGCAATGTCTTTTCGTTCGCGCAGGCTTTGACAGGACAAAAAAGGCCGGTTAGCCCCCCAGGCCCTAACCGCTATCGCTCATGAGTTTGCGCCACAACACTATCCGAATGACAACAATAGACTCGTAGGGATGTGCAACGAGCTTTTAGCGTTATTTGATGATTTTCCTCTTTCAGTTTAAGATAAAGGTCAGCAGTTATCCGCTTTTTAACCGCTATAAATGGAGCGATAACGTTTTGTCCCATTGAATCGACTTGGCTTCTTTGTACTTTGGGATTTTAACTGGCTATAGTGTTTCGCGTTGATTTTTATATGGGCATAATGTTTTGTTGGTTTTCCATGGCTTTCAACTACGGGAAACGATAATTTTGCGTCTTTCAAGACTTCCTATACTAGCGTCTTTGGAGCGTCGACGTCTGGTTAGCGTCGGCGCAGCGTCGACGCGACGCTTGCGCGGCGACGCCTCACGCCAACGGGGTCTTTCATTTTCCTTGGACGATAATGCAACGCTCGAAAGCCGCCGTTGGCGTGACAGTGCCGCCGCGCAACCGTCGCGTCGACGCTGCGCCGACGCTGACAAGACGTCGACGCTCAACAGATGCGGAGGGGCTGGCCTATATAGGTACGTATGTTTGTGTATTCTATATAGATACCTACTTGTTTGCATTCGATGTATAGATCGGTCCATTTACTTGACTATCAACCCTATTAATTAAAAGTATCATAATTTTCTGCCTCCAAAATACTTTTCTAAGAAATTATTGCCGCGTTTCTTTCCGCGAGCTTTAGAAAATTGATAACAAAGTCACGTTGATAATCCTGTTACGAAGTAGTAATAGATTTTCGAGGAAAATAAAATGGGTAAATGTTTTTTAAACATGAAAATAACAAACAAAATACCAGTTTTTCTAAGAAATTGTTGGGAGAATAAATAAGTAACTTTTGGCTTCTTTGCACGAGTCATCGATCTAGAAAATTAATATCGGAATCACAACGATAATCCGGTTAGGAAATACTGATAGATTTTGGGGAAAAACTGATGAAAAAATGTAGTTTGTATGTAGGTACGTAACATAATGTGATGGCAGAGAGTTTTAAACGACTGTCGTAGTAGGATTATAATGTTTTCCGAATAAATTTTGAAGATGAGGTGTCATTAGATTCGTTTTACTGCTATTTTCTAGAAATATAAATTTTGATGTTGTTGTATGTTGTATGTAAGGTGTATGTGTGTGTGTGTGTGTGAGAGAGAGAGAGAGAGAGAGTATGTATGTATATGTATGTAGCCAAAAACAAAGCGGCTTAAATTTTTGGCAGTCGGGTTTATGGTTTTTAAATTAATTGCATTCAGTTCTTTCCAGACACCTATTTATTTTTAAATGAAATTAGTAAATCAATCAACTGCATACTGGTCTGTAAAATAATTACATAAATCGTTAGAAACAATCTCGGACCGACAGCTTTAATTTCCGTGAAATCTAATTAAAATTAACGTTTTGGTAGAGCAAGCTGTCTTAGCGGGCGGCCGACTCAAAACCGCAATTTATCTACTCGGCCGCTTCGATAAATTAATCCGGCCACTCGTAAACAACGTTCGCACTCTTGCGGTGATGTAACGATGTTTCTACTGAACATTATACTTAATAAATAATACACAAAATAAACGTTACTAATTATATTGAGAATTTTAAATGACAATGCCAGATTCTGCCCCACCATCAACCGCAAGATGTACAAGATAACCAATAAATGTAAAAATATCTCGGTTTTTTATTAAAATTATTGGTTTAAAGCAAAGTCTTGTACATCTAGCGAGTCGAAAAAAACAGCCTAATTAAGAATTCAGAAAATAGTAAGAAATCGAAGCGAATTCATTGTTTTTGTTATTATTCTATAGGAGTTGCGAGAGTAGTAGAAAATTATACTGATTATGTTATATGAAACCTGTAATATGTTCGATTTCTTACTATTTTCTGAATTCTTAATTAAGCTGTTTTTTTCGACTCGCAACTTGTACAAAACTTTATTTTAAACCAATAATTTTAATAAAAAACGGAGATATTTTTATATCTATTCATTATCCTGTACAACTTGCGGTTGATAGTGGGGCAGAATCTGGCATCGTCATTTAAAATTTGTATAAATTAATTGTACTTAATAAAATTGTAAATTAATTAAATTATAATGGTTAAAATTTATGATATGTCTTTTATCACTTTTTAAACTTTCACGGTTTGTATATGTCGTGGTCAGATCGTTAAATTGAGCATTTCATGAAATCGTCAGTCATTTCATGAAATGGTGGCATTTCATGAAATCGTCATGTTGCGCTGGGCATATCGTTTAAACGTCAACGTTCGTCGATTTGTCCAACGACGTTTGGTCAGATCATTAATGTAGGGTGCCCATTAAGGATGTAAGTAATAATAATTCAAAATATACTTATTACGAACTTATTTATTGTTCTAGTCAGTACCAAATTAAAAAATATATATGTTACAAAATTCTTACAAGCATTTCAAACCAATTGTCCACTGGAATTAAATATACGAAATATTCATATTGAAAACATTAAAACGAGAATAAAGATGTTTTTATTACATGTTTTTATTATTATTATTATATTTATTACCTAATAAAATAAGTACAAAATTGTATTATAATATTGTAGTTAAAATGTTTCGTTTCACATACGGTATACCTTTATGAAATTCCGTTAGTATTTCAAAACATTTCTCCATCGTAATTATACGAATAGTAGGATCATGAATGCATTTCTTCTTGTATATTAAAAACTTGTAATTCCAGTTTTTCCATGATGTAATATTTTGTAATCCAGTAAATTATAGTCCGTCGACTTTCGTTGCCTGGTCACCCTACTTTCCTTTATTTGTTGTATAACCTAAAAATGAAAATTATGTATGTTAAATTTCTAGGATTCAATTATTAAAAGTAAATAAGTACATTTTAGATACTTAGATGAGATTTTAAAAGGATATAAACTAAATATTGTCATTTAAATAGGTACTAACCTGTGAAATGTATTCCCAAGATTTTTTTTTGTAAATTGAGGTTGGTTTTTGCGTGACTGTTATAAAATTCACACCGTTTCGTATAGTAACACTTATTCAAGTTTCCAACACACTTTCTTATATAATTTGCACATTTTTATTCACTTTTCAACATGAATCCGCATTATTTACTTACGCACACAAACATAAACAATGACAAAGCGCGCTCTCAGCGCCTCTAGCGGTAGTTCTTGCCATTTTTCTACGATATGGCCAATTGTGTTTGGTCATATCATGAAATAGCCGTGCGTTTGTTGGACATATCGTAAAACGTTTTCTATTCATTGATCTGGCCAAGCTATTTCATGAAATGACCAATAGACATTTGACGATTTCGTGAAATGCCACCATTTCATGAAATGGTCGACTATTTCATGAAATGTTCAATTTAACGATATGACCACGACATATACATATTAATTGGATACTACTAACCTACTCGTGGCCATGATGGCTGCAATAATGGCTGAAATATCGATATATCAATAATAAATGTTTAACACGGTAATTCCCGTTTTATCTAATTAATATGTCTTTTGTCTGTTGTACGGTTTAAAACAGAGAAAAGTGTACAGAAGGTTGAGATTTTCTCAAAAAGTACTTCTTATTGAAAGTTAAAAGGCGATGTTGTTGATGCAGCAAATAAAATAGTGAATCCGCATTGTGTGGCCAAGCGGCTGGATTAATTAATCTGAGTGGTCGTAAACAAGGTTCGCAATATCCCATATTGCGGTCATCAACCACAACGTTGTAACCCGAGATTATATTGTTTGTATTGACAGGAATCAGAGTCTTATATCTTTATTGCAAGTAACCGCAAGTTGTACAAGATAACGAATAAATGTAAAAATATCTCCGTTTTATATTAAAATTATTGTTTTAAAATAAGCCGTATGCAGCCGGACCGATGGGCCCGGACTGTCACAGAATGGGTGCCATCGGACGGTCGCCGGCGTCGGGGCAGACCTCGGCGTAGGTGGAGAGACGATATCGTTAGATACAGGGATGGGTGGCTGGAAGAGGCTCAGGACAGGGATGGATGGAAGAGGAGGGGGGAGACCTTTGCCCAGCAGTGGGACAATATATAGGTTAACAAAAAATAAAAAGTGACACTTCCCAGCATGACATCTTTTTTTAAATAACTACATAGGTAACGGTTCTCTTGAAAAAGGCGGGAAACGACGGTTGCAAAATTATTTGATAGTTTTTATTTTAAAGTCTACAGTGATTATTTTGTGTTTAATATCACGTTAAATTAATCAGAAAATGTTCGCGAATGACAGTATGGTGAATTTATTGAATAATTTGAGCAAGATCTGAAGTTTCAAGCTTTTATCAAGAGTCCCGCTACAAGCTCGGGAGTGAACGTGACTGTCGAGCTGCTTCGTCCAGAGTGATGAACAAAAACAAAAAACTAAACTAAACCATTTAAAAATCCTACCTTTTTTTTTTCGGGGGGAAGTTCATCTAGATATCATGATACCTCCTTGCCACGGGGAGGCGATGATAGTTATGTCGGACTCTTACCGACTAAAAACCCCTCGGTGTTCCGTCTCGCCGCCCTATGGCGGAGTCACGGGGAGACTTGCGAATTACTACCGCGACTACGCCGGCGTGTGTCCGAAAGTAAAAATCCTACCTAGCCAAACGATTATTATGTAATGCTTGTCTGTCAAAATCTTTTTGGCCATTCTTTTGTTATCGTTGTCATGTTGGTAATACTCCGGAATATTGTATAATCTTACGTTACGAGTGTTTGTGTCGAGGCGAGGATGTTTATAGGCCTGCACTGCTACTCCCTTAAGTGCACTCTTGGCCATTGCTCAAAACGGTTCCCAGTAACGACCCGCGATTTGTTACTAGACGGGGGTTAGTGAAAATGTACTCCATGTTTTATGGGGTTAACACGCATGATTGAGGATTAGGGGATGGACGGCATGCTTCCTGACACATTTATTTTATTTATTTATTTCAGATTTTGTCCAACATAACGGGTTGCCCCAAGGCGTAGGACAGCGGGGTTTCTCTCACCTCTTCTTCATATACCTATAATGTAAGTAAGTATGACAGCAGGGTTACTCTCACCTCTTATAGCGATCCAGTTTAGGTTCCTAAACTGAACCGAATCGCTATCTGCTACAATGACGTTTGACGTTTGGTATTGGTCATGTTACGGACCAGCTGGCAACGTCGCGCGGTGTTACGCTTTCGCACGCTAACGCACACCACAGCTAATCTTTTTTCTCGGTGTATCATATTTAACAAAACAAGAATCTATACCACAGCCCAAATCAAGTGTCTTATTTTGTAAACAAATCTGATCGTCTATTTACTTGTGATGTAACACTGAAGGAACTGATCATTGTGAAAATAAAGTGCTCCGATCTAACAATGTGTGATTATAAGTGTATGTATTATTTCATAAGTTTATTTATAAAATGTTAGGTATGTAATTAGTAGGTATGTATTTATATATATATATGTGTAAAATCAATATTGCCTTTTTTTTTAATATGTTTATTTTTGTTTATTTGATGTAGTAATTAAGTATATTATTTAATGTGTAGGTGATTTGATATTTATAGCTTATATTGTACATGTACGTATGTCTATACTACAATATATAAACATTCTCTATCCGGAACAGGCCAGGCTGGAAGAAATCTCTTTATTAGAGATAAGCTCGACTGCTGTACATCTGCTTTCTTGAAATATTGTGTCTGTATTATTTTTTTCGTGTACAATAAAGTATAAAGTAAATGTGAAAATAACTAAGCAATAATCACAGAACAGCTTAAAATGTTAGCCGGGTAGGGTAGTTTTTGTTTACAAAATAAGATACTTGATTTGAGCTTCGGTATAGGCGCAAGTCTTCACGAAGTTTTCCTTTTAAGGTGCTCCCTCACCGGGAGCATTCGCGTGTAATGTAACGTTACAGATTCGAGCATTACATCAGTGAGGGAGAAAAACAGCGTCAGTCAGGGAGGTAGTATTGTAATGTAATGCTCAAAGTCGCACCTTTAGGACCAGAATTTGTGAAATTCGAAAGCCATGGTTATTACACAATCCTCTATAGGTCTGACTTACATATCTGTAGGCAAGTAGTTCCGGCTATTTCAATCTTCCATATTGTAGCGTCCAGTCCAGTTAATCCTATACCTACGTCACTGAGTAGCAGCTAGCATGCGGAATATTCCCTCAGTGAATAAGCTTAGGCTAGCTGGCTCGCCTAGCTCAATCCAGTGACGTATCTAGGATAGGAAAAGTGGGGGCACTGGGCTTCGTGCCACCTTTAACGTTATGCATGCATGCTTGAAGAGATTGACGAATGTGGAGGAGGCGAGAGTTGTGTGCCAGGATCGCAGCAGATGGAAGTCGTCTCCTCATCATCGTCTCTGCCTACCCCTACGGGAATCAGGCGCGTGTTTATAAATAAATAAAGCAAGCGGTGACTAATTTGGAAGCGTGACGTCATATACGAAGCGGCGAAATTGACTACGCCCGCTGTGTTGTCGCAGACGTACGCTTCGGAAAGGGATAAGCGTCGCCTCAACTCGAGTCGTTCAGTATTCTTTGTATGAAACTCCTTACTGCAACACATACTAATCGCCTCCGTTACGGCATCGCCTTGCATTATTTTGACAACTGGTTGCGAGGGAGGGGCGAAGCGAGGCGGTGCCGGGTGGGTCTGTATGCTACAACGTCCTCATGTGTAGGATCAATTCTGAACAACACAACAGGCAGCTTAATTGACTTAAGTGCCAACTCGACCACACAAATCTCGGCCGGTGGTCGAGTAGTCTCATTTCGAAAAAAGGTACGTGTCAAATCGACCACAAATCTTTCGGCCGATGCTCGAGTGGACAACTTACCTGAACTGTTAGTGGCGGAGTCGACCAAAAGCCCGAGGGGTTGACGATCGGGTTACCTACCCTACGCCTTATTGACAAGAACTGTCAAACTGACAAGATTGACAGTTCTTGTCATTAAGGCGTCAATTGGGCGTCTTCATCGATGAGATGAGCTTCCAAATAGAGCCCTGAATCCGTGCCTGTTGCAGCCAGCAGTGGCTTATTTCGGATGATATATCCCGAGTAATATGTGAAATGATACAGCAGTAGAAGCGATATTGAAACAGATCCCTTTAGTAAATAACAGAGCGTTAATATTATTGCGAACTGGACTATTGGACTGGAATACCAGGCTAGTATTAGATTCGGGTCAGAACCCATTGGTCCCCTAATATTCGACCCCCGCATTAAAAGTTGTAGATTCGGCCCCTATATAGGTGCCCATTGGTCCCCCGGCAGGAGACGAAGCAATATTAATTTATTTTTAAGGTACCTACTCGTCCCCTGCTCAGTCTTCGGTACCTGCTCAGGTACTTTTTGGTTCCCTGATAGACAACCAGCCATTCGTTACACAGTGGTCTGACCTGTGATTGTGAGTGTTCTTCGATTTTGTGATCTTAGCATAACAATAATAAAAATCCGGCCAAGTGCGAGTCGGACTCGCGCCCCGAGGCTTCCGTGCAACGCAACTTAACTCCGTAACTTTGCTCTGTGTGAAAAAAAAATGTGTACAACATGTAAATTTTTATATATACGGGGTGTTCGGCAGACTGAACATAAGAAAATGGCGAATATGTGGGGTCCTCTGCTGCTCGGCTTAGCCATAAAAAATTGGCCTAGGTCCCAAGATTTTTTTTAAACTATGTAGAATTTCGTCACTCCCAAAACTTTAAACTCCAATAACTTGGTTTAAAATTGACAAAACTCTCAACATTTCTTTTATTATTATTATCTAAACAATTGTGGTCCCTTTCGCTATTCGTTAAAAACGTAGGTAAGTTTAGAAAGGGACCTTTATGGCTGTAGCGGAGGAATCTTTGAGCCCAGCCACTAACCTGCCAATCCTCCACGACTAGACTCCAGGTCTCTGGTCCGACAGCTTCTCCTGCTGGAGCTCGTCCCTCTAACACCACATACACTCCACAGGTCACTGAGTTTATAGTTTGTGTTTATAGCACAGCCCGGGCAGGCAGTTCTTGCACATCAGATCATCACAATAAATACCACAAATTGTCCAGTAGAAAATAGAAAGAACTAGGTACAGTGCGTAGCACGTAAGAAAAAGCGTCTATCTCGTTCAAGAGGTCACGAATGTAATGAAGCTGTCAAAATGTTCCCGTCACCACCACCAGGCTGACGATGAGTGCTGCCCTCTTCAGACCACCGAGTCGATGCGTCGTATTTGAATTGGTGTGGCTTATTACTAGGCTCATCGATTTTTACCTACTTTCCAATACAACAAGTGATCTGACGGGGATACATTTCAAATTGTGTTGTCTATTAAGGAACATTTATACACGAACTTACATACTAATTTTGCCAACAAACAACTACTTCCCAAACTCTGTTCCAGTACGGAACAATGGCTAACGTTAAGTTCGCATCTATCATTCTAGAATTCGCATAAGTTTGTCATATTTCTCGTCATGAATTATCATTGTCAGTCATAGCCTATCAATCTTCTTTTTCCCACCTACTACGGCCCACGTCTGTTTGTTTATACCATGAATGAAAAAATTCGCCGTGCACTACGGAGAGAGCCTAAAGTATACAGGTTGATTGGAAATTCGATACATTCCTTGAAAGGGGTGATACTAGAGGTGGTTTGCAAGGGGTCTGAACTTATTCCGTAAGCCAGGGCTTCCCAAACTTATTTTTACTGTGACGCCCTTGGGAATATGCAATTTTTTTTGCGACGCATTGTTATAAAATACCTACCAAAGTTGTGTTTCAAGTCTAGGAACAAGTTATCAGAAAAACTCCAAATAACCTCTATAATTTTCATTGGAAAATGTGAAAAAAAATAACGAGAATGAAAAGAAATATTTTACTTTGCTGGCTGGCTATTAATGCTTTTCTGAGCATAGCTTCTCAAAACGGGGCTCAAGTTTGGAAATTGTCATTTATGCAGGCAGACATCCAATCTATGTAGATCGCCTCGCGACGTCCGCGCCCCTGGGATAATGCCGCGGCGCCCCAGGGCGTCGCGACGCACAGTTTGGGAAGCCCTGCCGTAAGCTATAAAACGATACAATAGCTATATCGAGCAAGAGCACGTTAAAATTTGTCATGCAAGAAGTGTCTGCTATTTAAATATAGCTTACTCCAAAGGGTGTTCCTTGCTTCATGATATCGAGCCACAATAGCTCTATCTCGTTAAGAATAATTGCCAGAACTCTTATGGGCCAGGAAATTGGTTCTATGATTGTTACGGGGAAATGCGGGTGTGTCGAGGCGACACAAATGTTTGTCGTTAACTGGCTAGTGACATAGGTGTGATCGATTGGACTGTAGATAAGATAAATAGATATTCAGAGAGCTCGGTGGCTCAGTGGACTTGCGATACGGATGCCCCAGGTTCGATTCTCAGGAGAAGGGCCCACGAGGGCGGCCGCGGACGAGGTTGTGGTATTTGGCGCTGCGTTCCCACAACCTCGTTCCAAACGCGATGAGTTGAACACCTTGGGGTTTTAGTGGGTATAGGACCGTATTATGGCGGGAGTCCCATATACTCACCGCGCGCCCCTCCTCATTGGCGCGGTGAGATGCGAAAAGCATTTCACCAAGTAAAAAAAAAAAAAGGTTCGATTCTCAGAAGGAGGCGGCGGAGAGGGCAAGAGAAGTTGATCCATTGTCCGAACGAATCCGCCGCAGGAGAGTCGGGCGGAGGAGCCTGGCGTATGCCCGTAATCTCCCCCCATAATGAGGGCTTCCGGGCGATTGGACACGGGGTAGTCCAACGCTCGGTAACAGGTCCTCGAGTAGGTCGGCGTGCATGTGTTCCAGCACACCGCTAACAGTCGGATGGGGTCAAAGACCCCCGAGAAGGGTCCCCCCGGACACACGCCGGCGGAGTCGCGGAAGTAATTCGCAAGTCTCCCCGTGACTCCGTCATAGGGCGGCGAGACGGAACACCGGGGTGTTTTTAGTCGGTAAGAGTCCGACATAACCTTCCTCGCATCCCCGTGGCAAGGAGGTATCATGACATCTAGATGATTTTCCCCCCGAAAAAAAAAGGTTCGATTCCCAGCCAGGACAGCCATGTACCAATGAGTTATCCTCGGTTTTTTCGACGGAAAAACTTATGTACATTTACCGAGTGCTCTCAAAACGATGAAGGAAAAACATCGTGATGAAACCTGCATGCCGTAGAAGAAGAAATCTAAGGCATGTGAAATCCGCAAATTCGCAGTGGGCCCGCGTGGTGGATCATGGCCCCAGCTCCCTCGATGTAAGGGAAGGTCTGTTCCCGAGCAGTGGGGCAATATAAATAGACTGATGATGAATGCATTTTCATATTATGAAAACCTGTCAAGTTAAAAGGTTAGGTGATCATAGTGCAAGAACTTTTTACGAGTCTCGGTGTCTTGTATGTGTCATTTGTCAGATTAGCCGTTTTATATCTGTTATTTTTGGGTGTACTGAGTAGCCCAGTAGAAATCGACATTAAAATCGCAAAGCATGATGTAGTTCGGTTCTCTTGAAAATGGCGGGAAACGACGGTTGCGAAATTATTTGATAATTTTCCTTTTAACGTCTACAGGAACTATTATCACGTTAAATTAATCAGAAAATGTTCGCGAATGACAGTACGGTGAAGTTAGTGGATTATTTATGCAAGATCTGAGGTTTCAAGCTTTTATCAAGAGTTCCCGCTACAAGCTCGGGATTGAACGTGACTGTCGAGCTGCCTCGTCCAGAGTGATGACGCTACGGCGTCTCCTCTGGATGAAGACATGAAGACACGGCTACCCAGGATGAAGACGCTACGGCGACTCCCCTGGAGGAAGATAGAAGACTATTGAATATATTGATTTTTCTGTAACATGACATTGGCAAACGACGAACTGTCGAGTTCATTAATAAAATAAATAAATACATGATGTAGTTCTGCAATTTTGATATGTTGTAGGGATCAGTTAGGGTGATGTAAATCCAAATTTGCAACTTCGAAAAACTTGTGCTCGCTGCGCACCACGCGATTTTTTTTGCTCTAAAAATCATAAACTATGCATTTCCGACAAACAGTTTTTAGTATTCTTACAAAGACAATTAAATTATCAATAATTTAAGCCAAACCGCAGCTCTATAAACCTCATAGGAACTTAGCTATAACCCTTCAAAGATGGTCAATTTCATGCGTTCCTCACCTACCGCCAAGTGCAAAAGTGTCTGGGAGTAGAGATGGACCCCACCGAGTGGGGTTGGGAAATGCGTTCCTACGTCCTCATCACACTAACAACAATCAGCTCCACCAGAGCTTCTCAAAATCATAGCCTGCAAATGTAAGAAGGGATGCAGGGCGGCCTGTACTTGCCTAATCATCATCATTGTAGCCACAGGCTATACCACATTCTAAGCATAGATTTAGATTCCTTTATTTCACTTTTACATAATAACATACTATACAATAATAATCATTATGTCAAATATAGTCTTATTTGTAAAAATGATCGTCAGATAATAAATAACTTAGTCAAAAAGTAAAATACAATAATGTTAACTATAACATTGTAAACGCGTTATTAAGTAAATAACAAATAAAAACAAAATTAAATCAGGTGTATGTCAAAATGTTTATGGGATAAAATTAAAAAGCTCTTAATAAGCGTCAAAATGATAACTGAATACCTAATGATTTCATGTCAAAAATAAACAGAATGTCAATTGATGTTAATTTGTTGAATAAAATTATAATTTCATGTCCATAAACTCTTTGATCGAATAAAATTCTTTATCCAACAAAAGGTTTCTCAGTTGGCGACTAAACGTTTCGTCATTGGTTTCATTTCTTAGGTCAGCGGGTAGTTGTTCGTAAGGGAAAAGTTTCGTACTAAGCGGATTCAAATAGAATCTGGCTGGCCCACTAGGGATATAAGCGAGTCCTTATATTAGTGAATCAGGATGAAAATAGAAGCGAAGCGAAGATAGTCAGTAGTTTCTACGAAGGTATTTAAGTCTATTAAGAGCAGAGAGCGAACGATGCGATGTTAAGATTGGATTAGTTTTCCTTTGAGCGTACCAGGATATGGAGGGATCTTAATGTAGGGAGCAGGGTCTTAATTGGCAAGCGATCGCGCTATGGAATTGTTGAAACTGGATCTTCAACGTCTTCAAGACTTAGTCGTTTTGAGAACGGTATTAAAAATAATTGTCAGCCATTAAAGAGTCAGTACAAAATCTATACATATAATAAGACTGTAAAAAAGTTGTGTCTGTACATTGTATATTTTTGGAAAAGAATAATTGTAATGGTTTTAGGATCGATACTGTTGCCAAAACAAAAATTTTTAGAATTTTTGTCTGTTTGACTGTGACTTTGTGCAAGTATCACGCCGTAATTACTGAAGGGATTTTGATGGGAGTTTCACTAGGAGATATCTGAAATATCCGGACAGCTCATAGGCTATAAGCCATGGCGGTATGTGATGTGGAAACAAGGATCCAGAGAGGAAGATCTGCCTTCTGATCTCCTCCATCCTCCTCCTCCACGCAAACGAAGTTGCGGGGTACAGCTAGTCATTTATAATTATGAGACTCGTGACACCTTTAAAACCGTATTGTTTTCGTTAGAAAATATTGGATATCGGGGATTTTAAGGGATCCTGATGAACCAGTGGAACTCAGCATGATTAATTCGTTTGTTTGTCACAATATACCTATTAAACGAAGAGTACAAGACAAGGTTCGATTCCTAGCCAAGGCAGCCGTGTACCAATGAGTTATCCTCGTTTTTTTGCGACGGAAAAACTTACGTACATTTACCGAATGCTCTCAAATACGAAGACAGATATAAGTATACAGGGGGCCTCAATAAGGTTGAGATTTTCTCAAGAACTACTGGACCGATTTTAATAATTATTTTACAGTACATAGATTTAACTTTTATCTACCTAACAGTGAAAGAATTATCGCAATAGGTCAAGTAGTTTATGAAAAAATCTCATCCTTAAAAACTCTACTGTACGTACCTATCTCTGTCTTCCACCGTACATGGCTGCCCTGTCTGGGAATCGAACCTGGGATCTCCGTATCGTAAGTCCATTGACCCAACAACTGAGCCACCGAGCTCTATAATTGCTATGTTCTAATACCTATAAACTGCAGTAGGTATTACTATACACACAATCTCCTATCTACTGAATACGTGTTAAACTCTCATAGTTCCCTCACACCGTTAATGCCGAAGCAGAGTGTGCCGGGGCTTACATAATTAAGTTATATTAGCTCGCTAACGCTTTGCTGTTAGCATAAATAATTATAGCTACTCGCTCGTGAAGGCTAATAAAGTTTACTACACTGCTTTGTTACGGAATGTACAATATGTGAGAGATAAGTATATCATCAATGCAGGTTCGTAGGACACGAAGATCCAGGTAAGTATCCAGGGGGCCTCAATGAGGTTGAGATTTTCTCAAACTGCTGCGCGAGGCGTAAGCTCAGGTTTGCATTTGTGTGAGTGCACACAGATAGCGTAGAGTGATATTCGGCCTGAGGTGCGACGCGTCTAATACAAACGCAACAAAATACCCATTGAACCTAATTGTGAAAATAAAGTGATCCGCTCTAAGAATGTGAAAATAACTATGCAATAATTACAGAACAGTTGGTAAGAGCGTGTCACGGAATGACAAGGTCGCAGGTTCAAGTCCTGCCCACGGCAAGAATTTTTTCATCATGTTCTAATTACAGAACAGCTTAAAATGTTAGTACCCTACTAACATTTTAAGTTCAGGGTAGTTTTTGTTTACAAAATAAGACACTTGCTCTGGGCTTCGATATAGACTGATACGGACTGATGATGATTTGTTTACAACATAACACCTTCATACCTACTTCCGGCATTCTTGTAACAATAACTAAGTGTATATAAAAGATATCATCCGTCAACGTTGATAGATCCGGCAGCCAAATCCCATATTGTATCCCCTAATAGAAATTACTCGCTGAGTCATGTGACGTGAGATCTTTGTGAGATACTCATCTCGAGCCACTTAAGAGCTCGTCGAATAAACAACAATAATATTGTCGGTTTATTTACGTGCTAGCTTCTGTTAGAATTCGTTCATATTTCAGTGGTACGGTGGAACACAGAGAAAGGTGTACAGGAGAGTTTTTAAGGTTGAGATTTTCTCAAAAACTACTTGACGTATTGCAAAAGTTGTAACTATAATGTTTTTTTAAAATTCGGTACAGTATTTTTTTTGGAAAATCGCAACCTTATTTAGGCCCCCTGTATACTTATCTCCGTCTTCGACTGTACAGTCGACAACACATAAAATGTAACACACAGATAATCTACGTGGGTTAGGGGGCAACTCGTACCTGGTACGTGAGTGAGTCTACACTTTTAGAAAAAAATAGTGGGAAACTGTTCCAAAAGTGCGGGCGAGATTTCCCCTTCAAAAGCCCAAGGTGTCAACTCGTCCGTGTTCCAGCCTTTTTTATATAAGTATTGGGTATTTATAGCTATAAGTAATACAGCCTAGACTGCAATGTTTGGGGCAGATTTAGTATATAAGTATATAGTATGAATTGTTTTGATATTTTCTTGCATACGCGCTATGCGAAACGAAAATCTAAATGATAAATGGAGAATTTTTTTTTTTTTTTTTTTCCATCACGACCGGGATGAATTGTTATTTTGTATTACAATTTTTTCTGCATTTATATAGGTACCTACGGACAACAGCAGATCAATGGTAACACTTGCAGTACGATTTTAAATCTTACTACGCAGATAATAAGAACGGTCCAAAGTCCAAATTGTTACACTTGATCTGCTGTTAGCTGTACATTAAGTACCAGTTAATCAAAAGACAGTGACAGTTAAATACAACTGTCACTGTCGTTCATATGCTACATCGCGTAAGAGCGAGCGGGACGCGACTAATATTAGCGTAAGCAATCTGGAATCGCTACAAATGTATTAAGTAACAAAATTTTGGATTTTAATTCATTAATCTCTTCATGCACGCTCGTCGGTTTGTAGAAGACCGCATGTGGCCCTACAATAGATTGCAATACAATAGCTTGATTTAATCGAATGCATTATGGCCACCACAAATGTCGATTCAGAAACTATGTTACCGAATTCGAAACTTCATTTAATTTGGTGGAATTCAATGGTTTTATTATAGAAACTATGTAAGTGTATCGCGGCCACACACGCTACGGTCTACCGGAGAGGTATGCCTGCGCAGGTATACCGAAGCCCAAATGAAGTGTCTTATTTTGTAAACAAAAACTACCCTACCCTACTAACATTTTAAGCTGTTCTGTGATTATTGCATGGTTATTTTCACATTATTAGATCGGATCACTTTATTTTCACAATGATGAACAGGTTCGATCAATCAGTGCCTTCAATGTTACATCACAACAGGTAATTAGACGATCATATTTGTTTACAAAACAAGACACTTGATTTGGGCTGTGATATAGAGCGTAACGTGTGCAGTATTTTGAACCTGGCGACCGGCGCAAGATCGAAAAATAATTCGTTCGAGTGGCATCGTACGGTGTACCTGTAAAATGACTGAAGACCGCTCCGGTACACCGGAACGTTCCTATACACGCGGTTGACCTGCACAGGAAAACCTGCACAGGTACACCTCTCCGGTAGACCGTAGCGTGTATGGGTTACATTACGGAAACGGCATAGCCGCTTCATCGCGCACTGCACCTAATCAACACAGTGATGTGCTGGAACACCTCACTAGATCTCTTCTCGGATTCCGAGTCGAGGCTCCTGGCCTCAGCCGCTCGGTATCTTGAGTCTACCGCACCATCGAGCTCGATACAGATCTAAAGCGTTTACCGTATTATTTATTTGTGCATAGTGTAAGCATCATATATGTATATAATATGTAGGTAAACGTAGTGTGGGACGCCCCCCGACCAGATGGAGGGATGACCTTCGCAAAATGGCTGGCAGGGACTGGATGCAGAGGGCCGAGAGTAGAGTTGATTGGCGCGCTTTGGGAGAGGCCTACCTCCAGCAGTGGACTGATACGGGCTGATGATGATGATGATGAAATTGACATGTAACGCACGTTTGGTTTAACTGTAAGTGTTGTTATGAAAATACATAAATAAATAATTCAGTATCGATACCTGAACAACTTTTCTACTACTTTTCGAATAAAAATAAATTAATGTCTCATACATATCAATTAGCTGACAGGTACGAAATGTATGAAAAGACAATTTTTTTAGACGAAAACTAAATATACGAAAATTTAAAAATCGTTGAACAAACAAAAGTGGTTCAGTTACTGATATTGAACACCCCCATTCTTTCATTCTTTTCGTATAAATTAGAAGAAAATCTAAAAATACTATTGTGTATTTGTTTCAGATCAATGAACTGCCTGATATAAGAGCCGTGGCTAACTAGGTAAGCAATTAAATTGATTGATTGATTGACTGCTTGATTAATGATTATCAATCATTTGGTTTTAGCCAAAGTTCTCAACTTGGAAGTGATCGATTATTCGAAATGGGAAGCTAAATTGCTGTAACGAAGTACCTTTACCTATTTCAAAGTAAAGTCGACAGCACATAGTTAGCAAGTAGGCTTTATGCGATGGTGATAAGTCGTTAATGCAGTGGTTTTATGAAGAGTTATTGTAATGAAGCATAGAACATCTAATGGAGTTAGCCACTGTATGTCGCATTATCCGCTCTTGCGTAACAAATTTTAGCGTCTTTTCCACTTATTTGTTTATTCAAATCAAATCTCTTTATTGCAAGTAAGCACGTTGTACAGTCGAAGACAGAGATAAGTATCCAGGGGGCCTCAATAAGCTTGAGATTTTCTCAAAAACTACTGGACCGAATTTAATTATTCTTTTATAGTTACATAGTTTTAAATTTTATCTATCTAACAGTGAAATAATTTTGTCAAGTAGTTTTTGAGAAAATCTCAACCTTAAAAACTCTCCTGTGCACCTTTCTCTGTGTTCCACCGTACGGACAGCATCAGATCAATGGTAACACTTGCAGTACGATTTTAAATCTTACGACGCAGATAATAAGAACTGTCCAAATTCCAAAGTGTTACACTTGATCTGCTGTTAGCATACGTTTTTGCACGTCAATATATTTTTTTTTGTATTTACATCACTACATTGCAAGGAAAAGGTGCCAACGCCGAGGAGAAAACTATCAGAAGCACATCATTCGGTGTTTGAATATAAATTTTAAATACAAGACGAACATTATAAAAATAGATGTCTCTTTCTGACGTATGCGACTGAAAGAGATAACTATCCCCATTGATCTCCTATAAACAACTAGATACACAAAGGTCTTACTAAAGCAATTTAAAAAACGTCCAAATAAGAGTCCATTGTTAACGTCCAAATAATGTCCAATAAAGCAAATGATCAACCATTCATCCGTTTGGACCATCTTTGCGCTCTGACATTTTTAGAAGGCAGACTATGTATCTAGTTGTTTATAGGAGATCAATGCGTGTCCCCCATACAAAATATGTTTAGGCTCTCTCCATGGAGCGCGGCGAAATTTTTTCCTTCATGGTCTTTAGTATTGCTAGAAATGAATAAATTAACTTCACTAATGATGTAACTTTCGGTTCGTAAAAATAGGCGTCCCGCCAACTTTTCGCAAACATTTTCATACAAGGAAATATGGTAAAAAATATATTCCATTATTCTTCATCAACGCGGCTTCATCTAGGTAGACTGAAATAGAAATAAAAGAAGAAATAAATACTATTTTAGAGCATAATATTACAGTCACATATATGGCCTAGACGACGACGTGCCTAGACTTAGGTAGATAATTATTATGTACTTATATTTGTTTTTTCTGTTTTATATGTCTAATTTTTTTTTGAGATTTAATTTCAAAATTTACAATAATTAAAATAGAGTAAATAGAACATTACAAAAGGTACACGTCGTCGTGCAGCTCCCCTCCACAGAGCATCGTGCCGAGGACGCTGGCTGCATTACCTCTCTGTATGGCCAGGCTAAGCCTTTGCGAGAGGTATGCGCCAGCCCTCAGGTCGCCGGAGGCGTGGATCAGCCTGGTCGAGATTGCATGTACTATTTTTTTGGTGTCAGAGGACCACGGGCCCATCGTTTCCACGGCAAGCGCCGCAAACTCATGGTGGTCAGGTGACAAACATGAGTATTTGCGGCGCTTGAGTGTCTGGGCATCCTCGGCGGCGGCGCCGGCCCGCACGGATGTGCCCTGGACATGGGACGGAATATGTAATATATAATATATTATGTCTAATAGCTTTTTTAATTGTAAAATGTATTGTGTGACGTGTAAATTAGAGTCACATAAAAATATAAGCTTTATTAAATTATGGATAGTTCAGAGAAAATCAAATCAACAAAGATAAAAAGAATCTTAAAAAATTATAAGGTCAAAATAATGAAATAAATAAAACTTGGGCAAATTACCACTTTATTTTTCATCCGTAGGCTACTCGGCTAGTCTCATGAAAGCATCCGGGCCACATGAAAATTTAAAAAGGTTTCACTCGTCCACAAGTCAGATAGGTATTTTGTGAGCGACTTAATTTTATTTATAATAAATAAATAATAAAAGACATTTATTCATCAAAATACAAAACAGAAATACAAACTAGTTAATTATTTTAAACAATATATAGGTAGTATAGATGAATGGGTCAGGGCCTCAGCGAGCGCTGGTTTTCAGTCCCTGCCCGGGGGTCTTGTTGCCATTTGACTAAACCGTTTATTAAGGTTGAGATTTTCTCAAAAACTACATGACCAATTTATAATTAATTCTTTCATTACATAGCCTACACTCTAAACTATTGAATAGTGGATAAATTATTCACAATCCGCCATTTTTTTATGAAAGTTTCATTTTTAACGATACCTCCTGTTTATTTTTGAGTGAAACCCGCGGCAAACTAAATTAGGGCTCCCGCACACAAGCCACCGGCCACAACCACAAAACGCCGCCACAAGCATATTTCCTGTAATTTTCATACATTTTATATGGACTCGCCGCACACGGTTGGCGCCGGTGGCGGCCACACGCTACAAATCGTCGCAGCTTGCTTCTTGTGGCTCGCACCGGCCACTAAACGCCGACACAAAAAGCCACCACACGCCACTCGCGCGATTCCGCGCCCCTCTCTCCCTTGCCTCAGTAAACTATACTGCACGCATGGGTTAAAAAAAGTAGCAGCCACCGACCGCAAGTGTCGACCACCGGCCACAAGTGGCTGTCGCGCGCTTCAGCTACCTTTGTAGCCGCTTCTAGCTTCCCGTGGCGGCGTTTGTGGCTGTCGCGTGAGGCCCGTGTGCGGCGACACTTACTCTGCAAGTTGCATCACGCGAAAACTCTTCCAAACATGATTCCGATTCGCTCCAAAAAAAAATACAAGCATTGGACTACAAAAAAAAAGAAAAAAAGCCGAGTGCCGCGAAAATATCAGTGAAAATCTGACGCCGACGTGTGAATAGTTCTCAACGCTGCCAAAGTGTCATTGAAAATTGCTGCAGCCTGCACAGTTTGAAATTGTATCTAACGCAGTTGATTTTCGGTACAAAATCGCTTGTGACGAGATACTAATTATGACTGGCTGGAAAGAAGTGGCAAGTAGCAAGTGGCGAGGAAGCCAGTGAAATCGCGCGCGACGATAGCCTATAATTATGAGGAGGCGATTAGAACGGGGCTTCTAGGGTTGTCCCTTTGTTCTATCGATATTATCGGTTTAGCTATTGAGGTGCAGTGGAGCGGAATAATCAGTTTTGGGGGCGCGAGTCTAATTAGTTTGTTCTGATTTTCATGGCTTTATTTGCAAATACTGGGTGACTGAATAGTGAATTAGTTCTTGAAAATGCAGGAATCATGTTGTAATTCTATCACAGGTCTCCAAAATTTATCTCCATTTCACATCGTCGGCTCCTAGACGTCGGGAGTTTCATTCACACATGTCGTTGATATTCCATTTACTTGTACCTACGTTTTACTTCAATTCGTTCCTCATTATATGAAAGTCTTTCGTCATATAAACTAACGCCTTATCAGAGCGTCGATGTTTCGTAAAATTTATAACCTTGAATTCTCAACTGTAAAATTATTATTTTTGAAATAATTCTGATTTTTGTACTACCTATTTTTCTAATCACCGAAAAATGTGTTTAGGAGTCAACTCGGGCATGAAAAATCTCTGATTATACCAAGTTGTAGTAATTTCAGCCGATGCATAATTAATTCATTGCGTCGGAGGATCTTGCGAAACCGCATGTATCCAGGCCAGAGAATTCCACTCTATAGTTGTGGTAACATTGATTGTTTTTTTGAGTCTTGCTAAAATGGAAAATAAATGAAGATATGTGCCCCAAACCTCTCGGCAATTTTAATCCCCCCCCCCCCCCCCCCTCCTATTCTCCTCTGAAGAATGGCGGATTATAAATTGAATTAAATGTGTTTTTGAAGTATCGATAGTTAAGGACATCCCTATAAAATCTCAAGCTGACACCATACATGTGGAGTGTCGTAGAATATGAGCAGGCTTACATTCTCTTGTTACAAGCTGAGATAAGAGGGTAACCAAATATTCGTATTTTAGTTTGTACGTACAGCTAACAGCAGATCTTTGGACTCTTATTATCTGTGTCGTAAGATTTAAAATCGTACTGCAAGTGTTATCATTGATATACTGTTGTACATAATCGATACTGATGCCGATATACTTTTAGTTGTTTTATGAAGATCCCAACGGCAATGCATGTATTAAAATTATTTTATTAATGGCCTCGACAGTTTGTCATTTGCCAATGTCATGTACAGAATATTCAAGATAATTCATAGTCGGAGTCGCCGTAGCGTCGTCACTATGGACGAAGCAGCTCGACAGTCACGTTCACTCCCAAGCTTGTAGCGGGAACTCTTGACTTTACTACTTTAGCACGAAATATCAGATCTTGCACAAATAATCCAATAAATTCATCATACTATCATTCGCGAACATTTGCTGATTAATTCAACGTGACAAAATTATCCTATAATTTTGCAACCGTCGTGTCCCGCCATTTTCAAAAAGCCATACATGCATTTTATAAATAATAATAGAAAATTGTCTGCTAACTACGATTGGACATTCGAGCAGTTTTCCTCACAAATAGAACCACATTACTGTAGCTATAAGTAGAATTGCAATAATTGTTCTTCAAAGCGAACAAGAACAAGCCATGTCAGTTAAACATTGCAGGACACAGTGAAATAACAAATTAATTTTAACTCAAAGTCAAACTGGGGACGGTTTTACTAACTGCAGGTACAAACGATAGGCGATAAGCGGAGTTACCCGAGACTCCAACAAACTCTGTGAAGGAACCCTTATACGGTACGATCAGAGGTGGATTAAATGTCTACAGCGCCCTAGGCTAGCACCTCACCGGCGCCCCTCGGTTTTTATATTTACCAACTTCTGTTATGGAATCTGGCGATGCAGGTGTAATGAAGTAGACGGGGCGCACTTAGGAAGCTCTAAATGTGGATTTTGAATCACAAAAAAACACTGAAAACGACATTATTAGCGAAATCGTGACAATGCCTGGCGTGAAAACGCAGGTTTTACCAGAGTCGGAATCTAGCTTTATATTATGACATTTTTATTTTATGTAATTACTAAATAGGTACTTATTTTGGGTTTTCGTCAACTAAACGCCTTCCGTGCGCGCCCCTTTGTGACCTCGCGCCCCTAGGCACGTGCCTAGTTTGCCTTTAGGATAATCCGCTACTGGGTACGATTCGTCTTTACGATGCATCGTTTCAGACGGATCGTAACGACGAATCCAGGTGTCTCTCTACTTCTTCCTTTGCACACTCCTGGGCACAAGTTTCTCCATGTAGTCCGATCCCAGAGTTTTCCGAGACGACAACCCTCTCGATGTCATCGGACTATCTGGCTGGTGGTCTGCCCACGTATATTAACCCATCAAATCTTGAATGTCAACCATGGCAATCACACCGACCAATTGTTTCGTAAGTTCAAAGTCGCTCAGCGAGCTATGGAAAGAGCTATGCTTGGCATTTGTCTGTTAGATAAAATAAGAAACGAGTATATCCGCCAGAAGACTAAAGTGGTTGTCATTGCTCATAGAATCAGTAAACTGAAGTGGCAGTGGGCAGTCACATCTGTCGTAGAACCGATAACCGTTGGGGTAGACGAGTTCTCGAATGGAGGCCACGAACGGTTACCCGTGTAGCATAGTGTGGGACGCCCCTGACCAGATGGAGGGATGGCCTTCGCAGGGTGACTGGCAGAGACTGCATGCAGAGGGCCGAGAGTAGGGTTGAGTGGCGTGCTTTGGGAGAGGCCTACGTCCAGCAGTGGACTGATACGGGCTGATGATGATGATGAATTGTTTCGTGGGGAAAAACATGGAAAAAACGGGGAAAGATATAGAAAACTGCTGCCACATAATATTATTGCATTACGTATATTATCGTCAACAAATTGTGCAAGATAAATGGTCGTCAAACTTCTCGTCGCCAGAGGGTCCCCGTTGGCCGACGAGACCCTGTCAGGGTAACGAGAGTGACGTCAAGACCCTTACGCCCAACCCTATCGTCTTCGCGGCATTTTTCAAGCATTCGTCCATCATGGTTTTCTTCAGATCGATCGAAACGACAAATCGTGATTTATGTAGTCGTCCCATTGCTCCAATCTTGACTCCCAGTAGAGGATGGTCTAACTTCTGCCGATGCACAAAAGTTACACCGTCCCTCTGTTGGGTGGGACACTAGAATTAACTATTCAAGATTTGGTCCCGCCCGAATAATGGTTAGATCTGGACTGTCCATTGGGGATGATTGGGGACTGTGAGTCTAATAGCATATCGAGGGGTCAGTGGTACTGCGGCGGTTAGAATACTGGATTTCCTTTACGGAGACGCTGATTGATCCCAGTATCCTTACTATGAGTTGTTAACGTAAATGACAATGCCAGATTCTGCCCCACCATCAACCGCAAGTTGTACAAGATAACGAATAAATGTAAAAATATCTCCGTTTTTTATTAAAATTATTGGTTGAAAATAAAGTTTTGTTCAAGTTGCGATTCGAAAAAAATAGTAAGAAATCGAAGCGATTTATTCATTGTTTTTGTTATTCTTCTATAGGAGTTGCGAGAGTAGTAGAAAATGATACTGATTATGATTATGCAATATGAAACCTGTAATAAGTCCCCAACAAAATGATAGGTTAAGCTTAAAGGTCACGTAGTTTTGTAGGTGAGGCAAAGCTCCATTGAAATGTGGCAATGTCTTTTAAACACAGCGGGAGGTCACCCTGCCGCGCACGCACCGCACTTCACCTCTTGTACCGCTAGCAGCTTGGCGATCACTCACACAAATGTAAACCTGAGCTTACGCCTCGCGCACTGTAAAAGGCTATTATTATTAGTTAATCCCGAAAACTCGTGACACGAACCATTATTCCAAACTATATAACTCTCACGGCCGTGGATAGCATCCATTATCTATGCTTTGTTAAGCAACTTAGTCGTAGCAGTTCACTGATTGGTCGTCGGTGTTGCTTGCATAATTCTAGACAGGGTCTAAATCTAACTGTCGGAACTAATGCTAGACTGCGGTTCAGTGATGTGGTTATTGTTGGAATTGATAGCACCGACTAGAGTTTAGATATTAGGCGCCACTAACAGCTATTATAATGTACAGTCGAAACATAGAAAACTATACAGGGGGCCTCATTAAGGGCCTTCCATGAGCCAACTAGCGCCGCCAATCTTTATTACGATAAATACTATTTTTTTAAATGCTTATTTATAACGTGATTCAATGTCGGTAAGTTGTAGTTCGCATAATTGCGAAAAACGGCCGTTTTTGGCACATTTGAGAACTACAACTTAGCTTGTCGCAATTATGCGATGTTAGGTATTATATATTGAAAAATAGTATTCATCGTAATAATATATATTATTTAGTAAATAGCTTTTTTAATAAAATTGATTAAATTGGAAGATATTATTTTTTCAAGATTGGCGGCGCTAGTTGGCTCATGGAAGGCCCTTAACGCTACAAAAACATCGATTCAGAAGCCACACATTAAGCTGGCTTTTGAATGTTGTATAAGACAAACTTGTGAGTTGAAATGGCAGTTTATTATAATTTTTTAAGGCCATACAATGAACATTCCTTTTATATATCTATGCTATATGCTATCCTTTTATATACTACTCCGTCAGGCGGCGCGGGCGCGGGCGCGGCAGGCGAGCCGACGTGTGAACGCGCACGACACGAGAATACGGTGTTTTATTGAACTATACCTCAGAAAGAAGTTCTCGAAATGACAGGAAGAGATTTACATTTTCCCCCTATAACTCTGTCAATATCCGCCAGAAGACAAAAGTGGTTGACATTGCTCATAGAATCAGTAAACTGAAGTGGCAGTGGCTGATCACATCTGTCGTAGAACCGATAACCGATGGGGTAGACGAGTTCTCGAATGGAGGCCACGAACGGGTAAACGTAGTGTGGGACGCCTCCAGACCAGATGGATGGCTGGCAGGGACTGGATGCAGAGGGCCGAGAGTAGGGTTGATTGGCGCGCTTCGGGAGAGGCCTACGTCCAGCAGTGGACTGATACGGGCTGATGATGATGATGGACTCTGTCAACAGAATTGACCGAAAGGTGGAAGAGCACCTTCTAACACTAAGGTACCTGGTTTTAACAGGAGAGCCATTTCCGCCAAAAGTCCGGCCAGAACTCCACAGTCCGGATATTGTAATATGTAATACTGCGGATAAGTTTTGAATAGTTTCTCCCGTACAGTAAAATTACTTCCAAATCCCTGGATATTTTCAGTGATTATGATCAATTAAGACATCGCATACTACGTACGTGCGGTTCCTGAGTAAACTACAAAGTTTTAGTTACCAAACTTCATCGTACTTAACGCTTCGCGGAATTATTTAGTGCGATACACGCAAGCTGGGCGCTCGGCAAACATTTCTTATCATACATGAAAGACATAGTCGGTAAAATCACAGAGAAGAAATTTCTTTAAAGAAACAATTTTTAAATTACAGAGTACCTATTATTATTATTTAGACGATGAAATTCTGTGAAACATCACAACGAGCAAGTGGCGCTGCTGCAGCAGCCGAATCCCTCAAGCGGCGCAAGTATAGTAGCCTCGACAGACTACATATTTGTGCCGTTTGGGGTAGAGACGCTGGGTCCGTGGGGGCCGGGAGCGATGGAAATTTTGAAAGATCTGTCGGCGCGGCTCGTGGAGTCCACGTGTGACCAAAGTGCTGGCCTGTATTTCGCCCAAAGGATCAGCCTAGCGATCCAGAGGGGAAATGCCGCCAGCATTTTGGGCACGTTGCCGGACAACGGGGATCGATTGAACTATCTGTAATGCTAAGCCATTCAGATGGTTCAACCGACCTATAGTATATATAGTTTTTAGTTTAGTTTATATTTTCTAGGTTAATATTATAATTTTTAAGTAGTTTAGTTTTATTATATTTGTTTGTAATTTTGTGAAATAAAATATTATTATTTGGACGATGAAATGCATAGTGTGTATCGCCAATTTCGCATGAATTATCAAATTAATATTGTTATGGTGGCACTTCACTTGGCTATTCGTATTTGCGTATTTGTCATAATTACCATGTGTGGTTGGTATGTGTGACAAAATATTCGTCTTATTTGACAAATACGACAAACATCTAATAGCGAATACGAATAGCCAAGTGAAGTGGGAACATTAAAAATAAGAATTGTGTATTTGCCTAGTTATTAAGATTAGTTAATTTAATTTGTTATTATTTTCAAAAATGTGGTGCTGAAAGTTTTATGCTACTTTTTCTCCTCAATGTTTTCCTTGCAAAGTGGTTTATATGTAAATATAAAAAAAATTACGTGCAAAAATGTACAAATAATGATTCTGATTGTAAAATTCCGTACAAAATTGGTTCAACAGAGACAGTTACAGTAGCACAACTACCGAACAGTATAGAAGGCGTCTTGGACTATTTCTTTAAAATATATTTTTTCATATTAAATAATATTTATAGCGATTCCAGATTACGTACGCTACTAATATTTCTAAGCGTGGCGTCCCGCTCTATCTTACGCGATGTAGCCTATGAACGACTGTAACATTGCCTTTATATTTTGTATTCGACTTAGGGACCGCTACAATACGTATTTATAAATACTGAAAATATCGTATTCTATACGTCCTCCCTTTCCGTTCACCCTGTATAGTGCTACTAGCGTTTATTTACACAACGCAATGGTTATTTTCAAACAATCCTTGTGAAATTATAAGCCTACGTACCACCCACATTCTCACCTGAACCTAGACACGTGTTATTAGAAATTAGCATTTGTCCGCAGGCGTTAAAGCACTATGTCGTGGGAAGCGGTAAATAATATTATAGGAACCCAACTGTTCATTTTTAAAATAATCATAAATTACTTTTCAAACATTGTTGGGTTTGTAGAAGCCGATGGACATGTTTGTATGTTTCATTGCAATACATTGTTAACGTGATATAATGAGTTTATTAATAAAGCTTAAAATTACTACAAAATATAATATAATGACTAAAAACTAACATTAAATAACTAAAAACTAAAACTACCTATAAATAAACTAACTGTAAATAAAATATGGCCGGACGCTCGACAGCTCGTCAAAGAGTTGTCCAAGCGGCTGGTCGAGGAGTCCGGTGACAAGAGGGCTGGCAGCTACCACTGCCAACGTATTGCGTTGCAATTCAGAGAGGGAATGCTGCCAGTTCTGGGCACCGTGGCTTTAGTAGCAGGAAGAGTACCCAAGACACTGGCAGCGTTACCTCAATGGATCGCGATGCTAATCCGTTGCGCGATTTTACAATTAATATGGATGGTTGTATTCCTGGTCCATTATGTAGGTGTAAACAAACTGCTCTAAAACGAAATTATTAATTACTTTTCTATACAAATAACATCGTAAATGTCTATTTTAGACATTCTATTTAAACTGAATGTTGTACAAACAACTCGGCCGTGTGTAGTTATTGTTAGTTCTAGGACAACATACTCCAGTATGAATATGCGTAACTAACGTGTTACGTTGAAACTGGATCCTATACAAGGCTTTGACATCACTCTATTTATTTATTTTATTGAATTACGCATTATCTATGCTCGGTGAATAAATTAGAACATGATGAAAAAATTCTTGCCGTGGGCAGGACTTGAACCTGCGACCTTGTCAAGTCGACTTGAAATTGAAATATGTTATTGGGAAACATCGTTTAAACCCCAAAATAGCTATAAAAGCAATATTTACAACACAAAAGAGTTTCTATCCACTAAAGCGCCGGGTCGAGACCTAGCACGACTAACTGCAGTAAAAAAGTTAACCACGTTAGCTCGATAAAACGCTAAAAGTGTAACAGGTCAAGGAATTAAAATAATTGAATAGCCGCAACTATCTAGTTAACTAGAACACTCTCCCTTCGGCTTATACATCGTGAAATATTAGTAGTTGTATTCCCGCGGCAGAATGATTTCAGTAGAACTATTCAATCATAGATTAAAAATTGAAAAGTTTTTATTTATTTTATTTTTATTAATGAACTCGACAGTTCGACATTTGCCAATGTAATGTTACAGAATATTCAAAATAGCATAGTCTTCTCTTTCTCCAGAGGAGTCGCCGTGGCGTCGTCACCCTGGATATCCGCGTCTTCTTGCCTTCATCCAGAGGAGTCGCCACTCCGGACAGCAGCTCGACAGTCACGTTCACTCCTGAGCTCGTAGTGGAACTCTTGATAATAGCCCGAAACTTCAGATCTTGCACAAATAATCCAATAAATTCACCATACTGTCACTCGCGAACAATTTCTGATTAATTGAACGTGATATTAAATACATAATAACCACTGTAGATATTAAACTGAAAATTACCATATAATTTCGCAACCGTCGTTTCCCGCCATTTTCAAAAGCCCCCAATTGAAAAGTTTAGTTTTTAATTATTTTTGTTATCTCACAAGCAAACGACAGTAACTCACTAAACGTACTTAGGTATCGATTCGCCAAACTGTGATATCGAGGTGTTACCATGTTACTATTGGCGATAACTCTATGAAAGTTGACAGACTGAACGCAACAACGGAGCGTCAGCGGCAAAGCAAGGGAGCGGTAACGACGCGGCGTTCAGTATGTCATATTTAATAGAATATAATATACATATGTTATATGTATACATACGTTACAATTACTTCTGCTGCCTTTCCGCATAGAATATAACAGAAAATATGTTTATTGCCATACACCAATTAAGCTTACAAAAAAGTAGTAAGTTATAATCTAATATAGTTATGCTAAGTGGTGTGGCAAAAGGTGCATGTTTCAGCTGAGCTGACACCGAGGTGTGCAGCGCTGTTTTTCGACATGCACCTATTCCCTGCCAGAATATATACCTAAGAGGCAAAAGGAACCCTGATAGGATCGCTTTGTATGTCTGTCTAATTCATATTTTTGTTATTTATTATTATTTTATTAATAATTATTAATTTATTATAAACCATTTATTCCAATAAAATGACAAATGTCAAATTTATCAAACAGGCAAGCATATTATATTATTTAATTACATGTCAAAAATTGTACTTATATATTTCAGTAGTTAATTAATTCATGGTTAGTATTATTTTTAATATTAAGTATTATGTTATTTAGTTGTCATGTATTATAGTGTATTTCATATTTAAGCTTGTCTATTATTTATTTATTGGTCACCCATGACTGTTAGAACAACATTTATAGTGTTTAGGTGCGTTGCACGAACCCCTCGGACTCGACGTTTTTTTAATGTGTTTAAACCCTTTGTTGTGATGTTATTTCTAGGTTGTAGGTAATCTATGGAAGTGAAACGAGCCCCGTATACTATTTTTTGCCGCAAATCCTCGCATGCACGTGGCTGCAACACGCAATATTTCACGTTTATCTAGCTCTGCATGTGCGGTGCGGTGCCGTGCACTCCGCAGCGGGAATAGGGATGGGCGCGCTCGGTCTTGGTCTTACGAGACCAGCCCCACTAGCCAAGTTAAAGTCTAGGCCCTCAGTCAGTTGAAAATAGTACTTATCTCCATTGGCTCAGTGACCAAAATTCAGTCTCCGACACCAAAGAGCGCCACTGCAGCCTGTTTTAAGCTCTCGTTGCCAGTCGTTTAAGCTCAATTTACATCTACAGACATTGAACGTATATGCTGTAATTTCATGGTATATTCCTGACATAATCAGAACTACCTATTTTCGATTACACCTGAGAAAATAACAAATTTTATTAAAAAGGAATATGGCTTCTAAGCTTGGTTAAAACTGAAAACCTCAAAAAGTAACTCTGAATCCATTTACAGCAGTTTTAGACCATATTTTATTAACCGAGACTGATACACAAGTCCATAAAATGACGTAGGTGGTGTATTCTACGGAAAGTCAATTTTCTATTCCAATAAAAAATGTAATTTTCCTTAAATAAATAAACACGATAAAGGCCACGTAATATTTGAAAGACCTACTAATTCACTTTTGATAGACCGTAACGATTTATTACCTCTTAATTCATAATTTATTTATTCATTGCTTTATGTGGTAACATGGTTGTTAGATAGTACAGATAGTGCTCACATAAACCCTGTAAGGGCACCGCAACATTAGATAAACAATTAAAATTCAAATTTGTCAGTCAGTCAGTCATATTCAATAGGTATTTAATTTCAATATAAATTAATATAATAATATGCTCTGGTGTGGGATGCTACATGCGTAGACACGCTGGCTCCGTCCCACATACGGAGCACTACCAGAAAGGCTGGCGCGGCGGCTGAGGCGGCCGAGAAGAGTAAAGCTCTAAAATACAGGGGTCTCGACACCCTTTACAACTTTGTTGCTTTTGGTGTCGAGACCCTCGGCCCGTGGGGTCCCGGCGCTTGGTCGCTTTATAAAGAGCTTAGCAAACGAGTAGTAGATGCCACTGGTGACCCAAGAGCTGGCAGCTACCTCGCGCAACGGATTAGCATCGCGATCCAGCGAGGTAACGCTGCCAGTGTCTTGGGTACTCTTCCTGTAACTAAAATTTTAAAAAATAGTTTAGATTAGGTTTTTTAAATATTGAATGGTTCTATTTTATTTTATATTGTACCCTTTTGAAATAAACTTACAAACTAAATAATTAAGTAAGTCATTTTTATCCAAAAGTAAGTTATTGTTTAGCATTCAAAATTAAAATTGTCAACATATAAATTAATTTGCAAACCCATATAGTACCCATATAGTAAAAACAGCTATCAATTAGTAATATTTTCAATTTCTTATTAAAACGTAGAGAGCACTAGTTATTGTGTTCAATCAAGATTTGAGACCATGAGGAAGACCAGTTTGTTTTTGGTTCCGGTCTACATTCTTGCACGTCACTACACGCAAGTCAAATGTTTGCTTTTGGCAGAACTGAGTTGCGACCTAACTTTTGTGGGGAATTGCTCCCATTCATTTTCACCTTCTGTTTTGTTGTATTTAGCATTCAAAATGGCTGTGTTTCTTTTAACAAATTAAAGGAATTTTGGCGTCGGTCGTTACCTGCTGTACCTATGCAGGCTAAGAAAACTTAGCCCTTTGCAGTTTACAAAGGGCTAAGTAAGGCTGGCCTTCAGCTCGGCATATCTCCCTCTGTCTTGAGCCAGTCGGAAAAGCTCTTCCGTTCGCGTTTGTTAGAATAGAATAGAATAGAATAATCGTTTATTTGACAGACAAACAGCACACCTATGCATACACTTACAATATAATATTTAAAAAGAGAAACTAAATTTAGTTACAACCATGAGGTAAAATAGTAGGTAGCACAAGTAGTCGACGACCGGGTCTTTTCACCCCTAACATTGGGGGGAGAAGTGCGGGCCTTGAGGTATACCCTCTCTACCCGGGCATGAACTCACCGGATGTTGATCCGATGGTGAGATTGTACCCGCCTGCGATGCGGGATTTGGGAGTTGGGGAATTATGCAGGTCGGTACGTCCGTTTGGTGCACAGCTCAAACCCGCCGCTTAAGGCGACGGGGAGCGCAGCAACTCCCTCTGGAGGCGGTGGCGTTCCGTTACAGGTAGTACTGCAGCGCCAAAAAGGTCCCAACTCAGCATGTGCTATACCCGAGGGTGTAGCACTTGTGTTAAAACTTGCACAAACATAGCAGCAATGTATAACGTCCATGTGTCAAATTGAAAGCGATTACTATAACGATTGGAAGTCGCGGTCACCCCACTGGTATACGAATCCATTGCAACTAAATTTCCAATAAATTCCACGTATGACATTATATTTTTGTTTGCCATCTACCGTCATAAACACGATTTATTGATAATTAAAAGTGCAAAAACCCTTTTTGGACACCTTGTATAAACTTTAATTCATGATTTGATTCATTTATAGCATTATACCTATAGGCCAGTCATTCTGGCGAGCGTTTGTATGGAGACCCCAACAATAACTCCTCTATCGATGAAACTTTTTTGTATACTAGCCTTTAGTCCATTGCCTAGCTATGGGAGATGGGAGCCTTGGTAATCTGTATCTAGGTATTCTGCATAGTTCAGACACCAGACATTAGACAATGTAATGTACCCATTGATCTCCTATAAACAACTAGATACACAAAGGTCACTAAAACAATTTAAAAAACGTCCAAATAAGGGTCCATTGTTAACGTCCAAATAATGTCCAATAAAGGAAATGAGGAGATTCATCCGTTTGGACCTTGTTTTCAGTCGGACATTTTTAGAAGGCAGACTGTGTATCTAGTTGTTTATAGGAGATCAATGAATGTACCCAACTAATTTTTGTCCTAGCCATAAGCAATCGATGTTCTTTATGTGAGATGAAATAAAGACTTTATTATTATATATAATCAATCGACGTCTCATCTCTCGAAGTTGCTGTCGTCTATTTAATTTCCTTAACTGTTTACATAGAAGGATATGTGTCCCATATATCACGCATACCGGATAAGGGAACTTCGCATCCGCTCGAATCCGTACGAATCCACAGATTAGCCGAGTTGCCGACTAGTTTCGCGCGGCTTAATTTATTATAATACATTAGCAAAGTGCGGATTGCAGGAATGTTCCTCCCTTTCGCGTTAATCTCAAGGGTTTGATATGTTTACAAGTTTTAAGCTGCTAGAATAGTATTTGATTTAATTGTTTTTCATTCTTCTTCTTATGGTGCCGTCGTCGTATGGTCACACCATAGGGCCAACGATATATAACGCACTCTCGACTGACATTAAGAACGCACCGAGTGAGGCGGTGTTTCTGAAAAAGCTGCGGGCTTTCCTTGTGGATGCTGCGTACTATTCAGTTGACGAGTTTCTAAAACAGGCATAAATATTTTGTCACTGATACGCGTCTGGGCGCTTCACGATTATAGACAGTACCTAAATGTTAGAATTCCTAAAATTTTAAAATAAAATAAAATAATAATAAAATAATTTATAATTTTTTCATAACTTCGAGACAATGTGATCATGGCAGGTGTCCGACGTCTCGCTCTATAGACCAGACTGACTGACCCACCAACACCCCAAACCAATAGCCCCAATTAAGTTGTAATTTCCAATCACTGCAATAGTTTATGCACCTGACGGGGTCTGTCATTAGTGCAGTCAGATGCGCTCAGAGACGGGTCCCGCTAGGTGCATCACATATCTCTTCAAATTAAAGTTCTCTAAGGGGCCTTTACGCGTTGGACCTATGTCTCCGTGCAAGCCTTTCAAAGGACCGGGTTTTCTTAAACCCGTGAAACCTAGAGAGATACATAATAATTTATAATAATTGTAAATTAATTAAACTAAATATTATTGTTTAAGTATTGAAATTGTGAATTATAAAGACAATCTGTATGGTTTCACCTATTTTGTTAAGAAATAGACTTGTAAATTTTTATTTATTAATAAATTACTGAACTGAACTTCTTACGAAGGTTGGCGATCATTATGTCAATCTGCACTCTCGACAACGCCGCACGGAACAGAGACCTGGTACTCTTGCCGGACCATTGGCGTAAGTTCCTGAGCCATGATATTCTTCTTCAACCTGGCCTTCTTCTGCCCTGAATCTTTCCCTGAAGAATTAGTTGTAGAAGATCGTTCTTTTTTATTTTGTTTATCATTACAATAACAAAATAGACAGAATGACCATGCCAGATTCTGCCCCACCATCAACCGCAAGTTGTACAAGATAACGAATAAGTGTAAAAATATCTCCGTTTTTTATTAAAATTATTGGTTTAAAATAAACTTTTGTAAGTACATCAAGCGAGTCGAAAAAAATAGCTTAATTAAGAATTCAGAAAATAGTAAGAAATCGAAGCGATTTATTCATTGTTTTTGTTATTCTTCTATAGGAGTTGCGAGAGTAGTAGAAAATGATACTGATTATGATTATGCGATATGAAACCTGTAATAAGTCCCCAACAAAATGATAGGTACAGCTTAAATGGTCACGTAGTTTTGTAGGTGGGGCAAAGCTCCATTGAAATGTGGCAATGTCTTTTGTACCGATTTCATGTCTATTGGGTAAGTGGTCTGTGCTGCAAATTCATCGTGTCTCGCTTACCGCTACCTACTTTACGCCACTACGAAAACTTTTGCAGGTGTAAAAAACCCCTCTAGAGTCTAGACACCTATTCAACATGAAATTGAAATAATGTGGTAATAGCAGGAATCTCAACTTTGCTGTGACATACCGTGAATTAAATATTCCGTGAACAGTTTCAGCGAAACAGGAAACCAGCATTACATAGTCAGGAAACGCTTTAGACTTTAACATTCGCGAAATTCAAATTAGCGCTGTCAAAGGAATAATTAGAGCCCAGCGGGAACTTGCTTGCAAAAATATTATACCGTATACTTAGGAGGTTACGTATCATAAGGCCGAAGTTCATAAGACCGAATTTCATAAGACCTACGCTCGAAAGGCCGAATATCAAAACGCCGAATGTTCATTTGGCCGAAAGTTTAAAATCCCGAATGGACGTTTGGCCGAAAGCTTGAAACGCCGAAGGTTTAAATGCCGAAGGTTAAAATCCCGAATGTTCATTTGGCCGAAAGTTTAGAATCCCGAAGACAAAAATCCTGATGAACTTTCGGCCTTATGATGCGTAACCGTATAGGATCACTTTGTTGTCCGTCTGTCTATCTGTCAAGACCTATATTTCAGAAACGCGTGGACGGATCGAGTTGATACCAAAATACTCAGGTCTGCAACCTCATGCAGCCGTGATAAAATCAAACTTCTACGTCAACGCAATCAAAATCAAACATTTTATCGCATATTAGTATGAAAACGAAAAAATATATGGTACCCCGTTGACCTAGAATCATGAAATTTGGCAAGTTGCTAGGTCTTACACAAGTAAAGGAAAAAATCCGAAAACTGTAAATTTGAAATTATGTCTCCCCAAAAATATATTTTTTTTCTTTTTACAAACTTTGCGTTGCACGGAATCCTCGGTGCGCGAGTTCTTTTTCAATTGATAATTAAAATTCTCGGTAGGTACTGATGTTAACTCTTACACAAGTGATAAGTTTATAGAGAAGGCATCGCATCTTAAAGTTGATTACCTGCAATATTATTATTTGCCTTTTTATAAGGGCTTATTTATATATTAATTAGATAAAACGGGAATTACCGTGTTAAACATTTATTATTGATGTCTCGATATTTCGACAGTATTGCAGCCATCATGGACGTTTAACACTCACCGACTTCAGTCTACTCGTGACCATGATGGCTGCAATGCTGTCGAAATATCGAGACATCAATAATAAATGTTTAACACGGTAATTCCCGTTTTATCTAATTAATTAATAAAATTATGGTAATTTTTTGGGGGTTTGGTTTCGGCCTTGCTGTTGCTCATCACTAGAGATTATGTATAACGAATTGAAGTCTTACAAGTCCTTGAAGAGAGTATTATGAATTATTAATGAATAATCCTACACTTTATAAGGTAAGGAGAATAATTTTTGTAAGATTCTTGGGAACACACACCTTTTGAAGATTCAAGATGAATTTTCTGAAGTTTACTTATAGTGGGGTGGGTGGACTATGTGGGCCTTTACCTATGTACAGTCGACGACAGAGATAAGCATACAGGGGGCCTCAATAAGGTTGATATTTTCTCAAAAACTAATGGACCGAATTTAATAATTCTTTTACAGTTACATAGTTTGAACTTTTATCTATCAAACAGTGAAAGAATTTTTGCAATAGGTCACGTAGTTTTTGAGAAAATCTCAACTCTAAAAACTCTCCTATACACTTTTCTCTGTGTTCCACCGTACAGTCAAAAATAGAGAAAAGTGTACAGTGGTTAAGGTTGAGATTAAGTATCTGAAAAACTACTGTAGGTACCGATCTTAACTCTCCCAAAGCGCGCCACTCAACCCTACTCTCAGCCCTCTGCATCCAGTCCCTGCCAGCCATCTTGCGAAGGTCATCCCTCCATCTGGTCGTCGCGTCCCACACTACGTTTACCCGTTCATGGCCTCCATTCGAGAACTCGTCTACCCCATCGGTTATCGGTTCTACGACAGATGTGACATAGTACAGTAACATAGTTTTGTTTATCCTTTATATATCTATCACTAAAAGATTTTTTGCAATACCTAGGGCATGTATTTTTATCCGATGGGCAAGAAGGAGAGTTATGTTTTTCGAGTGTATGTATGATTCATTGTATGTCTAATTCTTTGGTGCGCTCTGCAGCCTAAACGGCTTGATGGATTTTAAGATATTATAAGGTGTCGTTACATTCGTCTTAATTTTATTATAAGAGTGACCATATAACCTTGTACCTTCAATTCTATATTTTTTTTTGTTAACCTATAAATTGTCCCACTGCTGGGCAAAGGTCTCCCCCTCCTCTTCCATCCATCCCTGTCCTGAGCCTCTTCCAGCCACCCATCCCTGTATCTAACAATATCGTCTCTCCACCTACGCTGATTCTATTATAAGTATTTTTATTTGAAATAATTTGAATGGCGTCTACTCTTGCGCCTTTAAATTCGCAATTTTTTTGGATTTTGACTGATTTGGACGTGTGGTTTGACGTGACTAAAATTAGACTAAAATGACAAGCCAGAATAGCAATTTGGCTTTTATATACAAATCAAAATCAAAATATCTTTATTGCAAGATTGCGAGTTTGTACATAGGTCTTATAATATATTTATCCTTTCTACAATCTACCTATAGCAGGCGTACAATATTTATTATACTTACATAGCTAATTATAATTGAAGCGAAAAATATTAATTTGGTACTAAAACATTAATTCGGACACAAAATCAACATAAGACAATTAATTAAATGTCAAAACATTATACTTTGTCAGATGTCAACAATTAAATTATAAAATGTAAAAATTTACTGGAACTAATTTTAGTGGATTGAATAAAAACAAAACGTTTAGTAACGTCAAATGCATTTTAGTACTGTCAACTAATTTTAGTAGGTTTGACAGAATAAGAAGATGCAGTGGGGCAATATAAATAGACTGATGATGATTTAAAAGTAGATCCAACAAAATAATGTTACATACAATACTTACAATAAATACGTACAAAATTGTATATTTTTCTCCTCAGGGTCATAATGCCTACCCTAACAATGGTGGCCCGACCCGTATTCTGAATAGTCTGGGGACCTACAGCCCTGAAAAGGCTTGAAAGCGATGACGAGATATAAATCATAGTACAAATGACAAATGGTCTAACCTTTAGTGGTGCCAGTATAAAAAGAAATAAAAAGTTAGTATTTATTTTCTGAAGACGAATAAGGAATCCTTACTTCTAAGGGCCATAAAGTGGCACCCCTAATCTTAAAAAAAACATATTAAGTATTTTATTTATTTATTCAAAATTAGTTGGAGTTCTCTAAAGAAGTCGTGTTTGTGAAGTTTTGTGCTCTTAGCAAGGTTTCCTTGTGCATAACTTGATGCTTGCGTGGATCATTGTGTTATTTCGTTTAGGGGTGTGGGAGGGTTGTGCGTAGGTTTAGGTTAGGTTATCCTCGTATATATATATATGTATTTATAAGAATTCAGACATTCTACTAACATCAGACCAGGCTGTATGCCCTAGTTGGCTTTGCCTTTCCCACTGGGAAGAATTTAACAAAAAAAATTTTTATTCAAAATTACACTTAGAATATTATTATCATACAGGTAATACACAATTCATACACAAACTAAAATAGCAACGAGGAAAATTACACTAAAAAAACACCTAAAATACCCCTTCCTTGTTGCGCAGTCGGGTAAGAAAGGAATTATGTACGGACAACAGTATATCAATGGTAACACTTGCAGTACGACTTTAAATCTTACGACACAGATAATAAGAACGGTCCAAAGTCCAAAGTGTTAGACTTGATCTGCTGTTAGCTGTACATATTATATTATAGTAAATAATGCGAATTCATTTTGTCGAAAAGTGAATAATAATGTGCAAATTATATAAGAAAGTGTGTTGGAACGGAATTAAACGATATGCCCAGCACAACTTGACGATTTGGTGAAATGCCACTATTGGGGAAATTGAATAGAAATTAAGAAAGTATTCTGCCACTTAGGTACCTCCGTACTCCCGTTTCTGGTCTTCCTCAGGGTACCCTGGTATTCAGCAGTCCACAGGCGATCACAACGGCTGGCTTAGGCTTTATGTAGATACTTTGCATGGATTTGGACCGAATTTGATTAGGTTTCGATTTTTAAGGAATTTATTTATTGGCGAGCGGTTCGCACAGTGCGCGCAGTAGCGTAGCGACGGTTAGAGAGTAGTTCTCATAGGCTGCGGCAGAGGGCTGCACAATCAGCAAAGTGACAGATACTTTCTTCAGAGATAAAACTAACATTACATTTAAACTGGTTTGTGCTAACATCGTGACAAGTTACTAAAGCACGGAATTGATACAATACAAGCGAAAGTACGGAACAGCCACCGTTTCATGAAATCATTGACGATTTCATGAAATGCTCAATTTAACAATCTGACAACGACATGTCCCTATACAAATACATATAACTCGTGTTTGGTAGATATCACGAATTCGTATACAACAATAATGAACATGTGAGCCAATTCGGTTAGCTGCCGAAATTATCTTATTAATAATGCAAGATCACAGAACACACGTGCTATCCAAGTTTCCGGCTTCGAGGAAATGATATAATCGAAGTACTGCAGTGATATAATTGCTTGTTATTAAATTCTGATTAACTGAACACTATGACAATGCCAGATTCTGCCCCACCATCAACCGCAAGTTGTACAAGATAACGAATAAATGTAAAAATATCTCCGTTTTTTATTAAAATTATTGGTTTAAAATAAAGTTTTGTACAAGTTGCGATTCGAAAAAAAACAGCTTAATTAAGAATTCAGAAAATAGTAAGAAATCGAAGCGATTTATTCATTGTCTTTGTTATCATTTTCTACTACTCTCGCAACTCCTACTGATTATGATTATGCAATATGAAACCTGTAATAAGTCCCCAACAAAATGATATATGGGCTTCAATAGTCACGTAGGTGACCAAAGGTGGGGCAAAGCTTCATTGAAATGTGGCAGTGTCATTTCTCAACTCCCGTCTATTTTGCGCCACTTGGATCCACTTCGAACCGGCTGCTCTCCAGATGTCATCACGCCATCTCGAATTTTCACTGGATCTAAATTAAGCAACCTATCTTACCACAACTTTCGTCCCTGCAAAAATTCGGGCCCCGAACTTTGGCAGACCGAACTCTACATGTGTCGACTCAATAAATATTGGATCCTATGGCTTTCGACCTCACTAATATTAGAGCCACAGACCATTCTGCCCCACCATCAACCGCATGGTGGTATAGGTGGATATATCTGCTTAGGTATTTTAATATTTGTATCGTCTATTATTATTTTATTTGTGTAATAGATAATTATTATGGGTGTATGCTTACCTGAAAAAAAATACAGGTCTATGGTGTACATAGACCTGTAATCACCATGCGGTTGATGGTGGGGCAGAATCTGGCATTGTCATTTAAAGGAGGCCTACGCCAGACTAGTTGAGAATGGCTGAAAAGAAGAGAATAAAATTCGACCAGTGAACACGATTGTTTTGATAAAAACCGCTAGTTTCCTATTAAAACTATATTTTATATACACACACACACACACACACTTTCTTACACCTACACACATCATCACATACACGCACACACACCCTCTCAAACCACGACCATCACCGCTCACATACAGAAAAGTAGTACCTAATACCTGCTTGTAGTACCAAATACTTTTTTCCCCCTAACAAGGGGAGGGCCTGGTGATCTGTAACACAGGTATACACCTAGCTCAGACACCAGACTCTCGCATCTTAGAACCTGTCAGCCACTAACTCTGAAAACATTGTTTTTATACCTAAGTTAAGTAATGTCTTTGATGTGAGATAAATAAAGATTTATTTTATTATTATTATATTATTATTTTACTGAAACAAAATGCCTACTCGAAACAATATTGTATCGAAGACACAAACAGCGTAAAGTTCAAAGGTCGGCCAGGTCACTGCAATGCGCCGAGGCCGGCACACAATGAAATTCTACTTTGGTCGGTCTGTCTGTTGGTATACAATACAACATACGGTATTATAAGATTTCCGGTTTGGTGTGCGTAAGCCTTTATTTTGCTTGTATTTTTTTTCAATTTAGGCTTTGCGACCTTTTGAGTTAGTGTAGTGAAAACAATTCGTAGTGAGAGAGTATTTTAATAAGAGACCTTATTTATAAATAAAAAATTATTTTTGTTGGCGTATTTTTATTTCCCTGCCAAAATAAAAATAAAACAAATGTATAAAAAAATACAAATATGGAGTCACTGTGCCGTGCTCTTCACTCCGCCTCTGCAAGATATCTTCTGTCTCACGCTTGAATTGGCAGTCCCTTAATGCAAAATGCGGTAAAGCTGGATTTACACATTGTATATAAGACGAATATTTGGTCTTCCACGACATGTGTCGGACACGGTAGATGTCTGTAGATGTAAATCAAGCTTTATTGGTTCTCGTCGTCGTCAGCCTGTATCCGTCCACAGCTGGACGTAGGCCTTCTCGCAATCTTTCCATTTTCTTCTATTTGTGGCCGTACGCATCCATTTCATTAATTAAATACCTAGGCCATGTGGTCGCCGATGACCTCAAGGACGATGCCGACATTGAAAGGGAGCGCAGGGCTTTAGCGGTGAGGAGTAATATGCTGGCTCGAAGGTTCGCTCGTTGCACATCAGAAGTGAAGGTGACTTTGTTCAAGGCGTACTGCCAATCATTCTACACGAGCAGCCTTTGGGCCAGTTATACTCAGAAATCGTTGAATGCCCTGCGAGTCCAGTACAATAATGCTTTCAGGATGCTGTTGGGGCTGCCTCGCTTCTGCAGCGCGTCCGGCATGTTCGTGGAGACGCGCACTGACGGGTTCCACGCAATCATGCGTAAGAAGTGCGCGTCTCTGCTCTGCAGAGTGCGACGCAGCGACAACAGCATCCTGCAAATGATAGCCGGCAAATACGACTGCCGTATTGTAAAAAAATGTGTGACGTTGCATGTCCTAGGCTAGTTACTAATATTACTAATATGGTGTATAAGACTCTACTAACAAATAATGAATCTTTGTCATTCGTAAATAAAATTATTCATCATCATCATCAGTCTATTTATATTGCCCCACTGCTCGGGCACAGACCTTCCCTTACATCGAGGGAGCTGGGGCCATAATCCACCACGCGGGCCCAGTGCGGGTTGGCGGATTTCACATGCCTTAGATTTTTTTTCTTCTTCTACGACATGCAGGTTTCATCACGATGTTTTTCCTTCACCGTTTTGAGAGCACTCGATAAATGTACGTAAGTTTTTCCGTCGAAAAAACCGAGGATAACTCATTGGTACATGGCTGCCCTAGCTGGGAATCGAACCTGGGACCTCCATATTGCAAGTCCATTGACCCAACCACTGAGCCACCGAGCTCTATTATATATATATATAATAATAAAATTATTATTATTATATTATTATTTCTTCCCACATGTGCGAGAGATGTCGTCAGACCATCTCATCGGTGGTCTTCCCACGCTGCGATGTTCCGTGGACTGTAGCTCTGTACCTACGTACTTATTGGTTCTACGACAGATTTATTCTATTCTCAATCAGTAGGTAATCGACTAATGGTCTCGCTTGAATTATAGAGTAGGTTTATTTGTGAGATCGCAGCGATGCTACATCAGGTTTTAGTCTAAATGAATTGACGTTCGTGTTCCATATTGCCGGGACGATGAGCTTGGTGGCTCAGAGGTTAAGTCAATGGACTTGCGATACGGAGGTCCCAGGTCAAAAAAACCGAGGATAACTCATTGGTATGTGCTGACTGGGAATCGATTCCCAGTCAGCACATACCAATGAGTTATCCTCGGTTTTTTTGACGAAAAACTTACTTTGTGTGATCTAACTCTAAATCTAAAAATCTAAATGTAATTTGCATCACTAGATAAAAATGGACTCATAGAAAAAGCGCCATACGAGGATTTCACTTTCAAGCGACGTTGTGACAGCTATGAGAGAGAGCTTACGCTAAGAACGTGCTTATAAATTTCAATAAATCCCAGCCTAAATTCTCATATAGAAGTATCCCTTAATTTCAAACAAAAGCAACTTCTTTTTGAAATTGAAACTAAAGTTCTCTAAGTACATGAAATATATAAATATAAATTATTGAAACGCTATTTGTCTCAAAGTCAAATCTCTTTATTTTTGATAAGTATACAGGGGGCCTCAATAAGGTTGAGATTTTCTCAAAAACTACTGGATCGAATTTAATAATTCTTTTACAGTTACATAGTTTTAACTTTCATCTATCAAACAGTGAAAGAATTTTTGCAATAGATCAAGTAGTTTTTGAGAAATTCTCAACCTTAAAAACTCTCCTCTGTGTTCCACCGTACCAAAGCTGAGGAGAAAAAGTGGCAAATATCTTTCAGCAGCACATCTTTTATATAATAAACTCTCCTTGAAAAAAAATACCTCAGTGCTATCAGCGACAACCCTTAGACGTCAGGCCTAAGGGTTGTCGTCCATCAATCAAATGTTAATGTAGGTCGGTTACGGAATTAATCATTCGAGACATTCGCGACATATTGGATTCACGTCTTTATTCTCTTTCATATACGAACGAATAGGTACATCTCAGCGGTAAGTGCGTTATTTGTTAGGGCTTCGTATTTACAAATACTAGATAGAGCAAGTTATGACTAGGTAAAGTAAGGTATACAACCTCATTAAGTTTGAGATATTTTCAAAAACTACTTGACAAAAAATATATATGTTTAATTTTTTTATTGGACTCGACTGTTCGTCATTTACCAATGTCATGTTACAGAATACTCAAGATAATATCATAGTCTTCTCTCTTCGTAGCGTCGTCAGTCGTCACTCTGCGTATCCGTGTCTTCATGTCTTCATCCCGAGGAGTCGTCGTAGCGTCATCACCCTGGACGAAGCAGCTCGACAGTCACGTTCACTCCCGAGCTCGTAATGGGACTCTTGACTTTAGCACGAAACTTCAGTTCTTGCACAAATCATCCAATAAATTCACCATACGCGAACATTTTCTGATTAATTTAACGTGATATTAAACATAAAATAACTATTGTACACATTAAAATGGAAATTGTTAAATAATTTCGCAACCGATGTTTCCCGCCATTTTTAAAAGCTCTTTCACTGTTAGATAGTTAAAAGTTCAAACTATGTAAGTACCTAACCGTAGAATATATATTAAATTCTGTCCAGTAGTTTTTGAGAGAATCTTATGGAGGCATGTATAGGTATAATTTTCTATATTCTGATAACTTGCAATATTATTCTAACTCTTTGTTATCTTATTATTATTACCTAACCCTTCCCCGAGACGAATGATCCTAATGGAATTAGTTTAAGTACTAATATCAATTTAATGACTTCGTGAAACTGTAACGTCTGCTAAATTGCGATTCTATTCTAAACCAACGTTATGGTTGGAACGAGCTTAGAGAGATATCTTCTGAAACTGGGAATCGAGGCGAACTTTGAAGCAAATCTTGTTGTTTCATAAATTTTCAATTTCATACCGCAGTGGTACGTTTCCGTCGGCGATTGGTGTGTGGGATAAGGTATAGGCTTTAGCGCAGTGAAGTTGTAAGATCTTATCTTATCCTGATTGGGTGCCAATGTGGCGGCACTTCGACCCATTGGCATCTTTTGTGCTCTCCCCTTTCCTTTATGCTCCTTCCTCCTCCCTAAAGATATAACTCAATAGGTCCGCTATGCAGCTCATGGGAAGGAGCCTGTAGTCTTCTGGTTCCGGATAGGCCGACCACAGAAGACTCATTCGCTTTCTAGTCAGTGAGTCACATTCACACAGTAGGTGTTTCATGGACTCCGTTTTGTTACCAGTTACCACAGGCTCAGAAGTTGTAAGATACAAACTCGCTACTTTAGCGTAGTACGGAACTATTATTTATTTTATTAATGGACTCTACAGTTCGTCATTTGCCAATGTCATGGTACAGAATATTCAAGATATCTGAAGAGGATAGACCAGAGGCAGACCAGATAAAATGAAAACACGTCTTGAATGCATAAAAGCTTGTAATCTACTCCAAGAATAGAAATAATAATAAAAAATTATAAAATAATAGGGGTTTCATTTTGCGGATGCAACATCTCTTTGAAGTGTTATAATTAGAAATATTTTAAATTTGTTTTCGAATGTTTTGTTTATATGAAGGATTTTGTTTTAGTTTTGTTTGAGTCGATTACAAGGTTTCATGGAAGCAAGTTGTGTTTCATTTTCTGGTCTGCCTCAGGTCTTCCTAGCCTCTTCTTGTCTCTTTCTCCAGAGGAGTCGCCGTGGCGTCGTCACCCTGGAAATCCGGGTCTTCATGTCTTCATCTAGAGGAGTCGCCGTAGCGTCGTCACTCTGGACGAAGCAGCTCGACAGTCACAGTTCACTCCCGAGCTCGTAGCGGGACTCTTGATAATAGCTCGAAATTTCAGATCTTGCATGAATCATCCAATAAATTCACCATACTGTCATTCGCGAACATTTTCTGATTAATTTAACGTGATATTAATAACAAAATAGCCACTGTAGACAATAAAATAAAATTTTGCAACCGTCGTTTCCCGCCATTTTCAAGAGAACCCTCGCTGCGTCAGCGTGGTACGGAACTATTATTTATTTATTTTATTAATGGACTCGACAGTTCGTCATTTGCCAATGTCATATTATAGAATATTCAAGATATCATTGTCTCTTTCTCCAGAGGAGTCGCCGTGGCGTCATCACTCTGGAAATCCGCGTCTTCTTGTCTTCATCCAGAGGAGTCGCTGTAGCGTCGTCACTCTGGACGAAGCAGCTCGACAGTCACAGTTCACTCCCGAGCTCGTAGTGGGACTCATGATATAATAACTCGAAACTTCAGATCCAAATATCCATCCAATAATTTCACCATACATTCGCGAATATTTTCTGATTAATTTAACGTATTTATTTTTATTTTATTCCAGTTAACACATTTTGATTGGATCGTTGGCCAGACTCCTGTACAGTGCTAGCATGAGTCGCATTAGCGATCGCCGCAACGCCGCGGAGCTGTCAAACTAATTTTTTTTTTGGTTAGATTCATCCCAGAGGGAAAGGCAAAGCCAACTAGGGCATACAGCCTGGTCTGATGTTAATAGAATGTCTGAATTCTTGTAAATACATACATATATACGAAGATAACCTAACCTAAACCTACGCACAACCCACCCAAACCCCTAAACGAAATAACTCAATGATCCACGCAACCATCAAGCTATGCAAAGGAAACCTTGCTAAGAGCACAAAACTTCACAAACACGACTTCTTTCGAGCACTCCAACTAATAGAAACGTTCGCGGACATCTCCTGATTAACTTAAAGCGATCATTAATCACTAAATACCACAGAAACTATTTAATTAGAATTTTCACAAAAAAGTAGCTAATGGCGTTTCGCGCGCTTAACAAGGAATCCTGTCAAACTAATGTCTAACGCCTTGTAATTATGTCACTTTGACAGCTCAGCGGCGTTGCATCGATCGCTAACGCTGACTCGTGCTACAAGGGGTGGAGAGATAAACGCAATTTCTCCTATAACTTGGGCCAAAAACTTAAACGAATAAAGAACACTGCCGAGGCTTGTAAGTAAACCTGAATTTTCTTGGCCGGCACATTTCCCACCTGATATTAGCGCATAAATTCTCTAAAGGAATACATTATTACTTTATGCTTTTGTGTGCCCACGCCAGGTCTCGCAGGTCTTACAAAACGTATGAAAATGCAAGGAGACACAATAGATCTTTGCCTTTAAAGCTCAAAATATGCTCCTTTATGCTGCAGTTGAGTAAAAATAGGGAATTCCCCGCCCCAATCTTATTTAGTTTCTAAAGGGCTCAATACTGCACATGCCACAATTATATTTGACACTGTAGACAATTTGTTGCCGAGACCTCTGGACAGGCAAGGAAATCTCCTTTTCCAAATACCAAACGTTCTCTCCACAACATTTCTAGTTTTTATAAAATCTCAGCGTCAATAGAACGGCTACTTCTGGAGCAATTGGCAGTCCTCTGTTGTCCAGTTTTTCTAGTTCACTCCTTATTAAAGAGGTTATGGAAAGCACGTATTCTTGTTGAAATCAGTATCAAATCGGTCTGTGACGTAACCAATAATTTAGCATGTCAAATTTAATGCAGAATCGGGGGCCTGAACACTCTCCGATTGGCCTACTTGATCTCTATTTTAGTGAATCCTAGAATAAGTCCATTGATAGTAATAACATTTGCCGAGTTCTCTAGCCAATTTGCTGAGTGCAAATAAAGCTATGTTCATACGGCGTTAAATTAGCGCAAGAGTATTGCACAGTCGATCACAAATCGCGGCCCACTAGCATTCTCCTCACGTGCTTCTCAGACCTGATCCCATTCCATTATACGGGATATTCAGGATACATAACAAACTAAAAGGCACAAATTATCAGTGATTCAGCTGTGCATTGCATGACAGCGATATTCGTACCGTCGAGGCTGTCACACACCTGACATTGTCAAGTTTTGACAATGTCAAAATTAAATTTTGACAATTTTTCAATTCAATTCAATCAAATCAAGTAGATTTTATAAAATAGTTTAGATTAGGTTTTTGAAATATTGAATGGTTCTTTTTAATTTTATATTGTATCTTTTTGAAATAAACTTACAAATTTTATTTAAAAAAAAGTAGATTTTTAGTTAGTTTTAATGTATTTTTAAGTAGTTTATAATAATTTGTAACTTTTTTTAATATATAACATATTTATTTCGCAAAGTTTTGACATAATTATGTCAGATTTCTGAGATCTTTGGCTTGAAAAAATATACAGTATAATACTTCAAAGTAAATACCTCAGTCATCCTATGATTATGGTCACTCTGACGTGTTGTGCTTGTTCCTATGTACTAGTATGTCGGTATCATTGTTGCCTACTATGCAGCCTAAAAGGCATGATGAGTAATTATGTACAAAATTTCGGTTGATTAGTCGTTTTTTTGTTGTATTTTTTGCAATACTTACTTACTCCGCTGGTTCAGTGATCCAAAGTGGATCTTGGCCTCCGCAACGAGAAGATGCCAGTCGTGCCGGTCCTCACCGACTGCTGCCACGTGCAGGTTCCTCTCGACCTCGTCCTTCCAGCGGTACCTACCTAGTTTTATTTCCAAGATTTTTTTTTCAAATAATAAAAAATAGTTACTATAAAGTTAAAGTTAGTTATAGTCAGGGAGATCGGGGCCAAACGCGGGTTTAGTCAATCAATAAAAAAAAAGTTTTATAGATATTTTACAAATATTTTATTTTCGGAATATTGTCGTTTATTTTTGGAATATTGTCGTATAATAAACTGGCTCACATAGTATTGTTAATTGCAACCTCTTCTTTCTCTTTTGTAGTTCTAGTTTTTCTAGTTCTGCGCCTCTGTGACGCAGTACGTAGTCAGTCGAAGGCCGAAGCATAAAGTGGCCTCATCTTAACACGTATAAGATACTTCTAGTTTATTCTATATTCCATCTAATACTGTGTACGGACCTTTGGGAAATCGAGCCACACAGGTATAAACTACTCGATTGTTGTTTAGGGTGGAAAAGACTGGTTTGATCTGGTTCAAGGCAGTATATGTATATATACAGGTTGATTGGAAATTCGATACATTCCTTGAAAGGGGTGATACTAGAGGTGGTTCGCAACAAATTAGGCCCTATTAACGAGGGGTCGAAAATGAGTTCCTCAACTGAATTTCCCAACATTTGCATGAGCCGGTACAATTATAAAACGTCGTCATCCTAACACACACTTAATGTGCCGTAACGCGTGGGTTAGGGCTTAATGCCTACCCTTACCTGCCTGCGGTTACCTGCCAGGGCAGATACGTAGCGTGGGTCGTAGCCCCGGGGCGAAGACCCGAAATTTGCGCCCCTTGGGTATGTAAATCCAAAGCTCCAAAATGTACAGAAATTCTGAAGATAAATGAAACTTTATTTTTAATTCAAGGAAATACCAGTGTCGGGAAGTGCTGAGAGCTTTTTGTCACTTTTTCCCCTCAGCGTTGGCACTTTTTCGTTGCAAAGTGGTGGAATTTGTTAATTTTAAAAAAATGTTACCGTTCAAAAAATTATACATAATGCCCTTGATGGATTTACTTGAAATAATAATATAATAGTGATTGATTCTTTCCAGTTATTTGTGTTTCCAAATATAATTTTGAAATTCAAATTTACTCAAAGGATTCTAGATTAAATCATTTCTAGATCTAACACAAATATGGTTTGATTTTTAAAGCAGATTAGTTTGTTTTTAGATCAATTTGTTGCGATATTTTGGCGCCCCCGAAAAGTATCGCCTGGACGGACGACCCCTCACTACGCCCCTGTGCAAGGGTATATAAAAGGAAGAAAAACCCCGCGTAATTTATGGAGAATCCCTCCGCTCATGTGGTTGAAACTTTTCGTTTAAGGGGTATATCATAGCCAGGTAGAGTAAGGGAATCATATATTATTTACGTCAAGCGTTAGGCTCTGTTCAGATGGACGGCGACAGAGACAAAAGTGTAGCCGGACTGAGAACTCAAGTCCCTTGTACAGTCGACATCAGATCAACGGTAACACTTGCAGTACGATTTCAAGTCTTACGACGCAAATAATAAGAACTGTCAAAAGTAAAAAGTGTTACCATTGATCTGCTGTCGACTGTACGTTACAGATATTTAACCAACTGACGAAAGAGGCAGGGTTTTGTTTGTGCAGTCGAGTGTTTATTTTTATATTAATGATTCACATTAGTGGCGAAAAGGGGCGAAGTATCGGTGCTATTGTATGCCAGGAACGCAGCAGATGGAAGGCCATCGTCTCTGACTACCCCTTCGGAAAACAGGCGTGAGTTTATGTATGTGTATATGTAATTAACATTTTCGCCATTTAAGCAAAAATACATAGTTTTGCTACATTGAATTACAAATAAAATATGTTTTCTTTAAGATTGGTATTGCTACCTATCTAATATACCCCTTAAATGAAGACGGTAACTAATTGCCTCGAAGTTTGCTACTTTATAACTTACCTGGAATTTAAATTTGTAACAAGTGTTTAGCTTAATGATTAAACTTGCATTTTTCCACCTTCCATCTTAGCTACCTATTAGTTTTCAACAAACTCGATATTATTAAATCTTCATTAGACGAGATTCTGAACGTCCAATTACTAAATAAAACTACAGCTGATGCGAACACCGACACAGGAAAACCATTTTTAAATCTTAATTTCAAATTATCATGCTAATTATTATAATTGGATATCACTCACTTATATTGTTGAAGTCGGCAATTAGACCGACAGTTTCGACCGATTTCGAAGGTCTTTCTTTTAAGTTAATCAGGAGATGTCCGCGAACGTTTCTATTAGTTGGAGTGCTCGAAAGAAGTCGTGTTTGTGAAGTTTTGTGCTCTTAGCAAGGTGTCCTTGCATAACTCGATGATTGCGTGGATCGTTGAGTTATTTCGTTTAGATTGGGAGGGTTGTGCGTAGGTTTAGGTTATCTTCGTATATATCTATGTATTTATAAGAAAACAGAGATTATATAACATTAGACCAGGCTGTATACTTTAGTTGGCCTTGCCTTTCCCTTTAAGTAGAATTATATTTAAAAAAAATGTAGCTTGTGTCGTGCTTTTGCTAACTTTGGCGTAGAAAAGGGAGACAGTAATTTTACGTATTATTTTTTATATTATAAGTATATATTATTTAGACTTTTCAAACATACAGTAATTTGAAAAACGCTCTCCAGAATTACTTATTAATAGCCGGTCGTATCTCTCTAAGCGATCTCTTCCAGACACTTTTGGGGTAGATCATACGAATGAATAACGTCAGTTTGTGTTGTAGTTGAGATACAATAAAAATTCTGTATTTTTAAATTTATTTTTAAAAGAATTGGTTACATTGTGACGACAGCGGGCAAAAAGGCAACAATACCGCTGTCCCGAGACAGATCTTGACCTTTTAGACTAAAAGCATTTCTCACAGACTTTTCCCCGAACATTGAATATAAAACGAAACGGCAAACAACGCTAAAAATTACGAAGTAAAAATTTGACACGCAATAATACAGGGTTCCGTAGCTTTTCGGAATTATTAGCATATCTCTCTTGCACATCAACATTTTTTTTTAAATTTACATTTGCGCTACTTCGCAAGGATATGATACCTTACATATGTCTTAATTTTTTACTATTTGAAAACCACATTACATATAAATACAAGGAGAAAAGGATAATTTTTTGCGACCGTAACATTTTGCGAAATGGACATTATTAACATTTATTAACACTTTATTATATACACACTGGATATTTACATTGTAACATATATAAGAAAAGACATATACGAAGGGCGTAACTTATCTCTATCAGAGATTTCTTCCAGCAAACCATGAGGAAGGGACGTTTTGCGCATGGTGATTATCTCTTAAATAAGAGTAGAACCATTCAAATAAAAATATATTATTTATTGGTCAGGTAAACAATAATAATTATAAATACAATAGCAGGTAAATAAAAAATATTACAAATAAAAAATTTAGTTTAAACTCTGCCCACCCTGTGGGAGTGTGCCTAGAATACTGGCGACGTTCCCCTGCTGAATGGCAAGGCTTATGCGCTGGCCGAGGAACGCGCCAGCCCGCCTGTCCCCGGAAGCCTCACGCAGGCGCGACGACAGCTCTTTCACCAGCAACCGAGCCGCAGGCCCCCAGGGACCCAGCGTCTCTACTCCGAATGGCACAAAAGAGTAGCCCACAGGCAGGGCAGAGTATTTTCTATAAAATAAAAATAGAATATACATTTTGCCAACGTTTCTTTTTGCGACTGAGCCTCTCAGATTAGTATATAAAGATAAGATAAATAGCTCATTTACTGATCTGGTATTATCGTTCTCAAAACGATGAAATTATACCATGTCATGGCGCGCCAAACAGAGACGCCGCTACACCAATGCAATAGCACTGTCCCTTTCACGGCCGCTATGACATGGTATGATTTGATAGCCCCACTGAAGCCAAAGCAGCGACAAAACGTGGCAAAAAACCTATCTTCTATTATATTAAACGACAACACCTTCCTTAGTTCACAGCAACATAGAGTAGATTAAAAACATATAAGTAAGTTTTTTTTCGTTTGACTACAGAACCCTGAAACAACCGACTTCATGAGGAAGAAGGAATATTAACAACAAAATGCCTACAAAACGTTCTGAAAATTTACGACTAAAGTTAGTCATTCATTTTTAGGTAACAATACAAGTTCTAGCACCATTTTTTTTTCTATTTAGCCACCTGTGACTACCACGGTTGTCATATTTCATCTCGTAATTGTTACAATACTTGTTGTAAAAAAAACGGCCAATTGAGAGTCGGACTCGCGCACCGAGGCTTCCGTGCAACGCAACTTAACCGTAACTTTGCTCTAAAGGAAAAATAAACTAGATTTATAAATCAACTTATCTTTGCCATTATCAAAACTTTATGTCCATACATCCAGATATTACTGATTAGTTGATCATCTGCAAATGTAAGTTTGTAATAACAAAAAATTTTTTTTGGAGAAATGTAATTTCAAATTTACAGTTTTCGGGGTTTTCCCTTTACTTGTGCTATAAGACCTAGCTTCTTGTCAAGTTTCATTATTCTAGGTCAACGGGAAGTACCCTATAGGTTTTAGTTTATTTTCATACAAATATGCGAGAAAATGCGACATACTAAACGGCCATATCTTTTCATTGCGTTAACGTAGGAGGTTTTTTCACGGCTGCATGAGGTTGCAGACCTGGGTATTTTGTATTAATTTCAACTTAATAATACAATTTGATCCGTCCACGCGTTTCTGAGATATAGGTCTTGGCAAACGGACAGACGGGCAGATCAATAAGGTTGAGATTTTCTCGAAAACTAATGTACTAAATTTTATAATTCTTGTACAGTTACATAGTTTTAACTTGTATCTATCTATGAGTGAAATATTTTTTGCAATAGGTCAAATAGTTTTTGAGATAATCTCAAGCTTAAAAACTCTCCTGTACACTTTTCTCTGTGGATCGTACAACTATTGTTACAACTACAATACCAAGATGTGCTTATCGAGGTATTGAGTCGAAAAGTTGGTTTTCTTACACAAGATCATAATATTTACGGCGTTACCTTTTTGTTTTGGCGTGATGTTAGGCCCTTAACGAAATGGCGGAATAAATTATTTCTCCTGTTTTTTCTCGTAATATTTTATGTTTGAGGTCGCGACCTTGCCGTCTGCGTTTCCTCCACAATGAGGAACTGCCGAGGTCGTTTTATAGATACGGATACTTCAGGAAACATGGGTTTTTGTGAGGTTTTGTGACCAAACCTATTGTCAGAGTTATTCATAGGCCTCTGCCGGGACCGACTGCAGGCTGGGTGTACAAGATTCAACCTCTATAGTTCTGAACTTCTGACATCCATCATGTTAATTGTTATTTTCTTACTTTTTGATTGTCAAATTATATCGCAACAAAAGCTTATATTTAATTTCATACATATATATTTTTTTTTATTGATTGACTAAACCCGCGTTTGGCCCCGATCTCACCTGATGGTAAGTGACGATGAGGCCGATGATGAAGCACGCGGGCCTAGTAAATGCCTATTCACTCTTGTCTTAAAGATCCCAAGGTTATATGTGTCTGGAAACACCGACGCCGGCAGGGCGTTCCATTCCCTAGCCGTTCGTATGATTTTGATTTGATGATATTTATTTAAGTAAAAATAAATAAATAAAAGATCATTTATTTGCCACATTATTCGTCTATAAAATTAACATGAATAATTACATTGCATCTATCGTACACTGTGGCAAAAAGGCTAGGAGAGGCTCAGTCCTAAATGCAGCTTTAATGCAATACAAATAGTACTGATTTTCAGCCACCGCCTGATACATTCATACATTTTGTAAATAGTTTTTTTAATAAAATTGATTAAATTGGAAGATATTATTTTTTCAATTTTTGGCAGCGCTAGTAGGCTCGTACAAGGCTTAATAAATAAATATATTATTCATTGTCATTTCATCCTATGAAATGCATCTGAAATTGGTAAATTGAAGTGGAAACGGGCGTTTATTGAAATATGGGAAATGGAGAGCTATTCCAAGAGAACTGATGGTATTTTGGGAACTGTAAATTTATGCGACTATTAATATTTATAAAAGACATTGCCACATTTCAATGGAGCTTTGCCCCACCTTGCCACATTTGCCCATTGAAATGTGGCAATGTCTTTTGTACCGATTTCATGTCTATTGGGTAAGTGGTCTGTGTCCGTACGTAACCACTGATCGGCCACCACTTTTTGACGCCACACCATTGATATCCTATAAACAACTAGATACACAGTCTGCCTTCTAAAAATGTCCGAGCGCAAAGAAGGTCCAAACGGATGAATGGACCCTCATTTGCTTTATTGGACATTATTTGGACGTTAACAATGGACCTTTATTTTGACGTTTTTAAAATTGTTTTAGTAAGACCTTTGTGTATCTAGTTGTTTATAGGAGATCAATGCGCCGGGGTGATTGGAATTCTGTGGATCTTATCCATACTACGAACCAACTAGCATGTACAGATTGATGAATGTTGCGGAAGCGATTGTGTACCATGATCGCAGCAGATGAAAGTCCATTGCATACTGCGGGAAACAGGAACTAGTTTAACTCCCTGCATTAAATTATCTGCTTGTTATATTCACGTATATCCCAAAGCACATCAAGTATAACACTTTGGACCGGCCTTATTATCTGTGACGTAAGAGTTGAAATCGTACTGCGTTACCATTGATCTGCTGTCATTCCTATTGTGGAATAATTAATGCTCGGATTTGGTTATTCTGAGTTAAGTACAAATACACCGTTTAATTTTGATTGGAACAACTCGAATGAGTTCACAATACACACATCTATTGTTTGGATTTGATTGTGGTAATTGTTCAGTTCAGGTTTAAATAGTTTAGATTAAAACTACATATAGTAATGGACTTCAAATTAAGTACCTATATGTATTTATTATAAACATTAATACTCATATTCATAACAGTTATTAAGATCGTAGGAACACTTCGGTACACTTGAGCACGTCAGTAAACTAACAATATACTTAAGGCTATGTGGTTGTCAAAAGCAAGAGTGAGACAGAATATGCCCCGCAGCGGCGGAGTGAAGAGCACGGCGCAGTGCCTCGATGTTTGTATTTTTATGAATTTTGGCAGGGAAATAAAAATACGCCAACAAATTTTTTTTTTTTAAACAAGCTCTCGTATTTATAGTACCCTACATTTTGATATATATTTTGTATGAATAACTGTTCGGTTTAAATATAATTTTCATTTTAAAAGATATGGAAGGGGTGTGTTTGCGATTTTTTTCTATCGAGCGAAGTTTGTATTGAATTGAAAATACGCGCATACGAAGCCTTAAGGGATACACATTGGTAACACTCACTTTTTGGCTAAGGCGATTTTTTGATTCCAACGGTCTAAGGCTGCTGATATGGAGGATAGGCAATTTTGTATACAGGGTGTAACGTAAAGGGTATATGAAGCCGAAGGGAGGGTGTTCAGTATCGGTATTTGAACAACTTTTGTTATACGACTTTTCGAATAAAAAATAAAAATAAACTAAAGTCTCATACAAATTGACCCGCTGATCGGTACGAAATGTATGAAAAGTCAAAAAATTAATTCGCGAAAATCGAAAAGTCGTAGAACAAAAGTTGTTCAGTTACCGATACTGAACACCCTCCCTTCGGCTTCATATACCCTTTACGTTACACCCTGTATAAAAACGCTTTACAGTTTACAGTTTTGTGGTTGGTTACCTTATCAGGGCGGAAAAAACCAGTTTTTGTAGGAAATATTTTTTTAATGCTATTTTACAAGATTTCGTGGAAGTTATGAAATTAAAACCAAGTTTTTGGACATATTTTATTTATAATTAGTTTCCTACGAGCCTCTAATAACTATTTATTATGTAACCATCTACTTAAAAAGTTTCTAAAAAGTGTTTTCAACTCCAAAATGAAAGCACTAGCCTGCCTTAAATTCCTTTTTCAATGTTCAAGAAAAGAACCGCAATTTTATAAAACACGAGAACAAAAACTTTAATAACAAGCAAGAAACTCACATAAACAAGATTACACCGGTACAAAACCGGTTAGAGCCGACAAAAACCGGCACAGAAAGGCGCTAGTGAATTCCCTGTCGACGCCGCCTCTAATTAAATGGCAAAAATCGGCCCCAGCCGGCTTGACCCAGTTGTGGAACAATCGAGTCGACGAGAATAGGATAGGCCTACGGATTAAGTTGTGGGAGACTTCCAAGAATGCGTAAAAAATCAACAAAAAAGGCCGATGACCAAATTTTTATGATACTCCTGATGAGATGTCTCCATAGTAAAAAAAAATATTACCTTACTAAGATGTTTTGACTGAGATATATTTCAAAACTGTTAAGAAGGGGGGACGTTTCTGACCATCGTTCTTTATGATTCTGGAAGCAGAAACCTAACTTAGCAGAAACACCAAGATAACGGTCTATATAACTATCTTTTGTGGAACATACCAGGGCAGTATGGCGCCCTACGTGCGACGTGTGCATCGAGGTGCATACAGATCTAAGAGAGCAACAGTCAGACAGCGTGAGACAGGCTGCAGTGGCGTAGTCTGGTGTCGGATGCCAATATTTTGGCCACTGAGTCAGCGGAGGAATACGAATCCTCGACGAATTCTAGAGTGCAGATCCAAACTGGATGAAGAACAGCGGAGAGACAACGGGATTGTTGGACGGATGACGTCGTTATGGCGGCTGGAGGGATGTGGATGTGTCTTGCTGGGAGCAATGTCGTGCCAATGCAGAATAATAATGTATTAGGCGGTACAGTAGAATTATGACCAGAAGGGCCTTTTTTTGTTGCCCAGGAGAAATACATAATGTATACCACCCGTCCGGGGGAACGGGTGATTATGTTGGACTCGCACCAACTAAAACTCCTGAGGTGTTTCGCCTCCGCCACCATGGATAGGACCACGGGTACATCTTTCGAAAACTACCGCGGCCCTGTCCTACCCTGCCCTTTCGGGCCCGACTCCGGGGGGCCTCATGCCTCCCCCTTCTCCGCTGAAGGCGCTCCGGAGCACGTGGAGCGCCTTCCAGCTCGGGACCACTTCATTCGGACGGTGGATCCCCGATCCCCCCTCCCAAAGGTCAGCAGCAAAGGGTGGCAGGCGGTGGGCATAGGCCAACCGCCTGCGGCCCGTGCGCCGGCGGCGAATTGGAAGCGCGAGTGAGTCGTCCTCGCGGTCCCTCTCCGCCGCCTCCTTCTGTGATAGGACGGTGTCAGAAAATGTGATCACCGCCTCCCACGTTCTCTCGCTGCAGACCATGGCGCGGACGATGGTCGGTAGCGAGAATGAGCAGAAGGTACTACTAGGCTACTTCAAGTAAAGGGGAAAAGGCGAGGCAGAAGAATAAGGGAACAATGTCGTGCCCACGAAGAGTATTGGTGTTTAGGAGTACCTGACGAGTTCTTCGACAATTACATATCCCTTAACAAAGTATCCAAAAACAGCTCCAAACTTGCTAAAAGCGTTAATGTGTTAATTAAGAAAATCACTTAAACTTAATAGGATATTGTCTAGAACAGAATTATGATTTCATTATGTACACCATTCTCTCAAATTAACTGCGTGCTTGTTTCGAAGACTTAATTAACTTAACTTCATTTATTATGTTATGTAACTTTGTGTGATGTTGTTATAGTAATTGGTAATTTTAAGGGAAAATCTTCATGTGGAGCAACACCGGTGTTTTGGATAGGTCGATGTGCTGTCGACTGTACTAGTAACAAAATCGAAAAACTAAATACGTAACGAAATCAAAATTAATAATCAAAAGACATTGCCACATTTAATAGAGCTTTGCCCCACCTACAAAACTACGTGACCATTTAAGCTGTACCTATCATTTTGTTGGGGTCTTATTACAGGTTTCATATTGCATAATCATAATCAGTATCATTTTCTACTACTCTAGCAACTCCTATAGAAGAAGAATAATACTCGCTTGATGTACAAAACTTTATTTTAAACCAATAATTTTAATAAAAAACGGAAATATTTTTACATTTATTCGTTATCTTGTACTTCATGCGGTTGATGGTGGGGCAGAATCTGGCAATGTCACATAGTAATAATTCGATGTACCTAATTATAGTTTACATCGATTTTATAAGGCGAAATCTCCGAAAACTCTTGAACCATCTACGGCTTAAAACTTTGCCTAACTTTAGGTAAATTTTTTGCTAAGTTATTTATTATTTATGTATCTCTCCAGGTATCACGGGTTTCAGAAAACCCGGTCCTTTGAAAGGCTTGCACGGAGACATAGGTCCAACGTGTAGAGGCCCCTTAGATAACTTTAATTTGAAGGGTTATGTGATGCACCTAGCGGGACCCGTCTCTGAGCGCATCTGACTGCACTCAATGACAGACCCCACGATTTATTATTAAATCCTGTACCGTAATTCGAAGCCTAATAAAACAATATGAGAATAACATTCTTGATTTCCGCTTTCCGAAGTCATAATACGTCACGTCCGCAAGCCCTTTCCTCCCACGCGCCCCCCGCCCCCCACCACTACCGACGGCAGCTAGGCGGGGAATCGCCATTTCACTTCATTGGCATTAAATTTCCCGACCCGTACGGTCGCCTAACCTAACCTAGCGTGAGGTTGACCGAATTTAATTTATTTTAGTCATATTATACGTAGCAAAGTATTTGCAAATCTTTACTTATAAAAGTGAAAGATAAAATAATTTCACCACGTTTCTGTGGTGCATATTTTTAACGGTGTTACCGTTCGGTTTGATTTTATTAATTATAAAAGTATTAGAAACGTCCGGCCCGCCAGCAGGAGGAGACGAATACGGAAGAAGGAAGGATAGCAGCAACAGGTGTGTTTAACATGGCGCGATATTATGTTCTAACGGCGGCGCTCGCAAGCAACGTTGCGTTAAGGAATGTTCGCTAAACTGTAAGTTACATCGCTCATTACTTTAAGCATGCAAATTGAAGTTGTTTCTTCAGTATTGGGGCCATTAGTGCTACGCAACTCGCAAGGCACACCCGAGTCCAAACATAAGGGTAATTAACGGGCACCCGAACACGTGGGTACTCGCACCCCCAGAATAGGGTAACTGGCCCAGGAGTACTGAATTCAATCGCTCTGTGCGCACATATTGGATTTCAACTATTTAACCTTAAAATACCCTCGTTATTTTCAATATTCATATTAATTTGATACACGTGGTGTTAATTTGCTTATAACTATACAAGAACTATAAGACGACCACTCATTAGGGCAGCGAAATGGACAGAACACGATATTTTATTTCATTTATATACTTAACGTGATTTTGTCTTAGAAATATGCATACCATGCAATACCTAAATACAATACTCGCAATGCACGTACATTGTGGCAACATGTTGGCGTCGCCAGCTGGCATTCTACGGCAGTCTGACGCCACTATCAAGGATTAACTAACATTAGGATAAGCTTTTTTCCAGGATTAACTAATTTTTTCAGCGGAGTAAGTCTAGTGTACGAAACATTAAACCCTGTATTCTGTTGACATCGAGGGAGTAAGACTGTTTTACAGTAATGTTCAGTGTAAAGATGGATTCGGAATCTCGAATACGCTGAAATTTCAAAATGGAAATCGTGGCAATGCTGATTACCATACACTGTAGTTTCCAGCTGATTGGCTGGCGCGCAAATTGTGGCACGAGTTGTTGGTGTGAGAACGCAATCTAATAGTTATTGTGCCGCGCAAACCGTGCCGCGCACGTGCGTTCTGGTTTGACAACACATGCAGCGTCGCCACAGGAAGCTGATATGAATAAATACTAATGACAAGGATTGCATTTCCTGTGCACCATAGAAATATCCTTTTCCCCAACTTGTGGGTCAACATCAGTAATGGTGCAATGAGACAATTGGAGAGGGGTAAGTAAGTACCGAGTGACGACTCTTCCTCGTCCCACCGGGTCAGGAGAGTAGTGTCTAGCATGAGTCCTATGCTTTTCATGTCGATCAGTTGAGCTACCACCACTGGGAACAGAACGGGCTCCGCCCTCCATTCCTATACCGGCTTCTACCTTATTCCGGTCATGACATCATGTTACGAGACTACAACACCAAGGATACACCGCGCCTCACAGAAAGAAAGCACAACGAGCTATTATCTGAAGGGGTCCTACAGTACTTCCCCAAAGGGTTTCCTAACTGATGAGTTCAATTAAGTCTCTTAAACTCAACGAGTGTCGGACTTTCGCGTGACTCAGAACTACTACGACAACAAAAGTATTTGGATTGCCATCGTGTACCATTGGCTTCACCTACAGACGCTGTCTCCGATACGTCTACAGAGGCGGTCTCCATACCATATTTGCCACCCGGAACCCGAGTTACGCTCTGAGACCGCCTGGCGAATGGGTCTTTCATGTGGCTAACAAGTCGAAATATAATTTGAATAAGAATGAAGATGTATTGTCATTCCGCAGACATCGTAGAAGTTAATTTGATATTAATAAATTGGCAAAATGGGAACCAGTTTACCAAGGACTACCCACAAGCAAACCTCATAATCCCCACGGGACTAGAGTTATGTACTATCATGCCAATCGAACTGCTGAAAGCCGGCGAGGACCACTGCCTAGGTATGCTGAGCTGGTATGGTATAGAGGTCAAGGGACTACAGACTCCCTCTCGGACCCACAGACATCTGTTGCATTGCATTGATGTACTTATCATAATAGAAACTACCAATCTTGGTTGGAATGCGGAAATTAGACCTAGATCTACTCCTAGATCATGATTACCAAAGCTAGAAGAGTACTGTTCACATTGTATTACATTCTAATACAGAAGATACTATTACGTACTATTACGTCATCCATACTTTAAGCACCAATACCCGCGCTTTGCGGTTTCGTATTACGCCGTACTATACTAGTACGCGTATTGTGCATAATATGACATCTGCGTTCGCCGGGTTATTAATTTCCGAACACTTCGACAGACCCTAAACGATAACAACATTGTCGTCGCCTACCCTCACAACGAAGGCGCGACAATACGTAACGCAGAAAATGTAAACAATGCAATCTACTTGCAATAAGTGATTTGAACCTGACTACATGATTAAAATCTTTCAACTTACAACTACCTACATAAAGACATTAAGATAGAAAATAATGTATTCATATTATTATGGATATACGGCGATCGATTGCTAGAATCGGATTTTAGCGAACAGAACTCCATCGTCACTGGTCACTCCCCCGGCGGAGCCAGTACATGGTAGTTGGCGCAGCACAGGCAGGTCGGCCCTTACATGTGCCGTGTTACGATACTGGAAATAGAATAAAATGTAACTCAATTCTAATTATGATTCTCGCCCCAATGGTTTTCGACCAGCGTGTAACAAAGTATCAGAGTTATATACGATAAGCCGGTTTTTGTAGCAATTATATCCGTCGTGTCGTGTCGTGTATATGTTGCCTACCAACGGTGAGAGACAATAACATACAAACTGATTTGTTCTACCCACAATATCAATAATGTTGTTTTGTTTGAATCCCTACACTATTACAATTATCATAATTGTAGGTAGTGAATTTATTAGGGAACGATATCATCGAAAAATTCTCGTTACATTTCTACCTGTGATTTCTACCTGAAAAGGCGTCAAAGCGAACGTTTTTTAGGCATGATTATTGTGGTTTTGTGACCAACCCTATTCCATCTAAACCTGTCACAATTGTCTAACGACCGACTACTGTTAAAAGACAACAATCCGAACCGATTGTTTTACGGCTCATACGAAAATTTATCTAGCGGTCACCCATCCAAGTACAAACTGCACCCAACATTGGCGAACGTGTACCTACGATCCTTTTCAGCGCGTTCTCACAATCGGACCACGAACCTTGTGACTTGAAGCGTGGCACTGTTTGGTATATAGTGTACAGAAATTATATGTAGTGCCAGCCTTCTAATGGCTATGTAACTGCGGAGCGTCGGCTTCACTTAGCTGCGCTTCTCGACCATATATTCGAATTCAAAGTTATTTTCTTGCCGGCTACGCTGCGCATATTATACCTCCCGCCCGGTCGGGGGCTTCAACGTACAGTCAAGATTTTTATTCCCATAAATCGAGTATACTTTAAATTATGCACTAGTTCATAGAAAATAATGAAGAATAGACATGGAACGGACTTAAACACACAAAAATATATAGAATGTTCTAATTTGTTCACCGAGCATGGATAATGCGTAATACAAATTCGTTTCTAACCGAATGTTAGACGTGGTTGTCGGAATACTACTACTATCGGACAATAGTAGTAGTATTCCGATATATGGATTTGCATAACATACCCTTTAAGTATGTATAATACGATGAAGATTGTCGGTGGACGTGGCCTGTGGTCGCTCAGTTGGTAAGAGCGCGACACGGAATGGCAAGGTCGCAACTTCAAGTCCTGCCCACGGCAAGAATTTTTTCATCAGGTTCTAATATATATAATATATTATATATTTTTCAAAGATTTTACTTATCACGGCCGGTTCCTTGTGCCGTTTGTTGCAAACAGCGCCGCAGTGCGGTGGCAATGTGCAACTTATTCCGGTGAAGTTTTACAATACAGTTTATGGATAAGGTTTAATAGGAATGGTTCAAACAAAACTCGCCACCCAGGTCAGTTTTCGAAACCAATTCTTAAAATCTGTCGATCTAATTAATTAAACCGAATCAAATAAGGCCTCTAATATATAGCTCGTGAACGCCATTGTTCCCCATGTTATGCGAGCGAGACTCTAAAACTTTCCTCTCAGATACTAAGAAGTTGATGGGAGATCCACAGAGTTGGATGAGGATTTTCATATTGATACAAACTCTCTGATACATCTATACATTTTGTATATTATAGAGTTTACACCCAAACAATTTGGCGAATTTGAAGCAGGGGTTTATTGTGTAACCTAACATCAAGTGTATAAAACCTACTTACGGTTTACCTACCTAGAGGTATACATTGTGAAAATTGTATTTTAACTCAAGGCGATGATTTATAACTAGATTAAACTGCACAGCTGTAAGTACAGCAGGTGATGAGAAATTTGTTGGGTAAATTAACTAAGGTACCTAACATGCCCGCAAGCGGCACCTTTCTGTCAATACCTTCAAAAAGGTCAAGATATCCGATTTCATCACCTTTCTGTCAATACCTTCAAAAAGGTCAAGATAACCGATTTCATATGAAATTCAGGATATTTTCTTTTTTAATCGATTAGATCAGCGCAAAGGCATACCATAGGTACAAATGTAGATAAACTGACAATCAGTTAAGTATTTGTTACACAGGTTACAAATGATATGGGTACCTACTAAAGGATAATGATTGTTCATAATCGTACTATTTCGATGCATGGAGTATGGCTCTTTTTGCTTATGTATTAAGATAATCTAGTATGCTCGCTCATACTACAAGGCTTTACATATTTTGCTTAAATCAATTAAGCAGATCACATTGGCATATTTAATTGGTACCACCACCACTACCACCAGGCGATAACAAACACGTCTCTCATATTGTTTTATTAGGCTTCGAATTACGGTACAGGATTTAATAGAGACGTTTTACCTGAAAATAAAACGTTTATTAAATACTTACCTAATTCGAAGCCTAACACTTTCTAATTCTGCCTGGTGGCTTTTATATGAGAGATGCAATGAAGTGAAATGGCGATTCCCCGCCTAGCTGCCGTCGGTAGTGGTGGGGGGCGGGGGGCGCGTGGGAGGAAAGGGCTTGCGGACGTGACGTATTATGACTTCGGAAAGCGGAAATCAAGAATGTTATTCTCATATTGTTTTATTAGGCTTCGAATTAGGTAAGTATTTAATAAACGTTTTATTTTCAGGTAAAACGTCTCTATTATTGAAATAAGTGTAACAAGTAATAAAGTTAATACTTAGTGTAAAAACTGTTATTAGAAATCGGTTTAAATAAATAGAGCTGGATTCGCTTGTACTAGTAACTTAGGGCAAACCGCAAGAGAAAATGTGCAACAGTGGCCATTTTGTAACACATAGTAATTAGCCAGATTGTTACAGCCTCAGCAGTTGTTAATGATTTCATTGTGCAATACCTACTGTGCCCCTTATTATAAGTATTTTTATGAGTTTATTGGCCAGATAACAAGAATAGTTAACAATAGCTCATAGGATCAGCAAACTGAAGTGACAATGGCCAGCCCCTTTGCCATGAACTCTTATAGCAGGATTACTTCAATAATACTTTGTTATTTCGTACCATGACGACCTTAAAGTAAGCTGGCAGCCCCACACGCTACGGTCTACCGGAGAGTTGTACCTGCACAGGTATTCCTACATATTAATTAGATAAAACGGGAATTACCGTGTTAAACATTTATTATTGATGTCTCGATATTTCGACAGCATTCTCGTGTGATGGCTGCAATGCTGTCGAAATATCGAGACATATAATAATAAATGTTTAACACGGTAATTCCCGTTTTATCTAATTAATAATGTGGAAGTTCAAAAGCACAGTAATAAACCTTTGCGTTCATAACTCAGGGCACACGTCAAAGCTGGTTTTACAGCAGTGGGCAATTTGTAACACACAGTAATTAGCTAGTTTTTAATACTTTGTGCCCGTAACTCTGCGGCGCAGTTACTGACGTAAAACGTAGGTATAACCTACTTAATACCATATACTCACTTCTTACTTAAAACATTTATTAGTTTGGTTTATGACTCAAAGCATATCTTTTTTTATTAAAATAAAACTAACTACTATCTAAAAATACATTACTTATAAAATAAAATAAAAATACTAAAGAACGAACACGTCGTCAAGATCCCCGTTGTGTGGAATGCTGCCCAGGACGCTGGCAGCATTTCCTCGCTGTATCGCAATGCTTAGTCGCTGAGCGAGGTAGCTGCCAGCCCTGGGATCGCCCGAGACATGGACCAATCGGGTAGACAGCTCGTGGATCAGATGTTTAGAGTCTGTCGACCATGGGCCCATTGTTTCTACCGCAAGCGCCGCAAACTCATGATGTGGAGTCAGTCGTGAGTATTTGCGCCTGGTCGGCAGCAGCGCCGGCCTTATGGGAAGTACCATGGATATGGGACGGGGCGAGAGTATCTACACAAGGCGCGTCCCACACCAGGGTCCTTCCCAGCCGCCACGGTATCAAGGTTGCGCTATCAGACTCAAAGTAGGAAATTTTGGTTTATCACAGAGAAAAGTGAAGATTAAGTTTGAGACTTTCTCAAAATGTACTCGATCGACTTTAAAAATTCTTTTACAGTACGTAGTACATAATTTTATAGTACGTAGTCTAAGCTATATATCAGTGAAAGAATTTTCACAATCGGTCAAGTAGTTCCTGAGAAAATCTCAACCTTAATTAGACATCCTGTATACCTTTCTTCTGAGGTAGCGTCGAGATCAACGATCAACGACTTTAGATAATACTGAAACAGTAATAAGCCAAGGTATTATCAGATTTAAAGATGTTCAGAAGAGACATATGAAAAGATGTAGGATCGAGCCATCTCAGTGGGAGGTATGTGCGAGAAATCGACCGGAATGGAGGCGCTTGGTGCAATGGAGTGTGTTTGAGTTTGAGGAAACCAGAAGATCTGATCTGGATGCAAAGCGAGATGAACTGAAAGCCAGATCACCTGTGGCTATATCCTATAACTAGCTGTACCCCGCAACTTCGTTTGCGTAGAGGAGGAGGATGGAGGAGATCAGGAGGCAGATCTTCCTCTCTCGATCCTTGTTTCCACATAACATACCGCGATGGCTTATAGCCTATGAGCTGTCCGGATATTTCAGCTATCTCCTAGTGAAACTCCCATCAAAATCCCTTCAGTAGTTATGGCGTGCACAAAGACACAGACAAAAATTCTAAAAATTAGTGTTTTGGCATCAGTATCGATCCTAAAACACATTACAATTATTCTTTTCAAAAAATATCCAATGTACAGACACAACTTTTTTACAGTCTTATTATATGTAGGTATAGATTACAGGGATGGTGTCCTCACATGTCAGCATTGTGCGAATCAGTTTGCTAACAAGATTGGCTGCATTAGTCATCTGAGGAAGCACCAGAGGTCAGACCAGCGAAGTCCCCAACCCTGATAATAACTACGTCGTCAAGCGGTCGCTGTCGCCAAAATCAGCTGGGACGACATCAGGTATTACCAGGGGAAAATACATATTTCCCCTAGTAAATAAAAAACAGAAGATGTCTTGCCACGATGCATCATCATCATCATCATCAGCCCGTATCAGTCCACTACTGGACGTAGGCCTCTCCCAAAGCGCGCCAATCAACCCTACTCTCGGCCATCTGCATCCAGTCCCTGCCAGCCATCTTGCGAAGGTCATCCCTCCATCTGGGGCGTCCCACACTACGTTTACCCGTTCGTGGCCTCCATTCGAGAACTCGTCTACCCCATCGGTTATCGGTTCTACGACAGATGTGACCAGCCCACTGCCACTTCAGTTTACTGATTCTATGAGCAATGTCAACCACTTTTGTCTACTGGCGGATATACTCGTTTCTTATTCTGCCACGATGCAGAAAGTCTGAAAATTTTACCGTAAACTTTCCTAAGAGTTAATAAATATAAAAGTTTTGATATAAAGTTGTTTCTACTAAGTGGCATTTTAAGTTTGAAATTCTTTTGCTCAGTTGAGCACTAGGAAGGTAAACTGCAGTTAACTAAGTAAATAAAAATCTCTGAGCTTCATAACTTAGTTACCGTAAGTGAAGCGAATAAAGTGTTCTTGACACATTGCTGTACTTTTATTTATTTATTAATGGATTCGACAGTTCGTCATTTTAGAATTAACACTATAGTGAGCCATTACTACAAATTATTATATATAAACGGATATCACTCACTTATTTTGTTGAAGTCGGCAATTAGACTATTTCGTTCGTAATTTTCCAACGTCATGTTACAGAATATTCAAGATATCATCTTCTATCTTCTTTCAGAGTCGCCGTAGCGTCGTCACTCTACGAAGCAGCTCGACAGTCACGTTCACTCCCGAGCTCGTAATGGGACTCTTGACTCTAGCCCGAAACTTCAGCTCTTGCACAAATAATCCAATAAATTCACCATTCTGTCATTCGCGAACATTTTCTGATTAATTTAACGTGATATTAAACACAAAATAACTATTGTAGACATTAAAATGAAAATAATCAAATAATTTCACAACCGTCGTCGTTTCCTTCCATTTTAAAAAGCCATTACTGTACCTACTTTAAAAAAAAACTTGAAACTTTGGAATTGTTTAGGCTGTGGCATTCCAGACCCTGCTTCGACTCTGCTCTAGCATGAATTGACCTTTAGTCAAATAGTTTGCGGCTGACTGTCGGCTAACTGAAGACCTTTAGAAATTGAAATTGAAAATTTGTATAAGTATTTCATAAAATTTCAGAGATTATATTCAAATAGCTGTACCCCGCAACTTCGTTTGCGTAGAGGAGGAGGATGGAGGAGATCAGGAGGCAGATCTTCCTCTCTGGATCCTTGTTTCCGCATCACATACCGCTATGGCTTATAGCCTATGAGCTGTCCGGATATTTCAGCTATCTCCTAGTGAAGCTCCCATCAAAATCCCTTCAGTAGTTATGGCGTGATAGTTGCACAAAGTCACAGACAAACAGACAATAATTCTAAAAATTATTGTTTTGGCATCAGTATCGATCCTAAAACACATTACAATTATTCTTTTCAAAAAATATCCAATGTACAGACACAACTTTTTTACAGTATTATTATATGTATAGAAGATGAACCCTGACTCTTACACTAGGATACCCTGTGCTGTAGGAGTCTTGTCTTTCAATTTTCAAATAACACACATGCATTGTGTGAGATGGTGTGTTAGGGGTGTGATGTGTGAGAGAGAGTGTGTGTTCTCACACATAATCCCCTTACAGTTCATTCTTAAAGAACTTATGTATAAGTAAAGTTTAATTGGGTATTTTAAGTGGTACGTGAGGGCCCTGCGATACCCTTGGGTACCATTCAGGTTAAGAACTGGAAGGATTTATGGTAATGGGAATTTGTAACAATTGACAACCTCTTAGGGTATTGCCGTGGGTCACGGTAGGGTGAATATTTTTACCTTTTTATAGGGAAAAGTTAGTATTACGCATTATCCATGCTCGGTGAACAAATTACTTCTAATTTCTTTAAAAATTAAACTACTAATAACAACAATAATAAAAAATTGACGCCAATTCGCTACCCTGTGGGAGAGTGCCCAAAAGGCTGGCGACATTACCTCGTTGTATAGCCAGCGATATACGCTGGCCGAGGTAAGCGCCAGCCCTTTGGTCACCCGACGAGTCAATTAGGGGCGACGACAGTTCCTTGAATAGTCGCCACGCCTCTGGTCCCCATGGCCCCATGGTCTCTACACCAAACGGCGCAAACATGTAGCTCTCGCTGAGAGCCGCATATTTGCGCCGCTTGAGACTTTCCGCGGCGCCGGCCGCCGCCCCCGCCGCCCTGCTCGTGAACTGCACATGGGAGGGAGGGAGCCAGTGTGTCGACGCAGGTCATTTCTTTATAAACATTTATACTTACTCTGTGGAATTAGGCAACTATTCTGCGAATGACTTCCACGTATTTTATTTAGAAGAAGCGTTCATACATTGCGTCATACGGTCTGCGTTCGTATGTCATTGCATCAACGGCTGCTAGTCCGATAAAGATAAGTTGATTTTGCATGGTTTTTAAAATTAATTCAGAACTGATATTTTATTTTTTTAATAAATGTATTGGCCTATTCTAACATTTTGTGTCTAATTTCCCACCACAATTTAGTTACGGAAGTATTTAAAAAAAATGATTATGGTCAATTTATTCTCTCATAGCTAACTTAAAAATAGTAACTGAAATATTTTAGCACGTACTTATGTATTTTAGTAAGCACTATTATTTACAACAAAACCCCACCCTGAAATGTCCCCGCTTAATTCATAAAAAACTAATTTATCCACTAAAAACCAGCGCTACAGTAATGTCTAATCATTGCAGCAAAAAAAAACGTTGACAGAGAATCGTATCCGGGATCTCCGTATCGTGAGTAGGTATATTGCCCCAACCGACCACTCAAAAACACTTACAACTTATGCTAACCTACGTTCAGTAAAACGAAACGCAGTATATAATTTATCTATGGTAAAATATATATTTTTATCCATAAACAACAATTATACAAATGACTAAAGTTTCACTAAGCTGGAAACGGAAGTTTTTCCAAATAAAACTTTGGTCGTAATTCATATTTCATTGTTGGCAACACTGAAAGGACTTAAACGTTGTATTCAATAATAAAAACGGAACAATGAATGTCTTTGTTGCTGTGTTTTTTATTTTAACTCTAAAAGTAAACTACTTTTTTTTCGATTCAGGTGTAAGTTCCTATTGTTTTGTGAATTTTAGTGTTTTGGCAACACTGTAGAGGAAGAAATGCTTTGTTCATGACACACTTTACTTGAATATTGAATTTATTTTGTTTTTTACAATGGCAACAGACTATTCGCTTGTTAGAAGATTGAATGAATCCCAAATTTTTAAATAAATCCCGTTACACATAAATAATACCTATATCTATTTACTTAGAGTCTATTCCAATGAACTCAAACACTATTATATTTCTTTCTAATATAATTGAAGTACCAGGAAACCATATTGATCAAACCTGTGGAAGTTGTCCACCGGTCATCAGCCAGGAAAGATCTGATGATCTTCAAACAGCTGAATAGATCTTCTCGTCAATATTGTCTCACGCGTGTTCTTGTCACTTTCACATTTCATTAAAAACGTTAAGGTAGAAAGGGTCAAAAGGCCTAAACGGTGGAATAATTTTAAATCTTGTTTATGGATATAAAATAAATAAATTAAAAAAAGCCTTTATTGACTCTACAGACACTTAACATATTAATTTATAATTTTATAGCAATTATTCCCTTCATTTTCTTATATAACATTAATACAAATAATAATAATTGGATGAATCTTGTTGTTATATAATTAATGATTTAAATAATGATTAACAAATATTTAATTGTGATAAAAAATAATATTAAAGAAAATAATATATTTTTCAGCTAAGTTACTTTATTATGTGAAAGAAACAGAATTTGTAAAATTACTTAGTTAAAAATATACTAAAACTATATGTACAAACAATATATATATAAAAAGTTATAGATAAAAAAACATGCCCAAGGTCCCCCACTATTGGCAGCGTGCCCAAAAGGCTGGCCGCGTTACCCCGCTGTATAGCGAGGCTAACGCGCTGGGCGAATTTTGAATTTTGGTCACGCGATGCCTCGACCAGGCGCCGCGATAGTTCTTTCGCGATGCGGTGTGCCCCCGGCTCCCATGGTCCCAGCGTCTCCACCCCAAACGGCTCAAATATGTAGTTATCCCCGAGGACTGCATATTTGCGCCGTTTGAGGTTTTCCGCTGTGCTGGCCGCAGCGCCGACCTTACTGGACGTAGCTGGAAGATGCGACGGCGCTAGGGTGTCGACGCAGGTTGCGTCCCACACCAAAGAAAATAATTACAATTACAAAATTGAATGAATATGGGTAGTTTTAACTAGTGAGAGTCCCCGATTGTCGGGTATAGGCCTCCTCCAAGCTGGCCCGCTCGTCTCTATGCTGCGCCCTCCGCGTCCAGAGCGCGCCCACCGCCGCGCCGCGATGTCGTCCGCCCAGCGCTTGAGCGGCCGCCCGCCCTCCGGTCCGGTCCACTCCGTCACAGTTCGGGTCCATCTTCTGTCCTTCTGTTTATGGATATAGACGATATTAGGGTAAAAACATTCTATGCCAAAATTAGCAGTCGCTTTTTCTGATTTTATTTATTTATTTTATTAATGTGCTCGACAGTTACTGTTCGTCATTTGTCAATGTCATGTTACAGAATGTTCAAGATATCATAATCTTCTCTCATCGCCAGTCGCCATAGCGTCGTCACCCTGGGTATCCGCGTCTGCTCTTCTTCATCCAGAGGAGCCGCCGTAGCGTCATCACTCTGGACGAAGCAGCTCGACAGTCACGTTCACGAGTTCGTAGTGGGACTCTTGATTCTAGCTCGAAACTTCAAATCTTGCACTAATCATCCAATAAATTCATACTGTCATTCACGAACATTTTCTGATTAATTTAACGTGATATTAAACACAAAATAACTACTGTAGATATTAAAGTGAAAATTATGAAATAATTTCACAAGCGTAGCGTATTGTTAGAGACGAATTGGGATAGGAACATTCTTTACCAAAATTAGCAGTCGGTTTTTTCTTCTGATTTTGTTTATTCATTCTTATCTTAACGACCAAGACTGGCCTAAAATAAGTTCGATGAACACTATACAAATCCAAACTTTTGTTAATTATTCCAACATAGCGCGGTATAAATTACAAAAGTTTGAAATCTATAATTTAAATTGGTTTCTTTGAAACCCAAGTCGAAGCAATCAAGTAAAGTTACCAAGCTGAAGTTCAATTGATGTAGTGAATTGTACAACTAAATTGAAAAGCTAAGATCGAAATCGAAGTGTCAACAAAAGATAGAGAAAAAAGTTGTTTTTTTACCCGACTGCCGAAAGAAGGGCAACAACAAAGAGGTTTAATAAACACATTACTGTCCAACCATTGATATCATATGAACAACTAGATACACAGTCTGCCTTCTAAAAATGTCCGAGCGCAAAGAAGGTGCAAACAAAATTGGACCCTCATTTGCTTTATTGGACATTATTTGGACGTTAACAATGGACCCTTATTTGGACGTTTTTAAATTGTTTTAGTAAGACCTTTGTGTATCTAGTTGTTTATAGGAGATCAATGTGTTCAACACACAAATGAAACAGAAACATATCGACAGAAAGGGTGAGCTTATCTCAAAAGAGATTTCGAGAGAGAGAATAGTGTTGTAAGAAGAACCAGTTGTGGTGTACAAGAATAAAATTCACATTTTTTTTTCTTCATTTGTTTTGATTTTCGATTCGCATAGCGCATATGCAAGAAGATATCAAAACCCTTTGTTTATAATTTACCTTGTTTATGTTTGTGTCTGAATAAATGTATTTTCCTTCTTTCTTTCTATAATTATTTATTTGCAAAAATAAAATTGTAATTGTCTGGTTGCAAGGCGGGACCAGACAATTGTCAAACAATTTGAACTTGACTCGAGACCGGCCCATTGTAGTCTGAGCATAGAGCAAACGGCTGGAAGGAAATAGAAAACCAATAACGCAGACTGTGGGGCCATGAAGATTGAGTTTAGAGAGGTAGCGAGAGCGAGAAATTACACAATACTTCACAATCAGGCACTCAATTAACAGGATCCGTATCACCACTGCGAAAAGCCCTAAATCGAATTAAGTAACACTATTTAAAAAAACTCCTAATCGACTTGCCGAATATCTACTGTACTTTTAAACTACGGTCTGGAGTTCGAATGATTAATCGACCAACGGAATATCGAATAAACATTTGCTCGACACGCTGTAGTACGAATGATTTCCTGTTCGACGAACGGAATATCGAATGAACTTCCAAACGAACAGACTATTACAATTTTATATTTGCAAATAATGTAAACACATGGCTAGTTTTCTTTCCTCATCATCAGCCCGTATCAGGCCATACATAGTAAGTTGGAACTGCCTCTTCAAAAGCCAATCTTTCAATATTTAAATTAAATATTTTATTTTAAAAAAATCATTTGAATGTGGAAGAAGCGAGGATGGTCTACCAGGATCCACAGTCTCTGCCTATCTATGGGTAACATGTCTTGTTATGTGCATGTATGTAAAAAAAACATCAGGGACACCTTCTCGCCTCTTTCCTTGGAAAGAGGTATAATGTAAATTTATATAAATATTGTCTGAAGAGAAAGTCTGATTCTGTAGAGAATAATGTGGAAGAGAAAGTGCGTGTGCAATATTTTATTTATTTAGCTATTAAATTAAACATTTCGTGGCCCAACCCCTATGATAAAGGGCAAATACACACCGTACCATCCTATATACTATACATATATTACACAGTATACCTAGCTATCCAGTAGGTGCAGTTGCACACAACTGCGGCATTGTACGGCCAGCATACCTGCTAGGTATTTTTCCGGTACATTTGCTGCGAGCACGTTCTCTACTGGAAATAGGATACGTGTCACTGCTGTACAATATTCTACTTGTGTCGTCAATTGAATTGGAGGAAATTACTTGCTGTTGTGAACTTTGAGTCTAAATACTATATTGATAAAACGAAAATTCTTTTAATAATCTATTTTACCCGACTGCCCCAGAAGGAGGGTAATATTTTTCGGGTGTATGTATGTATGTATGTATGTATGTATGTCCAATATTGTCCATTCCTTCCTGCCATCCTGTAGCCTAAACGGCTTGATGGATTTTGGTGTACGAGGTATCGATAGATTCGTCTTTATTACGGGAGTGTCCATAGGGTATAAAAATCAATCAAACGGGGATAGTTTTTTTTGCAGTCGTGTTTTTTGTTTTTTGAAATAATTTCTGCTTGTTTGCAGCTTTATTGTCAGATTGGCAAAGAAAAATGTACAATACGTAAAATGTACAAATGTACAATATGTTTTAAGTTGAAGTTTTCCATATCACGTGTAGGTATAAAATATAAAAAATGTACAAATCAAATAATTACACAAAAGTGTTGAATATACAAAACACAAAATAGTTTTATTCCAATCGAAAAAACTAATATTCGTGAAAAAGAAACACCTAAACTACTAACATAAACAAAAAATATACTTTCTGTTACGACTACAATATTGTGTTCATTTTTAACCAGAATTTCAAATTAAGTCAAAATGGAGGAAGTTCTCTCTTCCTCTAGTTTGCATTTGTCAAATTTTTTTTTGTTTTATGCCAATTGAATTCGGATCATCGCAGTCCGATGCTTTCCTCAAATAGTTGTGACGAATATAGTAAGTACATTAAAATCTTCTATTTACCGAATAATTGATCCGAAATAACCCATCGTACCGGGAATTCGGGGAAGCGATGAATATTGACTGCCTCGCGTACAGTACCGGCTCAAAGATTTATTCAAAAACCGTTTTTTTAAATCCGTAAAGGCGTAAACACATTTAAAAAGCAGCTGAAAGGTAATGGCAGCGGCAGTGGTTGTAAGCAGAGCAATGGGGAAATATACATATTCTGAAGATGAGATTGGTTGGTGAGAAATTCAAAATTGTACTATTTGTCGAATTGCGAATAGGACCAATTGAGAACGTATCTAATGTCGACCGAACTCATTATTTACTTTCAGTGAATTATTATAAATCTGAAAAACTCCTAAAGCCGTCCCTGCCACGAGCCTATCCCAATGGATCTACTTGTCAATTTCAGGTGACGGGCCCAGTTACGGCCAGTGAACGTTAAAATTGAATACGCTGTGTTATGGCTATGACGGATTTTGCGGACTGTTTGATTTGGATATCCTTTATTGGGCGATTTACCTTAATTAGTTATGGTTATTTTGAATAATGTGTACTTATTGATTTGATTAAATAGATTACGATATAGTGGAGTGCTCAATTATTAAAAGGGACGTTTGATATAGGGTTGCAGCAAAAATCTACGCGCAATCGTTGCGAGTCATCTAGCCGACAGTCAGCCGCAAACTATAATTGCCACAACCTTATAAGTACACAATAGTACTTGTAAATAAACGCCAAGAATTTTCAACATCACTAACTACTAACTAGTATTTATTCAGTCTTTGTTAAATTAGCTTCTTCTCAGAAACACGAGTTAGCAACTACTCATCATAATAGCAATAGCAGCTACTTCCACTAAGTAAATTGAATTTAAGTTAAAGCAAGCGGAACGGGAAATATTATTCTTCTCGTCTCGTATTAAGTGGAGACGGAGGACATTTAAGCCAATTTTAGACGCCATCTTTATTCGTACAATGGCTTAAACCGCTTTGAAGTGGAGGAGGCCAAGTTCTTTGATAATACATAATATTTTTTATTATTAAAATAAAAAAATATCATTATTTTGTTTCCTAAATAAGGAAATTACGTTTACTGGGTTTGAGGATGATTTGTAGCGATTACAAAGTGTTCATGCTAAGTTAATCATTGTTAAGCGAGGCTCACTGTTATGCGATCTATCATATCAGTGATAGTAACAGATCTATTTTAAATTATATGGAATCATAATAGTTTTTTTATACAGGTCTAAGTTATTTAATAACTACAAAATAAACCAATCTAAAAGAAAACGATAGACGTCCCCGGGCTCAAATGTTTTGTTTTTATTAAGAATTTATATTTAAGTATGTTTTTTGTTGTTTTCAGATTGCTGTACTGCATAAACAGACGTAGAAGTGAGTATAAAAGATATTTATACAATAAAATAATAAGTTAGGTATCAACATTCACGACGTTTATCCCTTTATAGATACTATTGGGCACTAATTAGTAAGCCCTGCGTCACTATTCTTAAAGCTTGTGAAACCGTAGAACTTGATCATTTTTTTACGTGCATTCTTTTTGTAATAGAGTTAGTATTCTGGGCAATCCTTTATGAACAATGAACATGATGCCTGTATAGCCTGGAGCGAAATTTGTTTTTTCGCGCAGACGGTATATTTCGTTCCATCCCAGATTTTGATAGAAACTTGGGATTCGCAATGCAATATCCGTTTTATAGGTTTGTTCGTCTATCACTATGATGTTTACTACTGTGCTTGTATGTATTGGATTTTCAATAAAATCAGAATGACATGGAGATAGATCGTAAAACTTTTTTTATACACACACACACACAAGGAAATACTTCGATCGTGTCATGATAATAAACTCAGGCACACATAAACTGGGGTCTATCTTAGCGGTAGGTAGAAGCGATGTACTTCAATCTGATCAATACCTATAACACTAAGACGAAATAGAGTTCCGCAGGGTTACTCTCGTCTTATAGCGATCCAGTTTAGGTTCCTAAACTGACAATTAGCTACAATGACGTCAAACGTCATTGTAGCAAATAGCGATTCGGTTCAGTTTAGGAACCTAAACTGGATCGCTATAGGAGGTGAGAGTAACCCCGCAGAATCGGTAACTAAACAACTTTTTGGTCCACATTTCGGATTTAAAAAAAAGTTATCGGATCGATTTGTATGAGACACTAATTTAATAATATCGAACTCCTTCACTTCTGCTTAATTTCTTAATGTTAATACCTACCTACTTTATATAATGAGGGACGGACAGAAGACAGACCATCTGATGATAAGTGATCACCGTCATCTCAAAACGTCACTCCTTGAGTTACCATTGATATACAATCGACAGCAAATCAAGTATAGCGAGCACTCTAAGCGATGTTAATACGCCATAGATTGCAATGGTGTGTAGGCGGTTGTACTGCCTACTCTACCTACATTATACGAGAATAGAAAATCTTCGGCGTATTTTCCTTTACATGAAAAAATACCACAGAGCGCCTATATCGGGGAGAACGGGAATATCGAACCGAGTACCTTTTATTAAGTTACATAATGGACCCGGGACTAGGGTTGGCACTTAGCTCGCTTATTAACAACATTTTTCGTGGAAAGGTAGAAAATTTTACGCAAGAATTTTCCATATTATTATTATTTAAAAGAACTGGAGAACAAGCTGTTGTTGCAAACGCAAATGCTGAAACTTGATCGTTATGTGGTACCTAATCGAAATTTTATGAAAATTAAGAATAAGACTATAGTATGACCGTCTAAATCAGTCTTCGCCTGCGCGGTACAGGGATGCGGGGGTAGGACGACGACAACGGGGACCGAGAGAGGGGGAGGGGGGGGGGGGGAGGGGGGGGGGGGTAACAGAAATGCGCCTGCCGCCCCGCACCTCTCTCGGTCCCCGTTAATGTCATACCCCCGCGTCCCTGTACCGCGCAGGCGAAGACTGGTTTAGACGGTCATACTATAGGTACGAACGACATTTTACGTTTCGTATTTTAAGTTGTCGCACAAATAATTATGTGATTCCTTAAAACTTAATAAAACACAAGTCTCTTGTTAACGCAAAAAGCGTGAGGTTTATTAGTGTACTTTGAACACTTCTTCCTGTCTAGTGGATGTTGGATTACTCCTTATTTTTACAGTTTAAATGTATAATTATTAGCTTCTTATGTACGGACAACAGCAGATCAATGGTAACTTGCAGTACAATTTCAACTCTTACGACGCAGATAATAAGAACGGACCGAAAGTACACAGTGTTACATGTGCTTTGGGCTGTACTTAATAAATTTTGATCATATTTGTTGTATATATTATATGTAATTAAGAAGAGATGGGTACTGCTTAGAATTTATACATAATAGTAACACAACCTAATATCAGATTTTCAATGTACAGTCGACAGCAGATCAATGGTAACACTTGTTACTTTTGACAGTTCTTATTATTTGCGTCGTAAGACTTGAAATCGTACTACAAGTGTTACCATTGATCTGCTGTCGACAGTACGATTCAATGTAGCAAATTAACACATTTTCTTTAGCACAGTTGCCAACCCTATGCAAGGTATTCGTTCCAACGCGTCTTGTTTAGTAAATGAGAATTTTCCGAACGACGCCACCTTGAGGAGGTTTATAAGTCACTATAGGTATATGAATAATTTATAAATATATAGAAGAGTAGTATATGGGTTGACAGAGACGATAGATTTCAATCTGTTGTTGCGATTCTGCCACAAGACTATCGTTTCCTCCACATTCTTCAATCTCTTCACGCGCTCTCATCGGTTTGTAGTAGACAGCACTTGGCCCTTATAAATGCAATGATCTGACCTATCCACAGTTACGATATTATCCTTCATTTACAGAAAACTCAGTAAATTGTCAAGCGGAAGACATTCTATTTATTAATTTATTTACAAAAATAAAAATTGTAATTGTCTGGTAGTATGGTAAGGCGCGACCAGACAATTGTCAAACAATTTCTGAACTTGGCTCTTTTTAATTAAAATAACCCTAATCGCCATCTATTGCTTTTTACCTATAGATAGATAGACTCTTTATTGTGCAAAAGAATTACATTTTTACATAAGTATTTATTACAAGTTATATTATAGTACAAAGGCGGTCTTATCGCTTTAGCTTCCAGGCAACCGCTTGCGAAAGGAGCTACAAAAACAAATAGTAGGTAGTATAGCGCAAAGAATCAATATCTAAAAATTAAATAATAGATATTACTTATGATCGAAATTAATATCTTGAATCGAAAATACTTGTCACGGTTTAGGTTTTCTATATTAAGATAGGTACGATTTGTTTTAAAGATTGAGGGAATTACTTCCCTAGGAAAATAAAGAAAACATATTAATTTGAGTACAATACAAACCCAATTATTAATATCAAAAGCAATACTTATTAAATTTAATTAATTCCACAATCTCTATATCCGCCGTATCGTATAATATAATTATTATTTCTAAGAATTTTCACATTTAAGGGGTATCCTCTAGTTTCATTTCTTGTACTACTTTCACACAATCTCACTACCAAATAAAATAACTTTTCCCCAGATCTAATGGTAATGCTAGAGGATTACATTTAATTTTTAAGTTTGACATATTTTTAATTTATTTTCGTTAATAATAATCTATTTTTCAATATACAATACATGCATTTTCAATATACAATAATTGCGACAAGCTAAGTATTACCGCCGTTTTTCGCAATAATAATTATGCTAACTACAACTTACCGAAATGGAATCACGTTATAAATAAGCATTTAAAAAATAGTATTTCATCGTAATAAAGATTTTGTACCTACATAGCTTTTTTATATTAAAATTGATTAGGTACTTATATTGGTAGATATTATTTTTTAAAGATTGGCAGCTCTTGTTGGCTCATGTCAGGCCCGAACTAAGAAGTGACGTCACGTCATACTAGTTACAAAATAACATTAGACACAATTGTGCATTAATTGTGCACAAATCATAAAGTTACAATTTTATTGACAAAAAACGTAATTAATTTGATTGTGGACTCATCATCATCATCAGTCTATTTATATTGCCCCATTGCTCGGGCACAGACCTTCCCTTACATCGAGGGAGCTCGGGTCATGATCCACCACGCGGGCCCAGTGCGTGTTGGGCCAGATTCTGATAGAATATCATAGAAATGATAATGCCAGATTCTGCCCCACCATCAACCGCAAGATGTACAAGATAACGAATAAATGTAAAAATATCTCCGATTTTTATTAAAACTATTGGTTTAAAATAAAGTTTTGTACAAGTTCCGAGTCGAAAAAACAGCGTAATTAAGAATTCAGAAAATAGTAAGAATTATTAATTGTTTTTGTTATTCTTCTATAGGAGTTGCGAGAGTAGTAGAAAATGATACTGATTATGATTATGCAATATGAAACCTGTAATAAGTCCCCAACAAAATGATAGGTATAGTTTAAATGGTCACGTAGTTTTGTACGTGGGGCAAAGCTCCATTGAAATGTGGCAATGTCTTTTGCCGCTCTAGGCCAGCCTACTTAGCCTGCTGGAAAATCCGCCACTGGGTATGGAAGCAGTATTTGTAGGTTCCCCGTTAATTTAAAGCAGCATATAGATACCGCAATAATGCTTTTTGTCTTCCTTTAAAATTGCTGAGAGTTAAGAAATTTTAATTATATCTTCAAGGAAGTTTAATTATTTATCTAAATTAGAATCTGCGCGATAATTTGGGTCTTATCCGCGAGCGAATTAAGTGCTCTTACCTTGTGCTTGTTTCGTCTTAATTAAGGATTCTTGATAGGTAAAATAATTTTAAGCAAAGTTACTCAATAACAAACATCCAATTAATACTATATGTGAAATTATGTTCGTTTACTTATTACTAGATCAAAGGTAGAGAAACAATTTTAAATATTCTTTTGAGTAATTCTTACTAGAGGAAAAGGCAAAGGCAACTTGGGCATACAGCCTGGTCTGATGTTAATAGAATGTCTGAATTCTTATAAATACATACATATACACAGAGATAATCTGACCTAGACCTACAACCCTCCCAAACGCCTAAACGAAATACCTCAACGATCCACGCAATCATCGAGTTATGCAAGGAAACCTTGCTAAGAGCACAAAACTTCACAAACACGACTTCTTTCGAGCACTCCAATTAATAGAAACGTTCGCGGACATCTCCTGATTAACTTAACGTGATCATTAATCACTAAATACCGGATCTGACATATTTTTTTTTTTGCCAAAAAGCAGTCGTTTTTAAATGTTTTTATAATTAAAATTTAAGGCAAAGCATATCGCTTTGATTCATCTAGCCGCATCGCGTTCAGCCGACAAAGGCTAATTAATATTAAACAAATTACCGCACGAAAGCAGTGTATCTAATTTAGTTCTAATCTACTTGCCTTCCGTCCGTCAAGCTCAAAGGTCAACAGTTAATTGGGTATAAACTAATAAAAACTGTTTGTTCGTGCATCCGTGCCTCCAGACGTTTTTATTAGGGTTGACATTTGTCACTTTTAATTAAGGGTTCTATTTGTCTAACTACTTTTAATAAAAACCGGCCAAGTGCGAGTCGGATTCGGGCACCGAGGCTTATTTATTTATTTTATTAATGGTCCTTACGTCACTTTGAAAACCTGTCATTAAGGGCCTTCCATGAGTCAACTAGCGCCGCCAATCTTGAAAAATTAATATATTCCAATTTAATCAATTTTATTAAAAAAGCTATTTACAAAATGTTTATTAGGATGAATACTATTTTTCAATATACAATACATGGCATAATTACGACAAGCTAAGTTGTACTTCACAAATGTGCGAAAAACGGCCGTTTTTCGCAATTATGCGAACTACAACTTACCGAAATTGAATCACGTTATAAATAAGCATTTAAAAAATAGTACCTATTTATCGTAATAAACATTTTGTAAATAGCTTTTTTTAATAAAATTTATTATATTGGAAGATATTATTTTTTTAAGATTGGCGGCGCTAGTTGGCTCATGGAAGGCTCTTAAATACGAGTAACAACTTGTAACTAACAGCAGGTCAATTGTAAGGGCTAGCGTACAACAGAACGGCGCCTTACACTTCGGACCGTTCTTATTATCTGCATCGTAAGATTTAAAATCGTACTGCAAGTGTTACCATTGATCTGCTGTTGTCTGTACGAGTGACGACTTCATCAACGTTAAGGTATCCTAATGTAGTCTATCCGTCAAGCAGCGCAAAGTCCCTCATTGTATTTACTTACTGTTCCCTAAGTACTGCATTATGCGGTAAGAGCCAAAGCACCTTAAGGGGTTGCTCGCAGTAACGAGCCAAGTTTAAGGCGGATGTGATTCATTACGCCCGAACAGAGAGTGCACCGCAGCGCACGTAGGGGTGGCACTCGCAACTCGCAAGACGAAAAAATATCTAAAATATTATGCCAAAACTAAAAAGACTCCCGCGAGCGCCGCAGACCTGTTCCGCCTCACGGAATATAGGCCCAAATATTCCAAGTGAACTCTCCCGACGGCCGGGCGCAAGCTCCTTTTATACCCCAGTGTCGATTATCCGTCCTTGTCTCACCATTCCAGAAACCTCGGTTCCAGAAAGTTCCTGACCTAAACCTGTCCCTATGACACCTACCTAGGTCACCCTTCGATGCGTTTCTGGAATCTTCTATGGCGATCTATGACCTTCCAGAACGTTCGACACTTTTCTGGATTATTCTGGGACTTTCCGGAGGCTTCTATTCTAGTAGTATCGAGAACCCCATGGAAGTTTCTGGAACATTATGGAACCCTCCCGAAACTTCCAGAAATCTTGGTACCCGAAATGTCTGCCACCATTCTCGTAGCGCTACGCCATCGTCTTAGGCCTGGGCGTAACAATATGTTTAAAATATGTTTAAATTGTTGTTGTGTAATTGGGTTGCATCTTAGACAATTTTTTTTAAATGTACAATTTTTTTTATAAATCAAAAAATGTTAGTAACATTAAAACTAAACCGAATGAAATAAACTAAAACTATATGTACAAATACAAATATATGTAAAAATTAGAGATTGATGTTTAATTCCCTTTGGGAGAAAAATTACCTCATTGAAATAAAAATAGAATAACAAGAAAATACCTGTTCCTTTTGGAGGCTGTTAAAATGCGAAATAAGTATCTACTCTTGTCAAAAATAAAATATAGACACAAGAGTCGGTTCATTAGCACGAAAGAAAAATAAATAAATTATTCCCGTCAAAAGTTTCATAATTATCATTTTTTCTGTATGCAACATTTTTCTTAATTACCGCAAGTGACAACCCTGCGGGCGCTGAAAGTTTATTGTTTCGTCGTCGTTCCCCACTTGTTAAGGTTTTGTTATGCAAAATAATGAATTCGTCAGAGCTTGGCTGCCTCTTGCATTATACACTTTGGTATATCAAGTTTGATGTAAGGATTGTTGTGTTGTACAAGAGTTTTGTAGCTTAAGGTGAAACACTTGTAGAATATAATGGTGAACTTCTAATGCCTTTATATGAAAATTGTTCAAATTAAATCTTAAATTCATCTTTAAAAGTCCGTATCTGGGACTTCCGCAGGGTTGTCAGATTGGGGGTTTGTGTCGCAATTTTGGGGAAAAATGTGGCTGTTGGGGAAATTTTGAAAACTCCCATCTGGCAACCCTGGACCTCCGTATTGCAATTTCATTGACCCAACCACTGCGCCACCGAGCTACACCTTTCAATATATTTTTTTATAAAGGCAAAGGTGTTATTTAAACAGCCTATGGTCTAAAAATACTTTATAATAATACTCTATGAATGCCTCAGTGAATATAAAATAGTTTTTTTCGTCCGTTTAACATATTTGGGTAGTGAAAGGTTTTGCCTTAAGGCAAGTGACTATTTTTGACAGATTTCCCGAACATTTCCAGTCTTTCCCAATCGGGAAATTTATTCAATTTGAAAGGTGAAAGGTTGTTATTATACCGTGAATGCGATAGAGAAAATATTTTTGGCAGCGAAAGTGTCCGTTAGTGTTTGAGTTTCAAAGTCAAAGTTATTTGCTATAAATGTGGAAAATATTACAGGATGTTACACAGTTTGTGTTCGCATATTTAGCCATTTTGAAATGAAATGAAAAATATTTATTACACATATTATACATACAAGGTGACCTTATTTATACACTTAGAGCTAACTTAAAATAATATGAGTAAAAGGCCTGTGATCAGCTGAAATGCTGTGCCCAGCCACTGGGGTGACTGGACACAGCGCTGATTTTCATCACATCCCGTACTGTGTTCGTTCGCGATGTGGAGCGAGAGATTTTCTATCATGCAAAAAATATTTATACAAAATATATTGTGAAGGCACCTACTGGCTACATAATCCCAAAAATACATTTTTTAACAATATTTCCTTATAAAACAACCGAATCATTTGATATTAAATCGCATTTGCAATGTCAAAGACTTATTTTCAATATTTCCCTAGGGAATGAAATGTTTTACCATGGTAAAAGTAGCACTGTTATCTATAGGTACTCTGCGACTTTGTCCATGACGTGGATATATCTTATATGATTTAGGTAGCGTTATTTTAAAAAGTAATAATTATATTCTTTAGAATAAAAACTTAATATAAGTATTTATACTAAACTAAAAATAAAAGTACTTACTAAAATATAACTAAAATAAAATAAGTAAGTACTTTTATTTTTAGTTTAAAATTGTAAGTTTAGTAAGTTTATTAAATAAGTAAATCATACGGATCTGATAACACACATTTAAAAAGAAAACCGTTACTTTTATGAGGCTAAATACAGACAATTTAATAAAAAAAATAACTTGAATTATCAGCCCCCAGACACAGACTTACTTTAATGAGAGAACAGCGGAGCTGCGGCTTAGTCTAAGGCGGATATTATAAGAACCATGGAGCAAAGAACGCCCTATGGAGTAAGCCATATTTACATCACAGATACCGCTCTTGCACGACAAATGACATTGCCACGTTTCAATGGAGCTTTGCCCCACCTATACAAAACTGCGTGTACATTGAAGCTGTCTATCATTTTGTTGGGGACTGATTGCAGATTTCATATTGCATTTATGATTATAAACAGTAAGAGTTGCGAGAGTAGTAGAAAATGATAACAAAAATAACAATAATTCGCCTCGATGTCTTAATGTTTAACGCTCAGCACTGTCTGTTACAGTATTAATTTGATAAAACGGGAATTACTTCTCGTTTTATCAAATTAATATGTATACAAACCGTGAAAGTTTAAAATTAAAAAGTGAGATCTGTTACATTCTGATCTCCCACAATAAAAAAAATGGTACAAAAACTTTTAAAATTGATTTTTCGACGCGCAACTTGTACAAAACTTTATTTTAAACCAATAATTTTAATAAAAAACGGAGATATTTTTACATTTATTCGTTATCTTGTTCATCATACGATTGATGGTGGGGCAGATTCTGGCATTGTCATTTTAGCGTTTCTGCCACTTTGAATTTTCAATAAAATTGGTTATATTGGAAGATATTATTTTTTTAAGATTGGCGGCGCTAGTTGGCTCATGGAAGGCTCTTAAATTGATATGTAAAATTTCGATGCAAAAAGTCGCGTCCATTCCATTCCGCGGCGGTGTAAATTGAGGTTTAGGCTCTCTCCATAGAGGGCGGCGAATTTTTTTCCTTCATAACAGGAACTAATGAACCTTTAATACCGGGAAGTTGAAAAGTATTTACCCAGCTAACCGCATAACGGATCCTACAAAGTTCCGGTTATTAAGTAAGCTTCTTGCAAGCAGATATAAATAAGGCTTATCATAGCTTTAAGTGGTCGAAATCTTGCAAACAACTTACCCAAGCAAAACAAGTTAGATATGAGGGAAGTAATGATTTGTTAACATGTTGTTGATACTATAGGGAAGTATTCTGAACACGATTAAACTGAAGCCCAGATCAAGTGTCTTATTTTGTAAACAAAAACTACTTTTTCTGTGATTCATCAGTCTATTTATATTGCCCCACTGCTCGGGCACAGACATTCCCTTACACGAGGGAGCTCGGGCCATGATCCACCACGCGGGCCCACTGCGGGTTGGGGGATTTCACATGCTTTAGAATTTTTCCTTCTTCTTCTAGGGCATGCAGGTTTCATCACGATGTTTTCCTTCACCGTTCTGAGAGCACTCGGTAAATGTACGTAAGTTTTTCCGTCGAAAAAACCGAGGATACCTCATTGGTACATGGCTACCCTGGCTGGGAATCGAACCTGGGACCTCCGTATCGCAAGTCCGTTGACCCAACCACTGTTCCACCGAGCTCTCTTTTTCTGTCCAAATCAAGTGTCCTATTTTGTAAACAAAAACTACCCTACCCTACTAACATTTTAACCTTTTCTGTGATTATTGCATAGTTATTTTAACATTATTAGATCGGATCACTTTACTTTCACAATGATGAATAAGTTCGTTCAATCAGTTCCTTCAGTGTTACATCACAACAGGTAATCAGACGATCGTATTTGTTTACAAAATAAGACACTTGATTTGGGCCGCGGTATACGTATCTATCATTTACTATACCTACGTAGATAAATTACTTTTGTTCCCAGAAAAATTATGAACATACTTAGTTTATAATCAATTACGCGAGATTGTAAACTTTGGTAACCAGGACATAACAACCAGGTTACATTGCACATGTACAGCTAACAGCAGATAAAGTGTAACACTTTGGACTATGGACCGTACTTATTATCTGCGTCGTAAGATTTAAAATCGTACTACAAGTGTTACCATTGATCTGCTGTTGGCTGTACCTACAGTCGAGAACATAAAAAAGTATACAAAGGGATCCAGGTTGGAAAAAATACAATTACTTAGTCATCCCTATAAACTACATACTTATCTAATAATAAAACAATTATAATCGGTCAAATAGTTTTTGTCTCATCCTGAATTCTCTATATATTTTTTCGAGTTAGAAAATAGATCAAAGGCAACTTTATCACTCAAAGGGATCTCTTCTAAGCAACCCCAAAAGAAAACCTACACACAATATCTTCGCTTTATCTACAATTCAAGCTTTATGATAAGGGAAGTGCTGGTTAATTCATGGCTCTAGTTTCGGGGTTGCGGTTAAAAAGCTCGGCCGTGCCTGAATATTTCCACGGGGTCAATTCAGTGCCTTGGGCGGCGATAAACTGCCTCGTCTATGCCTCGTCATAAAATAACAAACTACAACCCGGAGCCGGTTTTTAGGCAAACGCTCCTATAAAAAATACGATCTACATTCATAGCCTCTGGTGTACTAGGCAAAATTTCAAACTAAATTTCGGCAAAAAAATTCTTGTTAAAAAGACATTGCCACGTTTCAATGGAGCTTTGCCCCGCCTACAAAACTACGTGAACATTTAAGCTGTACCTATAATTTTGTTGGGGACTTATTACAGGTTTCATATTGCATAATCATAATCAGTATCATTTTCTACTACTCTCGCAACTCCTATAGAAGAATAACAAAAACAATGAATAATTCGCTTCGATTTCTTACTATTTTCTGAATTCATAATTAAGCTGTTTTTTTCGAATCGCAACTTCTACGAAACTTTATTTTAAACCAATAATTTTTATAAAAATCGGAAAATCAGACTCGCGCATCGAGGCTTCCGTACAATGCAACTTAGGTTAAGTTGCGTTTGCGTAGAAAGAATAAATATTTTTGGTGAGAATTTTGGAGAGGTTCTACAGTTGTGGGATTTTTTCCTTTACTTGCACTATTGTTATTGTTCTTGCCTTTAATGATTCTAGGTCAACGGGAAGTACCGTATGGGTATTGTTTTTTTTTTTTTACATTTTTATACAAATATGCGATAAAATGCGATATAAACGGCTGTATCTTTTGATTGCGTTGACGTAGAAGTATGATTTCAGGGCTGCATAAGGTTGCAGACTTGATCCGTCCACGCGTTTCTAAGATATAGGTCTTGACAGACAGACGGACAGAGAGACGGACAACAAAGTGATCCTATAAGGGTTCCTTTTTTAACCCTAAAAATGCAGACGCCTTGTGACAGGCCTACGTCCAACATTGGACTGATATGAACTGATGATGATGATAAAGAATAAAGAAAGTACAGAGTAGATAATAAACCCCAATGAAACTGCAATAGTTACTTTTTCTTTAAAGAAAAATCTTGTCTTCAAGTAAAACTTAAAGAGTAATACCACTTTCGCAAAGCACCGCTATCTTCACATCAAACCAACTGCACTTACTAACTTCACAACTAAAATATGAAGTGAAATCACGTATAAAAGTTTAGCTCAAACTCTGACATGAGATCCCAGTGTTCTGTTCTCACCTCATTCGTTATTCTTGTCTGACACACTGCATTTACGTTTGTTGAACTTAAATGCTTCATCATCATTATCATTATCAGCCCGTATCAGTCCACTGCTGGGCGTAGGCCTCTCCCAAAGCGCGCCACTCAACCCTACTCTCGGCCCTCTGCATCCAGTCCCTGCCAGCCATCCATCTGGTCGGGAGGCGTCCCACACTACGTTTACCCGCTCGTGGCCTCCATTCGATAACTCGTCTACCCCATCGGTTATCGGTTCTACGACAGAAGTGACCAGCCCACTGACATTTAATAGACTGCAATGTCCCACTGTTGGGCAAAGGGCTCCCCCCAACCCTTCCACTCATTTATTTATTTACTTATTATTTCATTTAAATGTATAGCATTACAGTCTTAAATTAATGCACTATACATTTCATAAATTGTCTTAGTTATAGTTACATATTAATAATAATGTTTTTGTATATTTACTCTTGTTTATTTATGTTTAAGTATATTTATGTCCATATTTAAATTTCATCTAATTATGTAAGTAATATGTTCTTTACTAGATATAAGTTTAATTTAGGGAGCTATAGGTTTAATTTTTTTGTATAAACTACATATATATTATTATTAGGTATAACCGTTTTTTCCTGAATAAAATAATATTAAATTCATTTATATGATAACACTCATCTCTATTCTGCGCAGACTCAGACCACTCTCTCATAAAAACGTCAAGTTCGTCTCGTCATCGTTAAAAATCCAATAAAATTCATAATTTTCTCCACCCGTGTGTCTCAGTGTTAGTAAATGGCAGAAAGTTACGACCTCCCTACGACATAACATATATTATTGCAATGTATGTTCGCTGCACTAAAACTTATGCATACATAATTTTGAGTCGAAATTTTGTTTGGACAAAAGATTTTTGGAGCATATTTTCGCCAAATGGAAACGCTGAATGGGTGCTTTTGAAAGGGCAGATTTAATGAGGTTTTATGATAGAATATTTCTAGGGTTGTACCTATATCGTAATTTCGTTAATTTTTTCGTGTTTGAAATCAGTCTATTTTTATGTCCTCGCTGCTCAAGCACAGACCTTTCTCTAGAACAGGGGCTCGGGCCATGATCCACTGCTGCCCAGTGATGATTGGTGGATTTTTTTAATAATAAAAAATTATTTATTTCTCACAACAAAAGTTATACATGGTAATTACTTCAATACCGCGAACGAACACAGTACGGGATGTGATGAAAATCAGCGCTGTGCCCAGTCACCCCAGTGGCTGGGCACAGCATTTCAGCTGATCACAGTCCTATTACGCATATTATTTTAAGTTAGCTCTAAGTGTATAATTAAGGTCACCTTGTATGTGTAATATGTGTAATAAATATTTTTCATTTCATTTCAATTCAAAAACAATTCTTTGTGTGAGACTGGTGTTAGAACTAGGATTTAACCTGTATTTCATGACACCAGGACCCACTTAATATATTAATTATTAGATACAGTGATAGAATAGTATTTTTTTGATATAGTATATAATTTTTTGGATTACACTTCCTTTAAATCTTGCGGCATGCAGGTTTCTTCCATCACTTTGAGAGCATTCGGTAAATGTATGTACGTGCTTTTCCTTTGAAAATAATGGACGAAATGTCATTGGCTGGTCTGACCGGGGGTCGAACTTGGGATCGTATCGTCCAGTGATTCAACTACTGCCACCAAGCTTTTTCGTGTAAATATCCTACGGAAAGGAAGAAATTGAATCCCCTTAAAACCAACCTATCTTTCCAACCGATTCCTAAGTTAATTGGCGTCAATTCTCTTGACAATCATCTCAGACGATCATGAATAAAATTACTTTCTGAATTCAAAAGTTCAGTCCACAGTAATTTATTACCAGAAAGTTAAAAGTTTTTCTCAAATTGTTATGTCTGTTTTCTTGTTCTATTGGTATCTTCTTATGGTGCCGTCTTCTTACGAAGGTTGGTGATCATTATGGCAATCTGCACTCTCGACAACGCCGCACGGAATAGAGACCTGGTGCTCTTGCCGGACCATTGGCGTAAGTTCCTGAGCCATTGATATTCTCCTTCTACCTGACCTTCTTCTGCCCTGGATCTTTCCCTGAATTGAAATGAAATGATTTATTGCAGGAAACATGGTCAAATACAGATGGTTAACATTGTTGTGTAAGTAGCTTATACATGTGCCGGAGGGCATACTTATGCACCTATTATGGTTCAAATTTTAAATGGATTATTTGGTGTCCCTTCATTTGATAAAAAACAAATTACAAACATTTCATTTCACAAACAACGTTTGGCAAAATTATGTTTCGTAAGTTCATCTTTGTACAAAGTAATGGTTCTATAAATAATTCATTTGACAAATCAATTACGAGACAAAGTTTCTTTCTTCAAAACATCACTTAACAAACTATTCACTTATTATATACGTTAATAGATAAAACAACGCAAGGCATAAAAACCTTTGACAAAATGCATTGTTTGGTACTTAATTGTAATTTGTTTTTTATCAAATTAAGGGACACCCCGACCAACTCTCTAACCAGATCCGACACGGATGTTTAGGTTCAGAAGGCTCTGGCTTGGAGCGAAGCGCAGCTTCGCTCCAAGCCAGAGACTTCGATGTTAGGTTTTTTTTTTTGTATTCAAAAAGCAAGTTTATTTATTAACAATTATACATAAATTTGTAATTTGTTTTTTATCAAATGAAGGGACACCCTGACCAACTCTCTAACCAGATCCGACACGGATGTTTAGGTTCAGAAGGCTCTGGCTTGGAGCGAAGCGCAGCTTCGCTCCAAGCCAGAGACTTCGATGTTAGGTTTTTTTTTTTGTATTCAAAAAGCAAGTTTATTTATTAACAATTATACATAAATTTGTAATTTGTTTTTTATCAAATGAAGGGACACCCTGACCAACTCTCTAACCAGATCCGACACGGATGTTTAGGTTCAGAAGGCTCTGGCTTGGAGCGAAGCGCAGCTTCGCTCCAAGCCAGAGACTTCGATGTTAGGTTTTTTTTTTGTATTCAAAAAGCAAGTTCATTTATTAACAATTATACATATAAAATACCCACTTATTTACCCAATATTTTGTCTAATGGCGACCTTGCAAAAGGAATACTTTGGTCATTTAATCAATTGCAAAATGACGGTTTAGCATTCACAACATTTGCTATGTTAAATATTTATAAAATGGATTTTTGTCAAATGATCACTTTTAAAACGATCACTTTAGTAAATGATAAGTTTGTCAAATGATTACTTTTTCAAAAATAATTTGTAAAATGATCATTTGTCATACGTTTTTTGTCAAACATTAGTGAACCGGATTATTTATGGTCAAAAAATTCCTTAATAGAGTAGAAACACTTGTCACACAACCATTTAGATAAGGTTTTTTAAAAAACTAATATCATTATAATAATAATAAAATAAAATTAAAGATAAAAAACCTGCCCCAGGTCCCCCACTATAGGCAGCGTGCCCAAAAGGCTGGCAGCGTTGCCCCGCTGTATCGCGAGGCTGATACGTTGTGCGAAGTAACTGCCTGCCTTTTGGTCACGTGACGCCTCGACCAGGCGCCGCGATATTTCTTTAGCGATGCGGTGTGTCCCAGCCCCCATGGTTTTAAAAAATTTGATATAAGGCATAATGCTGCTTGGTAATTTATTGAAAATTGTATTGGGATGGCCATGACCAACATGTTTTTTTAGTTGTTTTTTTTGTATAAATAACCCCGCTAATGAATACGGGCGAACATGTTAGAGTTGCTATCATGGTCTTCTGACATGCTTATAACATACAGTTCTAAAAGTAGTACCTACCTTTTTATAACTTTAGCCTAGGAAAGGAAGGTAGCATATTTAGACCTGTCAGATTTTGGCTAGTTTAAAAAACGGACATCACAATACCTTTTTTCGTAATATATTCATCATCAAACTTCACCATTAAGTTCCCTTTTGCCATAAAAATGCTCATATTTCCTGCAGACAGTCGTTACGTGAGCCTCAAGTAACTCTATACTCAGTGGAAACCGACACCGGACAAGGACGACTAACCGCAAGGCTTCTAGAGCTCTCTAAATGAACTAGTTCAACGAAAAAAGACCGCTCTTTTGAAGCGAATGACATAAAATGGTTATTACCGTGTTAAACAGTTGGAATTGATGGCATGATGGATGCAATGCTGTCGAAATATCGAGACATCAATTCCAAATGTTTAACCCCGCAATTCCCGTTTTATCTCATTAATAATGAATACAAACCATGTTAAAAAGCGTTTATTATTAGTAACGACATAAGGTAGACGAGTTCTCGAATAGAGGCCATGAATGGGTAAACGTAGTATGGGCCTCCGACAATAATATGAAGGAATTACCTGTGTAAGGTCGGTGGCAGCTGGATGCAAACAGATGATAATTGGGTTAAGTGTCGCGCCTTGGGAAAGGTCTGCGACCAGCAGTGGACTTATACGGGCTGATGATGAATCATACGTAAATATGGAAAGCTGATTGCAAACCTTCAAGTTCGAGAGGCAAGAATGAGAATGTGCAAAAGTTTCATTAGGATACGCCATGCCACAGATTAAATTAATCCAAGGTGGTTCCTGTTTTAGAACCCTAATGCAGACTTCCCATCCCATCCATTTTATTACAGCTGTAATAAAATCGATGGGAAATGTAAAGGATAACATGAATGAACTAATTTCAATGACAAAAGTCCAGAAGGAACTAAATAACAGGACGAGGACAACTCTAGTTAAAGTTTATGTAAGTCAAGAACTGGCATATGATACCTTGTTTGTTTTGCTTGGTTTATTTACTTCTGGTATTAATTCCATTATAATAATGGTAAACAAGTCTAACAATGATCAATTCACAAAATACCTCTAAGAATCTATTAGTAGAATAATGGTAAATACACTTGGTGTAATTTAATAGTACTTCAATCTACACTGGAATATTTGGTCTTGTGGATTCGTCAAATATGATTTAACTCTCCCTAGACAGCATTAAAAAGTGTCACGCTAGCTTTTCAATGACCATTACCTAAGGACACCACCACATAAGAGATTATTATATGGGCTAGATTACCTTCGCGTTTATGAGATATTTTTCTTTGAAGTACATATTTTAATTTGTTATAGGGAATTATTGATGATATAAAGAACAGAAGGTTTATACTCACAAGTATATTCAATTCAAATGATTTATTGCAGTCACAAAGACCATATAAGTGTTAGTAAGTACTTAAAACTATGTTAGTGTTTACATGAGGTGTATTACGCGCCATAACATGCGACTTAGGTCCGACTCTGAGACCCCGAGACATGTAAGTGTACCTACCCAGTGGCTCAGAATCGGACTGTCCATGGTATCCGCAATGCCCTTCAGGATGCTGTTAGGATTCAGGATATTGTTAATATCCATTTCACAGCTCTTATCCCTTTCAGGTTAGGAAGAATTCAACATTCCTTGTCTTTTTTGTTTTTTAATTTATTATGGCCTGGCCATAAGCCATCAGCCAAATCAATTATTTACAAACAATCTTAGGACTATTATTTACATAGAAAAAAAATCAAAGAAAACCAAACAAATACAAGCAAACGGTGAAACAATAAAAATTAACATAGTAAATATTACAGCAAAGTATGTACAGTACACCATGCAAAAAAAATCAAAGAAAACAATAATAACAAATCATTCCTTGTCTTCTTACAGAATCAAGATGGCGGCGACCATCTCTCACTTTTTTATTATTCTCATTCGAGTAAAAGGCAAAGGACAATTAGATCGTACAACCATACACATCCATGGTAGATAATTAATGTGTTCGCAAATTAGGCCATTGTACTTGCTGTTAGCTTACAATCATGGTGGTTAACATCAAATTTTTATTAGGACTCAAATCTTGTCAAAGTACGACCTTTATTTGCCGAAAAATAGAACTAAAATCGTTGACGCTATCGTTGATGCTAACCTTCTACCCTCAAGAGATAAATATGGTGAGACCATAAATGTGACAAACAAAACGCCACATACAAATAACAAATGTGATATAATATTACTTACACTTGTCAAAATCCGCAAGCTCCTCTCTAAATATATCATCTGATCCCTAAAGACCTATTTGTTCAGCCAAACGGGTGTCACCGGAGGAAACCACCATTATTTATCTGGGATAAGGGATGCGGGTCGCAGGGTCACAGGTTCGATTGTCGGACGACAGTTTCATCCCGTTTTATCTCCAGTTGCTAATAGGTACGCCCATTGTGGGTAGTTGGGCTTTTGGGAATGTCAGTGATTGACTAATCGATGACGTAATAATGACGATTAGTTTGAATGGCATTTGTTATTCATTCAAGGTTGTAGTGATCTCGAATTGAGAACCTCCTATTTGTAAGGCTCTTAAAATTATGGGTAGGTATACAGGGTGTAACGTACAGGGTATATGAAGCCGAAGGGAGGGTGTTCAGTATCGGTAACTGAACAATTTTCGTTCTACGACTTTTTGATTTTCGCAAAATTTATTTTTTGACTTTTCCTACATTTCGTACCGGTCAGCCGATCGATTTGTATGAGACATTAATTTATTTTTTATTCGAAAAGCAGTAGAACAAAAGTTGTTCAATTACCGATATTGAACACCCTCCCTTCGGCTTCATATACCCTTTACGTTAGACCCTGTATAAAAGTGATAATAATTATGGATGAAACGAAGAGATCAAATAATAATTCGCGTGGTTAAGACGTTCTTTAAATGAAAATAGTCGTGACAAGATCTACTGGACATTCGAGGAAGTAGATATATCCTACCTGTGAGAGGTTATTTAATGTAATGACCTGATTCCAGACTGATAAAGTAGGAATATTATGTCTAAAGGCTTGACCTTCGCAAGTAAATCAAACAATTCGCAAAATGTCGAAAGTGTGACGGAATCTAGTTTCAATAATACAACAGGTAATTTCTTTACTAATGAAGCAAACACACTATGAAGTTGAGGCGTTCATGACTGCGCCTCCTTAGAGATGATAGCATCTCCTTAGTGGTTGCGGCTGGCACCCTTTTTGCTTATGTATATAAAACAAAAGAAGACGATTGTCTTATGTTTTTTCATTCTCCTGTAAATAGTCGAAGCATACATTTCTTTTACTTTTGCCTTGTTTTTATATCTCGCAATTAAATACTTATAATTGTAAATATCAACACGGCGTTTCATTGTAACATTCGGAGTAACTTATGGTTACTCCAAAAAGTAAAGACAATAAGTTTTTGATTAGTTATCTAGTTCCAATTCCAATTTGGGTATTTTGGCTCCACCGAGGCTTCGGTGATTCCGCCAATGTCCTGGTTGAGAGAGACACTGAATATTAGTGAGAATTTTACCGGTAGCTATTATATATTAGGCGATGGACTCCTTGAGTGTACTGAAATCACAGACAAACTTAAATTAACCTGTCTTACATTTCAACCACAAACGAAAACTTATTCAAAATAACAGCACCAAAGCTACATTTAAACCTGAGTTTAAAAGTCATTTGGGGCGGTTAAAAATTTAACAATGGAGTATTGCGACAGAGCAGCTTTGTGTCCCCAACCTCCCGGCTGTGCCACAAAGCGAAAATTGTGGCCACACGGAAGTAATTTCACTAAAAATGCCACATAAATTGTATTTGATGATGTACAGGGCTTTGGATAGTGCTTGGGAGAGTACCTTACCTATTTCTGTCGCGAAATTGCTTGGAAAAGAAAGAAAGAAAAGACATTTATTCTGACAACACACCACACAAACACAAAAACTATAATTATACATGTATACTTAAAACTAGTGTTGGTGTGCAGCGCCGGAATAGGCATGCTGCCTCAGCATAATGTCACAGCCGTGCCAGGCACGACTGGGACGCTGATTTTCGACTGTGACGCTGATGTGGCTTGGTTTTGGACTATGGTAATTGTGGAGAGACATGGAATGACATGTTGTTGGAAAATTTTATTCCATAAATCAATGTATTCGTACTATTTGAGATTAGATTTCCGAACTCTAATCACGGCCAAAGATACATTAAGTCAATCAAAATTGTGCTTCATCACTTTTTACTTACTTGCTCCGCTCAGCGACCCGAAGTAGGTCTTGGCCTCTGAAACGAGAATACGCCAGTCATTGCGGTCCTGCACCGTATCGCGCCACGGGTGTGCCTACAGTCGGCCCAGAGCCCTCTCGACTTCATCCCTCTAGCGATACTTGGGACGCCCGACTGGTCGTCCCAGGTATGCTCTCTTCGCCGCACGATTGTCTCCCATTCTTTCGACGTGGCCGAGCCAGCGGAGTCGGGCAGCTTTTGTCTCGCCGATGATGTTTGGTCTCGGCGAGACATGGTGAATTTTAATACTGAGTTCGTATGCAATTAGAAGTCAAGGCCAAGAGCGTATCAGGCTCTTGGCCAAAGAACAAATAAAAACGATTAGTTCGGCTGCAGCACCAGCCCCTTGTTCCGGGCTACCGGCCAGAGGGTGAATATTGCCATGATGTTGTCCAACCGTTAGTGAGAAGAGAGACTTGAAGCAAAAGATGGAATTAGTAACATGAGACCATGTCTTACTATCAGATTTCCGATTTTCAGACAATAATAATAGTTGGTTATACGGTTGCTATCGGTCGACATCAGTCTTTAGGCTTAGTGATTCATAAGACGCTTAGCGAGCAATGGAAAGAGCTATGTTTGGCATTTCTCTGGTAGATAGAAAAAGAAATAAGTATACCAGATAACAAAAAATGGTTGACATTGCTCTAAAAATCAGCAAACTGAAGTGGTACTGGGCTGGTCACATCTGTCGTAGAACCGATAACCGATGGGGTAGACGAGTTCTCGAATGGAGGCCACGAACGAGTACGACCAGATGGAGGGATGACCTTCGCAAGATGGCTGGCAGAGACTGGATGCAAAAGGCAGAGAATCGGGTTGAGTGGCGTACTTTGGGAGAGCAGTTCAGATGATGATCATGATTCATAAGCAATCTTAAATTACTTACCTAACGCTTCGTTATGAAGAATATAAGTATTTTGCATTTGGATTCGAAGGGGCCTCGTAGGCCAGTTGCGAGTACACGTTGAAAAGAATTGTACAAGTTAAGCAACGTTAGGCGAGGTCAGGACCTGGATGGGTGACGGCTGGTGACACTTTAATCTGAGCCCTTTCATGCCTCGGGGAGCACGTTAAGCAGTTGGTCCCGGTTGTTGTCGCTTGACAGCAGTCGTTAGGCTACGTCAAAGGCATAGGTACGGCCTGAATAACTTTGCCAATAGGTTTGGTCACTAAACCGAGAAAAGAAGATTTGGATTCATAGGAATTCAGTACCAATAATAATTTGTATGAAAGAAAGTCCGATTCCCTTTAAAAACACTGTACTGTACAAGTCTAAAAAGGATTTTTCGTCGAAAAATTGCACGTTGGCAGATTCCAATCTAGTGCAACGAAAATATTCATGTGTCCAGATGAACCGACTGAAATACTGCAAAATTGAGTGTTCTGTTGTGCAAAGTCTGTCTGGATTTAGAAGTTGAAAGCTTTTTGTTAGTCTTGTATTTTTAAACACTGTTGGCAGCTAAATTGACCCAAAATGGCGGCAAATTGTAAATAAAATCTGCAATTAATCGAAAACACACAATGTGTAACATTTTGGACTTTTGAACGATTTTATTATCTGCGTCGAAAGAGTTGAAATCGTAATCTAAGTTACCATTAATCTGCAGTTGACATTCGCAAACTGCCGCCATTTTGAGCTGACTTAGCTAAGTCAGCAGCTGCCAGGGTCTGTTTTTAACCGACTGCGCAAGATGGAGGGTTATGTTTTTCATATATGTATATGTGAGTATGTATGTCTAAAGTCGTTTCTTTATTGCAAGTAAGCACATTGTGTACATTTTTGCACGTCAACATATTTTTGAGTTTACATTTACACCACTTTGCAAGGAAAAGGTGCCAACGCTGAGGAGAAAAAGGGCCAAAAACTCTCAGCAGCACATCTTTTAAAATAATAATAAATGTAATTCTTTGGTACTGTAGCCTAAACAGCTTGATGGATTTTTTTTAACATATGAGGTGTCGTTAGATTCGTCATAATTGTAGGAGTGACTAGGCTATAAAAATTTAATCAAAGCATTGATGCAGTCAGTTTTTTGTTTTCTAATAAATAAAAATTCTTTAGCCTATTCCAGTACATGTAATCTTTAATCTGGCGCTTTCATTTCGGCATTCGAAGTAATATTCCCGGCGGGCGACAGAGCCCGTACAACTTTCCCTTTGACGGACACCGTCCCGCTCCCTTTTATTCCCAAATATTATGAAACGGTCACCATGGTTCTCTTGAAAATTGCGGGAAACCATGGTTGCAAAATTATTTGATAATTTTTGTTATAATGTCTACAGTGATTCTAAAACTTTTGATCGACAAACAGTTGCCCGAACAACGTATGACCGACACTACAGTTGATCGACATGACTTTCGTCCGACAGACATTATGGCCGACATAACTTTTGACCGACGTTGATCAAATTTGACAGGAACTGTCAAAAATGACAAGGACTGTCAAGAATAAAAAGAACTGTCAAGAATAAAAAGAACTGTCAAAAATGTCAAGAACTGTCAAACTGGACAGGAACTGTCAAAACATTCTTATCATTCTTGACAGTTCTTGACCGTTCTTGACAGTTCTTGACAGTTCTTGACAGTTCTTGACAGTTCTTGACAGTTCTTGACAGTTCTTGACAGTTCTTGACAGTTCTTGACAGTTCTTGACAGTTCTTGACAGTTCTTGACAGTTCTTGACAGTACTTGTAATTTTTGTCAGTACTTGTCATTTTTGACAGTCCTTGTCATTCTTGACAGCAGGTACTTGGCATTTTTGACAGTTCTTGGCATTCTTGACAGTCCTTGTAATTTTTGAAAGTTCTTGACTGTTTGTGTAATTTTTGACAGTTCTTGTCAGTTTATCAAAAGTTTTAGAATCGTCTACAGTGGCTATTTTGTGTTTAATATCACGTTAAGGTAATCAGAAAATGTTCGCGAATGACAGTATGGTGAATTTATTGGATAATTTTAGCAAGATCTGAAGTTTCAAGCTTTTATCAAGAGTTCGCGCTACAAGCTCGGGAGTGAACGTGACTGTCGAGCTGCTTCGTCCAGAGTGACGACGCTACTGCGACGACTCCTCTGGAGGAAGATAGAAAACTATTATATATTGAATTTTCTGTAACATAACATTGGCAAATGACGAACTGTCGAGTCCATTAATAATAATAAAAAAACGGTCACGATTTCATGTTTCAAAGCAGCATATTAGTGGTTCGAGTTTCTCTGAGAGAATTTTCGGGAATCACTTTGGCATGTGAAATATGAATCTTTTGGAGATTGCGTTTGATGTACAGGATATCGGGGTTTTGAATTTTAATGATTCGCGTCGATGTCACAATTACGCAGTATATCTCGATAGTAGGTACAGCTAACAGCGATCCCTTTGGGCTTTGGACCGTTATTATTATCTGCGTCATAAGAGTTGAAATCGTACTGTAAGTGATGCCATTGTACATATCTATTACTATTATTAGTAGATAATATAAACATCCGGAAGGGTCGACAGAGGTAGACCGAGGAAAATGTACGTCGACCAAATTGGTATATTTATATTATATACCGTCATTGTTCTAGTTATATTTATACACATTACAAACAGGTATATTTTACAATAATAGTGAATTAATATTTTTTATTATATCGACGTGCTATCCTAGACATGTGCATGTTCATGAGATTGAGAGCCCGGAAAGTGCTATAATTTTTTTGTAACCTATTTTTCAATCAACCCTACTCTCGGCCCTATGCATCCAGTCCCTGCCAGTCATCTTGCGAAAGTCATCCCTCCATCTGGTCGAGGCGCGTCCCACACTACGTTTACCCGTTCGTAGCATCCATTCGAGAACTCGTCTACCCCATCGGTTATCGCTTCTACAACAGATGTGACCAGTCCACTGCCACTTCAGTTTACTGATTCTATGAGCAATGTCAACCACTTTTGTCTTCTGGCGGATATACTACACGTTTCTTATTCTATCTAACAGAGAAATTCCAAGCATAGCTCGCTGAGCGACTTTGAACTTGTGGGCCAGTCTCACCGTCAATGTCCTCCGTAGGTCAAGTGCTCCGTAGGTCATCACTGGCAGGACGCACTGCACTGGTTGAAGACCTTAGTTTTTAGACATTGTGGTATTGAAGACGAGAATATATGACATAGCTTCCCAAACGCTGCCCAGCCCAGCTGAATCTCTTGTCACTCTCTCTCTCGAAGTTGTTCCTGCCCAAAAGCAGTATGTTTCTTGGGCGGGATTTAATGAATACTGACTATTCGTAAAGCAAATTCCCTTAATCTGTTAAAAAAATTCTGGTACTATTTTTGAGTAAAAAATATTACAAAAATATAACTTTTTTTTAATCCAATGTTCCGGACCACTTTCTTGGTGGGATATTATACAATGCATCGAGAGTCCAATTTTTATATTCTAGTTATAATTTAATTCGTTCAAAAAAGTTAGATTTATCGGACTACAGCTGCAGAGTTTGTACTAAGTAGACATATATGTATATGTACATGTATATATGTATTGGCGACGATTTCACATAGAACTATAGAACTTAGGACTTTTCTCTATATTAGGCCGTATCTATTTAATTTCGGTTCCCCAAGGCCTGAACACCGGCTATCTAATAAAAGCGTACGTGCTTGAAGTCAAACAACTACAAACTCTATTATCTGAATTGAATTTGCTAAATTGTCTAGTGTCTAGCTCGCCAGACAGAAGTACTATAATGTAACGAATTGCAAATACAAACAATCGGTTTTTATTGAGAAAACGCATTTAAATAGCAAGCAATTCTGTTCAGCTTGCACTCTACCTTAGGTTGTTTTAAAAGAACGTAGGATTATATATCTTTATTGCAAGTAGGTATACATTGTGTATATTTTGCCATTCTTCTCTTTTTTAGGGTTCCGTGCCTTAAGGGGTATAAAAGGAACCCTTATATCATTACCCAGGATCACTGTTTCCCGTGGCTCGGCAAGAATGGCACGAGGTGGAACACCCCAGGACGTTTAGTTGGTATGCTACCCCTTCAGGGCGGTGAGCCCGACATAATCAACACGTTCCCCCGGGCGTGGTGGTACATGATTTTGAATGTTTTACCTGGGTGAGAAAAAAATGGTCCTAAGGCTCCAAAAAAATATGACGAAATAAATAAAATTTACGAAATACTGGAGCGATAAAAAACCTCAACTTTAATACGTTATCTGTTTTATAGCAAAAAGCCAAGCGAGGCGTAATCCGACCCGACTATTGCGTGTTACCAGAACAAGCTTCGAAGCAAGAATTTCCGTACAGTTTTGACAAAATTGAATTTTAAATTGTTATTTTGTAAAAATAAAGACTAAGAGGATTATCCTGGAAACCAATTTTCGGGTTTTTTACTTTATTTATTATGTACGTAAAAGAATTCCCAAAAACCGTTATCTCTAACACAGAGCAACTTCTATTTTTTACCCCCGACGTAACGCAAAGAGGGACTATAGATTTCATGCCTAATGCCAGATTCTGCCCCACCATCAACCGCATGATGTACTTACAAGATAAGGAATAAATGTAAAAATATCTCCGTTTTTTACTTAAATTATTGGTTTAAAACAAAGTCTTGTACATCGAGCGAGTCGAAAAAAACAGCCTAATTAAGAATTCAGAAAATAGTAAGAAATCGAAGCGAATTATTCATTATTTTTGTTATTCTTCTATAGGAGTTGCGAGAGTAGTAGAAAATGATACTGATTACGATTATGCAATATGAAACCTGTAATAAGTCCCCAACAAAATGATAGGTACAGCTTAAATGGTCACGTAGTTTTGTAGGTGGGGTAAAGTTACATTGAAATGTGGCAATGTCTTTTGTACCGATTTAATGTCTATTGGGTAGGTGGTAGTACCGGACGGCTGTTTCTATCTGATAGTCCCGCTCTGAAGCCAAATTGCTCTATACTTGGATACAATAATCGTTCAACACCACTATTTACCATCCCTTGGTTTTTAAATTATTTAACTGGAGGTTATTTTTGATGCGTGGAATTTTCGAGATGACATTGTGATATAATTGTAATTTATAGAATAGAATAACATTTATTGCCTATTAAGTATATACATATAAGAAATAAAAACAGTCTTAATAAATTACAATGACAATTAAGAAACATATACTTAGGCAAAAGGTTTAGGCTTCAGCTGATGCTGACACAGAGTGCGTCAGCGCTGGTTTTCAGCCCACACCTTGGCTTCAAATTGGTTATAGAGGAGCATCGTACCGTACGTACTCGTACGTAAGGTAAGCTCGCATCTTCCAATGGCAATTTAGTTGAATGATAATATTTATATATGTATTTATCTCGCTCGCTACACCCGACGGGTAAAATTATATGAAACCTATGTTATTGTGACACCATCAATTTGTAACCTACAATTTATTGCGAATAAATGAAGTTTGAAAAACAAAACCCAAGATTTAGACCAACTAGACCTTCCTATTATATCCACTCGACATATGAAGTACAAAGATCAAAGGAAAAGTAAGTATGTCGTATCCTTCATTTTCCTTCGTACATATTTGCCTAAAGATAGCGAGCAATATATTTACCTACTCGTATCACTTATGTATCAAAAGGAAGCTATTTTATGCTTTTATTGAATCTTCAAAGACAAAGGATTTGCTTGAATAATTAGGTTTACTTGAAACGTATTTGATTTAACTTGTATTGGATAAATCTTTATGTAAATAAATACGAAAAACATGCATTTTCTGTCTTTACAGCGGGGTAAATTGCACAAAAGGTTATCAAAGTTAATGGTCCCAATATTTTTGTTTATTTTATTAATGGACTCGACTGTCCGTCATTTGCCAATGTCATGTTACAGAAAATTCAATATATTCAATAGTCTTCTATCTTCCTCCAGGGGAGTCGCAGTAGTGTCTTCACACTGAGTAGCCGCGTCTTCATGTCTTCATCTAGAGGAGACGCCGTAGCGTCGTCACTCTGGACGAAGCAGCTCGACAGTCACGTTCACTCCCGAGCTTGTAGCGGGAACACTTGATAAAAGCTTGAAACTTCAGATCTTGCATAAATAATCCAATAACTTCACCGTACTGTCATTCGAGAACATTTTCTGATTAATTTAACGTGATATTAAACACAAAATAGTCCCTGTAGACGTTAAAAGGAAAATTATAAAATAATTTCGCAACCGTCGTTTACCGCCATTTTCAAGAGAACCAATATTTTTGTTGTTGTTGAAGTAGAGTTGAATTGTCAGAAATAATCAGAACCTCATTGGTTCTGATTAAATGTGAGCATTGGACTGACATTTGGTATAACCACAGACCACTTACCCCATAGACCTGTAACAGGATGGCCCGCTTCTGCCCGCACATGAGCGCAAAATTGCTTCACGACACGTGTAACCTAGAGATATTATCGACATGGACGTATCTTTTTAATACGGCATTCCATGACTTTTAAAACGAAAATTATGTCTAAACCGAAATAGTTATTCATACAAAATGCAAGGTATTATAAATACGAGAACTTATTTCAAAAAAACCTGATTTTTATTGGCGTATTTTTATTTCCCTAACAAAATTCGTCCTAAATTAATAAAAATACAAATATGGAGTCACTGTGCCGTGCCCTTCACTCCGCCGCCGCTGCGGGACATCTTCTGTCTCGCGCTCGACTTTGATAGTATTTATCGTAATAAACATATTGTAAATAGCTTTTTTAATGAAATTGATTATTTATTAATTAAGTAAGAATTGAATAATATAATACATGATTAAAAACTAACATTAAATAACTAAAAACTAAAACTACCTATAAATAAATTAACTATAAATAAAATAATGAAATTGATTAAATTGGAAGATATTATTTTTTCAATATTGGCGGCGCTAGTTGGCTCATGGAAGGCTCTTAAAGTTGCGTCAATGTTTTCCCGCCCTGTCCTTTTCTATCTTAACTTTTTTAACTAAGTGTGAAAGGGATAGCAACACGATTTAAGGGAAGCGAGGTTTAACTAGGTTTATGAATAACAGCATTAGACTTTGTTGCGAAGCCTGTAAATGTGTCCAGTTCCTAAAAGATAATGCCGGAGCGACTAATGAAACTATCCGAAGGCCGATGACACGAAACCCATAAATCTCCAAACCCCTGTCTTCCATAAATCTATTACCCGACAATTAACCCCCATTTGTTATATATTACGACATTTATCAGTATAAGGACGTTATAATTCTTTCAGATTGCACGTATGCGTATCTTTGAATAAATCTTACTATTTAAATTGAATAAGGTTATACCTGGAGCCATGGGCAGCTCCCCCCTCCCACCCCCTGGATAATGTTGACGTCCCTACTAAGTATCTTATCTAGTACTTTTATCGAGAAAAATTAAGAAAACTATTTTTTTGCCATTTGTTTGCAATACAATATTTTTACAACTAAAAATTGCGCGGCACGTTCGTTCTTCCTATAAGCACCTAGCTTATAAAAAACCTGATTTGACTAACCTAACCTATGAATAACATGCTCTCTTTTAGTCGCGTACCGGACACACTCCATCACAATATGTTGCAAGTCTTCCTTGGTCCACAATCTTCGCAGTTAGGAGATTCAACTTTGCGCATTAAGAATGCAAACGATTTCAATGGAATATGTCCGGACCGCAATCTATGTGCCGTAATTATGTACTGTCTACTTATCTTATTTGCAGAAAACCATTGTATATGATTAGGTTAAGATTGAATACTTTTATACCAAATGAAAAAAAAATATATTAAAAAAATACATTCTGAGGTAAAAATGCCGCCAGCATTTTGGGCACATTGCCGGACAACGGGGATCAGTTGAACTATCTGTAATGCTAAGCCATTCAGATAGTTCAACCGACCTATTGTATATATAGTTTTTAGTTTAGTTTATAGTTTTTAGGTTGATATTATAATAGTTATTTTTAATTTTTATTGTTTTATGAAAAAATATTATGTCGGAACAAAATATTATCTATTTACTTAATAACGTAAGTTTTACAACTCCCGATTTTAATGCGGAAAAAGAAAAAGTAAGTGGATAATCTGAAATCTCAATACATAGATCAAAAATGAAATATGGGGCAGAACGGTTAAGCCTCTCGCGAGAAAATACATAAATCTAACACTATGATTACAACTTTATTCCAATGATGATATATGGAGTTTTTTCAGTCGTATGTTACTAACTGAATTTATGACTAGGTCCGGTCTGTTTTTTCAGTTTCGTGAAATGTATTTGTAGAATGTAAGATCCTATTAAAATATATATTAGAACATGATGAAAAAATTCTTGCCGTCGGCAGGACTTGAACATGCGACCTTGTCATTCCGTGACACGCTCTTACCAACTGAGCCACCACAGGCCACGCCGAGCCCACCGAAAATCTTCATCGCTTTATACATACTTAAAGGGTATAATATCGTAGAATACATCTCTTTATTGCAAGTACAGTTCATTCATTCATTCCATTTATTTTAAACAATTAACATTGTATTCGAATTACCTAATTAATATAATAACAGTGAATAGTTTAATAGCGAAGTGTCTCGACCAACACCTTAAGAGACTCTCGCTAGACAGTTGGGTCAAGAGCCGGATGCAGAAGGCAGTGCTGCTGGACACGGCACGCATTGTGAGGAGGTTCCTCACTCTGGGATCCTAACCACCGGCAACTCGAATGCGCATCCAAGCTGCCGGTGGGTGGCTATTTTTTATATTTATACTTATATGTTTTAATTAAAACGCATATTCAATTAAAAATTATCTCAAATATTTATACTATAATAAACAATTATTATTATTATTATAAACCATTTATTCCAATAAAATTACAAATGTCAAATTTATCAAACAGGCAAGCATATTATATTATTTAATTACATGTCAAAAATTGTACTTATATATATTTCAGTAGTTAATTAAGTCATGGTTAGTATTATTTTTAATATTAAGTATTATGTTATTTAGTTGTCATGTATTATAGTGTATTTCATATTTAAGCTTGTCTATTATTTATTTATTGGTCACCCATGACTGGGTATAGGTCTCCTCCATACAGCGCCACGCCACTCTGTCTCGTGCAGTCGTCGTCCACGTAGCACCCGCCGCCTGGACGATGTCGTCGGCCCAGCGCCTCTTCGGCCGGCCTCGCGTTCGCGAGTCCTCTCGCGGTCGCCAGTGCAACACGCGCTCGCCCCATCTGTTATCCGTCGCTCTAGCATTGTGCCCGAACATATATATAAACATATATATATATATAAACAATTATAGTTTAGTCAAATTAATCTACAAAAAGACTCAAAAGTCGTCAAACAGAAAATCGCTAAATTTTGTTTTAAATGTGATTAAACTGTGTATGAATTTTAATTCGTTAGGCATATTATTCGAAGAGCTCGGTGGTGCAGTGGTTGGGTCCATGGACTTGCAATACGGAGGTCCCAGGTTCGATTCCCAGCCAGAGCAGCCATGTACTAATGCGTTATCCTCGGTTCTTTCGACGGAAAGACTTACGTACATTTACCGAGTGCTGTCAAAACGGTGAAGGAAAACATGGTGATGAAACCTTCATGCCGTAGAAGAAGAAAAAAAAATTCTAAGGCATGTGAAATCCTAATGTAAGTAGGTGGAGAGACGATATCGTTAGATACAGGGATGGGTGGCTGGAAGAGGCTCAGGACAGGGATGGATGGAAGAGGAGGGGGGAGACCTTTGCCCAGCAGTGGGACAATATATAGGTTAACGAAAAAAAAAATGTGAAATCCGCCAATTCGCAGTGGGCCCGCGTAGTGGATCATGGCCCCAGCTCCCTCGATGTAAGGGAAGGTCTGTGCCCGAGCAGTGGGGCAATGTAAATAGACTGATGATGAAGCATTCTATTGAACAAAGTGACTGCCTGATTCCTAGGGCAATGTTTTACAACACGCAATGTTGGCTGGATCACGTGCTGCAGGTCCATCCTCCTGGTGGCCTCCTGGAGGTTGTATACAATGTGTTTTATATGTTCGATGTCTATTAAAAATTCAAACAATGGGGAAACAAATGAATGGCTAGGACGCTAAAAAATTGCATGCTAGAGTCTGCGTTATAAATAATGGGTTACTCCAAAGGGCGTTCCTTACTTCATGCTACTAGCTAGATAGTTTAGAGCAAATGACAATGCCAGATTTTGCCCTACCATCAACCGCAAGTTGTACAAGATATCGAATAAATGTAAAAACATCTCCGTTTTTTATTAAAATTATTGGTTTAAAATAAAGTTTTATACAAGTTGCGATTCAAAAAAAACAGCTTAATTAAGAATTCAGAAAATAGTAAGAAATCGAAGCGATTTATGCATTGTTTTTGTTATTCTTCTATAGGAGTTGCGAGAGTAATGATACTGATTATGATTATGCAATATGAAACCTGTAATAAGTCCCCAACAAAATGATAGGTACAACTTTAATGGTCACATGGTTTTGTAGGTGGGGCAAAGCTCCATTGGAATGTGGCAATGTCTTTTTGTAACTACGAGTAATTCTGTAGCAGCTATCTAAGTCTAACCCTAAACGCAACTGTCACTGTCGTTCATAAGCTGCTTAGCGTAATAGCGAGCGGGACGACTCGCTTAGCGGCGACTAATATTACCGCACGCAATCTGAATCACTGCAATTACTTACCTGTAAAGAATTTCTATAAAACAGTCAAGCACTTTTTGAGAAAATCTCGACCTTAATAACTCTCTTATACACCTTTCTCGGCGTTAGGCCGTAACCAGCTATTTAAAAAACCAAATAGCTACCCAACCTCGGTCACCCGACAAAACCTTCGCCACACAATAGCACTTACCCGGGCCGTTCATCCTTTTACCGGAAAAAGGTGACCCCAGGGTGAGCCGTATAAATCACCGGTGGTCCCGACCCGGAATCAAACTCGCTACCATAAATATATCAGTTGCCAATTACTTGAGTAACCGGCGCAAATCTCTCTAGATTCACTTTAAAAAATAGAGATATTTTCTCCCCAGCTCTCCTTTTCCTTGCAAAGTGGTGTAAATGTAAATTCAAAAATATGTTGTCGCGCAAAAATGTACACAACGTGCTTACTTGCAATAAAGAAATGACAATGCCAGATTCTGCCCCACCATCAACCGCAAGTTGTACAAGATAACAAATAAATGTAAAAAATCTCCGTTTTTTATTAAAATTACTGGTTTAACATAAAGTTTTGTACAAGTTGCGATTCGAAAAAAACAGCTTAATTAAGAATTCAGAAAATAGTAAGAAATCGAAGCGATTTATTCATTGTTTTTGTTATTCTTCTATAGGAGTTGCGAGAGTAGTAGAAAATGATACTGATTATGATTGCAATATGAAACCTGTAATAAGTCCCCAACAAAATGATAGATACAGCTTAAATGGTCACGTAGTTTTGTAGGTGGGGCAGAGCTCCATTGAAATGTGGCAATGTCTTTTGACTTTAGAGTACGGTGGAACATAGAGAAAGGTGTACAGGAGAGTTTTTAAGGTTGAGATTTTCTCCAAAACTACTTGACCTATTGCAAAAATTATTTCACTGTTCGATAGATAAAAGTTAAAACTACGTAACTGTAAAAGAATTATTAAATTCGTTCCAGTAGTTTGGGATGGGATATTTTTACACTCATGTTTAATTGTAATTGGTCAAAAGCTCATACATTACATACAACATATTCTAATTAGGTATAAAATTCTTACGCGCTTTGACTACTACCAAATCGAAATATAGTAAAGGTACCATTCCGCAGCCGATCGCAGACAGTAACTGAAGACGACGACGTGTCGTCGCGTCGCCTCGCCGGCTGCGTCACTACTTACCATGAACTCTTATAGCAGGATTACTTCAATAATACTTTGTTCCTTCGTACAATGACGACCTTAAAGTAAGCTTATTAAGGTCGTCATTGTACGAAGTAACAAAGTATTATTGAAGTAATCCTGCTATAAGAGTTCACGGTAAGGGGCTGGTTTCTATACCGAAGCCCAAATCAAGTGTCTTATTTTGTAAACTATAACTACCCTACCCTACTAACATTTCAAGCTATTCTGTGATTATTGCATAGTTATTTTCACATTATTAGCTCGGAATACTTTATTTTCACAATGATGAACAGGTTCGAGCAATCAGTTCCTTCAGTGCTACATCACTACAGGTAATTAGATGATCATATTTGTTTACAAAATAGGACGCTTGATTTGTGCTGAGGTATACCTTGATTAATTACCTTACTTTTCTCTTTTCAGATATGAGAGAGACAGCATTTTGCCGATGATAAAATCGTGGTAAGTTATATTCAATTATACATATTCAGTCGAAAAATTCAGCCAAGTAGTTTTTGAGAAAATTTCAACCTTAAGGACCTTCCATGAGCCAACAAGCGCCGCCAATCTTAAAAAAATAATTCCTTCCAATTTAATCAATTTGATTAAAAAAGCTATTTACAAATGTTTATTAGGATAAATACTATCAAGAGTCCCGCTACAAGCTCGGGAGTGAACGTGACTGTCGAGCTGCTTCGTCCAGAGTGATGACGCTACGGCGGCGTCTCCTCTGGATGAAGACAAGAAGACGCGGAAATCTCTAAAATAGTAGAGCGCGAAGAAATATAAATTATTAAAAAAAAACAGTTCAGGGGACGAGTGGAAACCTCAAATATTTTAGTGGACGAGTGGGCGCAGGGTGCGAATTTCAGGAGACCAGTGGGTTCTGACCCGTTGGTAGTTATATTCGCTCCATTGTATGGATCAAAAACACATCCTGTGCTTTTATATGACTTAGCATATGAAACTAGGTCGGAAAGCGGAATGCGAGGGTGTATTTATTGGTACACTAATATTTGACATTGATGGACGAGTGTGTTTTGTGTTATTTTAGGAATTTTTATTACACGAACTCCTGAAGGGAGAATAGTGTTTATAAGTTTGGCATTTTTAACCCGACGCAACGCAGAGGGGTTACAAATGACAATGCCAGATTCGGCCCCACCATCTACCGCAAGTTGTACAAGATAACGGATAAATGTAAAAATATATCCGATTTTTATTAAAATTATTGATTTAAAATAGAGTTTTGTACAAGTTGCGATTCGAAAAAAACAGCTTAATTAAAAATTTACAAGATAGTAAGAAATCGAAGCGATTTATTCATTGTTTTTGTTATTCTTCTATAGGAGTTGCGAGAGTAGTAGAAAATGATACTGATTATGATTATGCAATATGAAACCCGTAATAAGTCCCCACGTCACCAAGTACCCCTATGTACAGTTGAAGACAAAGATAAGTATACAGGGGGCCTCAATAAGGTTGAGATTTTCTCAAAAAGTACTGGACCGAATTTAATAATTCTTTTACAGTTACATAGTTTTAACTTTTATCTATCAAACAGTGAAAGAATTCTTGCAAAATAGGTCAAGTAATTTTTGAGAAAATCTCAACCTTAAAACTCTCCTGTACACCTTTCTCTGTGTTCCATAAGGTGAAATAAATGAGTATGACTATTCCACCGTTTCCTTTACACCCTGTATAACAGAACGTTTTAAATCAGAAACAATATCCCTGCATTAAAATTTCCGCCTAAATTTTAGTTCTACGTCAAGAATTTACAATTACGGCAATTAGGCGAAGTTACGGCAACAATTTCGCCGTAAATAAGTACTAAGCCATACGAGCTCCGTACGCCGCGTGTGAGGTGTGTCGGCCGTCACGCTATGGCAAAACCGACGGTAGTCACGGAATCATAGATTAAGTTATCCGTATTTAAATGAGATGGGTAACTCTTGTTATCGGATACGATATCTGCCTAAAAAGATATTGCCACATTTCAATGGAGCTTTGCACCTACAAAACTACGTGACCATTTAAGCTGTACCTTATTATAGGTTTCATATTGCATAATCATAATCGGTATCATTTTCTACTACTCTCGCAACTCCTATAGAAGAATAACAAAATCAATGAATAAATCGCTTCGATTTCTTACTATTCTCTGACTTTATTTTAAACCAATAATTTTAATAAAAACTGAGATATTTTTACATTTATTCGTTATCTTGTACAACTTGCGGTTGATGGTGGGGCAGAATCTGGCATTGTCATTTTGGCCAGTGTTCGATATGAATATACACCGATCTACTTCCTTTATGTATGTAAGTAAATAACTATGATTATTACATTGTCTTGTTAGTTCATTGTTCCATCTCAGAATCAGAATCATATACTTAACTGTATTGCAAGTAAATAAGTTGTTACATTTTTGTAGTATTTTTTTTTACAATAAGGCTAATTGACCCAATTTTTTTGGGGGTCGTAGGTAATGAGATTTTTTGAGATCTTTAAAACATCAAAAACTTTAACTTAAAATGCAACTTTCCAACCTCGGTCAAAAACACGGTCCGCCATGATTATCTGTGGCATGACGTCATCGCGGCCCGATAAACTAGCGATGTTCGATGTTGAGAAAACGCGATGTTAAAACATCGATGTAAAACATCTTAAAAAAACTAACTAAAAGCTCGATATTTTAATTTCTATTCTTACAGTCATCTTCTACTTTTATGTAACAAAAGTGATATATTATGTGAAATACTATATGAAATAAATGTTTTTTTATTGAATTTCGATATGAGTCAACCGGCCTATTAAAAATTACATCATTTTGGCAAGAAAATCTCATCATCAGCACACTTTTAAAATAATCAATTCCAGGTTTATAGTTTGAGGCCCAAAACATATCTTAAGGGCGAAGGCTATAATATTATTTTTCAAAGATTGGCGGCGCTAGTTGGCTCATGGAAGGCCCTTAAGTGGAAAAGTATTGCATCTTGTCGCATCTTGGGAGTGATGGAAATGCGACAAGACGCAATACTTTTCCATTTAAGGGCCTTCCATGAGCCAACTAAACACAATCTATCGCATTGTTCACTATCATTGTTGTCATACAAGCTCACTTATCCTCTGCATAAAGTCTAAAAGCCTCGCTCTAAAACAATTAAAACTACAAAAATTCAGTGCCACTAGCTTCAAATTCTTTGGCTAAAACCAATACAAAACTGTGGGGGCGAAGCTAATAAAAATAGCAACAGAACGTTCTACAACGATAGGCAGGAAGCCATTCGAAGAAAGTTTTCTAATTTCCATTTTAATCGGACTCACCTGGATTTTAACCCATTAGCTGTCGCTGTACTCAAATGAGTACAGAGTATTTTTTAATATATATCCGAGTTTAATAGATTTTTCTGACTTGTTTGTTTGAAATCTAATAAAGACATACAAAAACGAGCTATGTAGTTGTAGAGAGCTATGCTTTGTGGACGATATAATAAGAAACGAGTTTATCAACTATCGTCGAAATTAATCAATTTTATTAAAAAAGCTATGTACAAAAACTTTATTATGATAAATACTAGTTGGCTCATATAAGGCTCTTAAGCAACCCGGTTATCCACTTCGCCACGGAATGTGTCTGATGCGATTCAATTTAATCACCACTTGCTTCACATTTTTATTTAAGGGTACTTCGTAATTTCAATCTGCTACATTGCGACATCCTCTTGATATCTACCGTTATTCGGTTAATTTAATTGGGACAAGATGACGAGACATTGTGTTTATGATAGTTATTAAATATTTTGATCATTATCAAAATATATAAAAAGGTGTAGGTAGGTACAGGAGAGTTTTTAAGGTTAGAATTGCCTCAAAAACATTCGACTGATTTTTGATAATTCTTTACTATTACAGTGTACCTATTCTAAACTATATACTATTAAAATATTTTTTCTCGACAACGCTGCACGGAATAGAGACCTGGTACTCTTGCCGTACCCTTCCAAAATGGAGTACTTTTAATGAAACTTGAGAAATACATATGTCACGACTCTACTATCGAGGTGTCCGCTGTAAAATTGGAAACACGGCTCTGACTGACACCGCATGCGGCCGCAGCGACAGAGCCACATGCGATTTCATTTCCTCCACTTCTATTTGGCTCGTATTTTATTCTGTCAACCGTATTGACTGGTTTTATTTGTGATTCTCATACCTACGAGTTAATCAGAAATTACCTGAAAATGTAATTAAAATCTTTAGATATCTTATTTATTTAAAAAAAAATGCTTCATTTCTACATTTCGTTTCAGTCATACGTCGAACGAAACGATCGAATTGTAATTTGGACTCAGGTATTATTTTTCTATTTATTTCATTGATCTCCTATAAACAACTAGATACACAGTCTGCCTTCTAAAAATGTCCGAGCGCAAAGAAGGTCCAAACGGATGAATGGACCCTCATTTGCTTTATGGACATTATTTGGACGTTAACAATGGACCCTTATTATAACCCTTTTAAATTGTTTTAGTAAGACCTTTGTGTATCTAGTTGTTTATAGGAGATCAATGATTTATTTAAAGACTTTATCGATTTTATAGGATGTTTCAAGCGAAACTCTGCATTATCTTAAATAACTTATGCCATAATACTCCAAGGTGGTAGGCAATAATACTACCGCCCGTTACCAAATCAAAGGTTTGTACGATCTGTTCAATAATTATTTTGATCTAAAGAAGGAAAACAGTTTATTTTTGAGCAAGGGCCAATCCGAGAAGGCCATTTACTTATTGCATGTGATTATACGGCTTAGTATTGGAAATAAAGGGTTGTAACGGTTAGTAATAAATCTCTTTCCGATAACTGAATTCGGTCACAGGAAAAGAAGCCTAAATGGTACGCAGGTTCGATCCCCATCTATGAATTGTGGTGGCCGCGCTTGCCACAAGCTACTTGGAATAATTGAAGATAAAATTAGCACTTAATGTGATAGTTTTGCGCTCATGTGCGGGTAGACACAGGCGCCCTCCTGTTACAGGTCTATGGGGTAAGTGGTCTGTGGTTATACCAAACGTAAGGGCCGGCGTACAACGTCACGGCGCGGTGTCTTGCCGTCGCATGGCTTGGCGTGTCCCGGCGTCTGCCGGCGCACGATGTCGGCCGGCGCCGGTCATAGGCTGACAACATTCGTGCCGGCGGACGGCGCCGTCCACTGGCGCGGTACACAGCGTCGTACACGGCGTCGTCCGCCGGCGCCGTTCTGTTGTACGTTAGCCCTCAGTCCAATGCTCACATTTGTTGTAGAACGTGCACCTAAGTTACGTTTAATAGGAACTTGTATTAACAGGAACGCCATCTTGAGGTCGTTCTCAAGATTAACTTTTGAGCTGAGCACTCTTTATTAAACGAACCTAAGTTGTTCGAGAAATAGAATTTAGCTGAGCTGGGCAGTATTTGGGAAGTTGCGTGATATTCAATGCCGCAATGCTTGAAATTGAAAACAAAGGTCATCATTCCAGAAGTGATGACTTAATGTGACGTCCCGAGTATCGGGTATCTTTTGCGTGCGGCGTTGACGAGAGTCTAGCAGCAGTATTACCGTTCTCAAAACGATGATATTATACCATGTCATGGCGCGCCAAACAGAGACGCCGCTACACCAATGCGATAGCGCTGTCCCTTTCACGGCCGCTATGACATGGTATGATTTGATCGTTTTGAGAACCGTAATAGTTCTGACACCCCTGATTACTTCTGACAAGAGTTCCCGCTACAAGCTCGGGAGTGAACGCGACTGTCGAGCTGCTTCGTCCAGAGTGATGACGCTACGGCGTCTCCTCTGGATGAAGACATGAAGACGCGGCTACCCAGGGTGAAGACGCTACTGCGACTCCCCTGGAGGAAGATAGAAGACTATTGAATATATTGAATTTTCTGTAACATGACATTGGCAAATGACGAACAGTCGAGTCCATTAATAAAATAAATAAAATAAACAAAAATATTGGGACCATTAACTTTGATAACCTTTTGTGCAATTTACCCCGATGTAAAGACACAAAAAAACATTTTAGATATCTCCGGTGTTCCGTAGCGGAACGCGAAAGTGATAAAGGGAGTACAAAGTTTCACGACTGATTTACATAATATCTTTTGAACTAGGTGAACATTCTGAAGCAAAGTTTAACGTTATGATTACGAAACAAAGTGGCGTTTCGAGGGTCTTCTTATAAGGGTTGCGCAAGAAATTTGGAAACAAAAATCAATGGGAGTATAGCCAAGCGTATTTCTTTCCATATCTCTCTGATCTACTTTGAACTTGTGGGTCAGTCTCACCGTCAACGTCCACATTGGCTCCATAATCATCACTTTTCTTCTTATGGTGCCGTCTTCTTACGAAGGTTGGCTATCAAGCCTAATGACGACTTATTCGTCAACTGGCGAGTGCGGAACTCGCGAGTGCGCGCGGGTTGGCACCTTCTGATTTTACATATTTTTTTGTCGTCAACTCGCGCGCACTTGTAAAGTACAGTCATATAAAAATGGATTGAATTTAAAAACTTAAATAAATAACTATTACCCGCATTGCCCGAGTTGGCTAATTCGGTTAAGTATGGATTATTTACTTAGATTTCGATTTAGACGTGCAAAATGAGGCGAGGGGGAACACGGAGGCGAGGGGGACGCGGACGATGACGCATAAGAGGAACGCTTACAAGAGGAAGATGATTTTTATCAAACTCTCTACTTAAAGGGATCTAATATAACTTTAAAATTAGAGGAAACCCGCTCTATTGATGAACACATTACCCTCACCATTAACGAATTGATACATGGAGTTATAGGTATTGGTTTATGTAGCGAACTTCTAGCAATCTGCGGGGCTATTACGGTTCTCAAAACGATCAAATCATACCATGTCAGAGCGGCCGTGAAAGGGACAGTGCTATGGCATTGGTGTAGCGGCGTCTCTGTTTGGCGCGACATAACATGGTAAAATTTCATCGTTTTGAGAACGGTAATACTGCTGCTGGACTCTCCGATACTCGGGACGTCACATTAAGTTATCACTTCTGGAATAATGCACTGGTTAAAGACGTTTGTTTTCAAGCATTGCGGCATTGAAGACGAGCAGACATCACGCAACTTCCCAAATACTGCCCAGCTCAGCTAAATTCTCTTTCTCGAACAGCTTAGGCTCGTATTAATAAAGAGTGCTCAGCTCAAAAGCCAATCTTGAGAATGACCTCAAGATGGCGTTCCTGTTAATACAAGTTCCTATTAAACGTAACTTAGGTGCGCGTTTAGGAATCGGGTATCAAGTGATTAAAATAAACAAAACTCAGTTCTCAGGTCTCAAGTTCTGTAAACAGACCATTCTAATCTACGCCGTATTACCATAGCTTAAGGGCCTTCATAGAGCCAACTAGCGCCGCCAATCTTAAAAAAATAATATCTTCCAATATAATAAATTTTATTAAAAAAGCTATTTACGAAATGTTTATTACGATAAATACTATTTTTAAATGCTTATTTATGACGTGATTCAATGTCGGTAAGTTGTAGTTCGCATAATTGCGAAAAACGGCCGTTCAACTTAGCTTGTTGATCATAATAAACATTTTGTAAATACTTTTTTTAATAAAATTTATTATATTGGAAGATATTATTTTTTTAAGATTGGCGGCGCTAGTTGGCTCGTGGAAGGCTCTCGTGCCATTGCCATGATACTATTGTTTCTTTTTTGATACTTTCTATGTACATCACTTCGAACTTCGATCGATCGATCTCTAAACAGACCATTCTACGCCCTAATACCATACCTTAAACAAAAGCATATGTGCACATGTGATGTGTTCTTGACTATGTTGAACCTGGGCCATCGTAAGAAAGTCTTATTTCGTAACAACAAGAAAAGGAAAAAAAGATAGGAAGTAATAGCAGTTAATTTATTAGAAAAATCCCCAAATATATCACAAGCCATACATTTTGTTCTCTGGCCGCTCCCTAAATGTTATGGTGCCCGATAAAAATCCTTATTTATTTAATGCAGTAGCATGAATACTTGTCCATGTTTATGTTATGTTGTTTAGAACAAAATTATTCCATATATTTTTATGTGCGAGTGATATCGTTTTGGGCTGTTATTTTTTGGGTTTCGTACAGTCGAAGACAGAGATAAGTATACAGGGGAGCTCAATAAGGTTGAGATTTTCTCAAACACTACTGGACCGAATTTAATAATTCTTTTACAGTTACATAGTTTTCACTTTTATCTATCAAACAGTGAAATAATTTTTGCAATAGATCAAGTAGTTTTTGAGAAAATCTCAACCTTAAAAACTCTCCTGTACACCTTTCTCTGTGTTCCACCGTACCTAAACAGTAACTAAGGAACCCTTGTGATGGGACTTATGTCTGGTCTGTATTTCGCAGTTATTTTTATTTCATAATGCCTTTACATTTTTCTCGTAATACAAGGACTGCAATGCGTATTTCCGAATATTTAACCCCTAGTTAGCCGGTGTCATGTTCAAAACATAGGTAGGTTTATTTAGGCCAATTTTCTTTCGGTACTTTTATAACAATGTTTCCCTCTGCCAAAGCCGCTTAGCGAGATATGGAAAGAGCTATGCTTGGCGTTTCTCGGCTAGAGATGTAATAGTAAGTAAGTAAATAAATTTGTCCGTCAGAGAACAGAAATAGTTGGCATTGCTCATTGGATCAACAAGCAGAAGTGGCAGTAGGCTGGTCGGGGGGGGGGGGGTAGCCATTTTGCTTGTGTACTATTCCAGGATGGGAGGTACAGGTCCGTTCCTGGTGGATGGATCGTCTAGCATACTGGTCGGAAGAATGAGAATTAAGTATAGCAATGCATAAGCAAAGAAATTATGGAAGCCAATGGTCATGTATTTTGACATGACACATTTAGAGGCAATAAGCCTCTATTGCATGCCTCGGAAAGGTCCTGACTGTTGTACCAATTGGCTCGTAGAACAGTTGCGAGTACACGTTGAAAACGAAGTTAAGCAACGCTGGGCGAGGTCAGTACTGGATGGGAGACCGCTAGTGACATTTTATCTGAGCCCCTTCGTGCCTCGGAAAGCACGTTAAGCAGTTGGTCCCGGTTGCTGTCGCTTGACGGCAGTCGTTAGGCCACATCAGAGGCCTAAGGGCGACCTGAATAACTCTGACAAAGAGGTTTAGTCACTAAACCACACGAAAAAAAATCTATCGCAGAACCAATATAGTAAAGTTTCTCGAATGGGGTTTTCTTGAAGGGTAAATGTAGTATGTGAGGCTTCTGCAAAAGTCGAGAATCGTGTTAAGTAAAGCCTTGGGAGAGACCTCCATACTACATACATTTGATACTTTGGAAGAATATTTCGACTGTGATAAATCTACTTAAAAATATCAATTGACGTAGATCTACTAACTTTATGACTAAGCTATTTAATGCGATTTAACTTCAATCGAATTTAATTTATTTATTGTAATTTAAAATTGATTATTATTTTAATTTTTTAATTTAATTAATTAATTTATTGTAATTTATATGGAATTTTATTGGAACGAGAAAATTGACAATAAAATGTAAAATTATTAAGTAGGTATATTAAGTTGCAGTGCCCTTGCAGGGTTCGTGTGAGAGTCATTAAAATGTAACAGCATGTATGTACCACATGAAGCAATATTTTTTTTTTATTAAACTTTTTACACAAGTATGTATTAAGGCGAACTTAATGCCTTGCGGCATTTTCTACCAGTTAACCTTTGGTGATGCGGAGAATGATGAGGCGGGTGTAAAGATTGGTTTTATATGTAGAATAAAATAAATATAGGACACATGACCCAAGGGGTACATGACTCAAACTGAACAAACAAAAAAATGAGAATGAGAGGATTTTTAAGATAGTATACCTTATATACTTACATACAAATACTATAGTATGTAGACTACATGCATACATTATATTATATAAACTACATAAATATAGTAACTATAAATTGATTTGATTTTACATCCAGTAGTGAACTGATACGGGCTGATGATGATATTTCCTCTCCAGAAATACCCAAATCCTGCACAGTCTAACTTGATAACTTACTCTTTTCCGAAAACATATCTAACCAGTAATTTCGTTCGGTACAAGGAGGGTTAAAATGGGAGGTATCTCTCGCGGGAGCCGAGGTACCTTAAAATAATGCGAAAATGTTTCGTGTATTCTCGGTTGCTTTTACAAAATTTCCAGTTATTCCGGAGAGGTGCCAGGAAGGGTTAGCCTTCCTTGGCCGTTCAGATGATGAATGACAAAGCAAAGTGCTTCCTGCAAGTAATGTAAACTAATACAGAAAACGAATTGAAAAGTATTACTTAAACGAAGATTATTATTCTTAAGGTGCCTTCTTACGAAGGTTGGCGATCATTATAGCAAACTGCACTCTCCACAAAGCCGCACAGGACAGAGCCCAGCGATTAATTAAGGCTGGGAGTGCGTGGATTTTTAGTTTTTCTATGAAGGCTACGACACTAACTACTAAAATTAAACGTCTGAAACAAATATATATCAGTCTTAGGGTGTCTATTTAGAGACTGATGAATACCGATACACGATTGGACAAACTTCGCTCGATAGAAAAGAAAGCGCAAACATACACCTTCCATGTCTTTTATAATGAAAATTACGTCTAGACCGAAATTGTTATCCATACCACAGAATATATAATAGTACAAGTACAAAATATATATCAAAATGTAGGGTATTATCAATACCAGAGCTTGTTTTCGCTTTTGTGCCTTCTGCATCCGTCGTCGTCCTGCCGTTTGCATAATGTCATATATTATTATTATATTTAAAATCAACGAATGATATTTATACTGTAGGTAAGTACTTCTCGTGACAGATAATCGTATTAAGGATGTTGACCGCAAACCAATTTTGGGGCTATTTAGTGCTGTTACATTACGACCCTTCTGGATGTGATTAGGACCTTTCCGCGTTTGGCTTAAGTGATGGATGGTGAAAGAGCGAGAGCAGAGGTGTTTGTGAAAGAGAGGGAAGCTGATGCAGGAAGCGAAAGCGGCAATAGAACGATAAAAACTACCCTTCCCTACTAACATTAAGCTGTTCTGTAATTGTTGCATAGTTATTTTCACATTATTAGATCGGATTCATTGATCTCCTATAAACAACTAGATACACAAAGGTCTTACTAAAACAATTTAAAAAACGTCCAAATAAGGGTCCATTGTTAACGTCCAAATAATGTGTAACATATAATTTTATTGTGTGTTTATGTTACCACCAACTAGGCTACAATCGCTGAACAAGAGACTATAGTTGGATACAACTAACTTCGAGCTATTGATAGATGTCGCTGTTATGACTTTTGAACTAAGTATTGTATGAACTTGTAATGACTAATGATCAGATGGTGCTAGTTGTCTCTATTTATTTCATAGCAAAACCATAGACATCATAAGCATGAAAAATTCCTGTTACAAATGTTCAATAAAGCAAATGAGGGTCCATTCATCCGTTTGGACCTTCTTTGCGCTCGGACATTTTTAGAAGGCAGACTGTGTATCTAGTTGTTTATAGGAGATCAATGATTGGATTACTTTATTTTCACAAGGATGAACAGGTTCGATCAATCAGTTCCTTCAGTGTTACATCACAACAGGTAATTAGACGATCATATTTGTTTACAAAATAAGACACTTGATTTGGGCTGCAGTATACGTATTGTCATTTCCGCTCCCAGCTTTTCAGTTAACCCACAGTAAGTGAGGCGTGTGAGGTCAACCGTATCGATTAACTATGTGACCTCAAGGCTAATGCGACCTTAAGGTCACATGTTCTGCACTGCTAATGGGGTACAAATTAACTGCGTAGTAAGTTGTTTATTTGTTGCGCACATCACGTTATATGTATAACTAGCTGTACCCCGCAACTTCGGTTGCGTAGAGGAGGTGGATGGAGAGGATGGAGGAGATCAGGAGGCAGATCTTCCTCTTTTTATCCTTGTTTCCACATCACATACCGCCATGGCTTATAGCCTATGAGCTGTCCGGATATTTCAGCTATCTCCTAGTGACGCTCCCATCAAAATCCCTTCATTAGTTATGGCGTGATACTTGCACAAAGTCACAGACAAACAGACCAAAATTCTAAAAATTAGTGTATTGGCATCAGTATCGATCCTAAAACACATTACAATTATTCTTTTCAAAAAATATCCAATGTACAGACACAACTTTTTTAGTCTTATTATATGTAGGTATAGATAATGTTTTAAGGGACTGCCAGCTGTCAAACTCAAGCGCGAGACAGAAGATGTCCCGCAGCGGCGGAGTGAAGAGCACGGCACAGTGACTCCATATTTGTATGTTTATTAATTTTTGATGAATTTTGGCAGGGAAATAAAAATACGCCAAAATAATTTTTTTTTTTTAATAATCGCTCGTTATAATACCATTTTGATATATATTTTGTATGAATAACTATTTCACTTTCGACATTATTTTTATTTTAAAAGACATGGAAAGGCTATTTTTGTCGATTTTTATAGAGCGAAGTTTGTCCAATCGTGTATCGGTAGTCTCCAAATAGACCCCCCAAGATTGCTATATATTTTTTTTCAGGCGTTTAATTTTAGTAGTGCCGTAGCCTTCATAGCAAAACTGAAAATCCACGTATTTTACAGACTTTGGGTTGAGCTTGGTACAGCTAACAGAAGATCAAGTGTAACTTTTTGGAACGTTCTTATTATCTGCGTCGTAAGATTTAATATCGTACTGCAAGTGTTACCATTGATCTGCTGTTGTCCATACAAATTGGATCCTATTAGAATCGTAAAAATCCTAATAAACATGCATGGATAATGCGTATTTAAAATTCTGAGTAAAAATAGGAGCGCATCATCATAAATCATGTTTCTAACCGAATGTTAGACATGGTTGTCGGAATACTACTACTATTGTCCGATAGATGGAATTGCGTAACATACCCTTTAAGTATGTATAAAGCGAGGAAGATTTTCGGTGGGCGTGGCGTAGCCTGTAGTGGCTCAGTTGGTAAGAGCGTGTCACGGAATGACAAGGTCGTAGGTTCAAGTCCTGCCCACGGCAAGGATTTTTTATTCATGTTCTAATCCTTTTTTTTAAAAATCTATACTTGTTTAGGGATTATTGTACACATAAAGTGACGATGCCAATCCCATCGTACCTATTCTAAATTAACTTAAATTTTATAAAAGATCGAGAACAGCATTTTAGCTGGGCCTGAAGTTGGCTCAGCTAAAATGCCGTGGAATATACCTACATCTAATTTGCATAAACCTAAACTATTGATAACATGCTCTCTTTTAGTCGCGTACCGGACAATTCTAATTCTGTTCTAATCCTAATAAAATCTCTAGACCGCATATAAATGCCAAGCGTCCATATGTACGAATAAAACACTTTCCGTACGTTCTGGTACACTGTCTGGAACACACGACGGATCACCTGTTTATGTGTTGCCATTTATTTTAAGAACGTGTGTGTATTCAACCTGCCAGCCAGTGTACGTGCGTGCAATAGATTCGCTTATACGGAACAGTGCGGAAGTAAGATATTCTCATAGTTTCAGGACCGAAATAAGGATTGGACGTGGGTCGTTATTTTCACGAAACCTGTGACTTGGTCAGCGTCACCTGTTACAAAACGAGTGATTTTTGTAACACGTTATTTTTATTCAGCTACTGTACAGTGCGCGAGGTGTAAGCTCAGGTTTACATTTGTGTGAGTGATCGCCAATCGCTAGCGGTACAAGAGGTGAAGTGGGGTGCGTGCGCGCGTTGAACACCTTGGGGTTTTAGTGGGTATAGGACCGTATTCTGGCGGGAGTCCCACATACTCACCGCGCGCCCCTCCTCATTGGCGCGGTGAGATGCGAAAAGCATTTCCCCAAGTAAAAAAAAAAAAAAATGGCGTCCCGCTGGGGCCGCGCCGCGCCTCAGGCCGAATATCACTCTACACTATCTGTGTGCACTCTCTCAAATGCAAACCTGAGCTTACGCCTCACGCACTGTAATTGTCTGTGTAAACAACTCTCCCAACTATACAGTTACTCACGAAACTAAAATAAATTAACTCACCATATTTTATTGTCTATAGTCTTACGTATGAGAATTAAACGAATATTAATACTGTTACGCTGTTTTATTAAACAATTGGAAGAGTCCAGCCACCCATCCCTGTATCTAACGATATCGTCTCTCCACCTACGCCGCGGTCTGCCCCGACGCCGGCGACCGTCCAATGGCACCCATTCTGTGACAGTCCGGGCCCATCGGTCCGGCTGCATGCGGCACATGTGAATCGTGAATGAATCCTCTTAAACCATTGATCTCCTATAAACAACTAGATACACAAAGGTCTTACTAAAACAATTTAAAAACGTCCAATAAGGGTCCATTGTTAACGTCCAAATAATGCCCAATAAAGCAAATGATGGGTCCATTCATCCGTTTGGACCTTCTTCGCGCTTGGACATTTTTAGAAGGCAGACTGTGTATCTAGTTGTTTATAGGAGATCAATGCCCTTGTAAAAATATTAGTCAACTATTATTATTATAGCAATAACCGTTTTGTTTTACTACTGCATTAAAAAAAGTTACCTAAGTAACATTTACGACTTTATGGCTCGTAAAGTGATTATGAACTATATTTCTGAATATGACTGTTATTGTGGAATAAGTCATTAAATTTAATGGTTTTATTTGTGCTACGATGAAGGCAAAATTTTAAACCGATAATTATTTTTTGCAATTATTATTTAAAACAGGAAAATGTTCTTTAATACCTACCGTTGACATGCATGTCAGTTTGGGAATATTTAACCTAGATCGGTGGCGCTCTGTGGTTACACTAGAGTTACGGAGGCCCGGGTTCAGTCCCCAGGTCTACCATGTACAGTCGAAAACAAAGGCAAGTACGAATACAGAAGAGTCTTTAAGGTTGAGATTTTCTCAAGAACTACTTGACCTATTATTGTAAATATTATCTTACGAATTCTTAGTGTGCAATCTGAACTATAAGATAAGCTAAATATTCATTATTGCAAAAAGACATCGGCATATACAGTTAGTATCACAATTGGCGATCTTATCTTAGAACGCGATCTATTCCAGACAACCATTACTACTAGAGAAAGAGTTTTCACAATACGTAGGTAGTTTTTGAGAAAATCTCACTCTTAATCTTACTTTTCTGTTTTCTGAAAAAAAATAAAGTTACATAATTGCGAAAAACGGCCATTTCTGGCACATTTGTGAACTACAACTTACCTACATTGAATCACGTTACAAATAAGCATTTAAAAAATAATATTTATAGCAATAAACAATGTGAACGTAGCTTTTTTTAATAAAATTGATTATATTGGAAGATATGATTTTTTTAAGATTGGCGGCGCTAGTTGGCTCATGTCAGCGCCTTAATATCCGTCCATAACACGAATATAGAGGAATATTTCGCCAGTCTGATAAGAGTCACGGTAGCATGTTGAAAACGAACATTGCTCGAAAAACCAAACTTTTCGTTTGAACATTCAAAATTATATTACCAAAAGTTCAAAGTTCTCCAATTGGCTATTAAGGGGGATGACATCAAACGGAAACGAGTACACATTTACAAATCAACTATTTGTGACGAAGAGATTTTTCAAAGAGCACTTTTCCTTAACAAGTTAAGGGGAACGATATTACCCAACTTTGTTTTGTACAGTCAAATTGTCTTTGTAAAAAAGACAAAAAAGTTTTGCCGGGACCTCGGTTGAATACATGCAAAGCTTAGGAGTTAACGAAAAAAGAGAAAGTTATAATAAGATGTAACAAGTAGAGTTGGATGGGTCAGTTTTTCAACGAAGTCGAAAATTCGGGCTTGGGTAAAATAACTGTGCATTTTAAACCCGTGACGCAAAATTACAATTACAAAACGGGCGAACAAAGGCACGAAATTCGTATGCTCGAGTACTGTCTGGGTCGAATGCTTGAATTCCATACTAGTGGACTATTCGTTCATTAGCGAAAATTCGTATATGGTCGAATTGTCGCCGGGTTGAAAGTCATGCGGTCAAATAACGTTGTGAAGACTGCTTTACTTTCTACCCTGCGGAAATTCTAGGATACTAATTTCGACTTAATGTATAATCGATATACTAGGTACTACTGTTTAACTCTATACTAGACTCTTTTATCGACTCTACATATATCGACTCTACATTCATCGACTCTACATTCATCGACTCTACATTCATCGACTCTACATTCCGACTCTACATTCATCGACTCTACATTCATCGACTCTACATTCATCGACTCTACATTCATCGACTCTACATTCATCGACTCTACATTCATCGACTCTACATTCATCGACTCTACATTCATCGACTCTACATTCATCGACTCTACATTCATCGACTCTACATTCATCGACTCTACATTCATCGACTCTACATTCATCGACTCTACATTCATCGACTCTACATTCATCGACTCTACATTCATCGACTCTACATGCATCGACTCTACATTTAGCGACTCTACATGTAACGACTCTACATGTAACGACTCTACATATATCGACTCTACTCCATAAACATCGATAGAATGAATTTCGAGTCATAATAAATTATGCATGATATCTAAAAGAAATTCGGTAAAATGTCCAAAACCGAATTTAGTCAACTAGACTCTACATAAACATAGAGAAGTACCTACCCTTGTTAGGAAGTAAGCCTATTCATGCGCTCAGATTTGTCTGTTTCGTCGATTTCGCTTTTATACACAATTTGGCCTTTTATCGAATGAGTTTCTTTTTGTTTGCCAATTTGGAGATTGTTCAATTGTGAAACGTAAAATAAAGATGTGTATATCCTGGTATAGTTTGATTAAGTGTTTCCGAATCAGAATCATATACGGTGTCCTTGAATTCATTCGACAAAATTAAGTGGATGATTAGGCTTATGACATACATTATGCACAGCGCTGAAGTAAATTAAACAATTTGGTGAAAAATAATAAAAAAAAAATATTAAAAAAAAATTAAAAAACCATTTTTTTTTAATTTGATGTGCATCTTTACTTTACTTTGGAGATTTCATCAACGTTTTCCTTCAACGTTTTGTAAATGTACGTAAGTTTTTCCTTAGGAAAAAATCGGAGGAAAAGAGTTTTCCTTGTAATAATATTAAAAGTAATTTACATAAATCGTAATATATATGCGATTCAAGATTGTCATTTAGTAAAACCACAAATGACTATGCCAGATTCTGCCCCAGAATCAACCGCAAGTTGTACAAGATAACGAGTAAATGTAAAAATATCTCCGTTTTTTATTAAAATTATTGGTTTAAAATAAAGTTTTGTACAAGTTGCGATTCGAAAAAAAACAGCTTAATTAAGAATTCAGAAAATAGTAAGAAATTGAAGCGATTTATTAATTGTTTTTGTTATTCTTCTATTGGAGTTGCGAGAGTAGTAGAAAATGATACTATGATTATGCAATATGAAACCTGTAATAAGTCCCCAACAAAATGATAGGTACAGATTAAATGGTCACGTAGTTTTGTAGGTGGGGCAAAGCTCCATTGAAATGTGGCAATGTCTTTAATAAAAGTATTGTTTACTAAAAACCATTTCTTAAACACAATCCACTTCCGCAACACAAACTCATTCTACTACAAAGGGCACAGCCGAAATTGGCACTCAAATAAAAATCAGTGACTAGACGCGAGCGGCCATTTGTGAAAATTCCCTTTCTGAGCAGGACCGCGACAAATCAGTAAGTAAGTTGTGATAAAAACGGCATTACCGTGGCGTGTGGCGCCCTCTCTCATATCTCACGTACGTTTATGTGGGTTTGTGGGGTGGCCAAGGTGTCGGAAGAATACGGAAGTATTGAGAGAATTGGCAGTTTTCACACAAAATATATTTGTAAGTGCAAAGTCGAATACATTACACGTAATACGTTAGTGAATTAACTACCAAATGTAGTGTATTTAATGCACCCGATATCATTTGAAGCGCGTATTCATAAACGGTCTCGACGACCGGCGTGCATCACTACCGAGTCTTTGATAGCGCAAAAATATGACCTAAATGAGTTGTGGAAGAAGGAATGGCAGGCGGTGATGACTGGCACTCAGACCGAGTCAGCGGACCCAACTGCAAAGGCTTTGAGCTCCCAAGAAGAGACTGGTGTCGTTTGAACCGCTTTAGAACTGGGCACGGCAGGTGTAACTACCTTGTAGTGCGCGAACCGCACGGCGCCCGAGAGGCTCGAGGCCCGGACGGGGAGGAGGAAGGTGATGGATGAATGGATTATGCATTGTGGGCTAGTACAGCCCACAATGGGGAGTGCTCGGGGCGCCAGTCGGGTCTCGGTTGTATCGCAGTTCCCGTGGCTAAATCTGATATTTGCGTATTTTTATTTCCCTGCCAAAATTCATAAAAATACGAATATCGAGGCACTGCGTCGTGCTCTTCGGCGGAGTGAAGAGCACGACGCAGTGCCTCTTGCGTCTCACTCTTACTTTTGACAACCATATAGCGCCTTAAATAAACAATGATGAGCAACATGTTGCTCGTGGATACGAGGCTTAAAGTTGCTGTCGTAGTTGCTTTCCTGTTACAACAACTTTATATCTCTACAACTATCTCTCTAAAACTAAAAGCATGGTCACTTCGCCTATTCAAGTGTTATGAACGTACGCGTCGTGTGAAAAAAATCATTTCAGTCAGCCTGCGGCGGAGGCCGTAATGTCTTCTTTGGTTAGCCTAGAAAGGGGTGGAAAGTCTAGGAGAAAACAAATTGATCTTTGCTATTAAACATCAAGCTTTCAAATCAATGCAGCGGCTCATTAGTCCAGATGTGATATACACGTTGAAAACGATCCTACAGCCATCAATTTTATTAAAAAAGCTATTCAAATTCAAATATCTTTATTTCGGACTATTTGGTCCATATGTTGTTAGTAATACAATACTTATTATCTACGGTTAGTAAATATAATAATATATAAAAAAGTAGGTAGTATTAAATAGGTGGCTCCCACACTCGTGCTACCTGGCTACGTGAAGGCGTATCCAGTCCCTCTGCATGGGACAGTCCCACCGCTCGCCACCACGCTCGGATGCTGTTGGTGCTACGGCGCACCCGGCACATCAGAGAGGCGCATTTCTTGCGCACTACTGCTATGTAAGAACGACAAATCTCAACAACAGCAATGACTATTTTATTTACTTATTTAAAGGTAAAAATATATTTAAGGGTGTTCGACTTTTGGGCCGACAACTTTTTTGGTGATTTGGTGGGATCATTTGCAAGGTTTTAACTCATGTGACCATTTCTCTTAAGGGCCTTCCATGAGCCAACTAGCGCCGCCAATCTCAAGAAAATAATATCTTCCAATATAATCAATTTTATTAAAAAAGCTCTTTACGAAATGTTTATTACGATAAATACTATTTTTTAAATGCTTATTTATAACGTGATTCAATGTCGGTAAGTTGTAGTTCGCATAATTGCGAAAAACAGCCGTTTTTGGCACATTCGAGAACTACAACTTTGCTTGTCGCAATTATGCCATGTATTGTATTTAAAAAAATAGTGTTTATCCTAATAAAGATTGTATACATAGCTGTTTTAATCAAAATTAATAATTTGTAAGATATTATTTTTTTAAGATTGGCGGCGCTAGTTGGCTCATGGAAGGCCCTTAAGTTTGTGATTTTCTCTAAAACCTATCTAAGAAATGCAACGTGAAATTTTAGTGGGTCCTTTCCCGCAGAATGATTTGCCATCAGATTGAATCATAGAGTTAAAACTTGAAAAATAAAAAAAATATAGGTATAAGTTGTTAATACCAAATACTCGGTTCTGCAACCTCATGCAGCCGTGAAAAAATCAACCTTCTACGTCAACGCAATCTAAAGATATGGCAGTTTATGTCTAATTTTGGCGCATATTTGTATGAAAACTCAAGAAACTCAAAACCTCTTTTTATAAAAATATGTTCTTTAAATTAAACGTAGTAATAGTCACAGTATACATATTCATAGGTCATTACAGCCTAATTTCAGAGCTAACAAGTATCTACGTTACGACCCCCTGTCATAACCACGTACGTCCACTAAATCCCTAAAGCAGATAATCGGGGACCCCAATGCAATTTCTCCTATTTGATAAGATATATAGATAAACCGACTATACTGTCGAAAGCCTGTGATGCTGTGCCTCCTTTTCATCAATGAGTGTGCAAACGTCAGATAGATGCATTGTTGCAGTGAGCCATAAACCAGTTGTAACCTTCCTTCCCTTAAACCGTGTTTTGTTACTTTGACACTTCGTTAAGTTAGAAAGGGACCGATAGCTTTAAACCGTGGAATAACGTTAACTAACGTTTATGTCTAACGGTAGATTATTATAATTATTTTCACTGATTGCCTTGTCTCAGAACATACCTATATTATTATGTTGATTACAAATTATTGTAGTACTTACTTACAATGTTAACAAGTAAGTAGGTACCTATTTTTGGTTATAAGATAGTTTGGAAAGGCGTTTTTATTTCATAATACGATGCTTCATCTAAATTAGCCATTTTTACAGAGCTTTTATTTAGTTATTTTAGATTTGCAGCTGTGAATTTTGCTAAATAAAGATAAAAATAAAATATCGTTGATTTTTTTATTTATTTAGGACCATGGCACATGCACGATAGTTCACCAATTAAACTATTTAATTGGTGAGCTAAACGCCACGGGTGCTTATGGAGCCTCTCACACGAAGCCAATCCAACTCAACTCAATTTTAAATTGAGCCAATCGAAGACCGATCGTGATTAAAAAGTTGGCCAACTTACTTAAGCGCCACAGCGCAAACTTCTCAGCTTATGAATTTAAATCAAAGTAAAGAACTCGCATCCGGTTCTCGTACTATATTATATAGCCTGTAGGCCATTCTGCCAACTACTAGACCAGTCTTGTCATGTTTTCAGTGTTGCCGACTATAGTTTTGGAATTTCGTTAAGTACACTCAAACCAGCATTTCGGTGTCAGAATTGATCCGTTTAGGCCGCCTGTCCCTTTCTGATAGAAACATTTTTAACGAAGTGTGAAAGGGATAGCAACACAATTTAAGGGAAGCGAGGTTCGGTGGCTCAGTGGTTGGGTCAATGGACTTGCAATATGGAGGTCCCAGGTTCGATTCCCAGCCAGGGCAGCCATGTACCAATGAGTTATCCTCGGTTTTTTCGACGGAAAAACTTACGTACATTTACCGAGTGCTCTCAAAAACGGTGAAGGAAAACATCGTGATGAAACCTGCATGTCGTAGAAGAAGAAAAAAAAGAAAATCTAAGGCATGTGAAATCCGCCAACCCGCAGTGGGCCCGCGTGGTGGATTGTGGCCCGAGCTCCCTAGGTGTAAGGGAAGGTCTGTGCCCGAGCAGTGGGGCAATATAAATAGACTGATGATGATGATGATGATGATGATGAGGTTTAACTAGGTTTATGAATAACAGCAATGGGGTTTAACTGCAATTTATTTTTCAATCAAGTTTATTTGCTTTGCATGAGCTGCAAATCAAACATAACACTTTATTTCCACACACAAAGGTTTGAAATATTTAAAGCTGAATTCACAGTTACAGATAACGACAATATTGTGACGTTTCTTGCGTGATTGGCGTGAAACCACGCCAATCAATTAAATGAAATCATAGACAATACCGCTATTATACTAGCGGTATTGTCTATGATTGTGAATTTAACTTTATTCTTGATGATAATTTATTTACTTAAAAATGTTTTTTGTTGTTGTAAATACTGTCTTTTGCTGCTCTCATAATGTAAGCAAACCCACAATATTATCGCCGCAATTTTACGTCAGTCAATATCCAAACAAAAAAACCGCAGCACTATATTTATTATTTCATTTAAATGTCTAGCATTACAGTCTTAAACTAATGCACTATACATTTCATAAATTGTCTTAGTCATATTATTAAATTAATTTACAGGATAACAATAATGAAAATATCAATAACAATAAAAAATACAAAATGTCATTATACGACAACACAATACAGAGATCCAGCCGCATTCATTTATTCATCATTCTCACATAACAACAAACATTCACGCAGCCCGTTGTACAGCGGTTCGGCGAACAGGTCGCAATGCGGCTTTGAACGAAGCGATTCCATTAGAAAATCCGTTAGACTTTTTTTACAATTTCCATCATCAGAATCCGTTAGTTTGGCTTTTTGAAAATGGCGGGAAACGACGGTTGCGAAATTATTTAATAATTTTCAGTTTAATGTCTACAGTAGGTGTTTTATGTTTAATATCACGTTAAATTAATCAGAAAATGTTCGCGAATGACAGTATGGTGAAGTTATTGAAGAATTCAAGCAGAATCTGAAGTTTGGCGCCATGGTCAAGATTCCCACTACGAGCTCGGGAGTGAACGTGACTGTCGAGCTGCTTCGTCCACAGTGATTGACGCTACGGTGTCTCCTGTGGATGAAGACAAGAAGACGCGGCTACCCAGGGTGATGACGCTACGGCGACTCCCCTGGAGGAAGATAGAAGACTAGTATACAATGAATTTTCTGTAACATGACATTGGCAAATGACGAACTGTCGAGTGCATTAATAAAATAAATAAATAAAATAAAATAATAATCCGTTAGTTTTGCCGGGAAATCTCTGTATGGCAACGCTGCATGTTTTAGCATAATATTCGGCGTTAAAGTCGTGTTTTGGGCAGTAATTTTGGCGTGCGGTCAGTTACCGACCTCAGCATATGCGGGGAGAATAGTGGGTGACCACAATATTAACCCCTAACGGTAGGATAAACGGCTTTCAATACTAAATCGGGGGTTGCAGGGGCTCGTAACCCAGTTGCGAGTGTACCTACACGTTGAAAACGATCGTACTACAGTATAAAATAGAGATAAGTATGGGGCCTCAATAAGGTTGAGATTTTGTCAAGAACTAATTTACCTACTATAAAAATTCTTTTACTGGTAGATGATTTAGAGTACATAGGTACAGTCGACAGCAGATCAATGGTAACATTTACAGTACGATTTCAAGTCTTGCGACGCAAAATAATAAGAACTGTCAAAAGTTAGTGTTACCATTGATCTGCTGTCGACTGTACTATGTAAATAAAAGATTCTTTTTAAATCGAATTTTTGGAACAATTCCTATAGCGGCGATTTTTAGCGTGAAACATCCCGAAACTATTAATATTGTAAAAAAATGCTAGTTATTTCCGGTATATAATAGTCATTCGTACGGACAACAGCAGATCAATGGTAACACTTGCTGTACGAATTCAACTCTTACGACGGAGATAATAAGAACGGTCCAAAGTGTTACACTTGATATGCCGTTAGTTATTTTAGACGACGAAGTAAAACCTCATTAGGAAACCTGCATGCCTTAGAAGAAAATAATCTATAACATTTATAACACCGTAGAATCATTAGCCCGAGCCTCCTCGAAGTCAGGAAATATCTGTGGTCTAACAGTGCAGATAAAAATCAGCTGATGATAATAGGTCCTATTATTATTCCAGATTATAACAGTGTCCTTTCTTTGTTCCAGAACCCCACCCAATGCGGCCGGCTCCGATCACTTCCCAGGAATGCATGCACACGAGGCAATGACCATCATAGCACAATGGCTCATAAACATTGGCAGACATGGATGAAACTCGCTTTCTTGCCTCTCGCTCTCCTCACCACTACAGTCGCAGACTTCACCACAGAATGCCAAAGACCATGCGACTGCAGATGGCAATCCGGTAACAAAGCAGCAGTATGCTCGAACTCAAGCCTAAAAACCATCCCAGCAAACCTCAGCAGCGACATACAAATACTAGACTTAACCAATAACAATCTACAACAATTACATTTAGAAGCATTCAAAAAAGTTGGCCTTAGCAATCTTAAAAAGCTACTCCTGAAAGAATGTAACATAGAAATTGTACATAGAGCCGCGTTCACAACGCTAGCTATAATGATAGAACTAGATTTGTCGAAGAACAGAATCCGATACCTCCACCCAGACACGTTCAAAGGTACGGAGAAACTAAGATTAATAAACTTAAGCAACAACTTTATAGACAAGTTGGAGGACGGTCTGTTTCGCAATTTGAAGTTCCTTCAGAAGGTAGAAGTGAGCAATAACAGGATAGTGCGAATAGGGACGAAAGCATTCGCAAATTTGCCGCAACTAAAGATACTGCGATTCGATGGCAACAACTTGAGTCACATGAAACCAGAAACTTTGATGGCGCTAAGAAACTTATCCGGACTAGATCTACATAACAACCCTTGGCGATGCGACTGCAACTTGCAAACGTTCAGGGATTGGGTAATCACTCATAACTTGTACACCCCTCCTACGTCATGCGCGGAGCCACCTCCGATTCGAGACAAACTTTGGAGCGAATTAGACTCGACAAACTTCGCGTGTCGGCCTACTATACTCGAGCCTCTACCAGACGCAACGGTCAAAAGTTATGATGAAAACGTAACACTAACTTGTAAAGTTGTCGGCAATCCAACTCCAGAAGTCGTTTGGAGATATAACGGAAAAACGATAGAGATGAGAGCTTTCGGGGAAATCCGATACGTAATTTCGGAGAACACGATGGATTTAATCAGATGGGTTAACCTCACTATTCTGCATGCCAGGTACAGTGATAGAGGCAACTATACTTGCATAGCTGAGAACCCTGGGGGCAAAGACGAGAAGTCCTTAATGTTAGTACTGTCTAAATACGGTGGAGTTGGTACTATTCTAGGATTGGACAGAGATACCTTTGCAATACTTATAGGTTGTATCACAGCTGTTGTAATTATAATCGGAGGAGTTTTGGCTGTTTGTTATTTTACGTCGCAGAATAGTGATATGAAAAGACTGATTAAAACTGATACTCGTTCGTCGAACGGTGATATATTGATTGAGTCTGTGGTTTCGGAGGCGGAGAAGGGGCTGAAGCCTGAAATAAACCCTGTAACGAAACCGCCGCGGAAGTACGAGGCGGCGCCGTCCCTGACAAGCGAAGCCACGGAGATGTCGGAACTGAATAGAACTTTACTGGATAGTGACCCCGTTTTAGGTGAGTAAGGTTATTCTGTCAAGGGCATGTTTCTGTTTCGACAGGCATACATGTTTTACTATTAGATAGTTTAGAGTACGCTCCATGGAGAGAGCCTAAAGTATATTTTGTACGAGGACAAGTCTCTGCCTTAGTTGTCGTTTTAACTCTCATACATCAGAAACAGACATCTGTTTGTAAATGTTCGACTTCGATTGAAAATTCAAACAATGAAAAAACAAGGGTTCTCTTGAAAATGGCGGGAAACCGTACTATCTATTGTACGTTTCTTTCGCGAAAAAATAGCCCATGGTTACTCGCTTACTCGCCGGCGATGGGACAATTACCTTATGCAGATGTAAATATGGCTTGCTCCATAGGTCGTTCTTTGCTTCATGGCAATAGATAATTTTGAATTTTTGACAATTTCTAGATAGAGTTTCAATTTAAACACAGGTGAATTTTCCCCTCACGACCAAACATACCTATTTCTTTTAGTTTCTCTTCCCTTAGCAAATGAAAATTGCACAGCCTTTCAGAAAACTACACAGGCATTATAAAAAGCGTATTTTCCTTTGGTATTTTCTAGTTCTTTGTTCCCTTTTATAATGGTTTAAGAGAACTCATAGAGCGGGATTAAGACAAAGAGAAATAAAGCTATTTAAACACAACACAGGGGCAAAGGGAAGCTATTGCGAGCTATAATAGCTATGGTTAGGTTAGGTTAGACAGGAGTAATTTTGTTGCGTACATTTTTAACGTAGTTCGTTTTCTTTGCCAATAAAATAGGAACGCACGAAGACAGATATAAAGGTCCGAGCACATTTTGACGGGCCGCAGCGTGCCGGGGCGGAGCGCAAAAATCCGCTCAAATACAATTTGTATGAACTATCGCACACTTTGTCGGGCCGCAGCCGGTCGCATTATTGCGAGGCGGATTTCCGTACGTGCGATGCGGCCCGCCCCGCCCCGTCAACAGTGTGCTATAGCAAGCGGATTGGTGTGCACGCGCGCCCGTATTCATTTTATGATATCTGGCAGTACACTGTACTCAAAATCCGTCCTTGCGCTGCGGCCCGCCCCGACACGCTGCGGCCCGGCAAAATGTGCGCGAAGCATTAGTATATAGGGGCTCTCAATAAGGTTGAAAACTCAAACACCATTGGACATAATTTAATAAAAAAAATTACAGTTACATAGGTTTAACTTTTACCTAACAGTGAAATAATTTTTGCAATAGGTCAAGTAGTTTTTGAAATATACTAAACCTTAAAACTATACACTTTTCACTGTATTAGACCGTAGACTGTAAAAACAGTATTGCCTGTATCAGCTTTTAGTTAGCTGTTGATTTCTAAACAATTAAGGCCATAAATTATCAGTCAGAGAAAATTATTGTGAACCAATCAAACTATCTAGAAAGAGAAATAGCAAAAGCAGCATAACACTTGGATATCCACTTGACTATAACCCAGTGTAATATTCATACCATAGCTGAATTATCACGGTATGTCAAAGTCAAATTTCTTTATTGCAAGTAAGCACGTTGTGTACATTTTGGCACGTCAACATATTTTTTTGAATTTACATTTGTACACCACTTTGCAAGGAAAAGGTGCCAACGCTGAGGAGAAAAAGTAGCACTCTTGGCAGCACATCTTTTAAAATATGATAACACAATACTATTATTAGTAATATAAACTCTATCCCTCATGCGGAACTGGCGACACACACCATGTATGTTCATCGTTTAAATAGTCATCTATTGTGTAATAGGCCTTCTTAACAAGTGTTCCTTTAATGAAGTTTTTAAAAGACATTGCCAATACGTGACCTGTAATTTAAGCTGTACCTATCATTTTGTTGGGGACTTATTCCAGGTTTCATATTGCATAATCATAATCAGTATCATTTTCTACTACTCTCGCAACTCCTATGGAAGAATAACAAAAACAATGAATAATTCGCTTCGATTTCTTACTATTTTCTGAATTCTTAATTAAGCTGTTATTTTTCGACTCGCAACTTGTACATAATTTTAATTTAAACCAATAATTTTAGTAAAAAACGGAGATACTTTTACATTTGCTCGTTATTTTGTACAACTTGCGGTTGATGGTGGGGCAGAATCTGGCATTGTCATTTCCTCTCTGACAACGTCGTGACCCTCTCTGGCAACTTGTTATAAAAGCGAATACAGTGCCTCATGAAGGATGTACTAACCTTACGTAGTCTGAATCCTGGATATGGTATGTGACAGAGGTAAGCACGGCCGAGTATCGTGTCTATTGATTAATTCGTCCAAGCTTACAACCCTAGAACTTCTTTTTTTTTGTAAATTTCTTCCCAGAGGGAAAGACAAAGCCAACTAGGGCATACAGCCTGGTCTGATGTTAATACAATGTCTGAATTCTTATAAATACATACATATATACGAATATAACCTAACCTAAACCTACGCACAACCCTCCCAAACCCCTAAACGAAATGACTCAATGATCCACGCAAGCATCAACTTATGCAGGAAACCTTGCTAAGAGCACAAAACTTCACAAACATGACTTATTTCGAGCACTCCAACAAATAGAAACGTTCGCGGACATCTACTGATTAACTTAACGTTATCATTAATCACTAAATACCACGGAAACTATTTTATTAGAATTTTCACCAAAAAGTAGCTAATGTCGTTTCGAGCGCTATTCAAGGAATTCAACCCTAGAGCTAAATAAAGAATTGGCGCCATTCTGATGTCAAGCTAATTCTCATTTGCAATTCCCCAGGGAATTTATTTGTCTCTCATTATGTTCTTTGTTTTATTAACACTTTCATTGTACAAAGTGGAAAGTGACTGGACCATACACCAAGGAACCGCCGAAGGAGTTAGCCATATTTACATCGCAGAACCCATTCTTGCATGGCATTTTTTCGCGTCTCGGTCCCACTCACATGTTTTAGTTGGATGGATTTTTAATTGAAGTCGAATATATAAAAACAAAATGTCTCTTTCTGACGCTTACTGAAGGAGTAAAAGTGACAACAAGAGCAGAGACAGCCCATAAAAAATATACTTGAAGTTGTGGACCCATAGGCAAATAGTTTACGGGCTGACTATTTGCTACCCATAAAATTTTAAATGGAGCTTTAATACAATACGTACTGTACGGTTTTTTTTGGCACTACTTTTTTGACAGTCAGTCGCAAACTCATTTCAATTCATGCTACAGCAGAGTCGAAGCGTATCGAAGTCAATTTAAACGTTCTTTACTCGTGTGGTTTAGTGACCAAACCTATTTGTCAAAGTTATTCAGGCCGCCCGTAGGCCTTTGACGTGGCCTAACGACTGCTGTCAAGCGACAACAACCGGGACCAACTGCTTAACGTGTTTTCCGAGGCACGGAGGGGCTCAGATGAAAGTGTCACTAGAAAAACAGAAAGAATTTAAAAGTTGACATTTAGGTATCTCTACAACGCTCATATTTGCGCTGATCGCTCGTAGGCGTGCGCGAATTCCAGCGTCTTTTTTTGTTCTGTCGGAACAAATAATAATATGTGCATTATGTTGTGGAGATAAGTCACCTTTTAAATTGACGCTTCGATGCGCTTCGACTCTGCTAATGTGCACGAATAGGCTCTCTCCGTGGAGCGCGCCGTATTTTTTACTTCATGAGCCGGACAATCAGCACAGGAAATCAAGAGGTAACTGCGACCACAACACGAAATACCAAACTCCCTCGAGTTACTTTGATCTGAAATTATCAAAAGGAATTTCCGAGATGTCTCAAGAGCGAATGGTGGATATTTTACATTAAAATTTCAAAACTTATTTATGTAGCATCTTTTAGATATGATAAGATACTTACCGAATGCTTGCAAGTCGTAGAATAATCTAAGGCATGTGAAATCCGCCAATTCGCAGTGGGCCCGCGTCGTGGATCATGACCCCAGCTCCCTCTATGTAAGGGAAGGTCCTGTGCCCGAGCAGTGGGGCAATATAAATAGGCTGATGATGATGAGGCTTCCTGTATACTTTTCTCTGTCTTCGTGTGTACACTGTACATGGCTTACCTGGCCGGGAATCGAACCAGCCATGATCTCTTATAGCAGGATTACTTCAATAATACTTTGTTATTTCCTTTGTTTTGTTGTTGATTTGTTAGACCTTAAAGTAAGCTTATTAAGGACGAAATTATAAAGTATTATTGAAGTAATCAGCGAGCTATGGAAAGAGCTATGCTTGGCATTTCTCTGTTAGAACAAGAAACGAGTATATCCGCCAGAAGACGAAAGTGGTTGACATGGCAGTGGGCTGGTCACATCTGTCGTAGAACCGATAACCGATGGGTTAGACGAGTTCTCGAATGGAGGCCACGAACGGGTAAACGTAGTGTGGGACGCCCCCCGACCAGATGGAGGGATAACCTTTGCAAGATGGCTGGCAGAGACTGCATGCAGAGGGCCGAGAGTAGGGTTGAGTGGCGCGCTTTGGGAGAGGCCTACGTCCAGCAGTGGACTGATACGGGCTGATGGTGATGATGATTGAAGTAATCCTGCTATAAGAGTTGGTAAGGGGGCAGTACCCAACCACTGCGCCACCGAACTCACGTATGCCTGTTGGTGTCTAATTGCTTAAATGTAGGTTTTGTTCAGGTCAGGTATTGTGTTTCGTACCTAGATAATTAGCTATTGTCTGGGAACACTAAGTATTCTTTGTTGAGCTTAATTTGAGAGTCGCGTGTTCATTTATTACTTTCACCAAAATGTGTTTTGTATATTGATTTTAGACCTAAACAGTCTAGACGTGTTTTTACCTGACTGCGCAAGAAAAAGGGTTATGTTATTCGAGTTATGTAAGTATGTATGTATGTGTAATTCTTTGGCATGCCCTGCAACCCAAACGACTTGATGGATTATAACATATGAGGTGTCGTTAGATTCGTCTTGATTGTAGGCTATAAAAAATTTATCAAAATGGGGTTGAAAAGACATTGCCACATTTCAATGGAGTTTTGCTCCACCTACAAAACTACGTGACCATTTAAGCTGTACCTATCATTTTGTTGGGGACTTATTACAGGTTTCATATTGCATAATCATAATCAGTATAATTTTCTACTACTCTCGCAACTCCTATAGAAGAATAACAAAAACAATGAATAAATCGCTTCGATTTCTTACTATTTTCTAAATTCTTAATTAAGCTGCTTTTTTTCGAATCGCAACTTGTACGAAACTTTATTTTTACATTATTCGTTATCTTGTACGGTGGAACACAGAGAAAGGTGTACAGGAGAGTTTTTAAGGTTGAGATTTTCTCAAAAACTACTTGACCTATTGCAAAAATTATTTCACTGTTGATAGATAAAAGTTAAAACAATGTAACTGTAAAAGAATTATTAAATTCGGTCCAGTAGTTTTTGAGAAAATCTCAACCTTATTGAGGCCCCCTGTATACTTATCTCTGTCTTCGACTGTACGACTTGCGATTGATGGTGGGGCAGAATCTGGCATTGTCATTTGTGCAGTCGGGCTTTTGTTTTTTGAAATAATTTTGAAACATTACAACGGCAAGCTGCCTTACGTTTTTTTAAACATGTTATATTTGATAGATCCGCGGCGTTACAAATGCTTCTCCTTAAGGCCTAGGTACTCCTTTTCAAAACCGTCAGTCAGTTTTGCTCAACCACAAACCGCAACCTCTACCAAAGGAATAACTTCTCAAAATTTATTACAGCAAACTATTTTCAGAGAGACATTCTTACCGTCGCGTGCCTTGCCCGTTGGACCATAAAATTTAATGAGGTCCCGCCTTTGTGGAAACCTGATAGAAGCCAACAAACAATTTTTAAGCCAATTTTTTCATTCAAACGCCGAACAATTGGAATGTAGGATTCCGTACCATTTGCTAACTTGAGTTTTAACTTGAAACCTTAAATTTTACTTCCTTGCAAAATTATTCCATGCTCTGGCAAGTCATTTTAAACCTCTTAGCTCAGCGATAACTATGGGCCAGTCATCGTCGGTTAGACTTTCCGACATTTATAAGCTCATTTCTCTGAGCGCTCCTCTCCCATTCTGTCCACATGGCCAGGCTTCAATTGTAAGTCACGTAATAAACAACAGCTGTTACAATTACGAAACCTACAATTTTCTCTGAGCCATGGCTGATGGCAGTCAAAGGTTACATTATGTAAATTACTTCATAATGAAGGCATTTCTTTCATGCCATTACAACGCACGTCTGAATTTCAAAAGCATTTGATAAATTATGTTAACAAAAAACTGTTTCATGAAAATAACGCGTATTTTTCTGTTGCAGCTTCCAGCGAAGACAACAGTCGCCATCAAGAGGTTGAATTACCGAAGATTTCTAAAGAAACCTTGCTCCTAGATCGTCTCACGCAAGAGCATCAGTACCCTCCTGATCTCCTCTCGTTCCCGCTCAGAGGATCTCAAATATCCCCAGCAAGTGGTACATCATCCGACAGACCACATTTAAGTCATACAGTTGACAGTCCCGCCAAATCTCCAGGATATGGTGTGGCTGCTATAAACTCTGGTCTTTACAGCAGATTCCAAACGCAAAACTTCCCAGGATCAATTCTGATGAGTCCTAAAGGAGGCTACGTCACTCTTCCTAGAAGACCTAGAATGAATCTACCAGATAACACTCGGCCAGTGTATTCTAACTTGAACGGAGTGGTACCATGCTATGATTTTAATAGTAAACTATTTGGAAACGGAGCTAATTACTACAGCTTGAACAAAAGCGAGATAGATTTGGGTCCTATTCATAAAATGAGTCAGAACTTCCATGATTCAGATGAATTTGAACAAGCTCCATCACCAGCCCCAGGAACTCCTCATGCAACGGTTCCAAGAAACAGTTTGAGTTCTCCAAACATTCACAATCAACTGTTGACTCTTCAAGCGATGTCGATGAACGCAGCTCAGGGAAGAATCCCAAAATCAGAGCAAAGACCTTTGAAGGTGATGCTGTCAGAAAACGAAGGATTGCTGAGGAATTCAAGAGACAGGCTAGGTTACAGTGTTAGTGTTGTGAGTGGAACCCTTGGGAGGACACGGACGGTGCCGAAACCACCTCCAAAACCACGAAAGAGGAACAGTAACTCTTGTGATCTAAAAGAACCGTTTTTAAATACCGGTGAGAACGCAACTCAAGTGTAGAATTAAAATAGAATTTTCAAGTCAGTGGAAGTCTTGGCGGTTGTCCAACGAAATGTGAAAATGAATACTGAATTAGGGACTGTTTTTATTACAATATCTTTAAGTGTAAGTTTTTTTTAAAGTGTAAGTTAAAGTTTGGTTTTAATTGGAGATGGAAAACTAGGAATCAATTTGCGTAACAATATTTTTCATTTTTGTGTTTCTTTAGTGTTGAAAGGAATTGATTGAATATTGACTTGTGCTAAGTAACATACCATGTTCAAATTTATATAAAAATACCAGTGATTCAATTAAAAACGTATCACTACTCCAACCATCATCAATATTCAAATAACGCTGAAATGGTTTGATTCCTAGAATTTTACGATTGTATTGACAATTGAAAATTGTTTTCGGTTGATGGATAACTCTGATGGATTGTTTTTTTGTTTGTGCAGGGTGGTAATTTAGTTACGAGCTATTTTTTTATCTTTTTATTTTGAAATATTACTTATATCAATTCAAATGTTGACGAAAATTGTTAAAAAGAACGATTATTTCTGAATATTTTCCTAGATTTAATTTCTTTTTTATAATTGATCTAAAGTTACAATTATTAATACGGTGACCATGTATTTGATTTATTTAAAATAATTGTCATTTAAAGTTTACGATAAATATGTACTCATTGTCACACTGTCTTAAAATAAACTACCTAAGTTATTAGTTATATTTTTCTTTGTTTTTACATTTTACTTAATTCTATTTTTCATAAGCCGAAATAACTTTCATAGTAGGTACTGAAGTTAAAGTTAGTCTTCAAAACAAATAGATTTTAATATTAAATTCAATCCATTTTAATAATAAATAGTATTCAATATTGGTGCTTATGAGAATAATAAAATAAAATGCATTAAAATAATCTTCCATGCTTGATTTAAATAATATGTTAATAAGACTATATAAACATTTGTACATAAAGACGAAAAAAATAGTTTATTTGTAAAATTATTATTGTACCACGTTTTCTTACAATAAATATATAGAAAAATACAATATATTATACCTTTACGTAGACATAAATATATACCTATTCAGAAATTATATATACCTTCCTATCTAATTTATTATTAAATATAATTTTCTTAATTGTCTTTTACTTAGTGTAATGTTATGTGAAATAAATAAAGAATTTACTTTTCTTATATTTTAAGTTAAGTACGGTGGAACACAGGGAAAGTTGTACAGGAGAGTTTTTAAGGTCGAGATTTTCTCAAAAACTACTTGACCTATTGCAAAAATTATTTCACTGTTTGATAGATAAAAGTTAAAACTATGTAACTGTAAAAGAATTATTAAATTTGGTCCAGTAGTTTTTGAGACAATGTCAACCTTATTGAGGCCCCCTATATACTTATCTCTGTCTTCGACTGTACAAATATACGTTATTTAAAAACATTTATAACTGTTTAGATTTGGTTAACTTCTATACGATATACTTTTAAAATATTTCTTTTAAATAATGACATGCCTGTGAAACCTTCATTATTTCAAGTATAAATACAAACTATAGATTGAATTAGTTAAATAAAGAATTTTAATACTAAGTATAAAATGAAACTAAAAATAAAATTTAAAATACGAGCCTAAAGTTTTGATTTAAAAATTATGTTCAAATAAAATGTATAAATGTAAATAGTAGATAATTTGAATTATAAAGAAGTATATTGTATACAGGGTGATTGGAAATTCGATACATTCCTTGAAAGGGGTGATACTAGAGGTCTTCTTCTCAGTCGCTACACTCTTGGCAGAGTGGTCGTGGTCGTCATTTCAGTCGCAGTGACCCGCCTCACAACACGTCGCCACTCGTCTCTGACGGCTGTCCTCCTGGTGCAGACGTGTAAGGATACTAGAGGTGGTTTCCAACAAATTAGGCCCTATTAACGAGGGATCGAAAAAGAAATTCAAACCTCGTGATTTACGACCTTTTATTTTTGAGTTAATGGGAATTTTAGGCATGCATTTTTTAGGGTAATCTCTACTCTATCAGCTTTCAGAAAAGTATTATATTTCAATGCTTTTTTGAACATCAATTTTTTTGTGAACAATTCAGAAAATTCCTAAATAAATTTAAAACTGCCGTAACTCAGAAACCACTCATTTTCGACCCCTCGTTAATAGCCTAATTTGTTGCAAACCACCTCTAGTATCACCCCTTTCAAGGAATGTATCGAATTTCCAATCACCCAGTATTTATTGTATGGATATGTTATGAGATGGGTTAGTTTTTGTTGGAAGGACCAATAGTGGACGTGGGAAATGATTACGAACGTAATATTAAAAATAAATTACGATTTGAAATTTTATTGCATTTGTTTTATTTCAATCACTAGCTTCTGTCAACGACTGCGTCTGCGCAGGATCTTTATAATTTATAGCCTATGTGTTATTTTGATTTATGAGCTATATTATTGTTTGTTTGTTTGTTTTAACACTTTATTGCACAACACAGACAAATACATAAATAACATCCAGAAGAAACAAATTGGTACAAAGGGCGAGCTTATCTCAAAAGAGATTTCTACCAGCAAAACCGCGAAAGAGAGATTATTGTAAAGTTTCATTAAAATCCATTCATTAAAATGAATGGTTATGATGAATGGAAATGATACTGATTATGATTATGCAATATGAAACCCGTAATAAGTCCCCAACAAAATGATAGGTACAGCTTAAATGGTCACGTAGTTTTGTAGGTGGGGCAAAGCTCCATGGAAATGTGGCAATGTCTTTTGCAAGCGAAAAATTCTGTCAACGATGAGCGCATAGAGACGAAGCGGGGGACAGGGGTGCCGTAGTAAAGAGATGGGTCCATGTCGATAATATCTCTAGGTGACACGTGCGCCCTCCTGTTACAAGTCTATGGGGTAAGTGGTCTGTAGTGGGTATGGGATTGTTCCGCAGTTCCACCTATCGTTTTAATTTTGACAAGATTTTTAAAAAAATAAAAATATAAACAATTATAGGAACTAAGATTATTTATACTACCCCTGAGTCGCTCGTCGTTGATCAAAACAACACCCTGTAGTTGCACCTTAACGATAAAGAGACGTGGTAATGTATATCGTGCATGTATGTGTCCACGGCTTTTAATGCAGTGACCATACGTCATCTTTATTTAGGATTAAATATCACATTTTTCTCTCACCATTAGTTGGGCCTGACATGAGCCAACTAGCGCCGCCAATCTTAAAAAAATAATATCTTTTAATATAATCAAATTTATTAAATGAGCTCAATCTTTATTAGGATAAATACTATTTTTAGTGCTTATTTATAACGTGATTCAATTTCGTTAAGTTGTAGTTCGCATAATTGCGAAAAACGGCCGTTTTTGGCATATTTGTGAACTACTACTTAGCTTGTCGCAATTATGATATGTATTGTATATTGAAAAATAGTATTTATCCTAATAAAGATTGTGTACATAGCTTTTTTTAATAAAACTTTTTAAATTGGAAGATATAATTTTTTTAAGATTGGCGGCGCTAGTTGGCTCATGTAAGGTCCTTAAATCACAATGACGCTGAGCATGACTAATGGCCTTAAAATAGCATAAAACTGTAACTAAGTATCTTAAAGAAGTAATGTGAAAAAGTCCGCGGAAAAATGTTATATTCTTCACGTGAAAGCGCAAATTACCTCGCGAGAAAGTCGTAAGTCTTACCTGAACTTCTGTTCTTGACATTCAGACGTTACGAAAGTCGCTTAATCTACAGGGAAATTACTGGTAAGGATCCTAATATGGAATACGGATGGCGGCTCCTTTTTCTTTACCTTGCGATATGCTTAGGAATATCAAAAAGAAATCATTATGATTTTTCATAAGTATTGTGAGTTAAATAGCATACTTATGACATTCAAATGATCAGCCTAGCGATCCAGAGGGGAAATGCCGCCAGCATTTTGGGCACGTTGCCGGACAACGGGGATCGGTTGAACTATCTGTAATGCTAAGCCATTCAGATAGTTCAACCGACCTATTGTATATATAGTTTTTAGTTTGGTTTATATTTTTTTAGGTTAGTATTATTTAAGATAGTTATTTTTAGGATTTTATTGTTATTTGAATAAATGTCCATTAGTGAAGATGAATGAAACGTTTATTTAATACAACACACACACGCAAAGCTTTAACAACAATTTTAAAAAAAGATGTAAGAAACAACATTTGGTAGTGTAAAGTCGTATTGAAAGGGCGGTCAGCTCATAATGCTGTGGCAGAGGCCATAACGCTGGTTTTCATCAGCTGCCCCCAGTAAGTGGCTACACGGACGACAAATTAGTTATAAAAGAAAATTCGCAATGTTATGTGTCAATATTAGCTAAATTTTACTAGGAAGTCTATTTAAAACAGTCCTGTTGAAGGAATCGAAACTGCGATTTAAAAGAAAGAGAATAGATTATTTTGTCAGTGATTATACTCGTTCATACCTACAGAAGATGGCTGGTTGATGTGACAAATAAATGTTTTTTTTAAATAATTAGTGGATGCAGAAACCTTGCATGACAACAATAAAATTGACATGTGGTCTCATCAATATCAATTTCAATCGATTAGGACTCAAATTTTAGTAAAAAAAAATAATAAGACCTTGGCCCAAATTAACAGAAGCTTTGAAAAAACAACAAAAACACTAAATTACACGATGACTTTATCCAAGCGCGCGGTAAAAAATACCTCCCACGCCTATACCACAATCCCATTATATCCTCTAATTACCGAGTGGACAGAATGCCATAAAGATAACAATGCCGCCATTTTTGTGGCCCGATCTAAAGCCTGATCCATGTAAAACGTCCGTCAGTTTCCGCGATAAATCATATTTTATGGTCACACGGTAATTTTGTTGTTTTGGGTGCTTCTGTTGGTGTAGGGTGGGGCTACACTTGGAGATTTTTGCAGATGTCATCAGTGACTGTGTAACTTGTGCGAGGTGACGACGAACGCGTTTGTCTGATATTGGCACTTCACTTGGCTATTCGCATTCGCTATTGGATGTTTGTCGTATCTGTCAAATACTTGATGTACATACAAATAGGCGAATATTTTGTCAAGAATACCAACCACACTTGGCCATCATGACAAATAATCTCGTCAGCGTTGGCAACTTTTCCTTGCAATAAATGTGTAAATGTAAATTCAAAAAATGTTGACGGGAAAAAACGTACTACACAACGTTCTTAATTCCGATAAAGAGATTTGATTTGATTTTTAGAAAAAAATCGACTTATCGTGCTGCGTTGGACTTTTACCAAGAGTTATTTTTCTAGTCCTAAGTAAATTATTTTATAAAAAAAATATAGTAGCTCAAGAAAACAGAAGACAAAAGTGGTTGACATTGCTCATGGACTCAGTAAACTGAAGTGGCAGTGGGCTGGTCACATCTGTCTGCCGATGGGGTAGACGAGTTCTCGAACCACGAACGGGTAAACGTAGTGTGGGACGCCCCCCGACCAGACGGAGGGATGACCTTCGCAAGATGGCTGGCAGGGACTGGATGCAGAGGGTTGAGAGTAGGGTTGAGTGGCGCGCTTTGGGAGAGGCCTACGTCCAGCAGTGGACTGATACGGGCTGATGATGATGAAGAAAACTGACTGACTTGACAGATAAAGCCTTTTTTTTTTTTTTTTCGGGGGGAAAATCATCCAGATATTATGATACCTCCTTGCCACGGGGAGGCGAGGATGGTTATGTCGGACTCTTACCGACTAAAAACCCCTCGGTGTTCCGTTTCGCCGCCCTATGGCGGAGTCACGGGGAGACTTGCGAATTACTTCCGCGACTACGCCGGCTGTGTGTCCGGGGGGACCCTTCTCGGGGGTCTTTGACCCCATCCGATTGTTAGCGGTGTGCTGGAACACATGCACGCCAACCAACTCGAGGACAGATAAAGCCTAATGCAACCCAACCCTAAAAAAGCGGTGATTGTCAAATGAAAATCTTTTTTTACAGCGACAATGGAATCTTAGTAGGAAGTTATAAATCAAGTGTCGCATAAAAGGTTCGTATTATCTCTAACGAGGAGGGACATTGTGCGGTGCAGCCTGCGGGTACAGTAGCTGGGAGAAACGGTACTGCAAGTCCAGAAGACGGGGTCACTAAAGCACATGGATGCAGAGACGGATTAAATGTCTACAGCGCCCTAGGCTAGCACCTCACTGGCGCCCCTCGGTTTTTATGTCTCACCAACTTCTGTTATGGAATCTGGCGATGTAGGTGTAATGAAGTAGAGTAAGTGTAATGTACTTGGGAAGATCTAAAGGTTGATTTAGAATCATTAAAAATATTGAAAACAACATAATATTAGCGAATTCGTGGCAATGCCTGGCGTGCAAACGCAGGTTTTAACAGAGTCCGAATCTAGCGTTATATTATGACGTTTTTATTTTATGTAAGTTATAAGTAGGTACTTATTTTGGGTTTTCGTTTACCAAACGCCTTCAGTGCGCGCCCCTTTGTGACCTCGCGCCCCTAGGCACGTGCCTAGTTTGACTTTAGGATACTCTGCTACTGCATGGAAGGAAGAAGAAGGCAGGTAATGGAAGAGTGACAGACTTTGTAGCTTAGCATGCACCAGGAAATCGCCGCTTAAGATTGGAAATGATTGGTTCGGTTCGTCGGACGTTCTTTGTGTTTGCTGCCCGACAATTCTGCTATATTTATAGCGAACAGAGTCGAATCGTTGCATGACAAGTATAAATAAGGTGACCCGGAAACACAAACCACTTACTCAATAGACATGAAATCGGTATTTTGCAAACGAAAAATTCTGGCATCGATGAGTGCATGGAGACGAAGCGGGGGACAGGGGTGACGTAATAAAGAGATGCGTCCATGTCGATAATATCTTCAAGTTACATGTGTCGCGAAGCAATTTTGCGCTCATGTGCGGGTAGACACGGGCGCCCTCGTTACAGGTATATGGGGTAAGTGGTCTGTGCCCGGAAAACATGACGAACCTGAGCGTTTTTTTTTAATATCTTAGCTAAATTGGGGGACTGAAAATGACGGTTCTTTCTGAACGGATGAAGATGAAGAATCTCGGTCATAGCTTCTCTCTCGATCGCATGACGAGCGATTCTATAAAAATCTGGCTATTGATGATGTTGACTGACATCTTCGCAGTCTACACTTTTTTAGATAGGGGCTCGTAGGCCAGTTGCGAGTACACGTTAAAAACGATCATACAAGTTAAGCAACGTTGGACGAGGTCAGGGCCTGAATGACCGCTAGTGACACTTTCATCTGAGCCCCTCCGTGCCTCGGAAAGCACGTTAAGCAGTTGGTTCCGGTTGTTGTCACTTGACAGCAGTCGTTAACGGCCTTAATAACTTTGACAAATAGGTTTGGTCACTAAACCACACGAGAAAAAAAAATAGAAAGAACTAAACATATATCTGTAAATAAATATAGTGTAGGTACATTTGTGAGCCTATTTTGAGTTATTTCCCTGATTCAAGAGCTGACTTACTGTTTCGAAAATCTTCTGTATTTTGTGGTACAGTATGCTGAGGACAAAAGAATAAGGTACAAATTTAGGTCAACGCTAATTTGGTTTGGGCCGGTTTTATCTGCTTTTATCTGGTTTGCAGTGTAAGGAGATTAAATTAGAGCCCTATTGTTAGGTGGGATATTAGTCTGGATAAGAGAGTTATTTGTTTGAGAATAGTTAATTCCACTTACACTTACTATAGCGTGAGTCTGCTAATAATTATGTGAATTAAGTATTTTTTTTTGTTAACCTATAAATTGTCCCACTGCTGGGCAAAGTATATTAAGTATATCACCCAAATATTTTATTTATTTATTTATTTAAGCTTTTAGACATTGTATACAAAAGGCGAGCTTAATGCCTTGCGGCATTATCTACCAGCTGACTTTTGGACATGCGGAGAAAGAAAAGGCAGGTGTAATAATAATAAGATAACACAATTTAAACCAAAAATAATTCTCACGTAAGGTTAAAACATACTTATTATAGATAACAAAACAACATACTTACAAATTAAACTCAATACAATACATACTGTGTATAATATAATATAAACAAAAGACATTGCCATATTTTAAAGGAGCTCTGCCCCACCTACAAAACTACGTGACCATTTAAGATGTACCTATCATTTTGTTGGGGACTTATTACAGGTTTCATATTGCATAATCATAATCAGTATCATTTTCTACTACTCTCGCAACTCCTATTAACAAAATCAATGAATAAATCGCTTTGATTTCTTACTATTTTCTGAATTCTTAATTTAGCTGTTTTTTTCGAACCGCAACTCGTACAAAACTTTATTTTAAACCAATAATTTTATTAAAAAACGGAGATATTTTTACATTTATTCGTTATCTTGTACATCTTGCGGTTGATGGTGGGGCAGAATCTGGCATTGTCATTTACAATATCATACTATACAATATAAATAATTATGTTAACACAATCTAAAAATTACTTACTAAACCGAATTCACTCTAATCTTCCAAAAAGAACCTAAGTACTCCCGAAATAACCCCCAGTTGGTGATTCAAACAGAATTACAGCGTATCGACCGCCCTTACTTTTTATGGCGATGCCTTAATCCGGCCCTGTGTGGTCGTGCGTGAAAGTAATTATTACGCACACGTAATTAACTTCAATTATGTTTACCCTTGAAGGTTTTCACATGGGGGTTTTAAATATTGTCCAAAAGGGACATAGTCATCGCCCTTTTTTATAAAGAAAGCATTAAATGTTTCTTCTTCTCAGTCGTTACACTCTTGGCAGAGTGGTCGTGGTCGTCATTTCAGTCGCAGTGACCCGCCTCACATCACGTCGCCGCTCGTCTCTGACGGCTGCCCTCCTGGTGCAGACGTGTAAGGGATCGGCCACAGCTGCCCTGATCTGGTCCGTCCATCGCGTCGGCGACCTGCCGCGCGCTCGGGTACCGTCAACCTTGCCCTGAACCACCAGTCGCTCAATTGATTCAACTCCACGCCGAGACACGTGCCCAAAGAACGTCAGAATGCGAGCCTGAACTACAGAGGATAGACGCTGCTTGATGCCCAATTCTTGTAGTATGGATGCATTTGTACGAAATTCAGTCCATGGTATTCCAAGCATTCTTCTCCAGCACCACATTTCGAGAGCGTCTATCCTCTTTCTCTCGCTTTCTCGCGGCGTAAAGGAATATGGGAAACACTAGTGCTCTGACGAGCCGGGTCTTCGTGGCTTTCATGATATTGCGATTCCTCCATATCTTTCTAAGCTTGTCCATAGCAGACCTAGTAATCGCCATGCGACGCTTCGCGTCATCGACGCATCCGCCATTGTTGGCGATTAGCGCTCCCAGGTAGACGTATGATTAAATGTTTACTTACAGATTTAATTACTAAGACTTAAGCAGTCGAGTTTCAGAGCGGATCACTCGCCGTTATCTCGGTCCAAAATTCATGGCTTCCTGGTACAAGGTTTGTAAGAAGGTTACATAATGGAGGAGGCATTCATTATCATCATCAGTCTATTTATATTGCTCCACTGCTCGGGCACAGACCTACCCTTACATCGAGGGAGCTGGAGCCATGATCCACCACGCGGGCCCACTGCGGATTGGCGGATTTCACATGCCTTATATTTTTTCTTCTTCTACGGCATGCAGGTGTCATCACGATGTTTTTCCTTGACTTAGGTGGCGAATCATACGAAAAATATTTCATCCGCGGATGAAACGTCCCCTTTTCAAATTGTTAGGCGGCGACCAGAAGATCTGATCTGGATGCAAAGCGAGACGAACTGAAAGCCAGATCACCTGTGTCTATATTCTATAATTACAGAGATGGTGTCCTCACATGTCAGCATTGTGCGAAGCAGTTTACCAATAAGATTGGCTACATTAGTCACCTGAGGGCGCACCAGAGGGCAGACCAGCGAAGTCCCCAACCCTGATAAAACTACGTCGTCAAGCGGTCGCTGTCGCCGAAATCGGCTGGGACGACATCACTAACGTGGTCGTTTCGGCTAAAATTAAAATGTACCTGTTTACGACGAGTAATGCCCGAATGTTTTTTTTTATATTTATAGAAGGATTTATGATTTCCACCTAAGTCTTTTCCTTCACCGTTTAGAGAACACTCGGTAAATGTACGTAAGTTTTCCGACCGAGGATAACTCATTGGTTGATGGAGAATAACTCATGACTGCCCTGGCTGGGAATCGAACCTGGGACCTCCGTATCGCAAGTCCATTGACCCTACCACTGTTCCACCGAGCTCTCATTATTAAAATAAAACACAAATAGCATTTTTTTCATATGAGAATTATTCGGAATGTCTACCCACGTAAATCACAATATATACACGACATGACACGGGCTCAGCAGAGTCCCGTGAGAGGACAGTCACTCGTAACGTAATCCGGGGAACATGTGTGAAAATAAGTTAGAAAACTTATTTTGTTTGGTTTATTAATATACTCGACAGTTCGTCATTTGCCAATGTCGAGTTACAGAATAATTCATATTGCACCGCAGTCTTTCTTCCCCTAGAGGAGTCCTCCCGGAAGAAGGATCTCAGCGTCTTCATTTGTTCCTCCAGAGGAGTCGCAATAGCGTCGTCCTCCCGGAAGAAGGTTCTCAGCGTCTTCATTTATTCCTCCAGAGGAGTCGCTATAGCACCGTCCTCCCGGAAGAAGGATCTCAGCGTCTTCATTTATTCCTCCAGAGGAGTCGCAATAGCGTCGTCCTCCCGGAAGAAGGTTCTCAGCGTCTTCATTTATTCCTCCAGAGGAGTCGCTATAGCACCGTCCTCCCGGAAGAAGGATCTCAGCGTCTTCATTTATTCCTCCAGAGGAGTCGCAATAGCGTCGTCCTCCCGGAAGAAGGTTCTCAGCGTCTTCATTTATTCCTCCAGAGGAGTCGCTATAGCACCGTCCTCCCGGAAGAAGGATCTCAGCGTCTTCATTTGTTCCTCCAGAGGAGTCGCAATAGCGTCGTCCTCCCGGAAGAAGGTTCTCAGCGTCTTCATTTATTCCTCCAGAGGAGTCGCTATAGCACCGTCCTCCCGGAAGAAGGATCTCAGCGTCTTCATTTATTCCTCCAGAGGAGTCGCAATAGCGTCGTCCTCCCGGAAGAAGGTTCTCAGCGTCTTCATTTATTCCTCCAGAGGAGTCGCTATAGCACCGTCCTCCCGGAAGAAGGATCTCAGCGTCTTCATTTATTCCTCCAGAGGAGTCGCAATAGCGTCGTCCTCCCGGAAGAAGGATCTCAGCGTCTTCATTTATTCCTCCAGAGGAGTCGCAATAGCGTCCACCTCCCGGAAGAAGGATCCCAGCGTCTTCCTTTCTTCCCCTAGAGGAGTCGCCGTAGCGTCGTCATCCAGGACGAAGCAGCTTAGCAGTCATGTTCACTCCAGAGCTCTGTAGAAATCCGATAATCTCATCATCATGTTATCGTTTTGAGAACGGTAACAGAATCCAGAGAGCTCCGTACATTATACCGAAATACCATTTCATCATCATCACAGTCTATTTATATTGCCCCACTGCTCGGGCACAGACCTTCCCTTACATCGAGGGAGCTAGGGCCATGATCCACCACGCGGGCCCAGTGCAGATTGGTGGATTACACATGCCTTAGAATTTTCTAGGGCATGCAGGTTTCATCACGATGTTTTCCTTCACCGTTTTGAGAGCACTCGGTAAATGTACGTAAGTTTTTTACGTCGAAAAAGCCGAGGATAACTCATTGGTACATGGCTGCCCTAGCTGGGAATGGATCCTGGGACCTCCGTATCGCAAGTCCATTGACCCAGCCACTGAGCCACCGAGCTCTCTACACCCTTTACTGATGGAGAATATCATGATTTTATCTACCTTACGATAGAGCTGTTTTACGGAGAAGTTGACTAACTTTTTCTTAAGAAGTTACATAGAGTCCCGAAAGTTTTAACCTATGCAAATGAGTAGCTTGAGTTGAGTACGAAAATATTACTAAATTCGCAAAAGATGTAGTTCACGAAAAAAACACGCAAACAACAATCTGTCGAGTCCATTAATAAAATTAGATAAAATAGCTATAGGAAGACAAATACTGAGAAAAATAACAGTAACATGCTTTGTAACGGTTTTATGTTTGCGAATTACTTAACAACCACAGGTGATCTTTTCTTTCCGTGGCGTCGATTCAATAAATGTATGAAATGAACAGGATACTAAAAAACCTTACCAATTTAAATATTAATCATGAGTACAATCCCCAGATTCAATTTGTCGAATGAATTCAAGGCACACCCTGTATAAATGAAAATAAATAAATTGAATTGAATTGAATAATCTTAGATCGGTCGAAGACAAAGAGAGATGGACAGGAGAGTTTTAAAATTAAGGTTATCTCAAAGAATACTTGACTGATTTTTGAAAATTCTTTACAATTGTGTGTAGTACTCTAAATATGTACTAGTAAAATATTTTTTACAGACGGTCTAGTAGTTCATGAGAAAATCTCAACCTTACTTTCGCGGTACACCTAACGCGAATCAAACCCAGAACCCCTTGGACAGAGGCACTAGCAACTATAGTATGACCGTCTAAATCAGTCTTCGCCTGCGCGGTACAGGGATGCGGGGGTATGACGACAACGGGGACCGAGAGAGGTGCGGGGGCGAGCGAACTAAGTTGTAACAGAAATGCGCCTGCCGCCCGCACCTCTCTCAGTCCCCGTTGTCGCCTTCCCCCGCGTCCCTGTACCGCGTAGGCGAAGACTGATTTAGACAGTCATACTTTTATTTATTTATTTTATTAATGGACTCGACTGTTCGTCATTTTCCAATGTCATGTTACAGAAAATTCAATATTTTCAATAGTCTTCTATCTTCCTCCAGGGGAGTCGCCGTAGCGTCATCACCCTGGGTAGCCGCGTCTTCATGTCTTCATCCAGAGGAGACGCCGTAGCGTCATCACTCTGGACGAAGCAGCTCGACAGTCACGTTCACTCCCGAGCTTGTAGCGGGAACTCTTGATAAAAGCTTGAAACTTCAGATCTTGCATAAATAATCCAATAACTTCACCGTACTGTCATTCGCGAACATTTTCTGATTAATTTAACGTGATATTAAACACAAAATAGTCCCTGTAGACATTAAAAGGAAAATTATCAAATAATTTCGCAACCGTCGTTTCCCGCCATTATCAAGAGAACCCGGTCATACTATAGACTAGTTCGTCGTGACATAACCAAAGCTTCCCAAACTTTTGTCACCTGTCCAGAATTCAATTAAAAAAACAACTCTGTAAACGGCTCAACGAGCTCTCATAACATTCCCCGTAATTAAAGACTCGAGACATAAAAAGTTGAGCATTCAAAGTTAAAATTTATTCAAATTTCCAACCTCTTAAAAGTTTACGAGTTAAACTTAAGCAAAGCAAATACTTTCAATTTTTTATTTCATCGAGCAAAGGGGAGTTTTAATTAAACTGGGCGTTAAAATTTTAACTATCGAGTAATTAAAAGCGAACTTTGACCTACGGAAGTTGGTAAACGCTTCCGGTATTATTTCCGTTTCTTTAAGTTGGTATAGGTATAAGAAAGACAGACAGATCTGAATGGTGCACTAAAAAAGCCAGAAATAAGAGTAACCCTGCTGCTGGTTACTCTCACCTCTTATAGCGATCCAGTTCAGGTTATTTGCTACAATGACGTTTGACGTCATTGTAGCAAATTGTCAGTTTAGGAACCTAAACTGAATCGCTATAAGAGGTGAGAGGAGGCTTTTTGAAAATGGCGGGAAACGACGGTTGCGAAATTATTTAATAATTTTCAGTTTAATGTCTACAGTGGGTGTTTTGTGTTTAATATCACGTTAAATTAATCAGAAAATGTTCGAGAATGACAGTATGGTGAAGTTATTGGAGAATTCAAGCAGGATCTGAAGTTTGGCGCCATGGTCAAGATTCTCACTACGAGCTCGGGAGTGAACGTGACTGTCGAGCTGCTTCGTCCACAGTGATTGACGCGGCGTCTCCTCTGGATGAAGACATGAAGACGCGGCTACCCAGGGTGATGACGCTACGGCGACTCCCCTGGAGGAAAATAGAAAACTATTATACATTGAATTTTCTGTAACATGACATTTGCAAATGACGAACTGTCGAGTCCATTAATAAAATAAATAAATAATAAGAGGTGGGAGTAACCCAGTAGCACGAGTGTGGTTACAGAGCCACCTATCTAATACTACCTACTGCTGTTTTTATATTTACTAACCATAGATAATAAGTATTGTGTTACTTACATATGGACTAAATAGTCCGAAATAAAGATTTTTGTATTGTATTGTATAACAGATTTTACCTATTGATTTCTAGCTAAAACAGCTACGGCCTTGTCAGAGCATCATCATCATCAATTTATATTGCCCCACTGCTCGGGCACAGACCTTCCCTTACATCGAGGGAGTTGAGGCCATTACCCATCACGCGGGCCCAGTGCGGATTAGCGGATTTCACATGCATTAGATTTTTCGTCTTCTATGACATGCAGGTTTCATCACGATGTTTTTCTTCGCCATTTTGAGAGCACTCGGTAAATGTAAGTTTTGCCGTCGAAAAAACCGAGGATAACTCATTGGTACATGGCTGCCCTGGCTGGGAATCGAACCTGGGACCTCCATATCGCAAGTCCATTGACCCAACCACTGAGCCACCGAGCAAATATTTGTAAACAATAACCAATCAAACTATAGTATGACCGTCTAAATAAGTCTCCTGCGCGGTACAGGGACGCGGGGGTATGACGACAAGGGGGAACGAGAGAGGGGAGGAGGGGGGGGGGGGGTAACAGAAATGCGCAGGAGACGATTTAGACGGTCATAGTATAGCTAGGAAGACAAACAGCAAAACACTTGACTATCTCTATAGTTTGTAACGGTTTTATCTGCAGTTGTGAATACCTTAACAAACAGCCACTGAGATAAAAAACACAGCACAGCAAAAAATGCAATTTTTAATTATCATTTTCACAATTATAAAGAGGCATTATCCCTCTTTCCAGGAAAAAAAACATTAGGGGAATGTAGAAAGTTGGAAAAAGTTTGAGGGGCCGTGACTCGTTACATTTTTTTATAAACGTGATAAATGTCAAATGAAAAGTAACGTGATTACTTTCAGAACTTCACCAGGACCGTATCTAGGTAACATTTCATAAAATAGTTCATAAAAAAATAAAATGAAAATAGCCTTTATTCTTGCCAATTAATACATTATAGATTTCGTTAAGTATAGATTATTTATAGATTTATTATTATTGTTATGTTACCATTATCATTTTTACTTATTATTATTAGATACCATGCATTTATTTATAGATATTTAATTGTTTAAATGGTGATTCTTTTATAAATGTCTTTTATTTATTTATTATTTTATTTACTTTTTATTTTTTTCAGCAACCCTCACGCGGGCAAAGGCCTCCCCCAAGTTTTGCCACTTCTTTCTGTCCGTAGTCTCCCTGGTCCAGGTGACCCCAATTTCCTTCTTCATTTGGTCCTCGCACCTTTTCCTCGGTCTACCTTTTTGTCTTTTGTCTTCTCTAGGGTACCATTCCTAATAGTTCATAGTCTACATTAAATAGGTACGTCGAAGATAAAGGTGTACAGTAGAGTTTTTAAGGTTGAGATTTTCTCAAAAACTAATTGACCTATTACAAAAATTATTTCACTGTTTGATAGATAAAAGTTAAAACTATGTAACTGTAAAATAATTATTAAATTCGGTACAGTAGTGTTTGGGAAAATCTCAACCTTATTGAGGCCTGTATACTTATCTCTGTATTCGACTGTACTAATAAAATAATTAATACAATAGGTAATAAAGTACCTACTTATACAATTAAATTATTATTACATTTTAAGCCAAGTCTTCAGTATATTTTTTGAAGCTCTAAAAGCCCGAAGCTCGTTTGATCTCGTCAGGGATGCGATTCTAAAACTTGCTCACCGATGGCGTACAGCCGTACAGTCGTGGCGAGGCGAGTATATTAGTATATTTTCTTTACAAGTATCAAAGAAATTGATAAGAATTAATCTTTTCTACATTACTATTTATCTCTTTAACTACTCTAATGAAGCAGAAAACTTTGAGGACCACAGACAGATAGTCCAAAGATGGCAATCGATCAAGAATAAGAAGATCGAGAAAGAAAATTCAAATGTCAATCCTATACAATTTTCTTTACATTCTACTAGCGTTAACGAAAGCCAAAGCCACTTGGCTAAGGGGCCAGAATCGACACTTGTCTCGCCATTGGTCTAAAACACTACGGTTTATATTTGTGATATGAAACAGATACTTATTATAATTTTGATATTCAATCAATCATATCACGCTAATTACCGTTTACAGTGTTAACATTAAACCATGCAAGACCTAAGTATAAAATAAATGGAGTTGATTAATTGCGTTTTAAAAACCGAGCCCCTATTGTCTACCTTAGTACGGCTCTGGTTTTCAAATTTTAATAATAGCTAAAGTTATATTGATCTTTTGAGAGTGACAGCCGTTAGGTCAGCACCTTTAATGGACCAAGATCTGCTACTTAGAACAAGTTGTTATTGCAACTGAATTAAGTTCAAAATCACATACTGTTTAAGAATATAACATGTAATTTTCGCAAGATACGAAGAAGATACTTTTGACTTTTTACCTTTAAGTGGTAGGCATACTTATATCTACCTATGATATGAGATTATGAAACCTGATGTTACAGCACCTTTATCAAATTTGTAGACATGAATGATATTTATTAATAAAACAACAATAAAAATTAAAAATAACTACTTATTATAATAAATAAACTAAACTGAAAACCAAACTTGAAGATATTGATGATTCTAAAGAGGCAGCGGTTGCCTCCCATCTGTAACAGATTTTTCAAACAGATTTTTTAACAGATTTTTTTGTTAGGTTACCAAAATGTTTTCTAAATTTGAAATTTTATTTTTTATTGTTAGGATCGATATAACATTGTAACCTTTTCCTTGGATGTCTAAGCATGCCGTTGTTGCCTATAATTGGGGTGACACTTAGCATAATTATTTTGTGGACTATTACACTGTAATTGTTTTGGTGTAAGTACACTCTGTGGGTAATTTCATAAAATAAATAAAACTACTTGTACAATAGGTCGGTTGAATTATCTGAATGGCTTAGCATTACAGATAGTTCAACCGATCCCCGTTGTCCGGCAACGTGCACAAAATGCTGGCGGCATTTCCCCTCTGGATCGCTAGGCTGATATATAAATTTATATTTTTACATATTAAATTTGTATATATACCCGTTTCTGAGGAAAAAATATTTGCGGCACTAAATGAAAAATGTCCAAAAATTTGATTTTTTTCTCCAAGCCAGGCAAAATTAAACCTAAGGACACCTAGAGCTTACAACTATGATACTAAAACATGTTCACATTTCATTGCCAATAAACATAAAACAACATTAAACAAAACAAATAAACAAACATTAAAACTTGTTTGTTGTTTACGACAGGGCGCAACCCTATCTTTGTTTTACAGCGGTGAAATGAAATGTTCATTATGAATTGTTTAAATGATAGGGTTTTATAACTTGGGATGGTCAGGGTTGTTCTTAGGATCGTCAAAGCCGTCTTGCGCCCCTCTTAATTAGCGCCCTGTGTGTTTGAGGGCGCAGAAATTGGCTCGAAGATAGGCATATAATAGATAACTTTTCGATGCATTTCTTGAATAATTAAATAAATAATCATTCAGTCAAATAAAAGTAAATAAACTTATGGAACACAGACATTTTAACATATCTATTTATAGTAAATTTATTTACCTATTTATAATGTCGATGAGGTTCTAACGCATTGCTGTTTTGATGATAGAAATAGTAAGTAACTAAACATTTATTTATTCGGAATGCAAAAAAAATAGTAAGTACATTCGAAACATAGAAAAGTATACCCTAGTCGTACCTCAATAGGGTTGAGATTTACTCAAAAACTACTTGAACAATTGTAAAAAATATTTTACTAGTAGACAGGTGTATAAACTAATGTAATTGTAATGTATTTTCAAAAGTCAGTCAAGTATTTTTTGTGAAATTCTGAATCCTAATAACTCTGCGGTACACCTTTCTGTCTTAAACAGTACTTTAGGTACTCAGGCGAACCCTGCACGGGATACTTTACCAGTGCTCTACAATGTATTAAATACCTGCTGAAGGATAAGTTATTACTAGAATATATTCCACAATAGCAAGAGATCCTTCTTGTCAGATTTAGTAGTCAGATTAAGTTGCAGTAAGCTGACGTGAACGCAATATTGTGATTGGGACATATTGGCTGATATAGTGCTTCGTGCAACGGCGTTCACAAGAGAGCTTATTGAGATGGATTAACGAGCATGAAGAGCATACCTTATATTGAAATGATTCTTTATGAATATGTATTTTTATCGCCGAGTAAAATTGTATGGAACTTAATTTATTATCACATTACCAACTTGTATAGAAGGGGAACCCACGGAGTCCTACCATCATGTAAATTTATTTACGTGGCCCTTTTACGCTTGTCCCTTCGGACGGCCCTGATTTATACAGGGTGTCCCGTTAATAGTGGTCCAGACTAAAGGTGTCGATACACAACGACATGCTCTATCAGAATAATCCAATATAGGTTTAGTAAAAGTGTCACAGTTTTCGAGAAATTCGAATTTTTGGATTATTGGAAAAATTAGTACCCTTGGTATTATTTTTTAATGGCATTTTCCTAAAAAGTCAAATTTCTCGAAAACCGTGACACTTTTACTAAACCTATGTTTGATTATTCTAATAATCATGTGTATCGACACCCTTAGTCTGGACCACTATTAACGGGACACCCTGTATAGTTTTTAAAACGCAGATAAAGTGACTCCTGGATAACTATGTGGTTATTATACAACAATTTTGAAGACAGATGATGCAACTTGCTCCTCAGGTCAAAGAAACACGAAGATATGTAAATAAATACGTCAAGCTGAGCTATTTACAAAATCATTTCGAGATTTTACATATAAAATCATTATTTATTCATTTGTAACTCTTCTAACTTTGGGATCATGTTTATTTTAAGAAAAGCTAAAAAATGTCACTTAGCTTCATCGTCATCATCATCCAGCAGTGGACTGATACAGCCTGATGCGGGCGCGCCACTCAACCCTACTCTCGGCCCTCTGCATCCAGACCCTACCAGCCATCTTGCGAAGGTCATCCATCCATCTGGTCGGGGGGCGTCCCACACTACGTTTACCCGTTCGTGGTTCGAGAACTCGTCTACCCCATCGGCAGACAGATGTGACCAGCCCACTGACACTTCAGTTTACTGATTCTATGAGCAATGTCAACCACTTTTGTCTATGGTAGGTTGTATGTATACGGCATAAGCTCATTGCCTTTAAAATACCTGAAATAAACTCTACATATCGAAAAAAGCTTTTTTTTAAACTGTCATGCTTTTTTTTAGTTCAATAGATGGCGTTAGCGAATAATTAACGAAAAGAAACACAATGTGTTGACTTTTTTTAATGTTGTCAGTTAATAATCTTGTTCCTCCCAATAAATTGGTGCTAATAATCTCTTAAGGTAATAAAATAGTCGAAACCCAAACAATTTCAATCAGATTTAAATATCTATTAGTATATTTTATAACTTATTGTGTAATTCTCCGGTCAAACAATGGATTATTAGAAAAGTGAGAAGGGCAGCGCTATTTTCACTTTGAGGTTTTTGTTTCATACTCGTGGTGCCATCTAGCCTTAAAGGTGAATTCTAAAAGATAACGGCTAATTTTTTGGACAACATCTGCTATGGCGGGCTTTTAAAAATGGCGCGAAGCGCCGGTTGCGAAATTATTTGATACTTTTCAGTTTAATATCTACAGTGGGTGTTTTGTGTTTAATATCATGTTAAATTAATCAGAAAATGTTCGCGAATGACAGTATAGGTATTGAAGTTATTAGAGAATTCATGCAGGATCTGAAGTTTGGCGCTATGGTCAAGAGTCTCACTACGAGCTCGGGAGTGAACGTGACTATCGAGCTGCTTCGTCCAGAGTTATGACGCTACGGCGACTCCTCTGAATGAAGACAAGAAGACGTGGCTACCCAGGGTGACGACGCTACGGCGACTCCCCTGGATGAAGAGAAGACGATATGATATTTTGAATATTATGTATCATGACATTGGCAAATGACGAGTCCATTATTGAAATAAATAATAACATCTGCTATTTGTGTGTTCCGTGACGTACCCCCAAATGGAGCTATAACTTCGCTCCGGGAGACGTTGCACTTTGTAAAGTTTCCGGTTTCAAGAACAGGAAAAATGCAATTTTATTATCTCTAGAGGAAAGATAGATCCACTCGAACTTCTAAGTGACTTTTATTGATAAACAATTGACTGTGGACTCTTTGTGTTATACTTATAGCCCAAGGGAAAGTTGAAGCATCGAAAATGACAATGCCAGATTCTGCCCCACCATCAACCGCAAGTTGTACAAGATAACGAATGAATGTAAAAATATCTCCGTTTTTTTATTAAAATTATTGGTTTAAAATAAAGTTTTGTACAAGTTGCGATTCGAAAAAAATAGCTTAATTAAGAATTCAGAAAATAGTAAGAAATCGAAGCGATTTATTCATTGTTTTTGTTATTCTTCTATAGGAGTTGCGAGAGTAGTAGAAAATGATACTGATTATTGATTGATTATGCAATATGCTGTAAATAAGTCCCCAACAAAATGACAGGTACCTACAGCTTAAATGGTCACGTAGTTTTGTAGGTGGGGCAAAGTTCCATTGAAACGTGGCATTGATACCCATTCAAACAAAAAAAGAATTTTTCAAATCGGTCCAAGCGTCTTCGAGTAATCGGGGAACATACAAAAAAAAAATATCTCTCTCATTTTTTTGGAAGTCGGTTGAAAAGGACATTTCTTGCACATTAGTCACTAATCTAAAATATGTGTAAAGTTCACGTTTCCAAATAATAATGGTACGGAATTATAATTTTAATTTGAAATTTAAATTGGCCAAAGTTTCGCGCCAAAAATTATGTTAAAATATTGATGTAGGTACAGAGAGAGCCTGAGGCGAAAGCGAGTTTACACGCTTATAATGTTCGTGAGGAAGGTCATAGATTAACGGAGACTACAGGATATGTAACTGAAAAAGGCCACGCGTACTATTCACGCGATGGGGCCATACGTATACAACAGGCTGCCCGCCACCATCACAGACTCACCAAGCATGACCAGCTTTAAAAACAAGCTAAAGCGGTGGCTTGTCGAGCAGGCGTTCTATTCCTACAAGGAATTTTTAGATAGCAAAACCTAATGTGATATAATATTATATAAATTATTATTGAATACTAATATCAGTATTAATTAATTCTAATATGCATATTTTTTGTATTATTCAAATGTAATTTAATGACGTGTAATGTACAATTATCAATAAATATGTCTATGTCTGAATGCACAGCCGACAATTAGTCTGAGTGTCGTGCCTTGGGAGAGGCCTAAGGGCCGGCGTACAACGTCACGGCGCGGCGCCGTGCCGTCGCATGGCTTGACGTGTCACGGCGTCTGCCGGCCCCGTCTGCCGGCGCACGATGTCGGCCGGCGCCGGTCACAGGCGGACAACATTCGTGCCGGCGCCGTTCTGTTGTACGCTAGCCCTAAGTTGGTTTATTCCGCTTTGGTCATAAATTGGAATGCTTCCACGATCATAGGTACCTAATAAAATTAAAAATGTTACGAGTTGACTTTGGTCACACCACCTTATGATTTCCCATCATTGATCTCTTATAAACAACTAGATACACAAAGGTCTTACTAGTCTTAGTAGTTTAAAATTGTTTAATATTAAAAACGTCCAAATAAGGGTCCATTGTTAACGTCCAAATAATGTCCAATAAAGCAAATGAGGGCCCATTCATCCATTTGGACCTTTTTTGCGCTCGGACATTTTTAGAAGGCAGACTGTGTATCTAGTTGTTTATAGGAGATCAATGTTTCTGATCAATATATTTTTGCATGTTTTTTTTTTCACTCTGTACCTACCTGAGAGCCGCGCCTATTTTATCTGTCGTCTATCTAGCATGTCGGCGTCCAGCAGTGGCCTGATACGGGCTGATAATGATGGGATATTCGAACACAAAATTGCGTTCGAACCACGTACAATCGACGCAACTTGTAATCTAGTCCTTATCGTCGCGTGTCTGACATTGTATGTACTGTACGGTGGAACACAGAAATAGGTGTACAGGAGAGTTTTTAAGGTAGAGATTTTCTCAAAAACTACTTGACTTATTGCAAAAATTCTTTAACTGTTTAATGGATAAAAGTTAAAGCTATGTAACTGTAAAAGAATGATTAAATTCCGTCCAGTAGTTTTTTTTTAAAATCTCATCCTTATTGAGGCCCCCTGTACACTTATATCTGTCTTCCACTGTATAGTAATGAAACATTTTAAATTACCGAATGAAATATCAGCCAAGCTTTTCATACAAACGTAGAACATGTAGGTATTATTTTTCACTAAGAAATTATAGTGATGCTAATGAAATTCGTAATGGTCTTTAAAATGGGCTTCGTCCAGCTGTCACTGTCAGTTACACAATTAAACCTGATTGAGGCAAATTCCGGACTGACATGAACCTCAAGCATTTACCATAGAACAGTGTAAGTTTCACCACATCTTCTCATTTATATCATCATTGGTCCACACGTTTATTATAATGCTCCCATTACACGGAGACGTACTGAAAATTGTTCTCTCGTAATGTAGAAATATGATTTGAAATTGAATGTCGGTAGGCGGTTACCGTGGGAAGAACAAAATCATGTTTTGCGCGCAATTCTGAAAACAGATTGAGAGGTAAAATATATGTGAAATTGAAATGTTAGGGAAAAATCAACCAGTCCTTATTTTTAGTGCGAAAGTTATGTTTCGTGGGTAATATCGTTATAGCGTTATTAAATTGAAACTGGGGGTTGTACTCATGATAAATATTGAATTGGTAAGGTTTATTAGTACATCAAAACTGCAAAAAAAATTGAACTAAGTACGTCACAAGTCACTTGAACCTGCGACCTTGTCATTCCGTGACACACTCTTACCAACTGAACCACCACAGCGTGGGCCTACCGAAATTCTTCAGTTCAAGTCATGCCCACGGCTAGAAATTTTTCATCATTTAATATCTCCGTTTTTTAATAAAAATATTGGTTTAAAATAAAGTTTTGTACAAGTTGCGCGTCGAAAAATAAATTTTAAAAGTTTTTTTAAAGGTGAATTATTCGTTATTTTTGTTATCATTTTCTACTACTCTCGCAACTCTTACTGTTTATGATTAGGTAGGTATGCAATATGAAATCTGCAATCAGTCCCCAACAAAATAATAAGCTTCAATGTAGGTACACGCAGTTTTGTATAGGTGGGGCAAAGCTGCATTGAAATCTGGCAATGTCATTTGTTCGCCAAGTATGGCATAATGCATAAAACAAATTCTGATGTTTATTACAAGTTGGAATTTCGCAAACTGTCAACATCTCAAAATGTCCCTTTCTCTTAATAAAATAATATTATCTCTATTTCGTAAAATATGTCTCATCATCAGTCTATCTATATTGCCCCACTGCTCGGGCACAGACTTTCCCTTACATCGAGGGAGCCAGGGCCATGATCCACCACGCGGGTCCAGTGCGAAAATGCGACAATAATAAAAATATAGATATTCTTAAATTAGGTTGATATTTTCGAGTTCTATATATTTGATAATAATGACATTTAATTTAATTTATTGACATTGTAATTACTGATATTTTATTGAATTGAATTAATTTTAATTTATTGACATTGTAATTACTAATATTTTATTGAATTGATTGACATTTTTAATTTATATAGGTTTTTTTCCTGTATTTGTTGCTGTAAAATAATAAATAATTATAGGAAAAATTACATTTGTACGCCGCAAGGCAAACATGAAGGACTATTTTTAAATATAACATCTGTATCATTTTTATACTCATGTATTGCAAATAAATTATCTTTATCTTTATGGTTTGGGACTCTAGAATTTAGATGAATATTCTGTTTCGTTTTGGAACTAAAACTCGCCTAAGAATAAGACCGCTGCCCGTCTCCTCTTTAAGAGCCTTCCATGAGCCAACTAGCGCCGCCAATCTTAAAAAATAATATCTTCCAATATAATCAATTTTATTAAAAAAAGCTATTTACGTATTTATTACGTATATATTATTACGATAAATACTATTTTTCAATATACAATACATGGCATAATTGCGACTAGCTAAGTTTTAGTTCACAAATGTGCCAAAACGGCCGTTTTTCGCAATTATGCGAATTACAACTTACCGACAATGAATCACGTTATAAATAAGCATTTAAAAAATAGTATTTATCGTAATAAACATTTCGTAAATAGCTTTTTTAATAAAATTGATTATATTGGAAGATATTTTTTTTTAAAGATTGGCGGCGCTAGTTGGCTCAATAAAGGCCCTTAACATTTGACCTATTTAAATAGCACAGTTAAAGTTTATCAAACTTTGCTTCCAATTTTCCACTTTTCACGGCACAACTACCCGCAATTAAAGATTAATTTGTCGTCCATATCCCTTTTATACCAACAGCCGTCATACGCGTGGCTGGCTTTAAAATCGATTAACGAACTTTCGGAGAACAGCACCGTAATTAGGTTTTGTGTAGGGGCGCTAATAATGATAAATATTAGAAGGGTATATACTATAATGTTGTGCTAACGGACGATGCGACGGCTGATCGGGGCTGGGGCGATGAGGTGCAGAAGGACCTGTGAGAGCTTGAGTAGCTGTAAATCGACATTATAATTTGTAAGAGTACACGTTGAAAACGATCGAACGGTCGAAGACAAAGAAAGGTGTAGAGTTTTTAAGGTTGAGATTTTCTCAAAAACTACTTCACTATTGCAAAAATTCTTTCACTGTTTGATAGATAAAAGTTAAAACTATGTAACTGTAGAAGAATTATTAAATTCGGTCAAGTAATTTTTGAGAAAATCTCAACCTTATTGAGGCCCCCTGTATACTTATCTCTGTCTTCGACTGTACAAGTTAAGCAACGTTGGGCGAGGTCAGGACCTGGATGGGTGACCACTAGTGACACTTTCATCTGAGCCTCTTCGTGCCTCGGAAAGCATGTTAAGCAGTTGGTCCCGATTGTTGTCGCTTGACAGCAGTCGTTAGGCCACGTCAAAGGCCTACGGGCGGCCTGAATAACTTTGACAAATAGGTTTGGTCACTAAACCACGCGAGAAAAGAAAGGAGATAATTTGTAAATAAATCTGAGAAGTATACTGTATACTGCGCTCGTGGGGAGCGTCCTTGAAGATAGTGATTAATGTGAAAGAAGATAGTTGTGTACCAGAATTGCAGGAGATGTCTGTAATCATTTCTGCCTACGGGAGTTAATCATCAGGATGTCTTGCATATCACGCGATATCCTTATGTTTGAAATATATACGTCCTATTATAAATGCCTAACAAAAGCAAGGCAAAGACAAACGACATATAGTCTAACATGTAGCATGATCTGTCTGAAAATGCGCCCTAAATATTTGCGCCCTGTCCCCACAGCCCTGATTGCGGCCCTGTGTCTGACTACCGAAACTCCGACGTGACTACACAAATCCGGTACCAGTCTAAACAATTTGTTGTGAACTTTGTAAACTGGTAAACAAAAAGTGTGTCCGTCAATCGACGTGTAGGCGTCGAACAATATAGACTGAACTACTTAAGGGCCTTCCATGAGCCAAATAGCGCCGCCAATCTTGAAAAAATGATATCTTAGGTACAATTAAATCAATCAATTTTATTAAAAAAGCTATTTACATAATGTTTATTAGGAGCTTTGCCCCACCTACAAAACTACGTGACCATTTAAGCTGTATCTATCATTTTGTTGGGGACTTATTACAGGTTTCATATTGCATAATCATAGTCAGTATCATTTTCTACTACTCTCGCAATAGAAGAATAACAAAAACAATGAATAAATCGCTTCGATTTCTTACTATTTTCTGAATTCTTAATTAAGCTGTTTATTTCGACTCGCAACTTGTACATAACATTAATTTAAACCAATAATTTTAATAAAAAACGGAGACACTTTTACATTTATTCGTTATCTTGTACAACTTGCGGTTAGGTGGGGCAGAATCTGGCATTGTCATTTAAAAATAATTTATTTTAGGTTTTTAAATAATGAATGTTTATTTTTTAATATTTTATATATTGTACCTTTTTGAAATAAATAAATCCTTTGTGTTACATTTCACTTAATAAAACAAAAATATTATAAATTGTCTAAAATGCGAAAGCCTAGGGCTTTCATTTTGATACAATCTCTAATTCCCCGAAATTATATTCTTCCCGTTTACTAAATATTCTTAATCCTTTAGGATTTCATATAAATATCCATTATCTTAACCGTTCGTAATTCTGAGGTAACTAAATTCTCTACAAAACCTTTTAAGACGTCTCGGGTAATCTCTAAAGCCCGTTAGACACGATTTTATTCGACATTAACATACATCAGAAGTTGTTAAGCGGATTTACATTTAGAAAGCGTAAGTTCTCTGTTATGGTGGAGAATTTTAATAAGGACATAGGTATGACATTCATTTACTTTATTTATTTATTTTATTAATGGACTCGACAGTTCATCATCAGTCTATTTATATTGCCCCACTGCTCGGGCACAGACCTTCCCTTACATCGAGGGAGCTCGGACCATAATCCACCACGCTGGCCCAGTGCGGGTTGGCGGATTTCACATGCCTTAGATTTTTTTCTTCTACGACATGCAGGTTTCATCACGATGTTTTCCTTCACCGTTTTTGAGAGCACTCGGTAAATGTACGTAAGTTTTTCGGTCGAAAAAACCGAGGATAACTCATTGGTACATGGCTGCCCTGGCTGGGAATCGAACCTGGGACCTCCATATTGCAAGTCCATTGACCCAACCACTGAGCCACCGAGCTCTCGACCGACCGAGGACTCGACAGTTCGTCATTTGCTAATGTCATGTTACAGAAAATTCAATGTATATTAGTCTCCTTCAGGGGAGTCGCCGTAGCGTCATCACCCCGGGTAGCCGCGTCTTCTTGTCTTCATCCACAGGAGACACCGTAGCGTCATCACTGTGGACGAAGCAGCTCGACAGTCACGTTCACTCCCGAGCTCGTAGTGGGAATCTTGACCATGGCGCCAAACTTCAGATCCTGCTTGAATTCTCCAATAACTTCACCATTCTGTCATTCGCGAACATTTTCTGATTAATTTAACGTGATATTAAACACAAAACACCCACTGTAGACATTAAACTGAAAATTATTAAATAATTTCGCAACCGTCGTTTCCCGCCATTTTCAAAAAGCCTTTGTTTAATGTATCTAAGTAAACCGAAGCCCAAATCAAGTGTCTTATTTTGTAAACAAAAACAACCTCTTTGTCTATGGAGCCATGTAATAATATTATTAAAAATGTATGATTAGAATAATAATCATCATAAAGATCATTACGACTAAACTGATAGTATTACAATTGACGGTCTTATCGCTCAAAGCGATTTCTTCCCTTTGGGTAGATAATTCTGCGTATAAATAGGTAGCTTGTTGTTGTTGTTGAATATTAAATACCTATAATTAACTGGTACTTAAGTTAAGTACCTGCCTACCTAAATAAATTGATATTTTGTATGAATAACTATTTCGGTTTACATATAATTTTCATTTTAAAAGACATGGAAAGGGTATGTTTGCGATTTTTTTTCTATCGAGCGAAGTTTGTCCAATCGTGTATCGGTATTCATCAGTCTCTAAATAGACACCCCAAGATTGCTATATTTTTTTTTTGAGACGTTTAATTTTAGTAGTTACGTAGTCTTCGTAGAAAAACTGAAAATACGCGCATACGAAGCCTTAATTATTATTACCAATAAACTGATATATGAAAGCTGCCTGTTTTTCCAGCGAACCTGCTCAGTTATGCGCTTTGTCTGCGGGCTCATAAACTGAATGCAGTGAAACTTTCAAACCGAAGCCGAAATTCCCAAACTTAAGTACAACTTCATTTGTGCATCACGGTCTGTCGACCTAAAGCAGTGATCCCACCGCCGGCGAGTAAGCGAGTAACTATCGGCTATTTTCTAGCTCAAGAAACGTACAATAGATACTTAGTCTAGAGACACATTATGCGGAAAGTACGCGACGGAATTCACAAACCTCAAGTCAGAAACAGAACTTCTGCTTATAGCTGTAACGCTGCTTTTAGCCTGTAGCGGTGACCCGCTTTTGTTTCGACGCCGGACTCATTCCTGCCAGACTGAAAGCAGCGTTACAGCTATAAACAGAAGTTCTGTTTTTGACTTGAGGTTTGTGAATTCCGTCGCGTACTTTCCGCATAATGTGTCTCTAGACTTAGTACAGTCGACAGCAGATCAATGGTACAGATCGCGTCATGTAAAAAGAACGCTGGCGGTCAAGTTGCGCATTAGGCGAGTTATCGATCTATTTGGTGGTATGAGGTGCGGCGCGCGGGGGGCGGAGGGCGGGTCACGTGCTGCATGCTTGCCGTTGCGCTATTGGTTCGTCAGTCGACCTTTGCTTTACCCATGCGCAAACACACACCCTCCACTTTCTTCCAGCGTTCTTTTTACATGACGCGGCCTGTAACACTTTTAATTTTGACAGTTCTTATTATTTGCGTCGTAAGACTTGAAATCGTATTGCAAGTATTATCATTGATCTGCTGTCGACTGTACGAGTATAGTTAGTTATAGGTATTTATTATTGCTCAACAAGCTACCTATTCATACGCTGAATTCTCTATCCAAAGGTTGTCTGGAAGAGATCGCTATGAGCGATAAGACAGCCAACTGTAATATTAACTATATTAGCCTATTTCTTTTGTGTAATTCTTTTCTTTTTTTGCAATAAAGAATACTTATTTATCTTTATCTTATCTAAGTACATTTAGTGTAAACAAAAGACACGCAGCGATACTCGCTCAGCGATCAACTATTAATATGGATATATTATATATATATATGTCGTAGTCAGATTGTTAAATTGAGCATTTCATGAAATCGTCAATGATTTCATGAAATGGTGGCATTTCACGAAATCGTCAAATGTCTATTGGTCATTTCATGAAATAGCTGGACCAGATCAATGAATAGAAAGCGTTTGCGAATAGCCAACAAACGCACGGCTATTTCATGATATGACCAAACATAATTGACCATATCGTAGAAATATTGCAATAACTACCGCTAGAGGCGCTGAGCGCGCTTTGTTATTGTTTGTGTTGTGTGCGTAAGTAAATAATGCGAATTCATTCTGTCGAAAAGTGAATAATAATGTGCAAATTATATAAGAAAGTGTGCTGGAACGGAATTAAACGACATGCCCAGCACAACTTGACGATTTCGTGAAATGCCACCATTTCATGAAATGACTGACGATTTCATGAAATTACGACCACGACATATATATATATGAATTTAATATATGAATATCCACCGAGAGCTCCGAGCTATATTCTACGTTTCTTTGGCTAGAAAATAGCCGATAGTTACTCGCTTAATCGCCGGTGGTGGGACCACTGCCTAAAGCTGTATAACAATATACAAATTTCTTAGCCGAATGCCAACACCAGGTGATTCAAAATTCCAAATAATTCCAAACTCCGAAGTTTATGTTTGGAGGCGCCAAAGTTTGATTTCATTTATGTTCAATACTTTAGTAAAAATGTAAATAATAAATGGAGAAAAAAAAATTTCACTGGTTCGAAACCATGCAGGTACGGTGGAACACAGAGAAAGGTGTACAGGAGAGTTTTTAAGGTTGATATTTTCTCCAAAACTACTTAACCTATTGCAAAAATTCTTTCACTGTTTGATAGATAATAATGAAAACTATGTAACTGTAAAAGAATTATTAAATTCGGTCCAGTAGTTTTTGAGGAAATCTCAACCTTATTGAGGCCACCTGTATACTTATCTCTGTCCTCGCCATTCCGTGGCACGCTCTATTCCAACAGAGCCACCGTGATATCGTGCCCAGGTCGTGAATTTTGTCTCCATATTCTCGTGTTAGGGACGGTAGCGACATCTATCCAGTAATTGTACAATTACTTTAAATTCATGTCTAATATTGCAAGGTATCTGGTTCGAATCCCGGTCGTGATGAAACTTTTTCTCCATTTATCATTTTTGAATTTTGATGTAGGTACTAATGAGGTGTCAATTAGATTAGTATTTATCACGGGACTGACATGATAATTCATTTGTTTATCGTATTTCACCGATTACGATTGGTCTATAACATATTTGTAACTTTAAAAATATATATATAAACTAAACTAAAAACTATATGTAGTCGGTTGAACTATCTGAATGACTTACCATTACAGATAGCTCAACCGATCCCCGTTATCCGGAAACGTGCCCAAAATTACAATGCCAGATTCTGCCCCACCATCAACCGCAAGTTGTACAAGATAACGAATAAATGTAAAAATATATCCGTTTTTTATTAAAATTATTGGTTTGAAATAAAGATTTGTACAAGTTGGGATTCGAAAAAAACAGCTTAATTAAGAATTCAGAAAATAGTAAGAAATCGAAGCGATTTATTCATTGGTTTTGTTATTCTTCTATAGGAGTTGCGAGAGTAGTAGAAAATGATACTGATTATGCAATATGAAACCTGTAATAAGTCCCCAACAAAATGATAGCTACAGCTTAAATGGTCACGTAGTTTTGTAGGTGGGGCAAAGCTCCATTGAAATGTGGCAATGTCTTTTGTAACTTATATTTCATTTCACCAGAACAAAATTCCAATAACTTTATTTGCCGCCGTGTCACAATACCTCGACAACTCATGGGGTATAAAAGTGTCATTGCTTATCATTGTGACATTTCGCAGACACAACATTTCTGTTACGTCGTTCGTTTTCTTTGGCTAATGAGATGTTTATTTTTGTAAATTTACGTTTGAAATGCTTTTTATTTAATAGAATCAGCCATTCGTGAATTCTCTTGTGACGTGCGTACATATTTTTCTGTTTATAAAAAAAATATAAATTCAGAATAGAATAACATTTATTGCCTATTAAGTATATACATATAAGAAATAAAAATTACAATGACAATTAACACACATATAACTTAGGCAAAAGGTTTAGGCTTCAGCTGATGCTGACACTGAGTGCGTCAGCGCTGGTTTTCAGCCCACACCTTGGCTCCAAATTGGTTACAGAGGAGCATCGTACCGTACGTACGTACGTAAGGTAAGCTCACGGCTTCCAATGGCAACCAATGGTTACTTATTGTGTGTATGTGTGTAGATAACGTGTGTGTGTTCGCGGTGAATGTGAGAGGTCGGTCGATGTGATGTATGTGTGTTGTGTTAGTGTGTGTCAGTGCAAATATCATTTACTATGGGCCCTAGTGGTATCTCGTTTTTGTAGGAGTGTTTCAAGTTTTCTGTTAGTTTTTGTTTCTTGTTTTGTCAGTTGGTTTAATTTATTTATTTATTCACTATATAGAAATATATGACAACATGGTATTTTGGTTATTTAAATAAGTACCTATATCTATTGAATATATGCATGGAGAGGGTTGGGGTCTCCGCTATTGGATACGTTTACTCCACCCCCCTTCCAAATTAGGTAGTTAGTCAGGTAATACAAACTCGTATGTTTGTATTACCTGACTAAATAAAAATTGTTAACCTATTAGGTAGTACCTAATACGTTAACAATTTAATTTAAGTTACCTACATATTGTTCATTAATTCAGTTGGTTGTCAGTCTATTGGACTTTGGACCGTTCTTATTATCTGCGTCGTAAGATTTAAAATCGTACTGCAAGTGTTACCATTGATCTGGTGTTGTCCGTACGTATACCTATCAATTATTTAGTAATAATCTTTGACCTTATACTTATACACTTATTGTCATAGAGATACAAACATAGATTCTGTTTAAATAGTCTAAACTCTAAAGGTATGACTGTCACTTTTTAAATATCGAGACATCAATAATAAATGTTTAACACGGTAATTCCCGTTTTATCTAATTTATAGGTATGACTGTCGTCGGCACCAAGTCAAATCCTAATCGGTGCGATGTGTTTGCGAGTCCATGGGTGGATGTGTATTGTGAATGTTTGAGATATTGTGAGAAGATTGATGATAGAGAGTCCAGTGTTATTACTAAATAGTAAACCTTACCTTGTTGCCGTAAATAATATTGTAAATAATCGCCACAAAATCTACAAAATAGCCTGAAATTACTAATAACCTATAACATAAGGCAGTTATGTAACTTCTTTTCGTATATTAATGTAAAAGGTGTAAAAAGACATTGTATTTACCCCTTTGTTCCGTTGATTATACCCCTAACAATTAGAATGGAAACAGCAAAGGCCTTTAAGTGTTAATAAATAGTCAACGATTTACAATCCTGCACCTAAAAGCGTTAACAACTAATTAGGTAGCTGAACGAAATCGTAAAACAACTAACAAAATAAACTCTTAATCTAATGGGACAGAGTAGAAAGGTTTTCCATTAATTTGTCTAATAGAGAGGCGTGGGGTCCCCCAGGGTTGTGCGCTGGGTCCAATTCATTAACATTTTATGCCATTATTTACGCGGAAATAAACGAAAGCTGGAAGGACGATTGACCCTTCGAAAGTATTCATTCATCATATTGCGTCACAATTTCGTTGGATTGAAAGACTTTTGGAGCAGTTAAGTGTATTGGAAGCGAGAAACGATAGGAAGTTCGGTTATAAAATGAAAGAAGTGTGATTTATGTTGAGTTTAATGTGAACAAAAAGTCGGAAAATATGATATTATTTTGTTACGGGAAATATATAGAGGAAAATCGATGCGAACATTTAATTAGGAATACACTTTATTTGAAAAGCTTGAACGAAGAAAATGCACGACGTCAGTGCATTGCCAATTCCACGTGAGTGGTTTATTGAAATGCATTTTCTTTTGTTTTGATGTGCTGCTGAGAGTATTTTGCTACTTTTTCTTCTTGACGTTGGCACCTTTTCCTTTGCAAATTGTTGTAAATGTAAATACTGAGATAAAGTTAACAGACAAAAATATACACGTAACGATGATTCTTATGTCTATAATCTATAAATATCACATGAATACAGGTCTTTAAATTATTAATTAGCATGGTTGAAGCTAAAATTACATACCTAACTAAAACTCGTAATTAGTATGATAATGATAAAGAAAGTCTTTATAAAAGCATATCTGTATAAATAGATACATATATTATAATTAGAACTCCCCATCGGCACACAAACCCTACGTGGTTTCGCCTAAGATGGGAACGTAGATTTCAAATGTACTTTTATAATGTGATTAAACAATAAATTAAAAAAAATCTTCAATCTAAAGCTATTATTTCAAGTCGCCCTACATCTACGTCGACTGTTTAACCTTGACGTAACAAATTACTTAGTAACTTAGCCACAAACTTGGCTGTGAAACTACCAATATGTAAATGACCAGTCATTTATGCAATTTGAATATTGGGGACTCCAATTAACACTGTCCTGTGTTCTAATTGTTGTCATGGTAGTCGGTATCGTCCATTAAGCCCATTCTGTCTTTCAATAGGCTTTGTGTTTCGAATACAATCAATACGTCACAGTCAATAGCCTCACTAAATTGATCCCTTTACTGTAGGTTCAAAAACTTAAGGCTGTGCGTGGATTTTCAATTTATCTATGAAGGCTACGGCACTGACTACTAAAATTAAACGTCTGAAAAAAATATATAGCAATCTAGGGTTGGGTGTCTATTTAGAGACTGATGAATACCGATACACGATTAGACAAACTTCGCTCGATATAAATAAATCGCAAACATACCCTTTCCATGTCTTTTAAGACAAAAATGATATCTAAACCGAAATAGTTATTCATACAAAATATATTTTAAAATCTAGGGCTTATAAATACGACAGATTGTTTAAAAAAAATCTAATTTTGTTGGCGTATTTTTATTTCCCTGCCAAAATTCATCCAAAATTAATAATAATACGAATATCACTCCACCCCTGCGGGACATCTTCTGTCTCGCGCTCGAGTTTAACAGCTGGCAGCCCCTTAAACCGACATATGCAGATGATCAAATCAGGAGTATGTCGATGGATGGATATAATATTTTGATGATGGCAAAGATAAGTTGATCTCTAAATCTGGTTTATCTTTTCGTTAGAGCGAAATTATGGGGCTAAGTTCCGTTGCACGGAAGCCTCGGCGCGTGAGTCCGTCTCGCACTTGGCCGTTTTTTAAAAGTGTTGTGCGCCCAATATTTTTGTGCAGGCTCCTAACGAATTAAGTAAATCGCCTAAATTTCTTCCAGAAGATATTCGCTGTATCTAGCTGTAAACTCTGCAGCGAGTGGGAAGTAATGTCTCCCTAATGCCCAGAAGTGGGAATTTTATACTGAGAGTAAGAAATTCTGTTTATTACCATCCAGTGACTCATACCGAAATATGTAGGCGTGCTTCTACCATGATGAAAGTATATTTAGGTATTGTAATTGTAACAACTGTTGTAATAAGCGACCGGTATAATGTGCGGTCAGAGTGACAACCAACTATTTTGCTTTGAAGTACGTATTTTAGTTTGTTATAGGGATTTTTTATCATATAAATGAAAATATTCTGTATTTTCTTGTAGATTTATACTCACAATTGATATTGTTAATGTCCATTTCACATTTATAAACCTCAGAATTTGAATTACGCATTATCCATGCTCGGTGAATAAACTAGAACATGATGAAAAAATTCTTCTTAATTTCTGAGTAATAATAGGAGCGCATCGTCATAAATCATGTTTCTAACCGAATGTTAGACATGGTTGTCGGAATAATACTACTATTGTCCGATAGATGAAATTGCGTAACATACCCTTTAAGTATGTATAAAGCGATGAAGATTTTCGGTGGGCGTGGCGTGGCCTGTGGTGGCTCAGTTGGTAAGAGCGTGTCACGGAATGACAAGGTTGCAGGTTCAAGTCGCCCACGGCAAGAATTTTGTCATCATGTTCTAATTTATAAACCTTTTAGGTTAACATTGATCAAACATTCATTGTCTTTAGTTTTGTGTAGTTCGTGAACGAACTAGTTCGTTAGAGCGCTCCGACAGACGACCTACGCGAACTAGCTCCCAGATCCCTCGCTGTTTAGTTCGTTAGTTCACTCACTTGTCATAGAGAGTGTTTATAAAAGTAAGTATTATTAAATAACTAATACACTGCTGCATGTCGATTGTGATATTCTCTGTCGCATTCGCTCTTACCAGTCAACGTTTGAAAGAACACATCTTTTCTTTACAATGTTGTTACCTATACGCATAAAAACGACTAACAAAGTGTCAACAAAAGTTTAGAATTATTTTACAATAAAAAGTTATTTGTTACTTGTAACGATTTCAGATTGCATACGCTAATATTAGTCGCCTCTAAGCGAGGTGTCCCGCTCGCTCTTACGCGATGCAGCAATACGAACGACAGTGAGTTGCGTTTAAGATTAGGATTCGTCTTATTGGATCCTATATAATTAGCTCCTCCTCCTTGCGTCGTATTCCTCATTGCTGAGGGTCGTGACCCCTATGGATCATCTTTTCTCTGATGATATTTCACCATCTGTTCCTATGTTCAGCGACGTGAAGAGCATCGTAAGAACCGGTATCGAGATTGGTACGGGTCTGATCGGACCAACGTATCGGGCTTCGTCCGCGAGGCCTGCTTCCATCTACCTTGCCAGTCACCTTTAATCTTTCCAGGTTGTCGCCACTCTTCCTGGCAATGTGACCGAAGTATTCAAGAATCATTTTGAGATAAAACTTGGTTGACAGCCTGGTCGTTATCTTACCTTAAGGATGGATACGTTTGTCCGATGCGCCGTCCATGGTATCCAGCCTATATTGCTCTCTTCAATAGGTATCTGTTAACAATAGTCGATACAATTACGACAGCGTCTTGGTAGGGGCAACGGGTCTCAGTATGCCCCCTGTGGGCCTAATTATGTGAGTTACTGAAGTCTCCAGAGGACCTTGGAGACGGATCTTTTTTTAACCAACTAAAATGAAAAAGAAGGCGATTTGTATGTAAGAAGTTCCAATGGCATATCTATTTGCATGGTCTATTTTTATGTTATTTTTATTATAATATACGCCGTATTTCTGGGGATGTACATGGACAGTATTTTCCAAACAAATACGAATTTTTTTTCACGGCCCGAAATTATCAAAAAATTCTATTCCGGAAATAATTTATTTACCTGCTTAATATTTTGATTTGATGTTACAGTTATGTGTTAGATGCTAGAAGCTAATTTGTAAAAAGTAATTTTATATGAAAATCTTTATTAGAGATAAACTCGACCAATGTACATACATTATCATGTAAATATTATCTTGTAAGTAATAATTTTTGTGTTCAATAAAGTAAGTAAGTATAATCGAGTTCGGGAAATCCCCGGCAAAGTTAAGGCTATCTATCATTGTTGATAGCAACTTGCTACGGTTTGTCTATGTCGTGGTCAGATCGTTAAATTGAACATTTCATGAAATAGTCGACCATTTCATGAAATGGTGGCATTTCACGAAAACGTCAAATGTCTATTGGTCATTTCATGAAATAGCTTGGCCAGATCAATGAATAGAAAGCGTTTTACGATATGCCCAACAAACGCATGGCTATTTCATGATATGACCAAACACAATTGATCATATCGTAGAAAAATAGCAATAACTACCGCTAGAGGCGCTGAGAGCGCGCTTTGTCGTTGTTTATGTTTGTGTGCGTAAGTAAACAATGCGGATTCATGTTGAAAAGTGAATAATAATGTGCAAATTATATAAAAAAGTGAGTTGGAAACTTGGAAAACTATGTTACTATACGAAACGGTGTGAATTTTATGACAGTCACACATAAACCGACCGCAATTTCCAAAAAAAAATTGGTATATTCAACGTATACAACGTATTGCAGATTTCACAGGTTAGTATCTCAATGACAATAATTATTTAGTTTAAGTATATCCTTTTAAAATCTCACTGAAGTATCTAAAATGTATTTACTTTTAATTAATGAATCCTAGAAATTTAACATACATAATTTTCGTTTTTAGGTTATACAACAAATAAAGGAAAGTAGGGAGACCAGGCAACGAAAGTCGACGGACTATAATTTACTGGATTACAAAATATGACATCATGGAAATACTGGAATTACGAGTTTTTAATATACAAGGAGAAATGCATTGCTGATCCTACTATGCGTATAATTACGATGGAGAAATATTTAGAAATACTAACGGAATTTAAAGGTATACCGTATGTGAAATGAACGTTTTAACGTTATATAATATTATAATACAATTTTGTACTTTCAAGGACAATAAAGAATTTTTTATTAAATGTTTTTTATTATTATATTTATTAGGTAAGTACCAAGATGTCTCAAGAAAAAAAATATTTTAATTCCAGTGGACAATTTGTTTGAATTTTGTAACTTATATCTTATTTATTTTGGTACTGACTAGATCAATAAATAAGTTCGTAATAAGTATATTTAGAATTATTATTACTTAAAACTTTAATGGGCACCCTACATTAATGATCTGACCAAACGTCGTTGGACAAATCGACGAACGTTGACGTTTAAACGATATGCCCAGCACAACTTGACGATTTCGTGAAATGCCACCATTTCATGAAATGATTGACGATTTCATGAAATGCTCAATTTAACGATCTGACCACGACATCTACACCACACCGCGTCGTAGCCATTCGTAGCGGCCGCGTGTAGCAATATCGTAGCATGTAAAAAGTTTATTTGACTGGCAATGGACCACAATTTAATTAGCAGATCAATGGTATCACGCAGTACGATTTCAACTCTTATGACTCAGATAATAAGAACGGTACAAAGTCCAAAGTGTTACACTTGATGTGCTGTCGACTGTACCTATATGATTTTTGGTAAATCGTGTAAAAATAGTGAAAATAAGTTATTTATGTATCACAATGTTTAACGTAATTATATGAATTTTACAATATGGATAGCTGAGAAGTATTGAAAAATTAATAATTTAATATGTAAAAACATATAGTTATGTAAGAAACGTGACCAAATGTTCCATAGGCCTAAAGTTAATAGTTCCTAAGGTCGAATAAATGAGTATGAGTATGAATTATATTCTTTTATTTTACAATTGAATCCTAAATTGGGTTGCTGAGCCAAATTATTGATAAATATATAAAACCCGTGAATCTCTTATTGAATTATCTTGGAAAATATATATATGTATATATATATTTGTTCCTAATTTACAGTACGAGTCACTTGTATTACCAATATCGATGTTTTAACTTAATATTGCTACAACATTCATGTGACGTCATCGACCTAAAGCCAGTATATCTCGTGACGGATGAGCCGTGATGAGTACGTCACGTCATCCATGACGGATTGCCCCCGTATCGCTCACTCCGATACCCACCATTTAACGTGACGAGCTTACACGCGTGCTGTGTTATAAATAGAACCTCTTTAAGCTTATGTGTTTAGAGACGGTCGGTGTTCTATTTCCTTTGCTCATAGTGTAACTAAAATAGTATGCAATCTATATAAGAGCCTTCCTAGAGCCAATTAGCGCCGCCAATCTTAAAAAAATCATATCTTCCAATATAATCAATTTTATTAAAAAAGCTACGTTCACATTGTTTATTGCTATAAATATTATTTTTTAAATGCTTATTTGTAACGTGATCCAATGTTGGTAAGTTGTAGTTCACATAATTGCGAAAAACGGCCGTTTTTGGCACATTTGTGAACTACATTGGAAGATATGATTTTTTAAAGATTGGCGGCGCTAGTTGGCTCATGTCAGCGCCTTAACTCAATATCGCGTAAAAACTTAAAAACATAATATAATACAATGGAATGTAGGGACTGTTTTACCGGCGCGCTATTTTTATTAAATGATATTTATTTTTCAGAAACATAGTACGAAAGCATCATAATGTTAATTAGGGTTCCGTGCTTCAAAAGGAAAAATGAACCCTTATAGGATCACTTTGTAGTCCGTCTGTCTGTCCTTCTGTCAAGACCTATATCTCAGAAAGGCGTGGACGGATCGAGTTGAAATTATTTTATTTTATTTTTAATTTATTGGAAACCCAACGGCAATTATCAAAGGGTAAGTTACACAATATAAAACTGATAGCCAATTACAGGTTTTCGCTGTTAGATTATAGACTAAATTAACTATGTCAAGCACTTAACTAGGAACTATGTATTCTTTTTTGTGCAATAAAGTATAATTATCTTATCTTATCTTATCTTATCACTATTTGCACTCACACACATACCTTTTTTTTTACTTGGGGAAATGCTTTTCGCATCTCACCGCGCCAATGAGGAGGGGCGTGCGGTGAGTATGTGGGACTCCCGCCAAAATACGGTCCTATACCCACTAAAACCCCAAGGTGTTCAACGCATCGCGTTTGTAACGAGGTTGTGGGAACGCAGCGCCAAATACCACAACCTCGTCCGCGGCCGCCCTCGTGGGCCCTTCTCGGGGGTCTACCCCTATACCTCCGCTTGAGGCGCCTCGGAACACAGGACGAGACGCCTTACGCTCGGGACCTCTAAGCGAGCGCCGGACCCACCTACCCCACATACCTACACTACATCACTCATCGAAAAACATTGTACTCAACAACCGCCTCGCTGACCAAGTCAAAGTTAATACCAAATACTTACTAAGGTCTGCAACCTCGTGGAACCGTGAAAAAATTAAAGTTCTACGTGAACGCAATCAAAAGATGCCATATCTTTTGATACGTTTATGTCGCATATTTGTATGAAAATGGTACTTCCCGTTGACCTGGAATCATGAAAGGCAACAAGCTAGGTCTTATAGCACAAGTAAAGGAAAAAAAATACGAAAACTGTAAATGTCATTGCCACATTTCAATGGAGATTTGCCCCACCTTCAAAACTACGTGACCATTGAAGCTGTATCTATCACATTGGTTGGGGTTGATTACAGGTTTTATATTGCATAATCATAATCAGTAGGAGTTGCGAGAGTAGTAGAAAATGATAACAAAGACAATGAATAATTTGCTTCGATTTCTTACTATTTTCTGAATTCTGAATTAAGCTGTTTTTTCGACTCGTTTGATGTACCTACAAAACTTTATTTTCAACCAATAATTTTAATAAAAAACGGAGATATTTTTACATTTATTCGTTATCTTGTTTATCATACGGTTGATGGTGGGGCAGAATCTGGCATCATTTTACATAATTATAGAACAGCTTAAAATATTAGGATTCCTTGTTAAGCGCGCGAAACGCTACTTCTTTGTGAAAATTCTAATTAAATAGTTTCCGTGGTATTTAGTGAAAAATGATCACGTTAAGTTAATCAGTAGATGTCCGCGAACGTTTCTATTAGTTGGAGTGTTTGAAAGAAGTCGTGTTTGTGAAGTTTTGTGCTCTTAGCAAGGTTTCCTTTTGCAAAACTTGATGCTTGCGTGGATCATTAAGTTATTTCGTTTAGGGGTTTGGGAGGGTTGTGCATAGGTTTAGGTTAGGTTATCTTCGTATATATGTATGTATTTATAAGAATTCAGACATTCTACTTACATCTGACCAGGCTGTATGCCCTAGTTGGCTTTGCCTTTACCTCTGGGAAGAATTTTACAAAAAAAAAATTAAAATATTAGTAGGGTACGGTAGTTTTTTTTACAAAACAAGACACTTGATTTGGTCTTCAGTTTATATAATTGCGGTTACAAACCTTGAATTACACCAATCCATTGTACCTCAAACATCAGGAAGTGAAAGTGATACGCAGCAATTATTTGTTCCGTAATTGGCAGCCTGGCTCCGTGTTGTGAACTTATAATTAATATCACGTTTCGGGAGAGGTTCAGGTATTCTAACGTTTAGTATTATTGTGGGTAGGTTTTTGCCCGGCTGTCGAAAGGGCCGGCGTACAACGTCACGGCGTCTGCCGGCCCCGTCTACCGATGCACGATGTCGGCCGGCGCCGGTCACAGGCGGACAACATTCGTGCCGGCGGACGGCGCCGTCCACTGGCGCGGTACACGGCGTCGTACACGGCATCGTCCGCCGGCGCCGTGCCGTTCTGTTGTACGGTGGAACACAGAGAAAGGTGTACAGGAGAGTTTTTAAGGTTGAAATTTTCGCAAAAATTACTTGACCTATTGCAAAAATTCTTTCACTGTTTGATAGATAAAAGTTAAAACTATGTAACTGTTAAAAAATTATTAAATTCGGTCCAGTGGCTTTTGAGAAAATCTCAACCTTATTGAGGCCCCCTGTATACTTATCTCTGTCTTCTGTGTTCTTCGCTAGCCCAGAAGGTAGCCCCAGCTGGACGACATACTCGCAATTATTTGATCAACTGCAAATATAAGTTTGTAATAAGCAAAAATGATTTTTTATACATGTAACTACATAAGTCAAAATCAAATTTAAGGCGAGGCCATTGTGTCATTTGAGCCTAGTGAGGGGGTGAGGTGCGGGGCGAGGGAGGGGCGAGAGAAGGATGACGCGCATTGATCGGGGTCATTACTCGCGCAGGTACACAGAGTAAGCGTAACCAGTGTCCTCACTGTGACGTCACAGCTCGCTACCCATAATAATACCTATACAGAATGTCCCACGGATAGACGATATACCGAAGTCCACTTGTCGGTGCCAACATTATCGACCCATTTAATGCCAAATAGGGATATCCCAAGTCTGACAGCTTCGGAGTTACTTATTTCAATTTTCGCGATTGTCGGAAAATATTTCTTTCAAATCTTGAACTTTTGTCTATACTAAATGTTGTCGCACATTATATCAACTTTAATAAAAAATTGAGCATAAATTCTTATAAAATACAAAATTTATTAAAATTTTAATAACCATAGAGGTTACATTACAACAAATCTGTTTTTGACTTTAAGTGACAAACTGTCAAGTGTATCAATAAAACTAAATAAATGACGAATTTTGTAACGTGATGTTAGGTAAGTATTATTATTGGTGTCAGGTGTGACGTCAGTGATGGTGAAATCTGGACCGTGTTATCACGGCGTAGGGTAAAACATGACACACATTATGTGCTGTTGACTGTACTTTTAAAAGTAGGCACAGTGTATATTGCATCAGTCTATAACTACGTAGCTATTGAAATTTGGCCCATATTATCACTGTGCTTAGAGTAAAATGTGGCAAACTTTATCTGATGTTCACTGTACATAGTTTTACAAGTAGCAACTACGTACAAACTATTTTAAGTTCGATTGCTGTTTGTTCGTTCGCTCTGTGGGACAAATCACCGTCAATAGTCATTTGTTTTGGCCTGTTCCACTTTGGTCTATTTGGAAGTTACTGATCAGCCCCCCTATTACCGTTCTCAAAACGATGAAATTATACCATGTCATGGCGCGCCAAACAGAGACGCCGCTATACCAATGCAATAGCACTGTCCCTTTCACGGCCGCTATGACATGGTATGATTTGATCGTTTTGAGAACCGTAATGTTATAGCCCCACTGTAATGTTAGCCGACTTGTCTTCATCTGCAATTATCAGACTACTGCTCGCTCCCAATATACGACACTCGACACTGGTGTTCGTGTCGCGTGTAATATGATGACTTCAAAAACATGGTTCGCGAATGTTAAGGAATATCTGTTTTACGCTATGAGTCCTTTTTTTATTCAAAACGATGCACAATCATTCCGTGATTAGTAAACTAATAATCTTAAAGTATAGGTGTGACCAAATTCGACTCGTATTATTTTAAATTTTATTACGTTATGACGATCGTGGGAGCATTCCAACTATTCCAAGGTAAAGACCAAAGTGGAACATTTGGAAAAAATCGATACAGGTCCGACCTCGACAGCGCCCAGCGGCGCACTGAAGCTCGTAGCACCGTGCATTTATATTTATACAAATTGTGTTTTTTCTTAAATTTTGCCTGGTATAAAAAAAACGTTAGAAACAACAGATTTTTAATTGATCAAGCTCCTCTATTTATAATAACCTACATTTTGATATATATTTTGTATGAATAACTGTTTTAGTTTAGACACACTACTCAGTGAAAAGACAGGAAAGGGGTATGTTTGTGATTTTTTTCTATCGAGCGAAGTTTGTCCAATCGTGTATCGGTAGCCAACAGTCCCTAAATAGATACCCCAAGATTGATATATATTTTTTTCAGGCCTTTAATTTCAGTAGTTAGTGCCGTAGCCTTCATCGAAAAACTTAAAAACGTCCCAACACCTCGCCTTGGAATTACCGTGTTAAACATATTATGTTGTGTTAAACGTGTTATGTAAACGAGGCACAAAGGCGAGTGCGTGCAAACGAGCGGACATAATTAGTTATTTTTGCAAAATGGGGGTACCTGCAAATATCAACAACTTTTCTCAACGCAGTCAGCGAATACGAAAGAGGGTAGATCGTTTTGTGTCACCCTTCTGACGTTCAACACTCACCGACTTCAGTCTACTCGTGACCATGATGGCTGCAATGCTGGCGAAATATCGAGACATCAATAATAAATGTTTAACACGGTAATTCTCGTTTTTAACCGACTTTCAAAAAAAAGGAGGAGGTTATCAATTCGTCGAAATATTTTTCTTTTTTTTTTCTTTTATGTATGTTACCTGATTACTCGAAGACGCTTGGACCGATTTCGAAAATTCTTTTTTTGTTTGAATGGGTATACCTCACAGTTGGTCCCATAGTCATCAGTTCAGGATCTGATTATGGGATCATGGAGAAATCGAGGGAACTCTTCAAATGTTATAGGCACATATAAGGTTTTTCATATATTTTCTAAAGCTATGCAAGTATCTACATGTGGTAGTCATATCTAATTAATATGTATACAGACCGTGAAAGTTTAAAAAGTGACAAAATCAAATTTATTTATTGCAAGTAAGCACGTTGTGTACATTTTTGCATGTCAACATTTATAGGGTTCCGTGCCTCAAACGGAACCCTTATAGAATCACTTTGTTGTCCGTCTGTCTGTCCGGTCAGTCTGTGTGTCAAGATCTATATCTCAGGATCGTGTGGACGGATCAAGTTATACTTACCTGTTTTTTTATTTACCTGAAATAAATAATTATTATTATTATTCTCTTTATTTAATTTTTCTCTTATTTAATATATTTATACATTTGAATATCAAAAACAAATAGAAAAATATATAAATATAAAAAATAGGAGGTTAGGATCCCAGAGTGAGGAACCTCCTCACAATGCGTGCCGTGTCCAGCAGCACTGCCTTCTGCATCCGGCTCTTGACCCAACTGTCTAGCGAGAGTCTCTTAAGGTGTTGGTCGAGACTCTTCGCTATTAAACCGTTCACGGTTACGACTATCGGAACAATTATGGTTGAGTCCACATCCCACATGGCGGTAATCTCGTGAGCCAAGTTTATTATTATTATTATTATACTCCTTAATAGAGCCTAATTTGTTGCAAACCACCTCTAGTATCACCCCTTTCGAATGTATCGAATTTCCAATCACCCTGTTTAAACCCTAGATGCCTGGACCAGTCTAGTGAGATAAGCTAGGATTTAACGCTGCTCTAGCTAGACTCTCTGAATAGACGAAAATCAAGGAAACAATAGATTTCCGATATTGTTATACAATAATCATTTAAGGCTGGCTGAGTGTGGATTTTCAGTTTCTACATGAAGGCTACGGCACTACTAAAATTAAACGTCTGAAACAAATATATAGCAATCTTAGGGTGTCTATTTAGAGACTGATGAATACCGATACACGATTGGACAAACTTCGCTCGACAGAAAATCGCAAAACTTTTCATACATTTTGTTGCGATCAGGCGGAACCAATTCAATTAAAAAAAAAAAAAAAAAAAAATAATAAAAATCTTTATTTATCTCACATCAAAGAATGGTAGGTACAAGATACAACTAGCAATAACAAAACAATGTATGGTTCTAAGATGCGAGAGTCTGGTGTCTGTGCTAGGCGTAAGCCTGTGTTACAGATCACCAGGCCCTCCCCATTTAGAAACAGAAATAGTAAAATAAAATAAGAAATTAAGCATTAGGTACTAATTAGGTGTATGTGAGTAGTGATGGTCGTGGTGTGTGTGTGTGTGTGTGTGTGTGTGTGTGTGAGGGTGCGAGTGAGAGGGAGTGAGTGTAAGGGTGAATGCGTGTGTATATAATGCGCGTGTGCCCAAAAATCTTGTATAGACAAAATAGTTTAAAAGGTGACTGATAACAGATTTTCAGTGTTATTATAATCTAGACTTAAAAGCCATCGAGTGACATGTTTCTTACAAGTAGTTTTTGTAAGATCGTAGATAGATATGTTATTATTAATTAGATTGTATAGATAGGGACCCAGGAAGCAGAAGAAGAATGACTTAAACTATGTTAGTGTTTACACGAGGTGTATTACGCGCTATGACATGCGACTTAGGTCCGACTCCGAGAACCCGGGACATGTAAGTATACCCAGTGTCTCAGAGGACTGTCCATGGTATCCGCAATGCCCTTCAGGATGCTGTTAGGGCTGCCGCGAACCCGTCGCATCAGGGACGCGACTCTTGCGTATGATGGCATGGAACCCGTTAACGCCGGCTTCCGCAAACATCCCTGACGCGCTGCAGCATCGCGACAGCCGCATCATTTGTATGAAACGTTAATTTTAAAAAGTCGTAGAACAAAAGTTCTTCCTATACTCTCTCTGTACTCCACCCTGTGCGGTTGGCGGATTACACATTCCTTAGATTTGGTCCTTTTCGTTACATCCTACAGAATATTAATTTTTAATACAACTTTAGACCTGTATATAGTAATCCCGGAATGTGCTTCAATATCATGTTACCCTAGTAATCATTGTTCCGTAATACAATACCTATGTACCTATCAGTACCTACGTCAATCTTGATTCCTGACATTGCTGGTTAGTAAATAACAATACATAAACTAGGTGCTACTTAAGTGTTAGTAAAGTCGATACTACATTACGGCTTGGCGTGAGATTTTATTTATTTAATATAGCTTCTGCCCGCGACTTTCTTTTGCTTGGGATCTTTATAAATTATAGCATATATAATATATATTATAATTATTTGATAATATTGTTTCCTTGACAAGTGTATAATCTTAAATTAATTTAATGTGTATAAATATCATTTCTCATGACATAGACTGACATTTAATTATTATTATTTTTATTTGTAAAGTTGACTAAGTTATTATAATAATTATGAATTACACAGCGCATTGGTTTCTGACTGTAATGCTGTGTAAGATTTTGTAAAAATAAATAAATAAATAGCCTATGTGTTATTGTGATTTATGAGGTATATAATTGTAATGTTTCATCAAAATCCATTCAGTAGTTTTTGGATGAAAGAACATCAAATATTATGTATATATTGCAGTCAAACGACTGCAATATTTTATTTTTAAAAATCAGATTTTTTTTTCCTTAAGCAGATAACTGAGCCATTATGCTACCACTTCCAAACGCACTGTTTCTCTACCCGAAGGTTGTCTGGAAGAGATAGCTCTCAGCGATAAGACCGCCTCATCATCATCAGTCTATTTATATTGCCCGACTGCTCGGGCAGAGACTTTCCCTTACATCGAGGGAGCTGGGGCCATGATCCACCACGCGGGCCCACTGCGGATTGGCGGATTTCACATGCCTTAGAATTTTTTTTTCTTCTACGGCATGCAGGTTTCATCACGATGTTTTCCTTCATCGTTTTGAAAGAACTCGGTAAATGTACGTAAGTTTTTCCGTCGAAAAAACCGAGGATAACTCATTGGTACATGGCTGCCCTGGCTGGGAATCGAACCTGGGACATATGTATTGCAAGTCCATTGACCCAACCACTGAGCCACCGAGCTCTTTTCTGAAGACCGCCTATTGTATAATAATTGTTTAAGCTTAGTGTGTGTATCTATTTTATGCAATAAATTTATTTATTTATATTCATTGGTAAACTTCACAGCCATATACATAATATTACAAATAAATACAAAATCAACACATAATAAGCCAATAAAGAAGTTCATCTGTTTAAGAATAAAGTGAGGAGAACGGAACACAGTAATAATAAATAAAATATCATGAATAGAATAAACTAGGTGCTTAACATAACATATTGAAAGAGAGAGAGAGAAAACAAATACTAAAATACTTGCATACTAACTTAACTACAAAAAAAAATATTACGCATAAAGCCCGTCACAGACTTAGCTATAATATATATTAATATACAGTATTACGGTATAGCTTGGTGACGTCACAGAAATATATATTATAGCTGAGTGTGCGGTCACTCGAAAATTAGTATAGAAAATGTGACTGTATTTCATGACTTCGATGTTCATTACAGCGAATATTACCAAAGCGAAAGTTTGTGACCGCGACGTACGTTACAGCGAAAGTATACGATTGCGATGTACTGGACTTCGAAAGTTTATAATCGCGATGTACGGTACAGCGAAAGTATGCGATTTCGATGTACTGGACTTCGAAAGTTTGTAATCGCGATGTACTTTACTGCGATAGATGCGTCTATATGTAGATGTTTTCATATCCTCTTATATCCTCTGACATCACATGCTCACTCACATACTTTGAGTTTATGTAAAATAAAAAACAAGCCAACTTTTGTGACAATTTAATAATTTTTTTAATCCTACTCGTTTCGAAATGACAAATTAAACATTTTTTCACTAACAACTGAAAAACTAAGCAAATTCTTGTGTAGGTACATAATTTTCGTATTTCTGTTAATACAATAATTCAATCTTTTAAAAATCATAACTGAATTTATCCTGTTCCGATTTTCACAAAAACTTCCTCACTAAATCACTAATATCGATAATCCTGCGTAAATACAATCTCTAAGCGCTAACATACCGAAACAGAGCCAACAGGACAAATAGAGAGGAGCAATAAATAATCGGGAGATTGTATCGGGACAATCGGGCGGCGGCTACGGAGGACATTGTCTCGCTTTCCTGCTAAATTATGGACTTTGGGGATGGGAGTTGTGACGATGGTGAGTTGTTTAGGGACAAAGCATTCAACAAAAATTATGACTTAGAACATGATGAAAAAATTCTTGCCGTGGGCCACGGAATGACAAGGTCGCAGGTGCAATTCCTGCAAGTCCTTCCACTTGTGTAGAATTGGATCAAAGGGGGTACCGATCACAGAAATTAAAATACAAGATTTTTCGATATGAAAGCATTAAAATATTTATTTATCGTTTATACTTACATCAAATAATATCTACACATTATAATACACATAAAATAGGGTACGTGCTCTAACTGGCATTTTTTTTCTACTATTTTTATTATTTTTACTTACTATTTTCTGAATTCCAAATTAAGCTATTTTTTTCGACTCGCTTGATGTACAAAACTTTATTTTAAACCAATAATTTTAATAAAAAACAGAGACATTTTTTACATTTATTCGTTATCTTGTACATCTAGCGGTTGATGGTGGGGCAGAATCTGACATTGTCATTTGAAATTGAAGCTTGTATGAAAAAGCAACTTCATGAGGTTGCATTGCAGACTTGAGTATTTGGTATCAATTTCAACTTGATCCGTCCACGCGTTTCTGAGATATAGGTCTTGACAGACAGACGGACAACAAAGCGATCCTATAAGTATTAGGGTTCCTTTTTTCCTCTTGAGGTTCGGAACCCAAAAAATACCATGAAACTAAATTACTATTATCATACTATATCCGACCACCAAGTATTGAAATCGGAAACCCAATTGGTCGCGCATCAGTAATCGATTCCAATATTCCCATTTAAACCCAACGCAATTCATGTCGACTCCAATGGTTTATTGTGGGTATTTTAATAAACAGCATTACAATATGCATACACGGTTAACTTTGTCGGAAATTAAATGAATTTACAGTAACATAGATATTTTATGTACATGTGAAAACAGAGATAAGTATACAGAGTGCCTCAATAAAGTACATCAACAAACATACACACCCTCACACATACACATACCCTTTCTCTCTCTCTCTCTCTCTCTCTCTCTCTCTCACACACACACACACACACATGCACCACAAACTGTGAATGACATTGCCAGATTCTGCCCCACCATCAACCGCAAATTGTACAAGATAACGAACGAGACCGCGACTTCAATCGTTATGGTTATCGTTTTCATTTTGCTGCGTTTCGTTGTTGTTTGTTAAAACTTGCAAAAACATAGCAGCAATGTATAGCGTCCATGTGTCAAATTGAAAGCGATAACGATTGAAAGTCGCGGTCACCCCGCTTACCGTGGATCGAACCTAGAACCTCCGTATTACTACATGTTCCTACACTTTTTATATATAAGGTACCTTTTCTAGAATGCACTGGGGGCAGTGTTTTATCACCCTTAACTTTCAAGTCACAGCGCGAAGTCCAGAGCTAAAGTTCCACAAAGGATTTGAAAACGGAACTGTTGCCGACATCTTGATTGCAGGCAACAATGCGGCAGCACTAGTGATGTGCACAGTTTGGGACCGAAACCAAACCGGTGTGTTAACCTAAGAATGTGAGTTGGGATTTCGTGTAGAGCCGTTTAAAAGAAAACCAGATTGCCTCTAGAAAAATGCGTAGTTTTACAGACTTTACTCGATGGTCGAATCAAACGAACCTTGTCATCAGAGACACTAATTGCTCCTATTGTTCCGGTTACTAAGGTTTTTTTCCCACTGTAACTCCTGTTTGATAAAGATCAACAGTGGCGTACTATTGGACATGCATAGTGTTCGCCGGTTCGCATGAAGGATACTGTTTTGATTAAGTTCTAATAATAGTAATATTTGTGTAATACCTAGTTATTAAGTAATTGTGTTACCATTCTGATTCAAGATGTGTTGCTGAGAGTTTTTTGCCACTTTTCTCCTCAGCGGTTGCACCTTTTCCTTGCAAAGTGGTGTAAATGTAAATTCAAAAATATGTCGACGTGCAAAAATGTACACAACGTGCTTACTTGCAATAAAATATGCAATAATAGTGTATGCATAGGTGTGCTGTTTGGCTGTCAAATAAACGATTATTATATTATATTATATTCTATAAAGAAATTAGACTTTGACCGTCATACAGTTTAAGCTAAGGGTTTTGTAAATCAAATTATTATCTCGTTGGGCTATTACCGTTCTCAACACGATTAAGATTTTCATGGTATCGCATAAAATGATGCGCGTGAAAGCGACGTTATCGGTGACGTTGTTACACATAACGTCGTCTCTGTTTAACACGCCATCATTTCATCATAATAATAAACGGCAATAGGGTTATAATGAGGCCGATCGGCATTAGCACAATCCATATAGGCAATCCTGGTTTGGCTTTTCTTTGTCGGTACAAATTTTTCACATCACTAGACAAATCCCAAGGTTTTGATGCGAGACAGATTAAAAATGTTTTCGAAAGTATTGCGGGCAACTTTGTGGGTGAAATCGTGATGCGTAGGTGGGACACTGTTTCGAGATACTTTTGAGATTTGTTGAGAAGTTTTCGGAAACTTTCACATGTGAAGGGAACATTCGTGGTGTTTCGAAAACATGCAATGTCTCTTAAAAAATTCGTATTTTGTTTATTTTTAGCCGGTTGATGCAAGGAGGGTAATGTCTTTCAAGGGTATATGTAAGTATGTTGATTCCTTTGAGGCAATTATTGTAGTTATTTGGTTAGAACCTTGTGGTTATAACGATAATTGGTAGGTTTTGATGTTTGAAAATTTATTGTACTAGAAGACGTTATTATTTTACTTATGTAGTTTATGTTTAATGAATACTTATTTTGCTTATAGTAGTAGTATGTCTACTGTATCATAAATTATATTCTCTCGATCCCGGACATGAGAGACTGGAAGAAATCTCTTTATAAGCTCGACCAATGTGATGTTACATTGGTCGATTATTATCATGTAATACTTTTGTGTGCAATAAAGTATAAAGTATTTTAAGGACAACGACGCAGTTGAACATAATCCCTCTATAGTGTATAAATCTTTGCTTAAAGTGCTGACCGAACAAAGGCTAGGCAATAAGGAAAACAAAATCGAGTAAAACTTTCTAGATTTATTATTACAAGAACTTTTTCTACTTGATGAATAATCTTTTATAGCTTTCTGAACCGTTTGCGATCTTTTAAGAAGTTGTTTCTTAAAGAAGTTTACGTAAAGAAATGCTAACTTTAAGACCTAGGTTTTAAGTATTTGCTGTTTGAAAACTTAGTGTTCTGTATTGGTCTAGACTAGAGGGTGTCCTTGAATTCATTCGACATGATACATATTAAATTGGTAAGGTTTTTTAGTAAATCAAAACTGAAAAAAAAGTGGATCTAAGTTTTAAGTTTTTTAATGTTAGATTTTAGTAATTTTATTATTATTTCTTTGTATTTTGCTTATTAATGTACTATATTAAATACGAAAAATTTGAGTAGCTATATGTAACTAAATACGTCACAAGTCACACTTGAATAATTCATCAGAAAACTGACGAATTATTCCAGTATACTTCTGAATTAAATATAATATTTCGGAATTTTTTCCGCCTAAATTTTCAATACCATACATACTTTATACACTGAGAAAAATAAGTGTACAAACTGTCGAATTATTCCAGTGATACTACCGAATCAAATAGAATTTTTGAACAATTTTTCGTCAAAATTTTCCATACCTTACACTGAGAAAAACTATTATTTGCACCTTTTTACATTCTATACCTACACTGAGAAAAATAAGTGTACATTTGTTAGACACTAATCCGGTAGCAATAACAGGTGAACGACGGTGCAATAACGTCGTGCGTCTGATTGCGACGTTATAAATTGTCCTTCGCTAGGGTTGCCGCTAATGGTCTAGGAAAATTGAATTATTTTCTGAATAATATACCTAATATTAATCTTAAAAGAGTGCTGCTGATAGTTTTTATGCCACCTTTTCCTCAGAGTTGGCACTTTTTGCTTGCAAAGTATAATTAAAAAAATGTTGACGTGCAAACATAACCTATACCTACACAATGTACTTACAATACAATACGTTTATTGCAATATTTACCATCAATACCTTTATTGATTACCTTACAAAGAATCAGAATCAAACGCCTTATTTGATGCTGGCTGATTATTTGTAAATAATCTACAAATAGATTTGCACAGCGCATAGTTAATCTTAATTGTACTGTAACGCTCTGTAAGATTTTTCGAAATGAACACAAAAATTAGAATAGAATAGAATAACATTTATTGCCTATTAAGTATATACATATAAGAAATAAAAATTACAATGACAATTAACAAACATATAACTTAGGCAAAAGGTTTAGGCTTCAGCTGATTACTGTATTTATTTATGAATTACTGTATTTCTTCCCGGGCCGTCGCCATGCGTGGGCAATTGCAGTTTAATTGAAGTAAGAGAGTGGCAACCCTATTTAAGACACGTGTTACAGCCGTTTTATCGTGCCGGAAACCTTACGAGGCTCTCGTCATGGCGAAATTTATTGTTATGTCTTAGTCCCTTTTTATTTCACGTCAAATGGAATGACATACGTACAGTCGACAGCACATCAAGTGTAACACATTGCTACTTACATACATTTACTTATTTATTTATTTATAATAGCATTTGCACCCTTACAGCTAATCACCATCGCGGTACAAATGACAATGCCAGATTCTGCCCCACCATCAACCGCAAGTTGTACAAGATAATGAATAAAAGTAAAAGTTACTCCATTTTATATTAGAATTATTGGTTTAAAATAAAGTTTTGTACAAGTTGCGATTCGAAAAAAACAGCTTAATTAAGAATTCAGAAAATAGTAAGAAATCGAAGCGATTTATTCATTGTTTTTGTTATTCTTCTATAGTTGTTGCGAGAGTAGTAGAAAATGATACTGATTATGATTATGCAATATGAAACCTGTAATAAGTCTCCAACAAAATGATAGGTACAGCTTAAATGGTCACGTAGTTTTGTAGGTGGGGCAAAGCTCCATTGAAATGTGGCAATGTCTTTTAATAATCAATTAACAACACAACATTTAAATCAGATAAATAATTAAGTCAACTAACAACATAAAATATTCAAGTCAATAGGATCACATTCACTCTATCGTACTCTTAGGTATTTCGTCTACATACCGTACATAAGCTCAGGCCTTTATTTCCCGCAGGTGTAGGCAGAGAGCAGTGCGCGAACCGCACGGCGCCCGAGTGGCTCGAGGCCCGGACTGGGAGGAAGGTGATGGATGATGAATTGTGGGCTATTACAGCCCACAATGGGGAGTGCTCGGGCGCCAGTCGGGGCGCGGAAGTATCGCAGTTCCCGTATCCCGGCAACAATGACACGAGCTGGAACACCCCAGGAAGTTTAGTCGGTATTCCGCCCCTTCAGGGCGGCGAGCCCGACATAATCAATACGCTCCCACGGGCGTGGTGGTACACGTAAACGTTTTTTTTACCTGGGACAAAAAGGGGTAGGATTCTTTCTCTTCTCGTGTGATCTATTGACCAAACCTATTGTCAGAGTTATTCAGACTGTCCGTAGGTCTCTGACATGGCCTAACGACTGCTGTCGAGCGGCAGCAACCGGGAGCTTCCGTCTGATACGATCCTGGCACACAACCCTCGCTTCCTTCACATTCATCAATCTCTTCATGCACGCTCGTCGGTTTCTAGTAGACCGCACTTGGCCCTTTTTCAAGACATCGCCAATTTGGTCGCCATACGTCTTCTTCGGTCTAGCTCTACCGACCCTTCTGTCAACTATATTTACTTGCAATAAAAATATACCGATGGGGTAGACGAGTTCTCGAATGGAGGCCACGAATGGGTAAACGTAGTGTGGGACGCCCCCCGAACAGATGGAGGGATGACCTTCGCAAGATGGCTGGCAGGGACTGGATGCAGAGGACCGAGAGTGTTGAGTGGCGTGCTTTGGGAGAGGTCACGTCCAGCAGTGAACTGATACGGGCTACTGCTGATGATGATTGCGGCGGTTGGGGTTTTTTAGGCCAGTTTTGAGTTCAGCGACCCGATCCAGTCAGGTTAGCAGCTTGGCAGACAGACAGGCAGAACAGAAAAGAATAGAACAGCCTAAGCACTATATAATGCACAATAGGAACTCACCCCAGCGGGAAAATCCTTAACACACTCACAGTAGAATATTAGTTAGTAATTAAAATGCGCGCGCAGCTGCCGCGTTGAAGGTTTCATATGAAGTGCGGGGGAAATATCCGATGGCCGTTAAAACCGTTAGACTCGAGTGACGTCATCAGCAATAACATTCGCGAAATCCATCTGTAGGTAAACTGAGAAAATCGCGGTAATCGGACGCAATCGACGCGAGGAGGCGCTGCTCGTCAAGTAACGGAGCTACACTGTTAAAATCGTCCTAACTATCCGCTTTTAGATGATGATTTATGATGATGAAAAATAGGTATATATGATTCTCATTCTGCACAAATTTTGTGAAAATCCAAACTGAAAGTTCCAGCAAGAATCTAGATTTACCTAGATCTAAAATTCACAGGGTGTACAAATAACAACATCTAGCGAGCGTAGCCTGAATGTGCGCTTCGGAGCGTATTAGCGAGCACAAAGGCGGCACGCGTCGTTGGTTAGAGATGCCGCGGATAACTCTTGGATACATCCTGTGCATTTAGGTACATGTTTGTTTTAACTATGTTGCTGCAATATCATCCTTATGCAGTAAGGTTATTTTTTTTTCTCCAAAGGTAAATGATTTTACTTCGAAACCGGTTTAGACGAAGATCATTTTTTTTCAGTTCAAATCGTACCTACTGCAAGTGTTACCATTGATCTATTGTCCATACATTTTGATTTATTTATTTTATTAATGGACTCGACTGTACGTCATTTGCCAATGTCATGTTACAGAAAATTCAATACATTCAATAGTCTTCTATCTTCCTCCAGGGGGGTCGCAGTAGCGTCTTCACCCTGAGTAGCCGCGTCTTCATGTCTTCATCCAGAGGAAACGCCGTAGCGTCGTCACTCTGGACGAAGCAGCTCGACAGTCACGTTCACTCCCGAGCTTGTAGCGGGAACTCTTGATAAAAGCTTGAAACTTCAGATCTTGCATAAATAATTCAATAACTTCACCGTACTGTCATTCGCGAACATTTCCTGATTAATTTAACGTGATATTAAACACAAAATAGTCCCTGTAGACGTTAAAAGGAAAATTATCTAATAATTTCGCAACCGTCGTTTCCCGCCATTTTCAAGAGAACCTACTGCAAGTGTTATCAAGTTGTCACTTTCACTCTAATGATACAGGGTGGCCTCGAATTCATTCGACAAAATTAAGTGGATGGTTAGGCTTGTGACATAGGTACATTAATTTTGCACAGCGTTTAAAAATTAAACAATTTGAGGAAAAACAAAAAAAATATATTTACAATAATTCAACTATCCAAAAAAAAAATTGTGCATCTTTGGAGTTTTTTTTATATTTTAAGGCAGTTATAATTTTTGGCAATGATTTCTTTTACTGAAATTTGTCTTAATGGTGATTATTAATTATTAATTATCAACGTGCTTACTTGCAATAAAGAAATTTGACTTTCACTATCATTTCTAAGGTCATTGTGTGATTTGTGACGTACATAGTTAATTTATTTTTCATTTTTTTTTTATATCATCACTACAACTCCCAATTTCAATTTGTCGAATTCAACCCTGTATATCAGAAAGAAACATCTGTTATGTTCAACTTCTATTGAAAATTCAAACAAAGGAAAACGAGAGTAGCGCACTAAAAAAAACATGCGCTAATCTGGGCTTGGCATGTAAATAGGCTTACTCCATAAGGCCTTGTACATTGTACTTGTGTAAATGTACTCAACGTGCTTACTTGCAATAAAGAAAAGACATTGCCATAGTTCAATGGAGCTTTGCCCCACCTACAAAACTACGAGACCATTTAAGCTGTACCTATCATTTTGTTGGGGACTTATTACAGGTTTCATATTGCATAATCATAATCTGTATCATTTTCTACTACTCTCGCAACTCCTATAGAAGAATAACAAAAACAATGAATAAATCGCTTCGATTTCTTACTATTTTCTGAATTCTTAATTAAGCTGTTTTTTTCGAATCGCAACTTGTACAAAACTCTATTTTAAACCAATAATTTTAGTAAAAAACGGAGATATTTTTACAATTAGTCGTTATCTTGTACAACTAGCGGTTGATGGTGGGGCAGAATCTGGCATTGTCATTTGACTTTGACTTTCCTGAAGGAAGGAATGAGGTGCGATCCATGTGACCAAAGTGGAATAAATCGAGAAAGGTGGTACGAGTATTTTATCTCTGTCCTGAAGTTTGTACGGACCCGCCGGCATTACTTAGCTCAAACAAATGGATTCAAAGGTCCCTCATTTACGAACTTATTGCAAACTTCAGCTTGTTTGTTCCATATGAATAATCGGCGAGACTTGTCACTAATAATCGGGGATCCAATTGCAGTTCGACCTACCTGATTGTTATGTCTATTATTTTTAGTTTTACAGCATAAATAATTTGTTAAAAAAGTATTTTTCATATTATTAAAACTAAAATTTACGAAATAGGTATATTAAAACCTACTTAAAAAAATATTTATAATATCAAATTCAAACTATTTATAGCAGTCGTAAATCACAAATACCATAATAAGTAGGACTTAATAATAATGTTATTACATGAGGTCTTTACGTAATACAACGACCTAACATAGAGAAAAGAGAGTTTTAAGGTTGAGATTTTCTCAAAAAGTACTGGACTTTTTGAAAACTATTTACAATTACGTAGTGTGTAAAACTATCTACATAGGTAGTAGAATTTTTTTAGGATCGGTCAATTAGTTCTTAGGAAAATCTCGACCGTAAAGACCCACTGTATACTTTGCTTTGTTTTCGATTGTACACGGAAAATAAACTAGAGAATAAATGACATTGCCATATTTCAGTGGAGCTTTGCCCCACCTACAAAATTACGAGACCATTGAAGCTGTACCTATCATTTTGTTGGGGACTTATTACAGGTTTTATATAGCATAATCACAATCAGTAGGAGTTGCGAGAGTACCTAGTAGAAAATGATAACAAAAACAATGAATAATTCGCTTCAATTTCACACTATTTTCTGAATTCTTAATTAAGTTGTTTTTTCGACTCGCATGTTGTACAAAACTTTATTTTAAACCAATAATTTTAATAAAAAACGGAGATATTTTTACATTTATTCGTTATCTTGTTCATCATGCGGTTGATGGTAGGGCAGAATCTGGTATTGTCATTTTCAGTCAACATTTCTATCTGACTGGGTCAACAGAGAACAAGCCAATTATAGTTTCGGCTGTCTGTAGCGCGGTTAATATTTGACTGAGTTTTCTCTCCACTTTTATCGATTGCTCTAAAAAACGGTGAAGGAAAATGCACACACTGGTTATCCTTAGTCAAATATAATATTATATCGTATTCTAATTTAATTTAATGGCTTCTCCTCTTATTAAAGTGGAATTTAGCCAAAGTCAAGTTATTTAGAGTATTCATGTAAAAGAAGGGAAATGGGAACCTTGGTCACGTCCCATGTCTTCTTTTAGATTACTATAGTTTATTTATTTATTTTTTAGTTATTATTGGTATTGTTAAATTTAATTATGGTTATTCATGTAAATAACAAATTAAACAAATAATAAAAATCATCCAATCATAAAATTTTACACAATTTTTAATTTTACAAGATTATCTCAAAAACCACTATTGCAAAAATTATTTCACTGTTTGATAGATAAAAGTAAAAACTATATAACTGTAATAGAATTATTAAATTCGGCTCAGTAGTTTTTGAGAAAATCTCAACCTTATTGAGGCCCCCTGCATACTTATCTCTGTCTTCGACTTAGTGTTATTTTAGTTTAATATCTAAACTTTTATTTAATTTATTTAATTTTAGTAAGTACCTTTATTTTTAGCTTGATATTGTAACAGTCAGTTTGTATTTTTAGTTATTTGAATAAACATCTTCAGAATATATGTCTAGCTAAGGATGTTGTATACTTTACCAACTTTACCGTGAATCCATTTAAATAATTCAAAATTACATTTTAATTATTATGCTCTACAGAACTTATTTATATATTTTTTTTGTTAACCTATAAATTGTTCCACTGCTGGGCAAAGGTCTCCCCCCTCCTCTTCCATCCATCCCTGTCCTGAGCCTCTTCCAGCCACCCATCCCTGTATCTAACGATATCGTCTCTACACCTACGCCGAGGTCTGCCCCGACGCCGGTGACCGTCCGATGGCACCCATTCTGTGACAGTCCGCGCCCATCAGTCCGGCTGCATGCGGCACACGTGGCCCGCCCAGTATATTTTTTTTGCTAAGATTAGGCAGTAGGTAGGTAATTATTATGTACTTACTCAACTTTGACTGCTTATAGTGAATTTTCCCATGCTTAAATAAAGTAAGTGAAGGTGCAATTGGGTCCCGTGGTATAACTTATAATCTTATGTAAGCAGGTATAATTTTGGTCATTATTTCTTTTGAGATGAATCGATGTTGTTATTACTTCTTTTTATAGAGATTAAAGGACAAAGTAAGGTTAAAATATTGGAGTAAATAACACGAAATGTGAACTGTAAATTTTTATTTAGTCTAGACTAATATTAGAAGTTTCTATTAAATTCTTTAGATCTAAAGAGCTCGACATTTAAGAAAACTAATAATTGCCGCAAATATTTTCATATTATGTAACATTTAATAGAAAAGGTGATAATGATAAATGAAGATCAAATAGGTAAGTAATAAGTACTTTCGTACAGTCGATAGCACTTCAATCGACCATTGGAATCTAGGAAGCAGTACCAGAGCATTAAGGCCCACACGCTCAACCCAAGAACGTAAAAGTACACGTAATGAAAAGATGATGCATGATAATTTTTTTCTTCCCATGGTCCACCACTAACAAGAAACTTCAAAAATGGACAAGAACTGTCAAAACTGCCTAAAACTGGAAAATCTGTCATAAATTTACACAATCTGTCAAAAATTTAAACAATCTGTCAAAAATTTACACAATCTGTCAAAAATTTACACAATCTGTCAAAAATTTACACAATCTGTCAAAAAAAAATTACACAATCTGTCAAAAATTTACACAATCTGTCAAAAATTTACACAAACTATCAAAAATTTACACAGTCTGTCAAAAATTTACACACTCTGTAAAAAAATAAAACTACCAATAACAGTCAAAATTGTCACAATATGTCAACAACTGACAAGAAACGTCAACAACTGACAATTACTGTCTAAACCTGACAAGAACTGTCAAAAACTGAGGTGGTCTACGGGCTATAATCCGTTTTCTCAATATACCCGTTGTCACTCTCTTGAAGCTTCCAACAACAAATTCAACACGCGTTACATGATTTATGGACCTGTTAGTTACATGTTTCTTGTAAGGTCACATCAAATTTCCTGTCCCATTTCCTGGTGTGAAGCCCAATCTGCCGTAATGCAGTGGTAAAACCCCGTTTGGAAAGAAACAAACAACCCGTTGCATGCGGCCGGACCATTGGCCACAGCTATTTGGCATATACAACGGCCATAGATTAGTTTAATAGAAGAGATATGACATAGCCATTGATTCATGCCTATTGCACTATTCATTATCAACCCGTATCAGTCCACTGCTGGACGTAGGCCTCTCCCAAAGTACGCCAAACCCTACTCTCGGCCCTCTGCATCCAGTCCCTGCCAGTCATCTTGCGAAGGTCATCCCTTCATCTGGTCGGGGGGCGTCCCACACTACGTTTACTCGTTCGTGGCCTCCATTCGAGAACTCGTCTACCCCATCAGTTTTACTGCAAATGAGCCAAAATCTTAGTTTACTACTTATTTTTGATCGATATCTTTTTTCATATTGATATTTCAGCAAATTATCTGGCTGCATTATGTTCCATAAAAGTGCCTAAACCGCACTGGGCCCACTTGGTGAATCATGTCCTCAGCTCCCTCGATGTAAGGGAAGTTATGTGTCTCACAGTGGGGACACTCAAATGACAAGAATTGTAATATCAAACACAGATAAAGGTATGTAAAGTTATTAAGATTAAGATTTTCGCAAAAAGACTGGACTGCGTTTTGAAAGTCCTTTACAATTAGGTACATAGTGCGTAAGTACTCTAAACGAATTATTAGTAAAATAATTTTTACAATCGTTCAAGTAGTTCCTAAGAAAATCTCAACTTTATTGAAGCCCCCTATATATTTTTTGATATTTTCTTGCATATGCGCTATGCGAAACGAAAAAACGATAAATGGAGAAAAATTTTAATCACGACCAGGATATACTTTTCTTTGTTTTTGACTTACAAAGTCAAAAGTTTTAAAATGCTTTCGATAGAATTGTGCCTACGTGTCACATCTACATTCCAATTACAAGGTACACTAATCTGTGTTTTATACTCCAGGCCATTATCGTCGGCTAATGACTCCTCGAAACACTCGCACGCTAAGTAACCCGCCCGGTAATTACACCGCCTGGCGCTGATTTTGTGATTATAACTTTTATAATAAAATCTAGACCCATAGCTTTCTCTACATTTTGAACCAACCAACCCCTAAAAGTGGTCCTACTGCGATAATTGTATTATTCGTAACGGAAACACATCTTCTTTTCTTTTTTCGTGTGGTTTAGTGACCAAACCTATTTGTCACAGTTATTCAGGCCGGCCGTAGACCTCTGACGTGGCCGAGCGACAGCAACCGGGACCAAATGCTTAACGTGCTTTCCGAGGCACGGAGGGGCTCAGATGAAAGTGTCACTAGCGGTCACCCATCCAGGTCCTGACCTCGTCCATAATAAACATTTTGTAAATAGCTTTTTTTAAATAAAATTGATTATATTGGATGATAATATTTTTTTAGATTGGCGGCGCTAGTTGGCTCATGGAAGGCTCTATCGGGTATCACGTGAGTAACGCCGTATTAATAAACAAAACTCAGTTCTCAAGAGTACTGTCAAACTCAACTAACCATCCATTTAATTTTGTCTAATGAATTCAAGGCCAGTCTGTACTAATACACATAAAATATGATGACATCGCTTTATACTTTTTTAGAATTTCTGACGACCATTTTTTAAAAGTTCATAAAGCATTACGAGGAATATAAATAATGGTGTATCTGATATCGGACAATGCAGAGAAGCTTAAAGAGGGCCCCATAAAACCTTAATTCCCCATATAAAAGCCATAAAATCAGAGATAAATAAATCGTAGCTTTCTTTGAAATTAGGTCATCATAACGCAATTTTGTGCGATAAGGGATGCTAAATGAATATCGATACTTTTACAAATCGATCTTTTTAGCAATCTAATCGATCTGTTTATAGAGAATATTTATATTATGTTGTCTGGTAATACTGAATGATAACTTTATATCACATTATCATATTTTTTGATCTAACTTTTATTTCCAAAACCTTACAAACAAATATAGTAAAACTAAACTAACTTACCTACAACAAAAAACCAGAAATTAATTGTTAGTCTTTACAATTTGTTTACTTTATTATGTTGTAGGTACCTACTTAAATATACACTAGTACAGACAACAACATCAATGGTAACACTTGCAGTACGATTTTATATTTTACCACGCAGTTAATAAGAACGGTCCAAAGTGTTACATTTGATCTGCTGTTAGAACCTATGAAAAGTTTGTTAAAAATTGTGTGCAATAATCGAGGCAACAAAGAAGTATTAAGACCGAATAAAGACCGATTTTTGTTTGTTTATAAAAATATCGATTATTTGATCGATACAATAAAAGATCGATCTTTCTACACAAAAATTGGAATCCCTTCGTGGCAGATAACACAAATCCCACTTATCTATAGCATTAGGATTGGCAGCCATTGTTCGAGGCATTGCATTGTAAACAACAATGGTGGACTAACAATAGGTTGCACTTAAGTGTTTTATTTGCTTTCTCTTGCTACGCCTCTCTTAACACAGCAGGAAAACAGGTAATTGAAGAAATTGGCTGAAAGCAGCTTTAAATAACTAGCATTGTGTTTAATAAAGGTTAGAGAGCTCGGTTACAATCATCATCATCAGTCTATTTATATTGCCCCACTGTTCGGGCACAGACCTTCCCTTACATCGAGGGAGCTCGGGCCATGATCCACCACGCGGGCCCAGTGCGGATTGGCGGATTTCACATGCCTTAGATTTCTTCTTCTTCTACGGCATGCAGGTTTCATCACGATGTTTTCCTTCACCGTTTTGAGAGCACTCGGTAAATGTACGTAAGTTTATCCGTCGAAAAAACCTAAGATAACTCATTGGTACATGGCTGCCCTGGCTGGGTATCGAAAAATCTGTTATTTTGTTCGTTCCTTGGATTTATATCGATTTACGTTTTAATAGTGCTAATATACATTTATTTGGGATTTCCTGTGTTTATTTACTGAGCTACAAGCCGCCAGTACACCCGCAGGCGTCCATTACACTTTGAGAACCTATGACGCCGGCGAAGTATTGCAAAAGCTAGATCCTATAGGGTTCTCTTGAAAATGGCGGGAAACGACTATTGCGAAATTATTTGATAATTTTCCTTTTAATGTCTACAGGGGCTATTTTGTGTTTAATATCACGTTAAATTAATCAGAAAATGTTCGCGAATGACAGTACGGTGAAGTTATTGGATTATTTATGCAAGATCTGAAGTTTCAAGCTTTTATCAAGAGTTCCCGCTACAAGCTCGGGAGTGAACGTGACTGTCGAGCTGCTTCGTCCAGAGTGATGACGCTACGGCGTCTCCTCTGGATGAAGACATGAAGATGCAGCTACCCAGGGTGAAGACTCCCCTGGAGGAAGATAGAAGACTATTGAATTTTCTGTGGCATGGCATTGGCAAATGACGAGCTGTCGAGTCCATTAATAAAATAAATAAAGCTAGATCCTATAGGTGTGTGCGATTTAGTTCGCGACAATCAACTTGTCAGTTGTTAGTTTAGAGCAAACTCGATGCCTTCCCGATCGTCGTATTGGGAAAATAAAGTTAGCTCATGAAGCTATATCCGCTGCCATTCTTCAAACTTTTATTTCCTTTTAAGTTTTTCTCCGATCTTTACCGTGCCAGGGAACCGGAGACGAAAATAACAATCTAAAATTGGCTATTGCGAGTTTCTTGTTTCGTTTTCCTTTCGGCTTTTCCTGTTACTTAGGTACCTAATACGAAGATGAGTTTGTTTTAAAATGAAATGTAACGTCAAGTCGTATTAATAAACGCGATTTAATTGGTTGAAGAAACGGACAACTGTAGGTATGTTCTGATATCGGACAATGCAGAGAAGCTTAAAGAGGGCCCATAAAACCTTAATTCCCCATATAAAAGCCATAAAATCAGAGATAAATAAATCGTAGCTTTCTTTGAAATTAGGTCATCATAACGCAATTTTGTGCGATAAGGGATGCTAAATGAATATCGATATTTTTACAAATCGATCTTTTTAGCAATCTAATCGAATTTTTTATAGACAATATTTATATTATCTTGTCTGGTAATACTGAATGATAACTTTATATCAGTTTTTCTCCGATCTTTACCGTGCCAGGGAACCGGAGACGAAAATAACAATCTAAAATTGGCTATTGCGACTTTCTTGTTTCATTTTCCTTTCGGCTTTTCCTATTACTTAGCTAATACGAAGATGAGTTTGTTTTAAAATGAAATGTAACGTCAAGTCGTATTAATAAACGCGATTTAATTGGTTGAAGAAACGGACAACTGTAGGTATGTTCTGTACCGTTCAAATAGGTACTTGCATCATTATGACGATCTAATTCGATGGATCAGCAGTAAGAAAACAAACGTATATAATTTTCTTTATTTAGGGCATTCCATGAGCCAACTAGCGCCGCCGATCTTAAAAAAATAATATATTCCAATATAATCAATTTTATTAAAATGTTTTCATTAAAATGCTTATTTATAACGTTATTCAATTTCGGTAAGTTGTAGTTCGCATAATTGCGAATTAAACGGCCGTTTTTGGCACATTTGTGAAGTACAACTTAGCTTGTCGCAATTATGCCATGTATTGTGTATTGAAAAATAGTATTCATTCTAATAAACATTTTGTAAATAGCTTTTTCAATAAAATTGATTAAATTGGAAGATATAATTTTTTCAAGATTGGCGGCACTAGTTGGCTCATGGAAGGCCCTTAATAATTCTCCTGTAACTACATATTATTCTGTGTTTGCACGATGCACTTTACTACGATTTTTTATTTTAATTTTACTCGAATATTTTGCTTGAAAATGTCTCCAATAAAATGAACTAAGTGTAAAACTATTTGCTGGTCACGGGACGTGGCATTTTGTTTATCAACTAGTTAGAAACTCAAAACTATGTCTAACTTTGACCGGAACGCGACAATGTCCCCTGATATTGAAAATTTAAGCGTCAGTTCATTGTTGGTACAGCTAACAGCAGAACAAGTGTAACACTTTGGACTTTGGACCGTTCTTATTATCTGCGTCGTAGGATTTAAAGTTTGAGTTTCTTGCATGTAAGTTTGAGTTTTTTGCATTTTAATACAAATATGCGAGAAATTGCGATATAAACGGCCATATGTTTTGATTGCGTTGACGTAGACGTTTGATTTTTTCACGGCTGCATGAGGTTGCAGACTTTAAGTATTTGATATTAATTTTAACTTGATACGTCCGCGCGTTTCTGAGATATAGGTCATGACAGACGGACGACAAAGTGATCCTATAAGGGTTCCTTTTTCCTTTTGCGGCACGGAACCTTTAAAACGGTGAAGATGAAAGAAATACCAGAAGGAAACGAGGTTCCTGTATACTTTTCTCTTTCTTCTACAGTACAAAAGAAACGTAGTACAATCTGTCATTGTCTCGAATTAAGGCGAGCTGAACTTTCAAGTTGTAAGTGCAATCCTAAAGGCTTGTAGTAGTTCGTGACTGGGAACTTGAGTGGATGGAAGGCGGAATTGTTGGCCGGAACAAGGCTCTAATGCCGGGATTAGAAGGCGTTGTAAGACTTAGAAATGAGTTAGTGGTTACGTCGGTCTCATAGCATTGTTAATAGGCATACGAAGAGAGATCAGAGCTCTTTAGCCAAAAAATGGCGCAATTTCTTTAGTCGATATTCGTATTCGGGGTGCGAGAGATTTCTGGAACGCATGCCATAGGGCCCGCATTCGGGGAAGTTTTTCATTAGTCGAGGCCTGCATGCGGGGTGTGGCGGAGAAACACACAATAAACTAAAAGAATAAGAAATCTACTAAAATCTACCACCTTTTTTTTACTAGGCACTGTTACAAATTCCTCAAAATCTACCAAAAGACTAGAAATGTACTAAGTATGGTCAAGCTGTCTTCGACTCTCGACCCGCACAGGCGGTGTAACGAACGCGTAACTTTCATTGGTCGTTATCTCGCCTGCGGGGAGTCCCCGTATGCTGTATATCGACCGAGATATCGACTAATGAAATTGTGCCATAAAACATATGCAAGGCTTAAAATCAAAGTCAAATCTCTTTATTGCAAGTAAGTATGTTGTGTACATTTTTGCACGTCAACATATTATTTGAATTTACATTTACAAGGAAAAGGTGCCAACGCTGAGGAGAAAGAGTGACAAAACATCTCAGCAGCACATCATTTAAGCTGTACCTATCATTTTGTTGGGGACTTGTTGCAGGTTTCATATTGCATAATGATAATCAGTATCATTTTCTACCACTCTCACAACTCCTATAGAATAATAACAAAAACAATGAATAATTCGCTTCGATTTCTTACTATTTTCTGAATTCTTAATTAAGCTGTTTTTTTCGACTCGCAACTTGTACATAACTTCAATTTAAACCAATAATTTTAATAAAAAAACGGAGATCCTTTTACATTTATTCGTTAACTTGTACAACTTGCGGTTGATGGTGGGGCAGAATCTGGCATTGTCATTTATTTAAATAAAAAGTATTTTATGTAAGACCTATTTCGCACGGACACAGACAAAGACACAAAACACAGAGAAAGGTGTACAGGAGAGTTTTTAAGGTTGAGATTATCTCAAAAACTACTTGACCTATTGCAAAAATTCTTTCACTGTTAGATAGATAAAAGTGAAAACTATGTAACTGTAAAATTATTAAATTCGGTCCAGTAGTTTTTGAGAAAATCTCAACCTTATTGAGGCCTCCTGTATACTCTGTCTTCGACTGTACGTACCTATTCCTAGTTAACCGTGAGAACTAGCCAGTTAATTATAATTACTTTCGTTAATTTCCCTTGGTATTGTGTTGGTGTTATTTTCAAGTAGGCAGTGCGGATTACTGCGGTCTGAGAGCCTTTGTTCATAGTCTCTTTGTTGTGACGTCAGCTGTATTCAAAAGGCATTATGGCGCACCTCCTTTATGAATTTCAGCGATTTTTAATGGTACTTTCGGTTTTTACCCGTTGTTTTTAATTGTAAGTGTAATTAACGGTGTTTTGTGAATGCTTCTTTCACATTTCTTCTAAAATTTTCGGAATTTTTTTCGACTTTTCCGTATGTAGGTAAATACGCTCCATCGTACATCCAGTGTCACACACGGGCACTCTATGCGATGGTAATATGGCATAGGTTGCAATAGTATTTTCAGTTCATATGCTGTCGACTGCATGTTACATTACAACAAAATAATATATTATATATCAGTCTCATGATCGAAACAAATTTAACGACACCTTAATATGCACCAATGACCAATCAGATAACTTAACTTTTACCAATCAGATAACTTAACTTTTACCAATAATATAACTTAACTTTTACCAATCAGATAACTTAACTTTTACCAATCAGATAACTTAACTTTTACCAATGAGATAACTTAACTTTTACCAATCAGTTAACTTATATCGATTAAAGATCACAGCCAGAGATAGATGTCAATTATGTTAAGTACCTAGTCTCTGGTAGCGATTCTGGTTTATATTTTTTTACTTTTAACTATATTTGACTTGATTAAATAGCTGGTTTATTAATTTAACATGTTCCAAATTTAGTTTAAATTGATAAATGGAATTCAGAATCGCTTAGAAGTCAATGTGTCCTCCAGTATAGATAAATGAAGTAAATTACGAAACGTAGCTTATTAAATGCTAATATAGACACAAGTAAGCTTATAAGCCTCCAATTTCCAAACCAAATGCAGTTAATTATGGACTCGATTCGCCGAAAATTGGCATCACTGAAGTTGGTTCATAAGCACCAATTAGCAATATCAACAGCATATTTAGAATAGATATTTCAAAATATATACAATATTCACGCATATAAAGGAAATGGGTATTATTTTTGAAGAGGTTACTGCTAACCAGATTCAGATTGATATCTTTTTTATTGCAAGGAATTTGTATTTTGCACGTCTACATTTTCTTTTAGAATTTCCATCACTTTGCAAGTAAAAGATGAGGTATAAACATTGATCTCCTATAAGGGTTATAAGAGATCAATGGGTAAGTATAAATGATAAATGGGGAAAAAATTACAACCGGGATTCGAACCAGCGACCTCGCCATTCGGTGGCACGCTCTATTCCAACAGAGCCACCGTGATATCGTACCAGACCGTGAATTTTTGAAAAAAAAATGTAATTTCATTAATTGTATATGCAAGAAAATATCAAAACATAAGGTATAAAAGTGGCAATAACCTTTCAAGTACCTAGCACATCTTTTAAAATAATAAGAATTACTTTGCCCTGGTATCTCAATACTCAATATTTATTGCATTCCAGAAGTTTTATTAAATACCTTATTTTGAAAGCGTTGTATCATCAAAATATTGCTTTGTCTGATACGGTGGAATCCAGATAAAGGATGAAAAGACATTGGCGCATTTCAATGGAGCTTTGCCCCACCTACAAAACTACGTGACCATTTAAGCTGTACCTATCATTTTGTTGGGGACTTATTACAGGTTTTATATTGCATAATCATAATCAGTATCATTATCTACTACTCTCGCAACTCCTATAGAAGAACAACAAAAATAATGAATAATTCGCTTCGGTTTCTTACTATTTTCTGAATTCTTAAGTAAGCTGTTTTTTCGACTCCCAACTTGTACATAACTTTAATTTAAACCAATAATTTTAATAAAAAACTGAGTTACTTTTACATTTATTCGTTATCTTGTACAACTTGCGGTTGATGGTGTGGCAGAATCTGGCATTGTCATTTGTGATTTTCTGAAAAAGTACTTGTCTGATATTTGAAAATTCTTTACAATTACATAGCGTGACTCTAAACTATCTAACTAGTAAAACAATTTGTACAATAAGTAGGTCAAGTAGTTCTTGAGATAATCTCAACCTTAAAAACTCTCCTGTACTGTACACCTTTCTTTGTCTTCAACCGTACTTAGTTCTAGTTTGCCTTCTAGATTTATATTAATAACTAGAACTGGTAAATAGCATATATTGTGTACTTAATGCAAGCCAAGCGGTACCTACTTATACCTTTCTCATCGGAACTGGTGATTGATTATTATACCGACAATTACATGCAACTTTATGAAACCAAATATGACTAAAAAGAGACCGTGTGTTTCAACTCGGAGCCAGCTGGAAAATGAGGGTAGATTCTATTTCAAATTTAAATTTCCCAACCCTTCACGAGGGCGTGAATCGCCGCAAGTATGCCGAGAGTTCGTTGGTATTTATTTGCGGAAATATTCGCCGCCATTTTGGAGAAGCGGCCATTTTGTTTATGATATGTTGGCGGGAAATTAATTTGTAGTGGAATCTTCCGGGTTTCCGCTAACGTGGTTTATAGAGATAGCTTGGCGAATGTAACAGTGGTTTGCGATGTGGTTTAGTTTAGACAATAAAAAAGGCTTTTAGTTTAGTTAGTTAACGTGATTAAGTACATCCAGGTCGTAGCTATGGTTGGCATTTCTGTGTTAGATAGAATAAGAAACGAGTATATTCGCCAGAAGACAAAGGTGCTCATAGAATCAGTAAACTGAAGTGACAGTATGCTGGTCACATCTGTCGTAGAACCGATAACCGATAGGGTAGACGAGTTCTCGAATGGAGACCACGAACGGGTAAACGTAGCAAGATAGAAGGCTGGCAGAGACTGTATGTAGATGGCCGAGAGTAGGGTTGAGTGGCGTACTTAGGGAGAGGCCAACGTCCAGCAGAGGACTGATACGGGCTGATGATGATGATGGCGAATATAACAGTGGTTTGTGATGTGGTTTGTTTTAGACAATAAAAAAGGTTTTTAGTTCAGTTAACGTGATTAAGTACATCCAGGGCGTAGTCTCTAAGAATTTCAGTCCTTATTTTAAATTATCAGATCTCATCCTAATTGATTAAACATTCCGACAATACAGAAGTATCGTCAAATCAAGAACCAAAGGCATATTATGTTGGCTTTATTATGTATATCACGAAGGCCACGAAGACCCGGCTCGTCATATTATTAGTGTTCCCGATTTTCCTTTACGCCGCGGAGACGTGGACCCTGCATGAAAGCGAGCAAAAGAGGATAGACGCCCTCGAAATGTGGTGCTGGAGAAGAATGCTTGGAATATCATGGACTGAATTTCGTACAAATGCATCCATACTACAAGAATTGGGCATCAAGCAGCGTCTATCCTCTGTAGTTCAGGCTCGCATTCTGACTTTCTTTGGGCACGTGTCTCGGCGTGGAGTTGAATCGACTGAGACTGGTGGTTCAGGGCAAGGTTGACGGTACCCGAGCGCGCGGCAGGTCCAGATTAGGGCAGCCGTGGCCGATCCCTTGCACGTCTGCACCAGGAGACGTCAGAGACGAGTGGCGACGTGTTGTGAGGCAGGGCACTGCGACTGAAAGAACGACCACGACCACTGTGCCAAGAGTACGACAAAGAAGAAGAAGATATTCGGTTGTCATAGGGGTCGGATTGTTTAGTTAGATCGATAAACAAATTGGCGACGATAACCAACCAATAAACTCTTATGCTAGTCTGTAATTTTTCATAAAAACTATATATCTTCGAAAAATATGTTTGTTTATTCTTCATAAAATCCACTGTTGATGTTCCCGCAGCGGTTCCGTACACTTAACAATATTGCCGAGTCCCAGCCACATGTCATGGACGAAGATTTGTGGCGATCGCAATAGGGGGCGAAGAATAATTTGCATAAAACCGCGCCGGCCCGCGCCTCTACCACGGTTCAATCACGTTTTGGTATCGTAATTGTAATAAATGTAGGCTTATATTCATACTCATTTATAAGGGCTATTTCGGCCTATGGAACACTTGGTTACGTCACTTTTTTTAAAGAACTAAATGATCTTTTTACATAATAAAACCTATAAGTCGTTCCACTGATGGGCAAAGGTCTCCCCGGTCTTTTAAGGTAATGTCTACTTTATCAGCTTTCAGAAAAGTATTATTTCAATGCTCAGAGTAGAGCAGTTTTTGAACACCATTTTTTTTGTGAACAATTCAGAAAATTCCTAAATAAAATTAAAACTACCATAACTCAGAAACCACTCATTTTCGACCCCTCGTTAACCTTGTTAACGTTAAAAACCACCTCTAGTAAGTTTCAAGGAATGTATCGAATTTCCAATCAACCTGTAGGTGTCTATATAAGCGATGGTGACTATTTACTATGTACTTTGTCCCATATTATAAAAACGTACTGAGAAATGGTTAGTCGCGGGGACAGTTGACTATAGAGATCTTTGTATTGTGTTGTATTGTCAACGCCGGTAAATCCCGGGAACTCATGACCACCATAAGAGGAGAAGAGTGGGCTATCTCGGCCACGTGCTGAGACACGAGAGCTACCAACTCCTCCAACTCATAATGATGGGCAAGATCGAGGGGAAGAGGCGAGTTGGCTGAAGGAAGAAATCGTGGCTCCGCAATATAAGGGAGTGGACAGCTATAGCCAGCGTCGAAGAGCTTTACCGACTGGCTCAAGACAGGGAGATATGCGGAGCTGACGGCCAGCCTTCATTAGTGGAGAGGCACTGCAAGAAGAAGTATTGTTAACAACTGTTGACACGATTACGAGCCATGTCTGTCTGTTCCCGACACACGCCTGCATTTTGGAATTGTTTCCGGACAATTAGGCTGAGTTATGCGAAAATATACGAGCTGTAAATGTTTGTAGAAATCAATGGTTTCACGGTACCTGAATAAAAAAGGAGGTACTTAGACTAATTAGGACAAAGACCGAATCTGGGTCTCTTCGCCTCCGAAATGAGAACTATTCGTGCTGCTTTCACACCGAGTTTTCCATTTATATATAAAATCTTCATTATTATATATAAACGGATATCACTCACTTAGATTGTTGAAGTCGGCAATTAGACCGACAGTTTCGACCGATTTCGACGGTCTTTTTCAAGGTGAGCGCGCCACGCCCGCGTCGCCGGTGACGTTTCTTCGCGCACTGCGGATCAGCGCCCTCTGGGCGCGTTCCGACATAACTTGTCCCGCCGACGACGGTGCGTTTGATGGCTGTAGCTGGATTCGTTGATCGATCTCACCGCGCGCACCCAGCTTGAAAAAGACTGTCGAAATCGTTCGAAACTGTCGGTCTAATTGGCGACTTCAACAATCTAAGTGAGTGATATCCGTTTATATAATAATTTGTAGTAATGGTTCACTATAGTTTTAATTCTAAAATCTTCATTATTCTGACTGTTTAAAGCTTTTACAGCTTAAACCATCACTTCGAGGGATTAAAAGCGGGATTGCACTCCGATGTTTTAATGCAACTTTTGTTGCTTACCTACCTTGTATCTAAGTAACCATGAGGAAAAAATATTTCGCCGCGCTCTCTGTGGAGACTTGGAGAGAGTATAAATTTATTTATTTATTTTATTAATGGACTCGACAGTACGTCATTTGCCAATGTCATGTTACAGAAAATTCAATATATCATAGTCTTCTATGTTCCTCCAGAGGAGTCGCCGTAGCGTCTTCACTCTGGACGAAGCAGCTCGACAGTCACGTTCACTCCCGAGCTTTTAGCGGAAAGCTTGAAACTTCAGATCTTGCACAAATTATCTAATAAATTTGTTCGATCTCCATGGTTTTATACGAGGAGTATATATTTTCTTTTGGACAGTAAGCAGATTTGTGTCAGGGACGTTTACAACAATTGTTTTCTGTTTCTCTCTATTCTATATTTTAATATACATTTGGGAAAAACTATAGCCTTATAATTGTATAGGCACTCGCAGATTTAACAAAATTCACCATACTGTCATTCGCCAACATTTTCTGTTTAATTTAACGTGACATTAAACAAGAAATAACCACTGTAGACATTAAAATATTTTTTTTTTTAAATATTTTTGCAACCGTCGTTTCCCGCCATTTTCAAAAGTCAATGTAAATATAGCTTACTCTATAAATCTTTCCTGGTTTCATGTAAGTAACAGAGTGATGAAACGACTTCCTGCGAGGTCTGATACAGACAAACTAACATTAGTTAGAGAGGTAAGCCTATAAAGCATGTTGTCAAATAAAACACGCGAAGGCGTGGGGTATGGGGATTTGTGGACAGCCTGTATAGTGATAATGTAGATTTATTTTTTCAACACGGACAGTTTTTGATAGGGAAACTTTTTGGTTGAAGTTTCTTTGGACAACCATTTCCCTGCAAAGTGGTTTAAACTGGTTTAAACATGACATGAGCCAACTCGGTGGCTCAGTGGTTGGGTCATTGGACTTGCAATATGGAGGACCCAGGTTCGATTCCCAGCCAGGACAACCATGTACCAATGAGTTATCCTCGGTTTTTTCGACGGAAAAACTTACGTACATTTACCGAGTGCTCTCTAAACGGTGACGGAAAACATCGTGATGAAACCTGCATGCCGTAGAAGAAAAAATCTAAGGCATGTGAATTCCGCCAATCCGCACTGGTTTCAGTTTTACATCACTACAGGTAATTAGACGATCATATTTGCTTACAAAATAAGACACTTGATTTGCTGCAGTATACAATAATATATTGTAATAATGATATATTGTAGGTATATTGGAAAATAATATTTCTCGTAATAAAGATTTTGTACATAGCTTTTATAATAAAATTGGTTCTATTAGAACATATGCTAGACCCTATACCGACTATTTAGCGTAATAAATACAAAATCGTTGAAGGCACTTTTAAGCGCGGATTCTCCGCAATCCGACACTTGGAATTAAGACCTGCAAGGCTTACAAGAGCCTCTTAAAGGTTCTTTAGCTAAGGTAGAGCTTTATGGCACTCTTAACGACTTGAATAGGGTAAAAAATGGAGGTTGGACCACAGACTAAGTGTAATAAAACAACTTGAATGTTGGGACAAGCTTTAATCCAACACAGGCAAAAATACGGTCTCTAGAATTGAGATTTTCTCAAAAACTATTTGACCGATTGTAACTAAACTAGATTAGTTAGATACAGGGATGGGTGGCTGGAAGAGGCTCAGGACAGGGATGGATGGAAGAGGAGGGGGGAGACCTTTGCCCAGCAGTGGGACAATTTATAGGTTAACAAAAAAAAATAGATTGAGAGACTAACTTAACTTTGCCATTATTTTTTATTTCTAGTTTTTATTTGTATAAACGACAAAATATTATATTAAAGAAAGACATTCTTTAATATAATATTTTGTCGTTTAAAATAAAGACTTAAGACTTTGTCATTATCAAAATTTTATATTCACACATCAACATACTCCTGATTAGTTGATCATCTGCAAATATAAGTTAGTAATAACAGAATATATTTGTAGGGACGTAATTTCAAATTTACAGCTTTAGGATTTTTTCCTTTGCTTTGCTTGTGCTGTAAGACCTAGATTCTTGATAAATTTCATGATTTTAGGTCAACGGGAAGTACCCGGTTTTTAGTTTTTTTTTGCGTTTTCATACAAATATGCGCTAAAATTCAACATGTACGGCCATATGTTTTGATTGCGTTAACGTAGAAGGTTGATTTTTTTACGGCTGCATGAGGTTGAAGACCTTAGTATTTGGTATTAATTTCAACTTAATCCGTCCACACGTTTCTGAGATATAGGTCTTGACAGACAGAAAGACAGACGGACAACAAAGTGATCCTATAAGGGTTCCTTTTTTCCTTTTGAGGCACGGAACCCTTAAAAAATGTGCAAACTGTATATGGGATTATGACACAGTTTGAATACAGCTCACTCTTACAAATGACAATGCCAGATTCTGCCCCACCATCAACCGCAAGTTGTACAAGATAACGAATAAATGTAGAAACATCTCCGTTTTTTAATAATTTTTTTGGTTTAAAATAAAGTTTTGTACAAGTTGCTAGTCGAAAAAACAGCTTAATTAAGAATTGAGAAAATAGTATGAAATCGAAGCGATTTATTCATTGTTTTTGTTATTCTTCTATAGGAGTTGCGAGAGTACCTAGTAGAAAATGATACTGATTATGATTATGCAATACGAAACCTGTAATAAGTCCCCAACAAAATGATAGGTACAGCTTAAATGGTCACGTAGTTTTGTAGGTGGGGCAAAGCTCCATTGAAATGTGGCAATGTCTTTTAAAAAAGAGAATTTTACGTTTGTAAGAGCCAGCTAACGCTAAGCTCAAATTCAAAATTATCTGTGAATCTTGGCCTCAAGGTAATGTTCGTCCCTTATCTCATTACTAATTCAATCAAGACCGGTGATAAATTATTAGTCTGTGATGGAATAACAAATTGGACGGAACGATGTTTTCACGAGGCAAATTGACGCTTTGTTTTCGCTAATTTACCGGATATAGGGATGTTAACAAATATTGAAAATTTAATAGTTGTTATTAATCAGAATATATTTTTTTTTGTTAACCTATAAATTGTCCCACTGCTGGGCAAAGGTCTCCCCCCTCCTCTTCCATCCATCCCTGTCCTGAGCCTCTTCCAGCCACCCATCCCTGTATCTAACGATATCGTCTCTCCACCTACGCCGAGGTCTGCCACGACGCCGAGAATATAAATACAAACGAATAATAAAATGACCAAAAACTAACATTAAATAACTAAAAACTAAAACTACCTAAGTATAAATAAACTAACTATAAATAAAATATGTCCTCTAGGAGAGCGGGAGTCACGGTGCCCAGAAGGCTGGCAGCATTCCCTCTCTGAATTGCCAACGCAATACGTTGGCAGAGGTAGCCAGCCCTCTGGGCTAATATTGAAAATTAAGTTAACATCATTAATTATACAAATTGAACATAAATTGAAGGTATGTGGTAACATAATTGAAATCAATTAAAACTGGTCGCGCCAAACCTGTCGTAAACCTTCGTTCGGGATTTCAATCAACCCTATACAGGGTGTAACGTAAATGATGTATGAAGCCGAAGGGAGGGTGTTCAGTATCGGTACCTGAACAACTTTTCGATTTTCGCAAATTAATTTTTTGACTTTTCATACATTTCGTACCGGTCAGCTGATCGATTTGTATGAGACATTAATTTGTTTTTATTTTTTATTCGAAAAGTCGTAGAACAAAAGTTGTTCAGTTACCGATACTGAACACCCTCCCTTCGGCTTCATATGCCATTTACGTTACACCCTGTATATGATCAGCGGAAAGACGGGACGTCGGGAACGCGGGAGACGAGAGACTTGAGAGGAGCACAAAGTGTAAGGAATTCGCAGAATACCTGGTCAAATCCACGCAGAGCTCTCAGAAACCGCTGCAACCCTGAACTCCTTCAGCACCACCTTCGCCCGGGCCCGGGACACCACAATAAACCGTCTTCACTGGCGAACGGAAGCCACGAGAGCCCAACGCGCCACTCGATTAATGCCAGACCTCAACGTTAATTCGCCAAAGCCTAGGCCGTAATAGATCACGATCACAATTAAATCGGAGTCAGTATAATTATCAGTTCAAATAAAATACTTGCAGTTTTTTGATTCCAAATTCCTGTAGGAATCAGTATAATGCAGTTTGTCTTTTTCATTAGCAAATATCAATTTCATGCATTTTTCTCATAGTTGGTAAAAAGAAGACTATTTGTTACGTTTATGAAGGATTTATCTGTTCTTTAGAAGGTAGTCGACTTAGTACCAACTTGACGTGTGGTGAAATGGTCATATCACTATTGTAGAACCAACACCCATGGCACGGACAAGCTGTTTGTGTGGGATGCATCATCATCAACCCATCACCAATCCACTGCTGGACGTAAGCCCTCCCAAGACGTGACGTTCTATCCGATTTTCGACTTTACATTCAGTTCCTGTCAGCCACGTTGGGCAGAACATGAGGTATTCACTCTTCATATATTTTTTATATATTTTCTTGCATATGCGCTATGCGAAACGAATGTAGATGTCGCTACCGTCCCTAAGACGAGATTATGGAGACAAAATTCACGAGCTGGGTACGATATCACGGTGGCTCTGTTGGAATAGAGCGTGCCACGGAATGGCGAGGTTCCTGGTTCGAATCCCGGTCGTGATTAAAAAATTTCTTCATTTATCATTTAGATTTTCGTTTCGCATAGCGCATATGCAGAAAATATCAAAACATGAAATAGGATCGCGTCATCAATTAAAAACATGATTTCTAACTGCAATGTTAGACGTGAATTTGAGTAATTGCACAATTACTGGAAAAAGATGTCGCTACAGTCCCTAAGACGAGAATATGGAGACAAAAATCACGAGCTGGGTACGATATCACGGTGGCTCTGTTGGAATAGAGCGTGCCACGGAATGAAGAGGTACCTGGTTCGAATCCCGGTCGTGATGAAATTTTTACTCCATTTATTATTTAGACCTTCATATATTTCTTTAATACATGCCCATTATTATGCTAAGATTGTTACCGCTATTTTGAACAAACCTAAAAGACCTTCCTACCCTTCGTAGTAAGCAAACAATCCGTCTGTTCAATACTCACTCAACGCTCCCATCTAAATCTTATTAAAATTAATACCTTTGCAATCGCTTCCTACTAAACTTTTCCATTATACACTTTGATCAAAGTAACTACAGGATTGAAATTTGTAGATTTTAGAGTTTTATTGTGTGTTTATCAAGTTGCATAGTTTTAACTCTTATCTATCAAACAGTGAAAGAACTTTTGCAATAAGTCAAGTAGTTAGTGTCATGTTATAGTATATCGATATAGTCTTCTATCTTCCTCCAGAGGAGTCGCCGTAGCATCGTCACTCCTGGAAGCAGCTCGACAGTCACATTCACTCCCGAGCTCGTAGGAACTCTTGATAAAAGCTTGAAACTTCAGATCTTGCACAAATTATCCAATAAATTCACCATTCGCGATTTTTGTTTGATTAATTTAACGTGATATTAAACACAAACATCTGTAGACATTAAAATAAAAATTATCAAATGATTTTACAACCATCGTTTGCCGCCATTTCCAAAAGGATAATAGAAATAGCGGTGGGTTCTATATATAATTTCTATTTCAACTAATTAGTAAACAAGCCTCATAGAGTTGAGAATAAGTTGAATAACTTCAAAGCCTTTACAAGGGCCAGCCCCCTTACCTTGAAGTCTTATAGCAGTATTACTTCCATAATACTTTGTTACTTCGTATAATGACGACCTTAAAGTAAGCTCATTAAGGTCGTCATTGTATGTATTTAATGTATAAAACATTAGTCGACGTTTAGGCAATTTTAGTCCACCACAAACTAGGGTTACCAAATCTATTTTTAGAACGGGAATTTTGCTATTTGCTATAACATCCGAAACTTACAGAGGCATCTACTCTGTTTTTCGCCCTGTAAAACTAGATGGAATTAATTTTCAAAGTAGTTTTACGTGTGAAGCGCATAGGTACATGATAATTTCTAATTATTTCGTGATAGAACTTCAAATGACATTGCCACATTTCAATTTTTCTATTTTTCACTGAAATAAACAGTTTGAATTTTTTTTTTAATGGAGCTTTGCCCCACCTATTAAACTACGAGGCCATTGAAGCGGTACCTATCATTTTGTTGGGGACTTATTACAGGTTTTATATAGCATAATCACAATCAGTAGGAGTTGCGAGAGTAGTAGAAAATGACAACAAAAACGCTTCTATTTCAAACTATTTTCTGAATTCTTAATTAAGCTGTTTCGCAACTTGTACAGAACTTTATTTTAAACCAATAATTTTAATAAAAATCGGAGATATTTTTACATTTATTCGTTATCTTGTTCATCATGCGGTTGATGGTGGGACAGAATCTGGCATTATTTACGGTTTTCGGATTTTTTCCTTTTTTACTTGTGGTATAAGTTTCTTGCCAAACAATTCTAGGTCAACGGGAAGTACCCCGTTTAGATTTTTTGGCATTTTCATACAAATATGCGAGAAAATGCGACATCTTTTGATTTCGTTGACGTAAAAGGTTGACTTTTTCACGGCAGCATGAGGTTGCAGACTTGAGTATGTGGTAATAATTTCAACTTGATCCGTTCACGCGTTTCTGAGATATAGGTCTTGACAGGCGGACGGACAGACAGACAGACGGACAACAAAGTGATCTTATAAGGGTTCCTTTTTTTTCTTGAGTTTCGGAACCCTAAAAATGACTATGCCAGATTCTGCCCCACAATCAACCGCAAGTTGTACAAGATAACGAATAAATGTAAAAATATCGCCGCTTTTTATTAAAATTAATGGTTTAAAATAAAGTTTTGTACAAGTTGCGATTCGAAAAAAAACAGCTTAATTAAGAATTCAGATAATAGTAAGAAATCGAAGCGATTTATTCATTGTTTTTGTTATTCTTCTATAGGAGTTGCGAGAGTAGTAGAAAATTATACTGATTATGATTATGCAATATGAAACCTGTAATAAGTCCCCAACAAAATGATAGGTACAGCTTAAATGGACATGTAGTTTTGTAGGTGCAAAGCTCCATGGAAATGTCTTATAAACAAACAAAAGCAGCCGAGTAAAAAATAGTTTTAACGGATGGTAACCCTACCCTAATCATAGGCCCGTGGTCCGTCAATATTTTACTTCCCCTAGAAGCGAGCGATTCAGCACCGTTCGAGAGCTGGGCAAGCAATGCCGGGGCGCAAATATTAGCTCACGAGAGTCGATGCACATCATAAGGGTATTACGTATTTATGATGCTCCACGTAAATATACTAGCAGCCTTATTAGCCGTCGTTAAAATATCGTTAATCAATTTATTAGGAGAAAAAAACGAAGCTTTTTGATAGGCTTATATATCCTCTGAGCAAACCGTTCTAATAGTAAAACGACCTCTTAAGAAGCCCGTCCCAATAGCATAATATATACCTACAGGTGTTTGGAAATTCGATACATTCCTTGAAAGGGGTGATACTAGAGGTGGTTTGCAACAAATTAGGCCCCATTAACGAGGGGTCGAAAATGAATGGATTCTGAGTTTCGGTAGTTATAATTTTTTTAAGGAATTTTCAGGGTAGTTCACAAAAAAAATTGATGTTCAAAAAAACATTGAAATAATACTTTTCTGATAGCTGATAAAGTAGAGATTAGGTACCTTAAAATGCATGCCTAAAATTCTCATTAACTCAAAAATAATCACGAGGTTTGAATATTTTTTTCGACCCCTCGTTAATAGGGCCTAATTTGTTGTAAACCACCTCTAGTATCATCCCTTTCAAGGAATGTATCGAATTTCCAATCACCCTGTATAGATACCTGATTAAATGTAATGTAATATAGTTCAAAAGCCTGTATAACTATTTTTTTTACCTCAGAGTTCTCAGACCTTCAATCTATTTTGAAAAGTCAACGTACTTACTAGTTAATTTATGTATAAAAAAAATTGTCAACTACCTCCCGTATTCAGTCCTTTTTCAAGGTATTCGAAAGCAAAGAAAGCATTAAATGTTTACTTACAGATTTAATTACTAAGACTTAAGCAGTCGAGTTTCGGAGCGGATAACTCGCCGTTATCTCGGTCCAGAATTCATGGCTTCCTGGTACAAGGGTTGTAAGAAGGTTACGATAATGGAGGAGGCATTCATCATCATCAGTCAATTTATATTGCTCCACTGCTCGGGCACAGACCTTCCCTTACATCGAGGGAGCTGGAGCCATGATCACGCGGTCCCAGTGCGGATTGGCGGATTTCACATGCATTATAATTTTTTTCTTCTTATTCTACGGCTTGAAGGTTTCATCACGATGTTTTCCTTCACCGTTTGAGAGCACTCGGTAAATTCCTATTATCTGTAGTTATAGGAAGTATACAGCATCACGTCTGAACCTTGGAATAGTTGTAACATTCCCAGCTAGCGGTCAGACGTGAGATTATTCCAAATAATATAGATACCTTTCTCCTTTCCTTAACCAGTTGTATAATAATATAAATTAAGTTAGTTTTAACTTGTTTTATTTTAAGTTTTTATATTAGTATGCTATTCTATTCTATATTATAAAAATAAAAGTATTGTAATCATGAACGTTGATCAAATACTTAAGCTAGTTGTTAAGTAGGTACGTGTATATTTATTACCTATTCGAGCATATTTAACTTATAATCCGTAATTACTTTTTTAACAAATAAATGAAAATTAGTTTTAACTTTACTTAGAATTACATTCACAATTCTCAACACTTGTCATCTTTATTCTTTCAACCGCAACAAACACAATATTTTGATAATGTCAAAGATAAGTTGGTCTCTAAATCTAGTTTATCTTTTCGTTAGAGCAAAGTTACTTTGGTTAAGTTGCATTGCACGGAAGTCTCGGTGCGCGAGTCCGACAGATGGACGGTTTAATTTTTTAGAAACGATATTGTTTTTGTTCAGTCGATTACAAGCTATATTATATTCACTTAAGTCGTGTTTTTCTCTGGTCTGCCTCTGGTCTTCCTATCCTCATCGATTACGAAATCTTCTGCGCCGCTGTTATTCTATCTTCGTTTTCGTAGCTCCATGTTAAGCAAGCAACTGTAAGTTCCCTCTGCTAACTTATTTAATTAGTATTCTGTAAATGAGTCGGAGGAGGCGACAATTTAAACACAAGCACTTTAATTTTTCGTTAATCGCCGCTAAGTCTAAGGAGTTATTGGTACGACCAGCGTGCTAAGCTACGAGTAGCTTAGCTATTCTTAGGCCGTTAGCTGTAAACGTGATTTAAAGTCAGAAGTTATTAGTTTGTTTACAAATCCTTAAACCATGGTTTACACTAGGTACCTACGGAGGAACACAGAGAAAGGTGTACTGCCCCCTTACCTTGAAGTCTTATAGCAGTATTACTTTCATAATACTTTGTTACTTCGTACAATGACGACCTTAATGAGCTTACTATAAGACTTCAAGGTAAGGGGGCAGGAGAGTTTTTAAGGTTAAGCTTATCTCAAAAACTACTCGACCTATTTCAAAAATTCTTTCATTGTTTGATAGATAAAACTTAAAACTATGTAACTGTAAAAGAATTATTAAATTCGGTCCAGTCGTTTTTGAGAAAATCTCAACCCTATTTGTTTCTACAGGGGGGCTCTGTATACTTATCTCTATCTTCGACTGTACCTAGTGTAAATCATGGTTTAGGGATTTTTGCTGCATTTCGCCATACACACTTGGTCAGACGAATCGAAATATCGGGGCACTTATCATCATCATCAGCCCGTATCAGTTCACTGCTGGACGTAGGCCTCTCCCAAAGCGCGCCACTCAACCCTACTCTCGGCCCTCTGCATCCAGTCTCTGCCAGCAATCATCGGGGCACTTATAAATAAATAAAGTATACTTATAAATAAGTATACTTTATTTATTTATTTAAAGTATACTTATAAATAAGTATACTTTATTTATTTAAAGTATACTTATAAATAAGTATACTTTATTTATTTATTTATTAATGGACTCGACAGTTCGTCATTTGCCAGTGTCATGTTACAGAAAATTCAATTTATAATAGTCTTCTATCTTCCTCCAGGGGAGTCGCAGTAGCGTCTTCGCCCTGGGTAGCCGCGTCTTCTTGTCGTCATCCAGAGGAGACGCCGTAGCGTCGTCACTCTGGACGAAGCAGCTCGACAGTCACGTTCACTCCCGAGCTTGTAGCGGGAACTCTTGATAAAAGCTTGAAACCCCAGATCTTGCTCAAATTAACCAACAAATTCACCATACTGTCACTCGCGAACATTTTCTGATTAATTTAACGTGATATTAATCTCAAAATAACCACTGTAGACAATAAAACAAAAATTATCAAATAATTTTGCAACCGTCGTTTCCCGCCATTTTCAAGAGACCCTGAGTGAGATAATTAATAATCAAAATTTAGGTACCTACCTACAACAAGCACTGATAAAAAAGTAACACGAAATACAAGTAGAAAGCCAAAATACCGCATTAAATAGACACACTCACGGCCACAAAAGATATCTTCCACGAATGACTTTCGAAAAAGTTACAATTGGTTCGCTTCAACTTTGCCCCGCAAATTATAGGCTTCCAAGTTTTTGTGAATTGGCGGCCACTGGCTGTCATTATTAGGCGTCAATCAAAGTGACGAACTCAAGGTATCATTATCAGACATGGCAATTGATGGGATACGGGTACGAACCATGTGCAGCTAACCGCTACTAGAGAAAGACATCACGTGATACGCCCTCAAGATTTTTTCTCATACTTGAGATGGTGATCACGTCTTGAGAGTGTATCAGCTGTATTCGCTCTTTTGGCTGGTTTGAGCTCAGACCATTAATACGGGCTTTAATGTGGTATCGGTTGTACCTACAAACACCCAGTTTATTTTATTTTATTTTATTTTTATTTTTATTTGATAGGAAAACTTACAGCTTTTATGTGTGTAATATGGGTTATAAACTTAAGTTAAAAACTAAGCCATTTACAAGTTTTCGCCAATAATTTAAATATATGGGTTAGTTTTAGTAAATCATTAATGAGTTAGAGTGTTTACAACTATAGATATACCCTTATGCTTAAACAGAGTGTACTTAATCTTAAGGTTATGAAAACTACAACAATGCTTATATTAGTGAGTGCCATACATTAGGGAATATGACGATGAGTTCATACAGAGCTAGATTAATAATAGAAATCATTATAAATGAGTGATTTGCAGCGAGATGTCTTGTTGAAGAATATGTCTGAATTTATACAAAGATGTTAACCTCACGGCAGGATTTATGGTGAAAATAATGAATAATATTAGCTCACTCTGTATGGACACTCGGACTGTATGTAAAAGTATAAAACAATAATAATATAATAAAAATAGGCAGTAAACACTGATAAAAAGTCATTTTATATTTTTAAGATCATCGTCGTCACGGATGATGAAGAAAGATTTCGCATTGTCGTCCTTTCGAACATGTATTTTGCAGTTTTTGACCCACACGAAGCGGTAGCCAGCCTCCGAGGCCAGGTCCTTGGTTTTCTTCAGCAATTGCTTGTTACGTGGCGTGAGGTGGTCGTTAACAAATACACGGTCGCTGCCGGAGTAGCCAAGGTCCTCAAGGGTTAGGGTTTTAAATTTGCGTGCTGCTGCAACGAAATTCTCCTTGGCATATCTGTTAGTAAAGCAGGCTACGATCGGCTTCGTATTAGACGAACGAGACCTGGTGCGAGATATAAAGTCAATTTGGTCTTTGGTTACTGAAAATTGAACTTTGTTTCCGATTCTGGCGAGTAGTTCGATGAGATTTTCATCTTTCTTGATAGGTACTCCTTTTATCTCGACATTATTCCGTCTCGACCACTGCTCTTTTTCGGCTAGATCGGCTTGGAGTTGAAGAAGCTGCTTTTCTAGGGCGGGACCGTTGCTGTCGGCAAGTTTAAGTTCGGCGATGGATGCTTTTACCGTGGCGAGCTCGCTCGGGATAGACGAAAGTTCCAGCAGTTTGCTTTCGGCGACGTTTAGGCGCGAGTCCATTGTCTCCAGTTTGACATTAAGGTCACTTATGCCCTTCGATGACTTATTAACCTCATCTTTTACATCACGAAGGTCCGACTTTACAGTGGCGTTTATGTACGAGTATTGTTATGTACAGCCGACAGCAGATCAAGTGTAACACTTCGGACTGTGGACCGTTCTAATTATCTTCGTCATAAGAGTTGAATTCGTACTGCAAGTGTTACCTTTGATTTACTGTTGTCCATACCGAATGAACGCACCATTATACAGGGTGTTGCTTTGATCAACGACCTCCGACTCAGGGGTTGTAGTCTAAATAAGATTATTAAGTCTATTATATATAAACGGATATCACTCACTTATATTGTTGAAGTTGGCAATTAGACCGACAGTTTCGACCGATTTCGACGGTCTTTTTCAAGGTGAGCGCGCCACGCCCGCGTCGCCGTTGACGTTTCTTCGCGCACTGCGGATCAGCGCCCTCTAGCGTGTTCTGCGACTGCTGATCCAACGCTATCCAGGGTTCTCACTGACCGTTTGTGCTCTGACAACCTTGTAGCCACGTTTCGCCTCGTGGAAGCTCGTACTCAGGGTCGTATCCGATGTTAGGAGTGTGGGTCTCAACTAGTCTATCAGCCCCTCCTTGAATGACATTCGTCAGGAAGGTCTTCTTGTCGAGCATTAAGTCGGGCAGATCTCATTATAGAGGAATCGCTTCCAAGTTCAGTCGATTCCAGTACCCTTCAGGTATCCGAGAGCAACTTAGTTTAGACGACCATTGCATTATTTAGACAAAGTCTCCGTTAGAGCTCGAACATAATAGCTAAAGCTACCCTTTTTCCGGAATTACATTTGTCCAAAAACACAGAACAACAGTATCACATCGGGAACAATTTGAAAGCCGGAGCGACGGCTTCATTTAGTCGCGTCTCACGGAATTGAATTTATGTGACAACCTGTCTACAAGGAGAAATTCCGTTACCATTCCGCTGGAGACGGGTTTTGGGTGGTCTGTTTCAAAGGAGAAAGGATGCTGAGGTAGTTGTTCCACATTCTTCTGTTAACCATCGATCCCCGGTCAGCTCAACCAATGAGTTTTCCTCGGCTTAAAAAACGTACATTTACCGAATGCTCTCAAAACCTTGAAGGAAAACTTCACGAGGAAATCTGCATGCCAAATAAAACATATTCAAGGCATAAAATCAAAGTCAAATTTCTTTATTGCAAGTAAGCACGTTGTATATATTTTTACACGTCAACATATTTTTGTATTTACACCACTTTGCAAGGAAAAGGTGCCAACGCTGAGGACGAAAAGTGGCAAAAAAATCTCAGCAGCACATCTTTTATTTTTATATAAAATAATATAACACAATTACTTAATAACTAGGTATTGCACAACTATTACTATTGTTAGTAATCTACACTTTATCCCTCATGCGGAACCGGCGACACACACCATTCATGTTCATCGTTAAAATAGTCATCTATTCTGTAATACGCCTTCTTCATATTCCAAGTAGGCAATCTCGGACACGTCCTAAGACTAGAGCGGTACCAACTCCTCCAACTTATACCTAATGATAAGCAAGATTGAGAGGAAGAGGCGGGTTGACAGAAGAAAGAAATCGTGGCTCCGCAATATAAGGGAGTGGACAGTGATAGCCAGCGGCGAAGAGCTGCTCCGTCTGGCTTAAGATAAGTATGCGGAGCTAGCGGTCAGCTTTCAATAGTCGCGAGGCACCGCGAGAAGTTGAAGAAGAAGGCATCTGTAAATTCACCAATCTGCAGTGGGCTCGCGATAACGGCCTTTTTTTTGACCCAGGTACATGTAACCATGTACAACCACGCCCAATACTGACTAAACCTCCTGGGGTGTTCCACCTCGTGCCATTCTTGCCTAGCCACGGGAACTGCGATACATCTGCGACCCGACTAGCGCCCCGAGCACTCCCCATTGTGGGCTGTAATAGCCCACAGTGCATAATCCATTCATCCATCGCCTTCCTCCTTCCCGTCCGTGCCTGGAGCCGCTCGGGCGCCGTGCGGTTCGCGCACTGCGTCCGAGGGCCCGGGCCCTTACTTAGGCGGCGACACCTCGTACACTCCGATACGCTTGGCACCGCCTCATACCTCAGGGGAATAACGGCCTGAGCTCCCTTGATGCAAGGGAAGGTCTGCTCCTGACATAACAATAAACTTGTGATGGTAAATCAATGATCAACGTAACTTAAGAGTTCGGTGGCTCATGTTTATGACTCGTTTCACGACTGTGAATCTAAAAACTGGAACCGGAAAATCGGAGCTTTTGACTTAGACCAAACTTATATTATTTGGCAGTAGCCTTAAATTTTTTAACCGTCTGGCTAAAAGGAAGACTGTTTTCGTTTCGATCGGCAATGTAGAAGCTTCGCCATTATTTTATTCTTGTGTCATTTCGTACCTAATTGAATTACTACGAGTATAATTAGACAAATATCGTCGGTTGTAGGATCAATTGGTGTAAGGGACATTTTGACAGCTAGACTCATTCTCCGCTTTCGAATCGTATATTCAAAAAAATCTATTTAAATAAATGTGTCCGTTACACTGCCAATTTTCCTGTCTGACTTTTTAATTCTGGTGCAAAATAATAGGGTATAAATAACATTCACCTATAAAGATGAAACTCAAATTGTTGTAACTACTCGCAACTGTGTCCAAAATAATGTAAGTATCATTCGAAATACCATATAGTATCTAAATAGATTTACAGTTGCTGCGGTGCAATTCCAAGTAAGGGACAGTTTAAAAAAAATCTTGTAAGCGACATCATTCTCGTAAACTAAGAGCTTTCTAGACACACGATTTTTGAATGCGTAGATGCGGAGATTGTTAGTATTTCGGTAAAACCCAGACTGTAAAAGCTTAAATAATCAATTCGTGTCATCAATTTGTATGAGACATTCTTTTTTCGACAAGTCTCTGTTCACTAATGAACAACTTTTTCATCTTCAATATGGATTACGCAAATATATTGGGGGTAGTATTTTCGTTTCACAGAACAATAAAAATGCTATTCCTTGCTACGATAAAATAATATAAATGTAAAGCTATTTTTTATAAAAAAAAAGACATTGCCACATTTCAATGGAGCTTTGCCCCACCTACAAAACTACGTGACCATTTAAGCTGTACCTATCATTTTGTTGGGGACTTATTACAGGTTTCATATTGCATAATCAGTATCATTTTCTACTACTCTCGCAACTCCTATAGAAGAATAACAAAAACAATGAATAAATCGCTTCGATTTCTTACTATTTTCTGAAATCTGAATTCTTTTAAGCTGTTTTTTTCGAATCGCAACTTGTACAAAACTTTATTTTAAACCAATAATTTTAATAAAAAACGGAGATATTTTTACATTTATTCGTTGTCTTGTACAACTTGCGGTTGATGGTGGGGCAGAATCAGGCATAGTCATTTATATAAGGATAATAATTAGGTACTAACGTCCATTTCTCAGAGTGACTTAGAAAAACGCCACACGGTAGTTGATTTTGCTAAATCTGCATAGGATTAAAAATAAACAACATTGTAAGTACAGTCGAAGACAGAGATAAGTATCCAGGGGGCCTCAATAAGGTTAAGATTTTCTCAACAACTACTGGACCGAATTTAATAATTCTTTTACAGTAACATAGTTTTCACTTTTATATATCAAACAGTGAAAGAATTTTTGCAATAGGTCAAGTAGTTTTTGAGAAAATCTCAACCTTAAAAACTCTCCTGTACACCTTTCTCTGTGTTCCACCGTACCTTCGCGTTGTGTTGCTTGGATTCACTTTTCCTACTGGTTTCATATTTTTCGGCTGAGTAATCACCACCAATATCTAGTGTCTACCTACCTTAAGAGCCTTCCTACAGCCAACTAGCGCCGCCAATCTTAAAGAAATAATATCTTCGAATATAATCAATTTTATTAAAAAGCTACGTTCACATTGTTTATTGCTATAAATATTATTTTTTAAATGCTTATTTGTAACGTGATTCAATGTAAGTAAGTTGTAGTTCACAAATGTGCCAGAAACGGCCGTTTTTCGCAATTATGTGAACTACAACTTACCTACATTGCATCACGTAACAAATAAGCATTTAAAAAATATTATTTATAGCAATAAACAATGTGAACGTAGCTTTTTTTAATAAAATTGATTATATTGGAAGATATGATTTTTTTAGGATTGACGGCGCTAGTTGGCTCTAGGAAGGCTCTTTACTTTCTATCATTCATTGTATCATTTCTATCGTACAGGGAAATTGTAATATCTAAAATTACTTTCATGTTATGGCTATATTAAAATATGCCTGATTGTTAGTCAGGCGATCCGTGAAACATAAAGGTAAAACAATGCCCCATGAAACCATTGAGTTAATAGAATAACGATAACCACAGCGGCATTATATTTTGTATGAATAGGTAACATTTACACGAACCTCACGTAGTTGCTTCAATATACAGTTAGCCTTGAATTCATTCGACAAAATTAAATGGATGGTTACAACCTCGTCCAAACGCGGTGAGTTGAACACCTTGGGGTTTTAGTGGGTATAGGACCGTACGTACATGACAGGAGTCCCACATACTCACCGCGCGCCCCTCCTTATTGCCATTTCCCCAAGTAAAAAAAAAGGCTTGTGACATACATTAATACTGCACAGCGTAAATAAACAATTTGTGAATAAAAAATTACAATAAATTCAACTATCCACAAAACTATTAATTCGATGTGCATCGTTTCCGTGCTTTGGAGTTTTTATATTTGAAGGTATTTTAATTTTTTCACGGGTATGAATTCTTTCACTGGTATTTGACAAAAATTAGTCAACTATCAACTTTGAATCAAATCAAATTAACTTTATTTGCACACCTGCAATACTTGGGTTACTAGAATCTTTTTAATTTAGAATCCCTAAATGCGATAAATGTGAGCTAAACAAAGCAAACATAAACTTTTTATATTTTTATTATTTTAAGTAATATTATTTAGTCCAACTCCAAACTTATCAACATTTCCTCAATACTCAATATATTTATTGCATTCCATAAGTTATAATACAGATGTTCACATACTTAACATTAAAATGTTACAATGCTCTTTATGGACCTTGTTTAGGCACAGCAATATAAGAGAGAGACGACATTTTTTGTTCAAATATAATGTAATTTGTAGTACTAAGAAGTAGTAGGTAGCGATTGTTTATTATTTTTTCGACTTATTCGTCAACTGGCGAGTGTGGAACTCGCGAGTGCGCGCGGGTTGGCACCTTCTGATTTTACCTACTTTTTTTGTCGTCAACTCGCTTATTCGTAAATTATGACGTATTTATGTACAGTCAGCTACAAAAAAGTGTAATAAATTTAATATACGTACATGGGCGTACCCAGGTAGGGGCAGGTGGGCTGCCCCCCCCCCCCCCCCCCCCCCCCCACACACTGGATAATGTTGACGTCCCTACTAAGTATCTTATCTAGTACTTTTATCGAAAAAAAATATTTGCCATTTGTTTGCAATACAATATTTTTATAACTAAAAATTACGCGGCGCGTTCGTTCTTTCTATAAGCACCTAGCTTATAAAAAATCTGATTTGCCCCCCCCCCCCCCCCCCCCTCCCCCATGTATACGTATCTACTACTACTATACAAGACAATTTATGCAATTTGGGGTGGGGTTTAAAATTTAAAAAGTTTTTGATCGAATCAACGACATGATAATATTTGAGTAAAGCATCACATGATTATCATCTTATTATAATTAAAATTGTAATCAACAAGTGTAACATTTGGCTAATTATTATTACTTCTTCCTATTCTTCCTAACAAAATCAATCACAGTCTTAGGGACTAAACAAATCACAGATCAGAGTTTATTGAAAATTATTTTTATAACAAACGTTACTATCAAAACTATGTTAAGGTATATAAAAATTACAAGACTAGAAGTTCGCTACATAAACCAATACCTATAACTCCATGGATCAATTCGTTAATGGTGAGGGTAATGTGTTCATCAATAGAGCGGGTTTCCTCTAATTTTAAAGTTATATTAGATCCCTTTAAGTAGAGAGTTTGATAAAAATCATCTTCCTCTTGTAAGCGTTCCTCTTATGCGTCATTGTTCGCGTCCCCCTCGCCTCCGTGTTCCCCCTCGCCTCATTTTGCACGTCTAAATCGAAATCTAAGTAAATAATCCATACTTAACCGAATTTGCCAACTCGGGCAATGCGGGTAATAGTTATTTATTTAAGTTTTTGAATTCAATCCATTTTTATATGACTGTACTTTACAAGTGCGCGCGAGTTGACGACAAAAAAAGTAGGTAAAATCAGAAGGTGCCAACCCGCGCGCACTCGCGAGTTCCCCACTCGCCAGTTGACGAATAAGTCATTTTTTCTCATTTATAAATTCATCTACTGTGTAATAGCATTCAGCATGTAGGTGTTGTTTTAGCAGTCGTGTGAATGTTTTTTCATTTGTTGCATTTTTTATTTCGTTTGGAAGATGATTATATATTTTTATGGACATGTTCCTCTCATTAAATCGCCAAAGTTTATAATAGGTATAACCTGAAAAAAACTTAAACTATATTACATGTAACTTAAGACCTAGGAATGAAAATGTACTACACTTTGATCTTAGCCAAAAGGCCGAGAAGCTAGTTTAGGGGTATAAACCCGAAGACGGGCCCACGCGGGCGGCCGCCGACGAGGTTGTGGTATCTGGCGTTTAGAACTATTTTCACAAAGCTTTGATCGTTCTCCTTTTGAATGAGAACAATATACTAAGCCCCCCACGCAGTTATACCGGACAGTTATTTAATTCGTATTCCAAGTATTTTTAATATACCAGGATGTTAGTTATTAATATACGTACATACGAGTATGAAACAAAACATTTCACCACAATAGGAATTGTTTCTGAAAATTCATGTGAAATGACAATGCCAGATTCTGCCCCACCATCAACCGCATGATGTACAAGATAACGAATAAATGTAAAAATATCTCCGTTTTTTAATAAAATTATTGGTTTAAAATAAAGTTTTGTAAAAGAAATCGAAGCGAATTATTCATTGTTTTTGTTATTCTTCTATAGGAGTTGCGAGAGTAGTAGAAAATGATACTGATTATGATTATGCAATATGAAACCTGTAATAAGTCCCCAACAAAATGATAGGTACAGTTTCATTGGTCACGTAGTTTTGAAGGTCAAAGCTCAATTGAAATGTGGCAATATCATTTAAGTCATTGACAATTTGTATATTTATTATGAATTTTGGATGAATTTTGGCAGGGAAATAAAAATACGCCAACAAAAATAATATTATTTTAAACAAGCTCTCCTATTTTGTAATAGGTACCCTACATTTTGATATATATTTTGTATGAATAACTATTTCAGTTTAGACATAATATTCATTTTAAAAGACATGGAAAGGGTATGTTTGCGATTTTTTTCTATCGAGCGAAGTTTGTCCAATCGTGTATCGGAATTCATCAGTCCCTAAATAGACACCCCAAGATTGCTATATATTTTTTTCAGACGTTTAATTTTAGTAGTGCCGTAGCCTTCATGTAGAAACTGAAAATCCACGCATACGAAGCCTTAAAACCTTGAAGCCTTCTTCTTTCCGTTTTTCATTTGCATTTGATTAACTCTTAGGAGAAAGGGATGGTTATTCACCCTTACTTGGCCATTCGCCGTGTTTACCTTCTAATTTACTATATCGATCGCCTGGGCCTTTGTGGACTCGAATTACCTTTAACAAGGTCGTTTGCCTACAATACAGTTTATAGACCTCTCGTTAAGGAAAATCCTTAGAGGAAACCTTCAGGATTCATTAAGTCCTCTCTTTCTGCAGGTATATCTTTGTCAAGTAAATACTCTAATTCTTGTATTATACAGGATTGACGGTGAGACTGGCACACAAGTTCAAAGTCGCTCAGCGAGCTATGGACAGACCTATCCTTGGAATTTCTCTGTTAGATAGAAGAAGAAACGAGTATATATCGCCAGAAGACAAAAGTGGTTGACATTGCTCGCAGAATCAGTAAACTGAAGTGGCAGTGGGCTGGTCACATCTGTCGTAGAACCGATAACCGATGGGGTAGACGAGTTCTCGAATGGAGGCCACGAACGGGTAAACGAGTGTCGGACGCCCCCCGACCAGATGAACTTCGCAAGATGGTTGGCAGGGACTGGATGCAGAGGGCCGAGAGTAGGGTTGACTGGCGCGCTTTGGGAGAGGCCTATGAGCAGCAGTGAACTCTTTCGACAAAATTAAATGGATGGTTAGGCTTCTGACTTACATTCTGCACAGCGTTTGTGGAAAAAAAATATATAGGTATATTTTCACAATAAATTCAACTAAGTATCAAAAACGTATTTATATCTAGCGTCATAAATGCTGGTGAAAGAATAGTGAAACTAGATTCATTATCTCAGTGAAAACCTGCGTTTTTACAACGATTCACCCGAATTCTCTCAAAACGGTGAAGGAAAACATTGTGATGAAACCTGCATTGTAGAAGAAGAAAAAATTCTAAGGCATGTTGAAATCCGTCAATCCGCAGTGGGCCCGCGTGGTGGATCCTCCTGTATCAGCTCCCTCGATGTAAGGGAAGGTATGTGCCCGAGCAGTGGGGCAATATAAATAGACTGATGATGATTGTCGACTCATCCGATAGCGACACGGTTGAATCGGCTTAGGTGGCAACCCGCCCTCCAATAATCTCACCTACGGGTGAGATGCCACCTTTTAAACTCACCCTGCTCCAAAGGTTATGTTTATGGAGATATCCAATCGTCGTAAAAACGTAAGTTTTGATCGAGATCTGAAATCTAGCTTCACTTCTTTCAGCAAATACACACAGACCACTTACCTACCCCATAGACATGAAATCGGTACAAATTTGCAAGCGAAAAATTCTGTCAAGCGATAGACGTAGCGGGGGGCAGGGGCGCCATATTAAACCCGTTTCGATATCTCAAGGTTACGCGTGTCGCGAAGCAATTTTGCGCTCATGTGCAGGCAGAAATGGGCGCCCTCCTGCTACAGGTCTATGGGGTAAGTTCTGTGCAAATACAGGACTGCCTACCGTTTTATATTTTTGTGAGTCAAGCCTGCAAATATTTATCGGCTCGTTTAATTAAATTCCCCGATTTGTAAACCCTTCCATCGCTGAACCGTTCAAACAAATGCCATAACGGGTCGGAATAACCAATTTATTTTTATTGGTTACGTTTTTTATCGTTTTCGAAACGAAACGGACGAAATATTTATGCGAAAATTAAGACGGGATTAATATAAATTAATTATAATTTTAAACCGAGACTTAGGAAGACATTTTGACTGATTGACGGACTTTGAAGCCTAACTTTTGTTAAAGCCAAGTAAATTTAATTTTGTTACGTACAAAATCTATTTACTTATTTATTTATCTAAATATACAATCTAAAACTTGGCGCAGGTTTTTTATATAATTTTTTTTACATTTGTAGGTTGTTAGTTTAGTTTTTTATTTGGAATATGTACGAGTAATATTTACTTAGAAATAAACATAGAAAAGTGTATAAGACTTGCTATGGTTGAGATTTTCTCAAATAATAATTGGTCCATATTTAAATTATTTTTCCAAGTAAGTACTTACATAGTCTGTACTCTAAAAAATTTGAAAGCCTAGCTAAGTTTTTACTTTCGTTACCGCTAGAAGAACATAAAGAAATAGTGACTGATATTGGCCAATTCGTTAGCAAATGTATAGCTAGCGTTAACTAAATAAAAGCCACTTGGCAGAGGTGCAGTTAAAACCAGGAGACCACTGCCTGACATCAAACATGCATTTTATTTATCATAATTAGCATTATTTTATTATTTGAATATTTTTTAATTGAATGATTTTGTAATTAAATATAATCTGATCATTGGTGAATTTAATATTTATTCAAATAACTAAAAATATAAACTAACTTACTAAACTTACTATATTAAACTAAAAATAAAAGTACTTACTAAAATATAACTAAACTAAAATAAAACTATATGTACAAAATAGGTCGGTTGAACTATCTGAATGGCTTAGCATTACAGATAGTTCAACCGATCCCCGTTGTCCGGCAACGTGCCCAAAATGCTGGCGGCATTTCCCCTCTGAATAGCCAAGCTAATTCTCATTATCATTGGTTAATTTTAGTTTTAATATTATTTTTTTAAATTAAATTCCTCCCTGAGGGAAAGGCAAAGCTATTTAGGGTTTACAGCCTGGTCTGAGGTTAATAGAATGTCTGAATTCTTATAATTACCAAGATAACCTATGTTCTATAATTTTTCTTATATTGTATTTTGACATGAATAAGCATCCATAAGGATGTATTTTCAGAATAAAGATTGAAGTTTATATTATTTTTATATTTTCCCATCCCCAAATAATCCTAATACAAATAAAAGCACAATTTTGCTAACAAAAAAGATATGACGGCAACTGTCAACGCAGATCGTTTCGGAGGATTGCAATTTTCTCAACAATAACCTTGACCTTGAAAAGAATAAAGGTTAAGTGGGAGTCGGGTTCACGTACCGATGGTTCCTTGTTAGATACCTTATTGATATTTTATATTTATCTTCGAGAACTCTTTATTTTTAAATTATTGCCAATTGTATCCATTTATGTCAGTATCCAGTCCATTATTGACAGTACACCACATCGACGGGTCACTGCATCGACAGTACACCATATCCATGGTACGCTGCATCGACAGTACACCATATCGACGGGTCACTGCATCGACAGTACACCATATCCATGGTACGCTGCATCGACAGTACACCATATCGATGGTACGCTGCATCGACAGTACACCATATCGACGGGTCACTGCATCGACAGTACACTATATCGATGGTACGCTGCATCGACAGTACACCATATCGACGGGTCACTGCATCGACAGTACACCATATCGACGGGTCACTGCATCGACAGTACACCATATCGACGGGTCACTGCATCGACAGTACACCATATCGAGGGGTCAATGCATCGACAGTACACTATATTGATGGTACGCTGCATCGACAGTACACCATATCGACGGGTCACTGCACCGACAGTACACTATATCGAGGGGTCAATGCATCGACAGTACACCATATCGACGGGTCACTGCATCGACAGTACACTATATCGACGGGTCACTGCATCAACAGTACACCATATCGACGGGTTAACTAATCGGGTCAGTCGGGTAACCCGTCGATGGAACGTGTGACTATCAACTAAAAATCAACTAAATTTTTGTACTATTTTTCGCCAAACATCTGACATTGACAAGACTTGAACGATAGTAAAAGTCTATAGAGTAACGTAATACCATGTAACACTGAAGAGTGAAGATATTATAACGGTTCCACTTTCACCGCTTATAGAGAACCCTAATATCGCGACAAAAGATCAGCGTATATATATGTTTTCTCTTTTCTTTCTCCTTTAAACATAAACAGGCGAACAAGGAAAAATAAATTCGTAACTGAGGACGGCTTAGGCAATTTAGGGTTATTGCTGTACAACGATATGAGATTTGCCGAAACATGGGGCTTACTGTACTTTACACGGGGTGTATAAATACTGATGGTGTTTGCTTTGCTTGTAAAACGTAATGGGACTTCAGTACTTTTGAAAATGGCAGGACCGTGGTTGCAAAATTATTTGTTAATTTTCATTTCATTGTTAAACTAAAGTCTCATATCCACTGTCCGGAGCCCAAATCGAGTGTCTTATTTTGTAAATAAAAACTACCCTACCGTACTAACATTTTAGGCTGTTCTGTGATTATTAGATCATAATTGAGCTCTCGCAACAGCATTTTACAGGTTGTGTCCGAGGATCTCACAAGTCCCATTTTTAAGTATTGGCTTTCGGTCCACCGGAGCCCGAATAAAAAATAACAATATGTTATAGATAGTTATTTTATACTACTTTTATATTTAATTTTGTTTATTTATTATTAAGTATAAGATATTTGTGCTGTATTTTACATTGTATGTGGGTTATACGTCTGAAATAAAGACTTAATTATTATTATTATATTGCATAGTTATTTTCACAATATTAGATCGGATCACTTTATTTTCACAATAATAAACAGGTTCGATCAATCAGTTCCTTCAGTGTAACATCACAACAGATAATTGGACGATCATATTTGTTTATAAAATAAGACACTTGATTCGGGCCGCGGTATAGGTAACATTTGACGCGCGACATGTTGCACGATATGTTGCTCAACGAGTTGAACGGCAACTTGCGGTACGAGGTGCGATGGCGACCGCAGGGCATTTTTAAGCGTTCCACACACAGCCGCGACCTTAACGCGGCTTGCGACCTGCGGCCCCGCCCCATTTTCTCACGTCATCATCATCATCATGCATCATCAGTCTATTTATATTGCCCCACTGCTCGGGCACAGACCTTCCCTTACATTGAGGGAGCTCGGGCCATAATCCACCACGCGGGCCCAGTGCGGGTTGGCGGATTTCACATGCTTTAGATTTTTTTCTTCTTCTACGGCATGCAGGTTTCATCACGATGTTTTCCTTCACCGTTTTAAGAGCACTCGGTAAATGTACGTAAGTTTTTCCGTCGAAAAAACCGAGGATAACTCATTGGTACATGGCTGCCCTAGCTGGGAATCGAACCTGGGATCTCCATATTGCAAGTCCATTGACCCAACCACTGAGCCACCGAGCTCTTTCTCACGTCGTCGGTCGTTAACGTCCAGAAAATGGGGCGGGGCAAGCATTTCAACTGGCCGCAGGCCGCAAGCCGCATGCAGATGGCGCTTGTGTGTGTCAAGGTTTAATGTCTACAGTAGTTATTTTGCGTTTAATATCACGTTAATTGAATCAGAAAATGTTCGCGAATGACAGTATGGTGAATTTGAACGCAAGACCAGCCAATTGGCTCACCCAGTTACTATGAATTGCTGAAGTAAGTTCACTCGCTAACGTATACCCTAGTAATAATGTAGTTAATATTTAGCTACAAAGGTAATATTATTCGTATTTAACAGCGTTGAAAAAACGATTATTTTCGCGGAAAATCTAATATTATCTGATACTTGTAACCTGAAATATTAAGAGCAAGATTTTTTACAAAATATAATAACGTCCCAACCATTATTAATACAAGTTGATATCAGATAGGGTGGTACTGTTGTCGATAATTTTGATATTTAATAAAAGGTAGGGATTTAATAAAATAATAAAGTTATTATAATACAAGCTCGGGAGTGAACGTGACTGTCGAGCTGCTTCGTCCAGAGTGATGACGCTACGACGTCTCCTCTGGATGAAGACATGAAGACGCGGCTACCCAGGGTGAAGACGCTACGGCGACTCCCCTGGAGGAAGATAGAAGACTATTGAATATATTGAATTTTCTGTAACATGACATTGGCAAATGACGAACAGTCCAGGCCATTAATAAAACAAATGTCAGTGACGTTTCGCTAGAGTGGCAATAAATATGGCGACTACGATTTGTCATTTTATTATTCAATTTATCATTAGAATTTAACAAAATACTCGACAATCCGAATTTTGCGGATATATGTTGTCGACTCGAAATCTACATTTTTTTATGTTTTATTATTCAGGTAAGGTTTCGATCGAGTCTGTCGTACCCCTGCACGGAATTATTAATATAGATCTCTGAAACAAACTACTTCTCATGGCTGAAACACATTTATTTATTTTATTAATGGACTCGACAGTTCTTCATTTGTTTTGATATTTTCTAACATATGCGCTATGCGAAACGAAAATTTAAATGATAAATGAAAAAAAAAACCACGGTCGTGATTAATTTTTTTCTCCATTTTTCATTTAGTTCGTCATTTACCAATGTCATGTTACATAATATTCAAGATATCATAGTCTTCTCTCTTCCTAAAGAGGAGTCGCCGTAGCGTCGTCACTCGGGACGAAGCAGCTCGACAGTCACGTTCACTCCCAAGCTCGTAGTGGGACTCTTGACTTTAGCACGAAACTTCAGATCTTGCACAAATAATCCAATAAATTCACCATACTGTCATTCGCGAACATTTTCTGATTAATTTAGGTGATATACAAAATAACCACTGTAGACATTAAAATGAAAATTGATAAACAACTTCACAGCCGTCGTTTCCCGCTTTTTTTTCTCAAGAGCTCCGAAACACAACGCAACGGCAGCGGAACGGCAGTAGCAGAGTTGTTGTAATGTATGAAACTCTATGAAAGATGACAGGCTGAACGCAGGAACGGAGCGTCAGTGGCAAAGCAAGGGAGCGGCAACCGCGCGATCCATAAAAGTGATATAAGTATATAAAGTTATTTCACTGTTTAGTCCTTCTGTCCCTTTCTACCATAACGTTTTTTAACGAAGTGTGAAAGTGACAAGAACTCGGTTTAAGGAAAGCGAGGTTTAACTAGGTATATGAATAACAGCATTAATGTTTTTCAGCCTTCAGTTGTGTGTCAATGAGACTTATGACATTTCTTTGAGTTGTTTTGAAACATCGATACGTTATCGATACGTGTCCCACCTCTACGGTCATCAGTGTTTCGCCTGGGGCCGCTGACTTGTCTTCGGTATTATTATCGGTGAATTCTCGCGATTCCCGGCCCATAGTCCCTGGTTGTTGGGGAAGCGACAACGGGAATGGGCCAACAGATTTATAATGTTCGTGGGCTGTTAGGACCTTGTTTTAGAGATCCCTAGGTGGAAAGAAATGTGGCTTTGTTGACATGATTTTTGGCACCGGGAATTACAGTCAGTTTTTAGTGGCATTTAGAGGGAACGGATGGAAGAAGAGTTATGAAATAAATACACGAGTCTCTATCAGAAGACCTTTTCTTTGAGAGATAATTTAGACAGGAAAGCAGAGTGGGTAAGTACTAATTGGTGGTCGAGGGAATGTGTTGTAATGGCGTCAATTATGCCGACCCACACACCACCAATCGGTACAAATTTGCAAGCGAAAAATTATGTCAAGCGATAGGCGTAATTAGACGAAGCGGGGGGCAGGGGCGCCACATTAAACCAGTTTCGATATCTCAAGGTTACGCGTGTCGCGAAGCAATTTTGCGCTCATGTGCGGGCAGAAACTGGCGCCCTCCTGTTACAGGTCTATGGGGTAAGTGGTCTGTGTGCCGACCGAATTAGCGATGGTTTTTAGTAAGCGATCTACTTACAAATATTCTGTAATATTAGGTTGGTTAATCACAATTCTAATTATGTCCAATTGCAAATTGGTCGAACCGAGAAGGTGCTCAATGTCGACCAATCCAAATTGACAAGAGAAGAAACAATGGGCCCATGGTCGACAGACTCTAAACATCTCATCCAGCTGTCTACCCGGTTGGTCCATGTCTCGGGCGATCCCCGGGCTGGCAGCTACCTCGCTCAGCGCCCCAGTATTGTGATACAGCGAGGAAATGCTGCCAGCGTCCTGGGCAACATTCCACAGAGCGGGGATCTTGAGGACGTGTTCGTTCTTTAGTATTTACTTTTATTTTATAAGTAAGTAATATGTTATTTTTTTAGATAGGTATTAAGTTCTTCTTCTTCTTCAGTGCCTCTCCACTAATGAAGGCTGGCCGTCAGCTCCGCTCCGAAGGTACAAAACTTTATTTAAAACCAATAATAAATCGGAGATATTTTTACATTTATTCGTTATCTTGTACAACTTGCGGTTGATGGTGGGGCAGAATCTGGCATGGTCATTTAAACATTTTTAGTTGCTTAAAATTAAAAAGTAAATTAAATTATCTTTCACAATGCCAAAAATAGCCTAAACCAATGGAACCCTCCCAAAAATCCTTAGGTAAATGTCAGTCGTTACAGCCTATCTATTTCAATGATCATTTTAATGTTTTAATAGGTAGGCTTCGGTGTTCCTTAACGTTTTCAATGGGGACTATCAATGTTACTTACATTTGAGGCTTAATGCGAAATCTCGACCGTAATTTGTTTCCATTTTCCAAAGAGAGTATCTAAAAGTAATTTAGGACCTAAATTACTCTAGAGTGTGGCTTTTAATTTAATATTTTGAAGATAATCCTTTGAAATAGCAACGGAAAAGGCGAGACTCCTTGGGTAAATGTCGACTAAAATTATTGAATGAAACATCTACGTGATCATGTTGAAAATACATCTTTTTTTGTTTTGTTTTATTGAATAAGATATTATGGTATTTTTATAAGTAAAATAAGTCTAAATCACAGTTAAACCCCAGATGGGTTAATTTATTTATTTTATTAATGGACTCGACAGTTCGTCATTTGCCAATGTCATGTTACAGAAAACTCAATATATTCAATAGTCTTCTATCTTCCTCCAGGGGAGTCGCAGTAGAGTCTTCACCCTGGGTAGCCGCGTCTTCCTGTCTTCATCCAGAGGAGTCGCCGTAGCGTCATCACTCTGGACGAAGCAGCTCGACAGCGTCACTCCCGAGGTTGTAGCGGGAACTCTTGATAAAAGCTTGAAACTTCAGATCTTGCATAAATAATCCAATAACTTCACCGTACTGTCATTCGCGAACATTTTCTGATTAATTTAACGTGATATTAAACACAAAATAGACATGTAGACATTAAAAGGAAAATTATCAAATAATTTCGCAACCGTCGTTTCCCGCCATTTTCAAGAGAACCCGGATGGATTAATCTTTGTGGTTGTTTAGAATTCGTCTGCTAATACATAAGTAAATCTAAAATTAGTTTTTCGATATTCCAATTATGGCTCGGTGTGCGTGGATTTTCAGTTTTTCTATGAAAGCTACGGCACTAACTACTAAAATTTAACGTCTGAAAAAAATATATAGCATCTTGAGGTGTCTATTTAGGGACTGATGAATACTGATACACGATTCAACTAACTTCGCTCGACAGACAAAAGTCGCAAACATACCCTTTCCATGTTATTTAAAATGAAAATTATGTCTAAACCGAAATAGTTATTCATTCAAAATATATATCAAAGTGTAGGGTATTATAAATACGAGAGCTTATTTAAAAATAATCGACTGTTTATTAAAATAACTAAAAATATAAACTAACTTACTAAACTTACAATATTAAACTAAAAATAAAAGTACTGTAACGATCGACCCTTTTGGCTGACCTTATTATTTTATTACTAAAATTATACTTAAAACATTAAATAAACTTAATGAGTTTTGGCACGTGATTATATTGGCAGTTCGTCTAGTGGCGGACCCTACTTACGTTGTGTTTATAACCCTTGTTCTTTCCGAGGTAATTATGTCTAAGGAGTAAAGCTGGAAAACGGCAATCTGACTAAATGACGTAAAACAAGTTCTTAATTATTATAATTAGATAAATTTTATGAAGAAGAGAAAAGGATAATTTTGAGAGTTTTTGTAGTTGTTGTGGTAAACTCGGTGAAGATTCCAAAAGTGGGGATAATTTAATATATTAGTATTTTTATTAAAATGGTTTTCACCTCCGAGCTCCCTACGCCCAAAACCTCGGAGCCTACCGCAGATCGTTATAGACACCACAACAGTCCCGATCTCACGGCCCTGCAACCAAGAATGACCTAACGAACCCCCTAAGTTCGTAAACACGAACTAGAAGTATTACGCAGTAAAGGGATCTAGATCTCAGATTGAGTGTTACTCGGGAGACCTTCATAATCTCATCACAAGCAAAGCTTGAATGAGACGTGGAGAACAACCTTTGCAAGACATCGTCTGCAGGTTGGATATTAAGGTAACCAAACTCTATCTCATCATCCTGGATCCATAATTGTCGCTTTAAGCGTTATTTACTAATTTAGATTGAGATGTTGATATTGACATAATTGTAGGTCGCGCAGGTTGTTGTGAAGGGGCGACTACCAAATGATACACTCGTACAACTTCCGAAATAATCACTCCTAACAATTTACAGAACTCCTTAGGCTTGAACATACCACATATCGTCCGATCCTCGGCTTTGTTGCACATGGACTTGGCCAGGCCTCGTCTAGAGTACCATGGAGTCAAGCCACCGGAATAGACCTTCGCCCATGACCGATTAGGAGGAAAGAGGTGAAATGCACCCCAAAGACCGCTCTATTGCAAGGAGTATGGCAACATTATAATAATGTTAATTTTGTATTGTTAAATCCAAATAGTGACACTTGATAATCTAAGTAGAGTCTGTAAGTTGCACGGGTAAGTGTAGATGCTCGCAGAACGACCCCAAAATTATTATTAAACCTGATAAGATTGACTTCTATTTGTGACTAGGAGTGAATCCCAATTTAATTAATAATTAGAGTAATCCAGAATATTGGGATTACAGTTGTGTCAATACATCTCGTATTATTAAAATGTTTGGCCGAATATAATAGATCACAGAAGAAAAGACAAAGAAATAGTTCCTTTGATAAATGAATTTTAGGAAGAATATAATTTAGAAGTTAGTTGCCGAAAAGGTGCTGCGTACTTCTGTTTTAGAAATACAATCCTATTTCTATAATAACATAAATTCCATATTGAAGTCATAACGTTGTAATCTTAGAGTATTTGTTGGATTTAGTATATATTAGCAATAGTAGTAGTAGCCCATGAATAAATTGTAGTAACGTAGTAAACCCCTGGAATAAGTAGTATTTAATCATTTAGTGAAGCGTACGTATAATTTGTAATCGATGAATATAACAGATTAATCTATAAAATAATGGTTAAAGTAATTAGAAGAATATCACCGGATTCCAGTGGACGTCATAGGTAGTTGGAATCATAATATTAGAATCCTTCCTCTTTCCTTGGATCTTGGATTCCTGTTTGTATTATATTGAAAAGACACATCTGTCTCTCTTCACAATTTCGAACCAACTCCCCCGATAAACAAAAGTAGATCGATATTCTGTTTGGATGTATTCCGAAACGGTATACGAAGTTCAGAATTCGAATCTTAGAATATGTCAGAATTATGTGCAAAGACACTGACACAATACTTCACCAATGAATTTAGAACCTAAATAAACCTAAAATAAAATGACACAGAAGCCTCACTAGATGACCGTCTAGTAATTTAAATTAGAACCCATCACTACGACTCGGGTTTCCTAATAAAATAAAATAGAACCTTTTCCTACGAAACGGGTTTCTCATAATTTATAACCTAACTAGAATAACGTATGTGATAATAATGTTCTCTAACATCATTAATAAACCATGAACCTATATGGCCTATCCTAGAAAAGGATCTTAGTCTAGCCATATTAATATGATTATAATTTGTTAATTAAAATAATGATTTTATTAGTTAATCGATTATGATTAGTAAAATGAAGATAAATATGTCGTACAGTCAATGTACACACACGACGAACGTTAGGTTTAATGTATTTAAGTACAGATATTCAAATCCATAATATAATAGATAGTCTTCTCAACTTAGAAACTAAGGTTCCTTCTATTTATATATCTCTCTACTAATAAATAAAGATTGGTTTACTCACAAAACATTATTATTAGTCTGGAAAGGAACTTGGTTAGTATTGGAAGATTCTAAAAATACAATTAGACAATCAGGAAGTTGGATGTAATTCATTTAATCAGAGATATGAATCAAATAAGAGTTTCGTAAAGTATTTATTTATTAGAGTCTTCCTTAGAGTAATTAACAATTGTAAATAAGAGTCAAGATACAGCAGCTTCATGTAGAAACCAGGAACAATGAAGGATGAAGTCTAGAAGAAGTCCTCAATGCAATACCAAGCTCTTGTAAGATTGTAGCTCCAACTAGAATCACCACACATTTAAATAGTTCTATAATTCAATGTATAATTCACTTGAAACACAATAATGAACCTATTCAGCATCAAACACCAACTCACTAAATCACAAATTCAAGAACTCACTCGCGAAATGTTCGATTAAATATTAAAATAATAAGTCATAAGTATAGTCTTTGTTTACATATTTTGAAATGTCAATGGATCCTCTCAAAATAGTTGATCTTGTCAGACAGTAGAAAGTTGTCACCCTATCTGGTTTTACTTAAATATCTCCTAAAATAATAGTCTAATCATTAACACAATCCTATAAATTATCTGTTTAAACACTCACGGTTCTCTTCAGTTCCTCTTTACCTTTAAGGATCCACTCCAGACTCTGTTATGATCTTGTAAAAGTTTCCTTTCTAATCTGTTACGCTAGCAATGGCGTCTCCTCCCATAGTAACTTGATGTTTCTATTGAGATAGTAAAGAGGAACCAAATACCTGAAAACCTGTAAACTAAACTACAGGAACACCTAATCCAGTAAATGTAAACTTGTAAATCTATTTCAATATGATTTCTTCTTGAATCATTATTATTTATTGTATTTTTAAATATTTTCACATTTTTTTACGTCTGTCATATTTCTGTAGTTTTCGTTCCCTGTCAGATTTTGATTTTTTTTTTGTCATTGTCATAATTTTTGGTTTGTAATTAAATTACGTAAAGAGTTTTTATTAATTTTTATTAGTTAAGAAGATTGTGTTATAATTTAGTTATTTTAGCAAAATTTTATAATGTCTTGAAATTGATTTAAAGACGTGATCGTTACAGTACTTACTAAAATATAACTAAACTAAAATAAAACTATATGTACAAAATAGGTCGGTTGAACTATCTGAATGGCTTGCATTACAGATAGTTCAACCGATCCCCGTTGTAAAAAAATAATTTGATTTTAATTGGCGTATTTTTATTTCCCTGCCAAAATTCATCTAAACTTAATAAAAATACAAATATGGAGTCATTGTGCCGTGCTCTTCACTCCGCCGCTGCGGGACATCTTCTGTCTCGCGCTCGAGTTTGACAGCTCGCAGCACCTTAACAGGTAACCCAACATCCTTAAGATAAAATACGTTCTCTCTGAATCTCATCTTGTATCGTACACAAATGGGTTCGTTGCCTTCTGAGTGCTCTGGTCCTCAAACTGTTAGCATGTGCATGACGGAACGGGTTAAAAGGGTTGCCAAGACTTTACGACGTAAATACTTAACCCAAATTGTCTTTTAAAATTATTTTAAGTGAATTACAGCTACAATCATAATAAAATTTGACCATTATAGTAATTGAAGTATATGGTATTTGATTTTTAGATTAAACCTACTTTTATAGAAATCATAACAATCTACTTACATTTTTTATTGATTAAGGTTTTTTAGATTATATATTTGCACACATAGTGATAATGTCAATCGCATCGTACCTATTCTAAACTAACTTATCTACTTAAATTTTACAAAAAAGCGAGAACAACATTTTAGCTGGGCCTGAAGTTGGCTCAGCTAAAATGCCGTGGAATATACTGTAACGATAGACCCTTTTGGCTGACCTTATTATTATATTATTAAAATTATACTTAAAACATTAAGTAAACTTAATGAGTTTTGGCACGTGATTATATTGGCAATTCGTCTAGTGGCGGACCCTACTTACGTTGTGTTTATAACCCTTTGTTCTTTCCGAGGTAATTCTGTCTAAGGAGTAAAGCTGGAAAACGGCAATCCGACTAAACGACGCAAAACAAGTTCTTATAATTAGATAAACTTTAAGAAGAAGAGAAAAGGATAATTTTGAGAGTTTTTGTAGTTGTTGTGGTAAACTCGGTGAAGATTCCAAAAGTGGGGATAATTTAATATATTAGTATTTTTATTAAAATGGTTTTCACCTCCGAGCCCCCTACGCCCAAAACCTCGGAGCCTACCGCAGATCGTTATAGACACCACAACAGTCCCGATCTCACGGCCCTACAACCAAGAACGACCTAACGAACCCCCTAAGTTCGTAAACACGAACTAGAAGTATTACGCAGTAAAGGGATCTAGATCTCAGATTGAGTGTTACTCGGGAGACCTTTATAATCTCATCACAAGCAAAGCTTGAATGAGACGTGGAGAACAACCTTTGCAAGACATCGTCTGCTGGTTGGATATTAAGGAAACTAAACTTTATCTCATCATCCTGGATCCATAACTGTCGCTATAAGCGTTGCTTATTAATTTAGATTGAGATGTTGACTTTGACATAATTGTAGGTCGCGCAGGTTGTTGTGAGGGGGCGACTACCAAATGATACACTCGTACAACTTCCGAAATAATCACTCCTAACAATTTACAGAACTCCTTAGGCTTGAACATACCACATATCGTCCGATCCTCAGCTTTGTTGCACATGGACTTGGCCAGGCCTCGTCTAGAGTACCATGGAGTCAAGCCACCGGAATAGACCTTCGCCCATGACCGATTAGGAGGAAAGAGGTGAAATGCACCCCAAAGACCGCTCTATTGCAAGGAGTATGGCAACATTATAATAATGTTAATTTTGCATTGTTAAATCCAAATAGTGACATTTGATAATCTAAGTAGAGTCTGTAAGTTGCACGGGTAAGTGTAGATGCTCGCAGAACGACCCCAAAATTATTATTAAACCTGATAAGATTTACTTCTATTTGTGACTAGGAGTGAATCCCAATTTAATTAATAATTAGAGTAATCCAGAATATTGGGATTACAGTTGTGTCAAAACATCTCGTATTATTAAAATGTTTGGCCGAATATAATAGATCACAGAAGAAAAGACAAAGAAATAGTTCCTTCGATAAATGAATTTTAGGAAGAATATAATTTAGAAGTTAGTTACCGAAAAGGTACTGCGTACTTCTGTTTTAGAAATACAATCCTATTTCTATAATAACATAAATTCCACATTAAACTCATAATGTTGTATTCATAAAGTATTTGTTGGATTTAGTAAATATTAGCAATAGTAGTAGTCCACGAATAAATTGTAATAACGTAGTAAATCCCTCGAATAAGTAATGTTTAATATTTAGTGAAGCGCACGTATAATTTGTAATCAAAGAATCCAACGGATGAATCTATAAAATAATGGTTAATGTAATTAGAAGGATATCACCAGATTCCAGTGGACGTCATAGGTAGTTGGAATCATAATACTAGAATCCTTCCTCTTTCCTTGGATCTTGGATTCCTATTTGTATTATATTGAAAAGACACATCTGTCTCTCTTCACAATCTCGAACCAACTGTCACGATAAACAAAAGTAGATCGATATTCTGTTTGGATGTATTCCGAAACGGTATACGAAGTTCAGAATTCGAATCTCAGAATATGTCAGAATTATGTGCAAAGACACTGACACAATACTTCACCAATGAATTTAGAACCTAAATAAACCTAAAATAAAATGGCACAGAAGCCTCACTAGATGACCGTCTAGTAATGTAAATTAGAACCCATCTCTACGACTCGGGTTTCTTAATAAAATAAAATAGAACCTTTTCCTACGAAACGGGTTTCTCATAATTCCTAACCTAACTAGTATAACGTATGTGATAATAATGTTCTCTAACATCATTAATAAACCATGAACCTATATGGCCTATCCTAGAAAAGGATCTTAGTCTAGCCATATTAGTATGATTGTAATTTATTAATAAAATTAATTGTTTTACTGTTAATCAATTATGATTAGTAAAATGAAGATAAATATGTTGTACAGTCAATGTACACACACGACGGACGTTAGGTTTAATGTATTTAAGTACAAATATTCAGATCCATATAATAGATAGTCTTCTCAACTTGGAAACTAAGGTTCCTTCTATTTATACCTATCTCTACTAATAGTTAAAGATTGGTTTACTCACAAAACATTATTATTAGTCTGGAAAGGAACTTGGTTAGTATTGGAAGATTCTAAAAGTACAATTAGACAATCAGGAAGTTGGATGTAATTCATTTAATCAGAGATATGAATCAAAGAAGAGTTTCGTAAAGTATTTCTTTATTAGAGTCTTCCTTAGAGTAATTAACAATTGTAAATAAGAGTCAGGATACAGTAGCTTCATGTAGAAACCAGGAACAATGAAGGATGAAGTCTAGAAGAAGTCCTCAATGCAACACCAAGCTCTTGTAAAATTGTAGCTCCAACTAGAATCACCCCACATTTAAATAGTTCTATAATTTAATGTATAATTCACTTGGAATGCAACAAGGAAACTATTCAGCATCAAGCACCAACTCACTAAGTCACAAACTCAAGAACTCACTCGCGAAATAATCGATAAAATATTAAAATAATAAATCGTAAATATAATCTTTGTTTACATATTTTGAAACGTCAAAGGATCCTCTCAAAATAGCTGATCTTGTCAGACAGTAGAAAGCTGTCACACTATCTGGTTTTACTTAAATATCTCCTAAAATAATAGTCTAATCATTAACACAATCCTATAAATTATCTGTTTAAACACTCACGGTTCTCTTCAGTTCCTCTTTACCTTTAAGGATCCACTCCAGACTCTGTTATGATCTTGTAAAACTTTCTATTCCAATCTGTTACGATAGCAATGGCGTCTCCTCCCATAGTAACTTGATGTTTCTATTGAGATAGTAAAGAGGAACCAAATACCTGAAAACCTGTAAACTAAACTACAGGAACACCTAATCTAGTAAACGTAAACTTGCAAATCTATTTCAATATGATTTCTTCTTGAATCATTATTATTTATTGTATTTTTAATTATTTTTCCATTTATTTTTTTACGTCTGCCATATTTCTACAATTTTCGTTCCCCGTCAGATTTTGATTTTTTTCATTGTCATAATTTTTGGTTTGTAATTAAATTACGTAAAGAGTTTTTCTTACTTAAAAAGATTGCGTTATAATTTAGTTATTTTAACAAAATTTTACCATGTCTTGAAATTGATTTAAAGACGTGATCGTTACAACTTCCCCTTAAATCTAACTGTTTTTGAATAAAAGTGGGATTTATGAAGTAATTTAAATTATTTTGAAATCTTTGTATTAAAAATATAAGTGAGATTGAATGTACTAATTTAATTTGCATCTAAATTCGACTATATTTAAATAAGAGTGAGATTTAATAAACTCAAATTATAAATCCGAAAATTTTGTCTCGACACTTCCCCTAGATGTGACATCTCTAGCTCCAAGCACTAACACTTCTACTTGTCCTTGGCGAAAGACCTATATTTTTCCCTGGTAATATCCTATACTTCCCCTTGTTGGAAGACGTCTGCTTCCCCTTGATAGAACATCTATACTTCCCGTTGATGAAACATCTACACTTTCTCATTGATATGAGATATTCAATTATCCTCAAAAGAAATAACTGTTTGTTTCTAATGAATGTCTCACATTTCGCATACGTACTGCTATTAAGTTTAATTTATATAACTCCTAATATCTTTAATTTGCATAATGCACAAAGCAAATTCTGAGTAATACATATGTTTAACTGAAAAACTCAAAAAAAATCAAAAAATTCATCCTTGTAATATAACTAACCAAAGTTTCTTAATTTCATTGATTGATTTATTGTTGTTCCTAAACTCGATACATCTATCGATTAAAATAAATTCAGAAAGTAATAACAACAATAATAACTGAATCATTCAAACTTGTGTAGGCAATTGTCACAAATGATGATCAAGCCAAAGTCACAAATAAAATTATGTCAATAGACTTTTAATTTATTATTTACGTATAAATCCGTAACAATATAATTACCTATCTATCATCGCAATTTAGGGAATTAATTTACTATTATTCAGTAATTAATTAATTGTTAACACATATTGTTAGAATCCATCTGATAATAGGATCTATACTTTCCTACATTCAAAATCTATAATTTGTAAACTACTCTGATTTACAAAAATAGAATATTGTTACTTTTCCTAATTCAATATATTCAATGTAATGGTCGATGGCCATATTTAGAGCTCTCTGCCTCAAATACAAAAACGCACTTTATGATTATTCAAAAAAAAAAATTGTTAGTCGCGAATGTCGTTACTGTAAACTTAATACATAAGTGAAACCAAATGTGAACTGTACTAATGTTCAAATAAAATTAATGTGTTACATCTTACACTACATACATAGTTATGTTTGGTTTTAGAATCCTATCAAAAGTATACATGAATGTGAATTCCCCGTGATATACAGGCATCCTGTTATGCATTTATGTATACACTTCACAAAGTAATGCAAATATAATTCGTGAAGATTTTTTTTTAATGATCCGTATAATGGAAGGTTCATTTCAAAATCAACAACGTGGGATGTTCATTACGACACAAACTCACTAATCAAAAGCTCCATCAAACCAATTCATTTTTTCCATAGTTATGTCACACTCTTACTAATCAATAGTTCAATCAAACCAATTCACTGTCTATTACATCCTCTCGTACCATTCTTACTAATCAGTAGATCAATCAAACCAATCCACTGTCTATTACGTCCTCTCGTACCATTCTTATTAATCAGTAGGTCAATCAAACCAATCAATCTCTTAAAAGAAGAAAATCTATACAATCCTTCAAATAATCTACGAAATTTCTTTTAAAACTATCCTCCTATAATTATGAAAATATTTTATCTAACTTCCCCTAAACCTTTGTCATACACCACACAGAGTATCTATGCAACCGAAAAAGTTTTCTTTTATAATTTATTGAAGAACTTCGAATTACACCATAAAGTCAGACACCACTCCAGCTTATTAACACTCCTCAAACAAGAATTTTGAGACCTGGAAATCCTGGACCTAAGGCACCATTGTAACGATAGACCCTTTTGGCTGACCTTATTATTATATTATTAAAATTATACTTAAAACATTAAGTAAACTTAATGAGTTTTGGCACGTGATTATATTGGCAATTCGTCTAGTGGCGGACCCTACTTACGTTGTGTTTATAACCCTTTGTTCTTTCCGAGGTAATTCTGTCTAAGGAGTAAAGCTGGAAAACGGCAATCCGACTAAACGACGCAAAACAAGTTCTTATAATTAGATAAACTTTAAGAAGAAGAGAAAAGGATAATTTTGAGAGTTTTTGTAGTTGTTGTGGTAAACTCGGTGAAGATTCCAAAAGTGGGGATAATTTAATATATTAGTATTTTTATTAAAATGGTTTTCACCTCCGAGCCCCCTACGCCCAAAACCTCGGAGCCTACCGCAGATCGTTATAGACACCACAACAGTCCCGATCTCACGGCCCTACAACCAAGAACGACCTAACGAACCCCCTAAGTTCGTAAACACGAACTAGAAGTATTACGCAGTAAAGGGATCTAGATCTCAGATTGAGTGTTACTCGGGAGACCTTTATAATCTCATCACAAGCAAAGCTTGAATGAGACGTGGAGAACAACCTTTGCAAGACATCGTCTGCTGGTTGGATATTAAGGAAACTAAACTTTATCTCATCATCCTGGATCCATAACTGTCGCTATAAGCGTTGCTTATTAATTTAGATTGAGATGTTGACTTTGACATAATTGTAGGTCGCGCAGGTTGTTGTGAGGGGGCGACTACCAAATGATACACTCGTACAACTTCCGAAATAATCACTCCTAACAATTTACAGAACTCCTTAGGCTTGAACATACCACATATCGTCCGATCCTCAGCTTTGTTGCACATGGACTTGGCCAGGCCTCGTCTAGAGTACCATGGAGTCAAGCCACCGGAATAGACCTTCGCCCATGACCGATTAGGAGGAAAGAGGTGAAATGCACCCCAAAGACCGCTCTATTGCAAGGAGTATGGCAACATTATAATAATGTTAATTTTGCATTGTTAAATCCAAATAGTGACATTTGATAATCTAAGTAGAGTCTGTAAGTTGCACGGGTAAGTGTAGATGCTCGCAGAACGACCCCAAAATTATTATTAAACCTGATAAGATTTACTTCTATTTGTGACTAGGAGTGAATCCCAATTTAATTAATAATTAGAGTAATCCAGAATATTGGGATTACAGTTGTGTCAAAACATCTCGTATTATTAAAATGTTTGGCCGAATATAATAGATCACAGAAGAAAAGACAAAGAAATAGTTCCTTCGATAAATGAATTTTAGGAAGAATATAATTTAGAAGTTAGTTACCGAAAAGGTACTGCGTACTTCTGTTTTAGAAATACAATCCTATTTCTATAATAACATAAATTCCACATTAAACTCATAATGTTGTATTCATAAAGTATTTGTTGGATTTAGTAAATATTAGCAATAGTAGTAGTCCACGAATAAATTGTAATAACGTAGTAAATCCCTCGAATAAGTAATGTTTAATATTTAGTGAAGCGCACGTATAATTTGTAATCAAAGAATCCAACGGATGAATCTATAAAATAATGGTTAATGTAATTAGAAGGATATCACCAGATTCCAGTGGACGTCATAGGTAGTTGGAATCATAATACTAGAATCCTTCCTCTTTCCTTGGATCTTGGATTCCTATTTGTATTATATTGAAAAGACACATCTGTCTCTCTTCACAATCTCGAACCAACTGTCACGATAAACAAAAGTAGATCGATATTCTGTTTGGATGTATTCCGAAACGGTATACGAAGTTCAGAATTCGAATCTCAGAATATGTCAGAATTATGTGCAAAGACACTGACACAATACTTCACCAATGAATTTAGAACCTAAATAAACCTAAAATAAAATGGCACAGAAGCCTCACTAGATGACCGTCTAGTAATGTAAATTAGAACCCATCTCTACGACTCGGGTTTCTTAATAAAATAAAATAGAACCTTTTCCTACGAAACGGGTTTCTCATAATTCCTAACCTAACTAGTATAACGTATGTGATAATAATGTTCTCTAACATCATTAATAAACCATGAACCTATATGGCCTATCCTAGAAAAGGATCTTAGTCTAGCCATATTAGTATGATTGTAATTTATTAATAAAATTAATTGTTTTACTGTTAATCAATTATGATTAGTAAAATGAAGATAAATATGTTGTACAGTCAATGTACACACACGACGGACGTTAGGTTTAATGTATTTAAGTACAAATATTCAGATCCATATAATAGATAGTCTTCTCAACTTGGAAACTAAGGTTCCTTCTATTTATACCTATCTCTACTAATAGTTAAAGATTGGTTTACTCACAAAACATTATTATTAGTCTGGAAAGGAACTTGGTTAGTATTGGAAGATTCTAAAAGTACAATTAGACAATCAGGAAGTTGGATGTAATTCATTTAATCAGAGATATGAATCAAAGAAGAGTTTCGTAAAGTATTTCTTTATTAGAGTCTTCCTTAGAGTAATTAACAATTGTAAATAAGAGTCAGGATACAGTAGCTTCATGTAGAAACCAGGAACAATGAAGGATGAAGTCTAGAAGAAGTCCTCAATGCAACACCAAGCTCTTGTAAAATTGTAGCTCCAACTAGAATCACCCCACATTTAAATAGTTCTATAATTTAATGTATAATTCACTTGGAATGCAACAAGGAAACTATTCAGCATCAAGCACCAACTCACTAAGTCACAAACTCAAGAACTCACTCGCGAAATAATCGATAAAATATTAAAATAATAAATCGTAAATATAATCTTTGTTTACATATTTTGAAACGTCAAAGGATCCTCTCAAAATAGCTGATCTTGTCAGACAGTAGAAAGCTGTCACACTATCTGGTTTTACTTAAATATCTCCTAAAATAATAGTCTAATCATTAACACAATCCTATAAATTATCTGTTTAAACACTCACGGTTCTCTTCAGTTCCTCTTTACCTTTAAGGATCCACTCCAGACTCTGTTATGATCTTGTAAAACTTTCTATTCCAATCTGTTACGATAGCAATGGCGTCTCCTCCCATAGTAACTTGATGTTTCTATTGAGATAGTAAAGAGGAACCAAATACCTGAAAACCTGTAAACTAAACTACAGGAACACCTAATCTAGTAAACGTAAACTTGCAAATCTATTTCAATATGATTTCTTCTTGAATCATTATTATTTATTGTATTTTTAATTATTTTTCCATTTATTTTTTTACGTCTGCCATATTTCTACAATTTTCGTTCCCCGTCAGATTTTGATTTTTTTCATTGTCATAATTTTTGGTTTGTAATTAAATTACGTAAAGAGTTTTTCTTACTTAAAAAGATTGCGTTATAATTTAGTTATTTTAACAAAATTTTACCATGTCTTGAAATTGATTTAAAGACGTGATCGTTACAACTTCCCCTTAAATCTAACTGTTTTTGAATAAAAGTGGGATTTATGAAGTAATTTAAATTATTTTGAAATCTTTGTATTAAAAATATAAGTGAGATTGAATGTACTAATTTAATTTGCATCTAAATTCGACTATATTTAAATAAGAGTGAGATTTAATAAACTCAAATTATAAATCCGAAAATTTTGTCTCGACACTTCCCCTAGATGTGACATCTCTAGCTCCAAGCACTAACACTTCTACTTGTCCTTGGCGAAAGACCTATATTTTTCCCTGGTAATATCCTATACTTCCCCTTGTTGGAAGACGTCTGCTTCCCCTTGATAGAACATCTATACTTCCCGTTGATGAAACATCTACACTTTCTCATTGATATGAGATATTCAATTATCCTCAAAAGAAATAACTGTTTGTTTCTAATGAATGTCTCACATTTCGCATACGTACTGCTATTAAGTTTAATTTATATAACTCCTAATATCTTTAATTTGCATAATGCACAAAGCAAATTCTGAGTAATACATATGTTTAACTGAAAAACTCAAAAAAAATCAAAAAATTCATCCTTGTAATATAACTAACCAAAGTTTCTTAATTTCATTGATTGATTTATTGTTGTTCCTAAACTCGATACATCTATCGATTAAAATAAATTCAGAAAGTAATAACAACAATAATAACTGAATCATTCAAACTTGTGTAGGCAATTGTCACAAATGATGATCAAGCCAAAGTCACAAATAAAATTATGTCAATAGACTTTTAATTTATTATTTACGTATAAATCCGTAACAATATAATTACCTATCTATCATCGCAATTTAGGGAATTAATTTACTATTATTCAGTAATTAATTAATTGTTAACACATATTGTTAGAATCCATCTGATAATAGGATCTATACTTTCCTACATTCAAAATCTATAATTTGTAAACTACTCTGATTTACAAAAATAGAATATTGTTACTTTTCCTAATTCAATATATTCAATGTAATGGTCGATGGCCATATTTAGAGCTCTCTGCCTCAAATACAAAAACGCACTTTATGATTATTCAAAAAAAAAAATTGTTAGTCGCGAATGTCGTTACTGTAAACTTAATACATAAGTGAAACCAAATGTGAACTGTACTAATGTTCAAATAAAATTAATGTGTTACATCTTACACTACATACATAGTTATGTTTGGTTTTAGAATCCTATCAAAAGTATACATGAATGTGAATTCCCCGTGATATACAGGCATCCTGTTATGCATTTATGTATACACTTCACAAAGTAATGCAAATATAATTCGTGAAGATTTTTTTTTAATGATCCGTATAATGGAAGGTTCATTTCAAAATCAACAACGTGGGATGTTCATTACGACACAAACTCACTAATCAAAAGCTCCATCAAACCAATTCATTTTTTCCATAGTTATGTCACACTCTTACTAATCAATAGTTCAATCAAACCAATTCACTGTCTATTACATCCTCTCGTACCATTCTTACTAATCAGTAGATCAATCAAACCAATCCACTGTCTATTACGTCCTCTCGTACCATTCTTATTAATCAGTAGGTCAATCAAACCAATCAATCTCTTAAAAGAAGAAAATCTATACAATCCTTCAAATAATCTACGAAATTTCTTTTAAAACTATCCTCCTATAATTATGAAAATATTTTATCTAACTTCCCCTAAACCTTTGTCATACACCACACAGAGTATCTATGCAACCGAAAAAGTTTTCTTTTATAATTTATTGAAGAACTTCGAATTACACCATAAAGTCAGACACCACTCCAGCTTATTAACACTCCTCAAACAAGAATTTTGAGACCTGGAAATCCTGGACCTAAGGCACCATTGTAACGATAGACCCTTTTGGCTGACCTTATTATTATATTATTAAAATTATACTTAAAACATTAAGTAAACTTAATGAGTTTTGGCACGTGATTATATTGGCAATTCGTCTAGTGGCGGACCCTACTTACGTTGTGTTTATAACCCTTTGTTCTTTCCGAGGTAATTCTGTCTAAGGAGTAAAGCTGGAAAACGGCAATCCGACTAAACGACGCAAAACAAGTTCTTATAATTAGATAAACTTTAAGAAGAAGAGAAAAGGATAATTTTGAGAGTTTTTGTAGTTGTTGTGGTAAACTCGGTGAAGATTCCAAAAGTGGGGATAATTTAATATATTAGTATTTTTATTAAAATGGTTTTCACCTCCGAGCCCCCTACGCCCAAAACCTCGGAGCCTACCGCAGATCGTTATAGACACCACAACAGTCCCGATCTCACGGCCCTACAACCAAGAACGACCTAACGAACCCCCTAAGTTCGTAAACACGAACTAGAAGTATTACGCAGTAAAGGGATCTAGATCTCAGATTGAGTGTTACTCGGGAGACCTTTATAATCTCATCACAAGCAAAGCTTGAATGAGACGTGGAGAACAACCTTTGCAAGACATCGTCTGCTGGTTGGATATTAAGGAAACTAAACTTTATCTCATCATCCTGGATCCATAACTGTCGCTATAAGCGTTGCTTATTAATTTAGATTGAGATGTTGACTTTGACATAATTGTAGGTCGCGCAGGTTGTTGTGAGGGGGCGACTACCAAATGATACACTCGTACAACTTCCGAAATAATCACTCCTAACAATTTACAGAACTCCTTAGGCTTGAACATACCACATATCGTCCGATCCTCAGCTTTGTTGCACATGGACTTGGCCAGGCCTCGTCTAGAGTACCATGGAGTCAAGCCACCGGAATAGACCTTCGCCCATGACCGATTAGGAGGAAAGAGGTGAAATGCACCCCAAAGACCGCTCTATTGCAAGGAGTATGGCAACATTATAATAATGTTAATTTTGCATTGTTAAATCCAAATAGTGACATTTGATAATCTAAGTAGAGTCTGTAAGTTGCACGGGTAAGTGTAGATGCTCGCAGAACGACCCCAAAATTATTATTAAACCTGATAAGATTTACTTCTATTTGTGACTAGGAGTGAATCCCAATTTAATTAATAATTAGAGTAATCCAGAATATTGGGATTACAGTTGTGTCAAAACATCTCGTATTATTAAAATGTTTGGCCGAATATAATAGATCACAGAAGAAAAGACAAAGAAATAGTTCCTTCGATAAATGAATTTTAGGAAGAATATAATTTAGAAGTTAGTTACCGAAAAGGTACTGCGTACTTCTGTTTTAGAAATACAATCCTATTTCTATAATAACATAAATTCCACATTAAACTCATAATGTTGTATTCATAAAGTATTTGTTGGATTTAGTAAATATTAGCAATAGTAGTAGTCCACGAATAAATTGTAATAACGTAGTAAATCCCTCGAATAAGTAATGTTTAATATTTAGTGAAGCGCACGTATAATTTGTAATCAAAGAATCCAACGGATGAATCTATAAAATAATGGTTAATGTAATTAGAAGGATATCACCAGATTCCAGTGGACGTCATAGGTAGTTGGAATCATAATACTAGAATCCTTCCTCTTTCCTTGGATCTTGGATTCCTATTTGTATTATATTGAAAAGACACATCTGTCTCTCTTCACAATCTCGAACCAACTGTCACGATAAACAAAAGTAGATCGATATTCTGTTTGGATGTATTCCGAAACGGTATACGAAGTTCAGAATTCGAATCTCAGAATATGTCAGAATTATGTGCAAAGACACTGACACAATACTTCACCAATGAATTTAGAACCTAAATAAACCTAAAATAAAATGGCACAGAAGCCTCACTAGATGACCGTCTAGTAATGTAAATTAGAACCCATCTCTACGACTCGGGTTTCTTAATAAAATAAAATAGAACCTTTTCCTACGAAACGGGTTTCTCATAATTCCTAACCTAACTAGTATAACGTATGTGATAATAATGTTCTCTAACATCATTAATAAACCATGAACCTATATGGCCTATCCTAGAAAAGGATCTTAGTCTAGCCATATTAGTATGATTGTAATTTATTAATAAAATTAATTGTTTTACTGTTAATCAATTATGATTAGTAAAATGAAGATAAATATGTTGTACAGTCAATGTACACACACGACGGACGTTAGGTTTAATGTATTTAAGTACAAATATTCAGATCCATATAATAGATAGTCTTCTCAACTTGGAAACTAAGGTTCCTTCTATTTATACCTATCTCTACTAATAGTTAAAGATTGGTTTACTCACAAAACATTATTATTAGTCTGGAAAGGAACTTGGTTAGTATTGGAAGATTCTAAAAGTACAATTAGACAATCAGGAAGTTGGATGTAATTCATTTAATCAGAGATATGAATCAAAGAAGAGTTTCGTAAAGTATTTCTTTATTAGAGTCTTCCTTAGAGTAATTAACAATTGTAAATAAGAGTCAGGATACAGTAGCTTCATGTAGAAACCAGGAACAATGAAGGATGAAGTCTAGAAGAAGTCCTCAATGCAACACCAAGCTCTTGTAAAATTGTAGCTCCAACTAGAATCACCCCACATTTAAATAGTTCTATAATTTAATGTATAATTCACTTGGAATGCAACAAGGAAACTATTCAGCATCAAGCACCAACTCACTAAGTCACAAACTCAAGAACTCACTCGCGAAATAATCGATAAAATATTAAAATAATAAATCGTAAATATAATCTTTGTTTACATATTTTGAAACGTCAAAGGATCCTCTCAAAATAGCTGATCTTGTCAGACAGTAGAAAGCTGTCACACTATCTGGTTTTACTTAAATATCTCCTAAAATAATAGTCTAATCATTAACACAATCCTATAAATTATCTGTTTAAACACTCACGGTTCTCTTCAGTTCCTCTTTACCTTTAAGGATCCACTCCAGACTCTGTTATGATCTTGTAAAACTTTCTATTCCAATCTGTTACGATAGCAATGGCGTCTCCTCCCATAGTAACTTGATGTTTCTATTGAGATAGTAAAGAGGAACCAAATACCTGAAAACCTGTAAACTAAACTACAGGAACACCTAATCTAGTAAACGTAAACTTGCAAATCTATTTCAATATGATTTCTTCTTGAATCATTATTATTTATTGTATTTTTAATTATTTTTCCATTTATTTTTTTACGTCTGCCATATTTCTACAATTTTCGTTCCCCGTCAGATTTTGATTTTTTTCATTGTCATAATTTTTGGTTTGTAATTAAATTACGTAAAGAGTTTTTCTTACTTAAAAAGATTGCGTTATAATTTAGTTATTTTAACAAAATTTTACCATGTCTTGAAATTGATTTAAAGACGTGATCGTTACAATACCTACATCTAATTTCGCTCCGGGTCCTACCTGGTGCAAAGGTTAGCCATAGCTATACAGCGCGGTAACGCCGCAAGCGTTATGGGTACCTTTGCACCGGGTATGACAAGGGGCGGGTTATTTGACTGACGAAGGTTTACCGGATATTTTAGTTTTATGTTTGACATTGTATTAATTTTTTATAAATAATTAAATGTGTATATAGGTACGGTGGAATACAGAGAAAGGTGTACAGGAGAGTTTTTAAGGTTGAGATTTTCTCAAAAACTACTTGACATGTTGCAAAAATTCTTTCACTGTTTGATAGATAAAAGTTAATACTATTTAACTGTAAAAGAATTATTAAATTCCGTCCAGTAGTTCTTGAGAAAATCTCAACCTTATTAAGGCCCCCTGTATACTTATCTCTGTCTTCGACTGTACATTTACATCTAATTTACATAAACCAAAACTATGAATAATATGTTCTCTTTTAGTCGCGTACCGGACACATTCCATCAATAAAGCAAGTCTTCCTAGGTCCCACAATCTTCGCAGATATAAATCGCAAACCATTTAAGTACTTAAATATCCGACAATTTAGGATTCGCCCAGAGAAACAATTCCTTCATGGGGCATCTATAGTCTGTCAACGTCGTGCTTGCCGCGCCCATGGGGTCGAAGAATACGGTCTCGGAGGGGCTGCCTACGCTATGGCGGGAGAGCAAGCGAGCGCGACGCGCCCGGCTGTGTCTGTGTATACTGTTACCTCGTCTCCGACAACCCCTGTACCCCGTAGGCGCAGTAAGCACGACGTTGACAGATTATTTAACAAGTTCGCTTCTTTAACAAGTTGTCAAAAAATCAGAAAATGTCGACAGATATTTTTTTTTAATTAAAGATAAAGATTTGCTTATTAAGGGCATTCCATGATTACAAAAGGGCAAAATTGATTACATCGGTAGACATTATTTTTTTAAGATTGGTGGCGCTAGTTGGCTCATGGAAGGTTGGCTTAAAAAGAATACATGATTATTCGAATGATGAAAATGCATGCAAAAATATAAACAATGTATTTAATCTTTGCAAAAAGTCAAATGAAACTTTGAGAACCAGATTTCTAACTGCAAAATCAATACGTACAGTCTACAGCACATCAAGTGTGACACTGTAGAGCCTGTAGCATTATTGCCTACGCCATATGAGTGAAAATCTGTACGTGTTACTATCGCTGTGCTGTCGATTGTACCCTATGTACTTCGTCTAGCGGTAAATCTGTCTAGAGGGAACTCCTGTCCGGGAGATTGATTTGTTTTTATTAGAAAACCATTTATCTGAAAAGGGACGTTTTAATTAAAAATGCTAAATAGATTACCTGTTGAGAAAATTTATGCTCATCTTGTACAGTCGACAGCAGATCAATGGTAACACTTGCAGTACGATTTCAAGTCTTACGACGCAAATAATAAGAACTGTCAAAAGTAAAAAGTGTTACCATTGATCTGCTGTCGACTGTACTATAGTTACTGTGGTTCTGTTCGGTGTACAATATTATAATAATAAGTACAAAGTCAAACGTAGGGCCCAGAGTAAGGCTGTGGTGTGGACCCATTATTTATTTATTTATGCCATAAATTGCATGTATAATATAATAAGATGTCATAATTATATTTTATTTATTTATTTATTTATTTATTTAATCTTTGTTACATTTTATGTATCGGGCGAACTTAATGCCTTGCGGCATTTTCTTCCAGTTTACCTTAGGGCATGCAGAGATTGCTTGGGCTGGTGCAACACAAAGATATTATAATAAAAGAATAACAACAATGAACAGTAAATAAAATCATACCCATATACTTACATACAATACACATATACGTTTAAACACTATTACATATATTATATACATGAATATACCTATAATACATACCTATATTATAAATAATATATAGTATAAATATAAATACATATACCTACTACTTAATAGCTAGATATTCGTATGACATACAATGACTACTTAGATGACAATTTAAGTGGGTTTCAGAAAATGGTTGCGGACTTGTTTTTTTATATATACAGTGTATCAACACAATTTTACCCTAAGGTGTAGCACATTGAGTATATTAAGTTTACTCAATGAACATAAGAAACGCATCATTAAGGGCCTTCCATGAGCCAACTAGCGCCGTCAATCTTAAAAAAATAATATCTTCCAATATAATAAATTTTATTAAAAAAGCTATGTACAAAATGTTTATTACGATAAATACTATTTTTTAAATGCTTATTTATAACGTGATTCAATTTCGGTAAGTTGTAGTTCGCATAATTGCGAGAAACGGCCGTTTTTGGCACATTTGTGAACTACAACTTAGCTTGTCGCAATTATGCCATGTATTGTATATTGACAAATCCTAATAAAGATAGTGTACATAGCTTTTTTAATAAAATTGATTAAATTAGAAGATATTATTTTTTCAAGATTGGCGGCGCTAGGTAGCTCTATGAAGGCTCTTAATAAGTATTTATGATGAGGTTTTTTTTTGCCTAGGGGGAGGCGAGATGTGAGACGAGGGTAAGTTCATATATGTATGTAAATTAGTTAAGTTTACTTATATTTTATAACATAAAGAGATTGTTTAGGATCATGCTCAATTTCTCGTTCAGGTAAACCTTTACTCAAAACCAACGTAACGTAATCTCTTATTTTTCATAAATACATATTTTACCCAACAAAAGAGAAAGATAAATATTTATAAGTCCCCCTTTAACTCACAATTAAGAGCTCCTTTAACGTTTAAAGCACGTTTTGACCAGGGCCGTCTCTACCGGGGGGCGGCGCTAAGGTTGAAGTCAAAGGGTCGCTTTATAACAGCAATGTCATCGAAAATCGTATTAAGCAGTATTATGTACTCAAAAATTTAATAGAATTGTTATGTTGTTGTTAAAGTAAACGCTATTTATACGCAAGAAGATAAAATGGGTATTGCCGTGTTTAACGGTACCTAAGGATTGAACTGCCGATATTTCAGTAATATTGAATAGGCCCCTTTGTCTTCTATTATTCGGCTTGGGTTAGGCTACATTGCAGCTACCACGAAACTATAATTTAACACCTACATTTATTTATATTTATTGCCACACAATCGATCATCAGTATTAATAATATTTTATCTTGAGATTATTGTGGTATGGTTGACTTTAAATATTGACTATTGTATCGACATATTTTCAAAATATAATTCGTGATTGAACTGATATATTGTTCTGATGAAAACGTAATCAGCGGGATTAATATCCAAGGGAAGCATCACACGTAAATTGTCCCTGGGGCCCCACTAGATACGTCCCTGGTTCTAACCAAGTGTCTCGTAACGAGCTGTTTAGGGCAGCCGCTAGATAAGCTTTACGGGGATAATCCGCGCTGTGCTTACATTTTAAGAACAGTTTAAATGAGTATTCTTCCTTTTAAATATTTTTTTTGTTTGAATAGCTTTGGCATGCAGTTTACCTGTTTACACCGTTGTACAGTCTGATTAGAGATCTCCAGTGGCACAGTGGTTGGGTCACTGGACTTGCGATACGGAGGTCCCAGGTTCGATCTTTTCGCCTGGTCAGCTAGGTCTTCTCGAAGGAAAAACTTACTTACATATACCGAATGCTCTCAAAACGGTGAAGGAAAAAAAAACGTGAAGGAACCTGCATGCCGTAGAAAACATCTAAGGCGTGGTGTAACCCGTCAATCCGCACTGGGCCCGCGTGGTGGATCATGGTCCGAGCTCCCACATTATGAGGGTAGGCCTTGCAAGGAAATAGGATGCAAATGAAAAGGTTTATAAATTATTTAGTAAAATAACAATGATCACCATAATATATTAAATGTGGTTGTTATAAGTTACAAACTATAGGGAATTAGGAATATATAGCTGCCTGTTTTCTCAGTGATTTCCGGCGAGGGGTTGGTAGTCCAGTTGCGAGTACACGTTGACAACGATCGTACAAGTTAAGCAACGTTGGGCGAGGTCAGTACCTGGATGGGGGGTGACTGCTAGCAACATTATCATCTGAGCCCCTCCGAGCCTCGGGGCGTACGTTAAAGTAGTTGGTCCCGGTTGCTGTCGCTAGGCAGCAGTCTTTAGGCCACGTCAGAGGCCTACGGGCGGCCTGAATAACTCTGACAAATAGGTTTGGTCACTAAACTAAGAAAAAGTGATTTCCGGAGGCTGCAATCCACCAATTCCCACTGGGCCTTTGTGATGGATCATAGATCAACCCCACAATGTGAGGGAATGGAGGTATGGTCTGCAAGAAAATAGGCTGCAAAGAAACGAAATTATTTCATAGAAAACATTCCATCCATTGTATTATATATACACTGAATGACAAAGCCTCTTTACAGCTGCTATTATAGTAGATAAACTAGGTGAAACTTGCAATTGTGACAATTGCAACTTTAAATATTATGAACTAGGTTTAAGAACAGTGTTACTGTGCTGCTCTTTGCGCTCACATCACCCAGCCATGTGATTTGAAATATAATTAATCAATTTAGCCAGCATTTTGGGCACGTTGCCGGACAACGGGGATCGGTTGAACTATCTGTAATGCTAAGCTATTCAGATAGTTCAACCGACCTATTGTATATATAGTTTTTAGTTTAGTTTATATTTTTTTAGGTTAGTATTATTTAAGATAGTTATTTTTAGGATTTTATTGTTATTTGAATAAATGATTAACTGTATTAATCAATGTGTACAAACATATAATATGTAAGAAACGTGACGTAACCAAGTGTTCCATAGTGTACCTAAGGCCGAATAAATGAGTATGAGTATTCTATTGTTCAATACAAAACCTAATGTCCGTAATAAAGCTGAAAGCACTCGACACAGCAGGAGTTCGAACAATAAGTTACGAGTGAAAAAAACACGCGACACCGTTGTCAATTTATCCTGTGAGGAAAAAGGACAAAAAGTGTGATTGATAGCACCCAGCATGTGGCGGTACAGTTGGAGATGAATAAAATACATTTCTGATAAGAATCGATGGCTCAGTCGTTGGGTCAATGGACTTGCAATATGGAGGTCCCAGGTTCGATTCCCAGTCAGGGCAGCCATGTACGGTGGAACACAGAGAAAGGTGTACAGGAGAGTTTTTAGGGTTGAGATTTTCTCAAAAACTACATGACCTATTGCAAAAATTCTTTCACTGTTTGATAGATAAAAGTTATGTAACTGTAAAAGAATTATTAAATTCGGTCCAGTAATTTGTTGGATAATTTGAGCAAGATCTGGGGGATCTTGCTCAAATTATCCAACAAATTCACCATACTGTCACTCGCGAACATTTTCTGATTAATTTAACGTGATATTAATCTCAAAATAACCACTGCAGACAGTAAAACAAAAATTATCAAATAATTTTACAACCGTCGTTTCCCGCCATTTTCAAGAGAACCGTCTAGTTGTTAACTTTTTGGTATTTGGAACATGTCTGTGACCTTAAGGATCGACCGTGAGCCTCCAGTGTTCTATTTACCATTGAGCTCTACCTTCTTCCTGTAATTTTATCTATTTGCCTTGTTAATTAAAGGACGGGGTAGCCTATAGCTACGAGCCCATCGCAATAAGTTGTTTGTTTACTTAGGCCTGTGAAGGCTCGGCGTTGTTTTATAATTTATACAAGTCCTGTTTTTAGTTTATGTAGCTAATTTCCTTGTGACACATTCTAAATTCCGGTCCTCGCAGTTGTTCAGCAATGTCAAGCAAACTAAACAAAAGATTATCCAGATGCTGCTATGCATTGTCGTTTTTAGCAAATGTAACATCTAGAGAAGTCTCAAAAAGCGCCTATTATGGCACCATATATCCTCTCTTAACATACGGAGTTATCTTCTGGGGAAACTCTGTAAATGTACAGTCAACATTTATCTTACAGAAGAAATGCATAAGGACTATGTTCAACAAGCATAACTTGGAATCTCTGAGAACTGTATTTAAAGAAAATAATTTATTAACTCTGACTTGTATTTATATTTTTGAAGTCTGTGTGTTTTTAAGGAAAAATGGAGAATATTTTGTGGCAAATTCATCACTTGGAGGAAATCTTCTTCGTAATGTCTACTTAGCACAAACCCAGCAGCTGGACAGGAACAACTTCGAGAAAGAGAGTGATAGGAGATTTCAGCTGGGCTGGGCAGCGTTTGGGAAGCTACGTCATATCTTCTCGTCTTCAATACCATAATGCCTGAAAACTTACGTCTTCAACCAGTGCGTCCTGCCAGTGATGACCTACGAAGCCGAAATATGAACATCGACAGTGAGATTGGCTCACAAGTTCAAAGTCGCTCGAATGGAGGCCACGAACGGGTACAGGCCGCGTCATGTAAAAAGAACGCTGGAATAAAGTGGAGGGTGTGTGTTTGCGCATGGGTACAGCAAAGGTCGCCTGACGAACCAATAGCGCAACGGCAAGCATGCAGCGCGTGACCCGCCCTCCGCCGCCCGCACCTCATACCACCAAATAGATCGATAAATCGCCTCATGCGCAGCTTGACCGACAGCGTTCTTTTTACATGACGCGACCTGAACACGTAGTGAGAGACCGAGTAGACCTACCCTTAGGTTTTTGTTTTATACTTTTGTTGCGATCTAAGGCGTGTATTCATAAACTTGATTTAAAGTTACGCCACCGTTTAGGCGTCTGTCCCTTCCTATCTTAACCTTTTTTAACTAAGTGTGAAAGGCAACACTATTTAAAGGAAGTAAGTAAGTAATCCGTTTATTTCGCAATAGCAAGACATAGGTTTAACTGGTTTATGAATGACAGCATAATAGTTTAAAAGATGGATTCTACACGAAAACAACTCATTCTAAATATAGATTTTAAAAACATAACCCTCCTTCTTGCGCAGTCGGGTAATAAGTAAAGGCCTTATTTCAATTCAAACGATATTGCAGTCACAAAGACCATTATAAGTGTTAGTAAGTACTTAAGAGCCTTCCATGAGCCAACTAGCGCCGCCAATCTTAAAAATAATATCTTCCAATATAATCAATTTTATTAAAAAAGCTATTTACAAAATGTTTATTACGATAAATACTATTTTTAAATGCTTATTTATAACGTGATTCAATTTCGGTAAGTTGTAGTTCGCATAATTGCGAAAAACGGCCGTTTTTGGCACATTTGTGAACTACAACTTAGCTTGTCGCAATTATGCCATGTATTGTATATTGAAAAATAGTATTCATCCTAATAAACATTTTGTATATAGCTTTTTTAATAAAATTTATTACATTGGCAGATATTATTTTTTCAAGATTGGCGGCGCTAGTTGGCTCATGGAAGGCCCTTAAAATATGTTAGTGTTTACACGAGGTGTATTACGCGCTACAACATGCGACTTAGGTCCGGCTCCGAGAACCCGGGACATGTAAGTGTAGCTAGTGTCTCAGAGGACTGTCCATGGTATCCGCAATGCCATTCAGGATGCTGTTAGGGCTGCCGCGAACCCGTCGCATCAGGGACACGACTCTTGCGTATGATGGCATGGAACCCGTCCACGCCGGCTTCCGCAAACATCCCTGACGCGCTGCAGCATCGCTACCTACTACTTCTTAGTTACTACAAATTACATTATATTTGAACAAAAAATGTCGTCTCTCTCTTATATAATCTTATCTCTCTTATATATCTTTGCTGTGCCTAAACATGGTCCATAAAGAACATTGTAACATTTTAATGTTAAGTATGTGAACATCTGTATTATAACTTATGGAATGCAATAAATATATATAATAGATTAAATTTTTTCTTTGCGTTAACCTATATATTGTCGCACTGCTGGGCAAAGGTCTTCCCCCTCCTCTTCCATCCATCCCTGTCCTGAGCCTCTTCCAGCCACCCATCCCTGTATCTAACGATATCGTCTCTCCACCTACGCCGATAATATAATATATAATAGATTAATAAGTAAGACAATTTATTAATTTGTTCAGCTGAGTGTACCTAGTTCCGTATTTGTTCGTTTTATTCCCGATCCATTGTTGTACCTAGATCTATCAATGTTCACCTTTATTTTATTTATATCAACACTTCAATAGAGTTATGCTATTGATATATTAATATTTGTTTTGTAGACATTTCAATACCATTTTAGTACGAACGACAGATCAAAGTCAAAGTCAAATTTCTTTATTGCACGTTGAGTAGGTACATTTTTGCACGTCAATATATTTTTTGAATTTACATTTAGTACACCACTTTGCAAGGAAAAGGTGCCTGAGTGACGCTGAGGAGAAAATGTGGCAAAAAACTCTCAGCAACACATCTTTTAAAACAATGATAATACAATGATTACTTAATAACTATACAGTACGTAACTATTACTATTGTTAGTAAGTTTATCCCTCATGCGAAACCGGCGACACACACCATGCATGTTCAATGGTAACACTTGCAGTACGATTTCAAATCTTATGTCGCAGATAATAAGAAAGGTCCAAAGTCCAAAGTGTTACGCTTGACGTGCTTTGGACTGTACCATTACGATGAGTTTTGTAGTAAGTACGTATATTTACAGTACCTATAGATGATTAACTATTTGATAGAGATCCGATATAATTTTGAAATGGCGGATTTTTTTTTCCAAATTATTTATATTTCTATTTACCTACAATATTGCTCTAAATAACTTGACATTAGCTAATTAGGTATGATAATGACCCTTAATCTAAGGATTAACTACCCGACTCCCGGAATTAAAAGGGCAATGTTGCGACCAACTAAGGGGTGGTATAGTTTAAATAATCTTAGTTCCTAAAATTGTACTTAAATTATTATTTTTAACCATTGATCTCCTATAAATAACTAGATACACAAAGGTCTTACTATAACAATTTAAAAAACGTCCAAATAAGGGACCATTATTAACGTCCAAATAATGTCCAATAAAGCAAATGAGGGTCCATTTATCCATTTGGACCTTCTTCGCGCTCGGACATTTTTAGAAGGCAGACTGTGTATCTAGTTGTTTATAGGAGATCAATGCATAAACGGTATTGATGCCAAAAATACCCTAATTTTTTTATGTTAATATATTTTCTTTCGTATGCGCTAGGTATGCGAAACGAAAATCTAAATGTAAAATTGAGATTTTAAATAAAATATATTTTAAATAGAAATAAAGGGTATTTGGATGTTTTTTAAATTGTTTTAGTAAGACCTTTATGTATCTAGTTGTTTATAGGAGATCAATGCGTGTATGTTATCATCCCTAAATCGCGCCTCGTTGATCAAAACTACACCTTGTTTAACTATAGCATTTTAATATGCAAAAATATTAAGATTATAAAAATATTAAGAATACTTCGTTCTTTCTAAAAAAATACCAAGAATCCCGATACTAAGTAATACTTAAATAATGTGTAAAGTAGTCCATTACCCTCCGTTCTTTGCGCCCGGGAGCGAGTAATCCCGGGGGCGGCACGGGATATCAATTCCACTGTATCCGGGGCATTCTGGGAATCCGGGACTTTCGTTTGCGATGTCAGCCGAAGTTACGATCACGCTAATGCCTTTAACGGGATAGGTACAGTCGAAGACAGAGATAAGTATACAGAGGGCCTCAATAAGGTTGAGATTTTCTCAAAAACTACTGGACCGAATTTAATAATTATTTTACAGTTACAAAGTTTTAACTTTTATCTATCAAACAGTGAAATAATTTTTGCAATAGGTCAAGTAGATTTTGAGAAAATCTCAACCTTAAAAACTCTCCTGTACACCTTTCTCTGTGATCCACCGTACAGTTGAAAGTAGAGAAAAGTATACAGGAGTGACGGGGGACAGGGGTGTCGTATTAAAAAGATGCGTCCATGTCGATAATATCTTTAGGTTACACGAATCGCGAAGTAATTTTGCGCTCATGTGCGGACAGACACGGGCGCTCCTGTTACAGGTCTATGGGGTAAGTGGTCTGTGATACCGATCGAAACGGTCATTTTCTAAGTAAGTTAATATAAATTAGTGAAATTAATGAAATACCATTAAATTGCACAGTTAATTTAAAGTAGGTAATTTTACGTTTAACTAATGTTTATTGCAACTTACAATTACGTCAGGAAAATTATTCATTACTCAGAACCAATATTTACATCATATAAATAGAGAGTTGAATCAATCAACGTTTAATTTAGAGTACACGAAGTAGGTATACCGCGGCCCAAATCAAGTGTCTTATTTTCTAAACAAATATGATCGTCTAATTACCTGTTGTTACAACACTGAAGGAACTGATTGATTGAACCTGTTCATCATTGTGAAAATAGTGATCCGATCTAATAATGTGAAAATAACTGTGCAATAATGCAATGCAAATGCTGTGCAATAATGCTGAGCGGCTCGCCTCTCACAGTAGTCTCGCACTTCAAGTACCTGGGCCACGTGGTCAACGCGGAGCTTACCGATGATCTCGACATCGAGAGAGAGCGCAGGGCATTGACAGTGAGGTGCAATATGTTGGCCCGCAGATTCGCACGATGTACGAAGGAAGTTAAAACGACCCTGTTCAGGTCGTACTGTCAAGCATTCTACACGTGCAATCTGTGGGTCAACTACACCAAAAAGTCATACAATGCCCTGCGTGTACAGTATAACAATGCGTTCAGGGTGCTGATGGGGCTGTCGCGATGCTGCAGCGCGTCAGGGATGCTTGCGGAAGCCGGCGTAGACCGATTCTATGCCATCATACGCAAAAGAGTCGCGTCCCTGATGCGGCGGGTTCGCGGCAGCCCTAACAGCATCCTGAAGGGCATTCCGGATACCATGGACAGTCCGATTCTGAGCCACTGGGTACACTAACATGTCCCGGGGTCTCGGAGTCGGACCTAAGTCGCATGTATGGCGCGTAATACACCTCATGTAAACACTAACATAGTTTTAAGTACTTACTAACACTTATATGGTCTTTGTGACTGCAATAAATCATTTGAATTTGAATAATCACATAACAGCTTAAAATGTCAGGGTAGTTTTTGTTTACAAAATAAGACACTTGATTTGGCCTACAGCTTACCTAAGTAAATATTCATTAGTACGTAAGACCTATGTTTGGATATTAATACGTGGGTGTACCTATCAGAGAGATAATAGGCTTAACTACAACGTAATTAGATGTGCTATCTATGTACAGCCCTATTAATTTAACTGAAGTTACGTTACGTTACTGATAAGACAATGTGATTTTAGGTAATTAATGGTTTCAACGTTACAAAATTAGATCAGAATTAATGGTTAATCAAGAAAGACTTAGATATTGTATAAATTAAATGAGTTTCCAACGCTAGAAATTTTTAAAGATCTGTCGGGGCGGCTCGTGGTGTCCACGCGTGACCAAAATGCTGTCCTGTATTTCGCCCAAAGGTTCAGCCTAGCGATCCAGAGGGGAAATGCCGCCACCATTTTGGGCACGTTGCCGGACAACGGGGATCGGTTGAACTATCTGTAATGCTTTCAGATAGTTCAACCGACCGATTGTACATATAGTTTTTTGGATCGTGTATTTTTAGGTTAGTATTATTTAAAATAATTCTTTTCAAGATTTTATTGCTATTTGAATAAATATAGTTTTCAACGTGCATTAAGGTAAGTAGTTTAATTATGCTATGCGATGTCATCAATCCCCACTGGATTAAACGCACAAGTGGCATTATTTGCCTTTACAGATATCTGAATGGCTCACAGGCAAATCAACCTATTTGACGTAATAATTAACTGCACACAAATTTTTATTTATTTTATTTGGAGACAGTTTTTTTCAAATAGGTACTTAATTCTAAATACATTTTTGCTTATAAACCTATAGCCTCCCAAATTAGCAAAAAATTAAGGTTATTTAGTGCCTACGTTTAAATTAACTTTAAATTATAAATATTTGCAATCACGATTGCATCACAACCCGTAACCGCGACTGCACCAAGTGTAACACTTTGTACCGTGGACCACATGCGTGCTCCGCGCTAGAGGGGAAATCGTACTTCAAGTGTTACCATAGATGCGATGAAACACATACATACATATAAAGCAGGGTCTCCTGCGCCGTGTTACGAAACATCCTATTTAGGGGCGTGGCGTAACAATTTTCCTTTGTTAAATCGGTTACCGAAACATGTTACCGTGTTTCGGAACACGTCGCAGGAGACGCTGCTTTATAGATCTCTTTCTCTCTCTCTCTCTCTCTCTCTCTCTCTCTCTCATACACACACACAGCCTCATACACACACAGAGAGAGAGAGAGAGACATACACACGCACGCACAACCTGGTTTCCAAGAGATCTATTTTGGAAACCAGTGTTTATTGCAAGTACACTATTTGTTTTGAAATAAAGATTATTTATGGTCATTGCATGTCATGTACTGTAATACGAGGTTGGAGCCCACAAAGTTCAATTCCTGACATTTCATTACATTTGCCGGAAACCAGAGTTGAAACTTTGTTGAAATCAATTAAACTCAGTCTACGACCCGGTGTAACTTTCCCACAGCGCATTATGCGTGCTAACTCGCCGAATTTATGCATATTGTTTATTAAATGTTCTACGTCGGCGGAAATTCGTCGGCGGTTTCGTAGGTGGCAGAGTTTGGTTGTGATTTCATGAGTCATCGTGAAATACATGTGGTGTATAAATGTAAATTAAAAAGAATGCTGACATGCACAAATATAGGAACAGGGAGGTTATTATTATCTATTTTATTAATGGACTCGACAGTTCGTCATTTGCCAATGTCATGTTACAGGCTCGTGGAGTCCACACGTGACCAAAATGCTGGCCTGTATTTCGCCCAAAGGATCAGCCTAGCGATCCAGAGGGGAAATGCCGCCAGCATTTTGGGCACGTTGCCGGACAACGGGGATCGGTTGAACTATCTATAATGCTAAGTCATTCAGATAGTTCAACCGACCTATTGTACATATAGTTTTTAGTTTAGTTTATATATTTTTTAGGTTAATATTATAATAGTGATTTCTAATTTTTATTATTGTTATATGAATAAATTATAACTGTTACAGAATATTCAAGATATCATAGTCCTCTATCTTCCTCCAGAGGAGTCGCCGTGGCGTCGTCACCCTGGGTATCCGCATCTTCTCTTCTTTCTTCTCAAAAGTTTCTACTCAAACACACAGGATTAGTCCTAGCTTGAGCATCAGTCTTCCACCAAACTGTGTCTAATAACATGAAAATGTACCCTAATGTGGAAGGAAAATAAAAAACATTTGAATTTGAATTTTGAATTTCTTCATCCAGAGGAGTCGTCGTAGCGTCATCACTCCAGACTCTGGACGAAGCAGCTCGACAGTCACGTTCACTCCCGAGCACGTAGTGATACTTGAATCTAGCCCGAAACTTCATATCTTGCACAAATCGTCCAATAAATTCACCATACTGTCATTCGCGAACATTTTCTGATTAATTTAACGTGATATTAAACACAAAATAACCGCTGTAGACATTAAAATGCCCTCCGGCCGCCATCGCACCTGGTTTTCGCAACCAGTTGCGATATAAAACTAAATATTCTTTGTAAGAATTGATAATTATCAAATAATTTCACAACCGTCATTTCCCGCTACTCCTCTGGATGAAGAAAATAAGACGCTGATATCCAGAGTGACTACGCTACGGCGACTACTCTGGAGGAGGAGAGAAGACTATCTTGAAAATTCTGTAAAATGACATTAGCAAATGACGAACTGTCGAGTCCATTAATAAAATAAATAATATAACCTATGCACGAAGAATGACATGGAAGGTTCGGGGAATCCCCGTTAATCCTATCGCCACACTGCGCCGGACATGCAAGTACTAGCAGCGTAAATTGCATATAATCTGACGGACAGCCAGTCGAGTGCAACTGCGCCCGATGGCTGTGATTAATGCTCCTCGTATTAATATTATGCCGGAATGATGCAATTTGCTATGTACTCGAGATGGCCAGATCCTAAAGCTAGTAATTAATGTAAACTTAATGAAATTGGGATATTTTATACAACTTGAAATGACAATGCCAGATTCTGCCCCACCATCAACCGCAAGATGTACAAGATAACGAATAAATGTAAAAATATCTACGTTTTTTATTAAAATTATTGGTTTATAAAAAAGTCTTGTAAGTACATCTAATGAGTCGAAAAAAACAGCCTAATTAAGAATTCAGAAAATAGTAAGAACTCGAAGCGAATTATTCATTGTTTTTGTTATTCTTCTATAGGAGTTGCGAGAGTAGTAGAAAATGATACCTACTGATTATTATTATACATATTGCATTATGAAACCTGTAATAAGTCCCCAACAAAATGATAGGTACAGCTTAAATGGTCATGCAGTTTTGTAGGTGGGGCAAAGCTCCATTGAAATGTGGCAATGTCATTTTAGTGGTGGTTCTCTCGCAGATAGATGATTTTGTTTCAGTAGTAAGGACAACACCAAATCAATGGTAACACTTGCAGTACCATTTTAAATCTTACGACGCAGATAATAAGAACGGTCCCAAATCCAATTGTAACGACATTTGATCTGCTGTTAGCGTACTATCGATTTTTTAATGTTTAATAAATAAAGAAATGACAGTAACAATTGTGATAAACAGAACTCACAGAAGCACAGTGGGAAATCGCAAGCTATAAGTCGGTCACCGTCGTGCTTGCCGCTCCCATGGGGTACAGGGTTTGGCGGGGCGAGGGAATAAGGTAACGGAGGGCCTGCGGGCGGTGTGGCGGGAGGGCGAGCGCGACGCGCACGGCTGTGTATAGAGTTACCTCGTCATCGCCAACCCCTAGTACCCCGTTTTACTAACGTTTTGAAAGTATAAAACTACAATAATGACTTCGAAATAAGTAGGTATTAACCATTGATCTCCTATAAACAACTAGATACACAAAGGTTTTACTAAAACAATTTAAAAAACGTCCAAATAAGGGTCAGTTCTTAACGTCCATATAATGTCCAATAAAGCAAATGAGGGTCCATTCATCTGTTTGGACCTTCTTTGCACTCGGACATTTTTAGAAGGCAGACTGTGTATCTAGTTGTTTAATTTAATGGTATTAACTGATAAAAACCTTTAGTAGAATCTGCTGATTTTTTAATTGACAACATTGTCAATCAATTTTTTTTTAAGAATTCGGGAAGAAAGAACCCTATTAGTGAAGCCCCTTGCATCTGTCATCCACAACGGGACCAATTAAGTTGAAAATTGTTAAAAAAAATATGGACTTTCGTGAGATACGAAATAATTGCTACTAGAGTTGCGAATAGTTACAAACCTATGACAAAATATTTATTTAATAACGACAATAAAATTTAACATTACAAATAATCTATACATATAATAAGACTGTAAAAAAGTTGTGTCTGTACAGTCGAAGACAGAGATAAGTATACAGGGGGCCTCAATAAGGTTGAGACTTTCGCAAAAACTACTCGACCGAATGTAATAATTATTTTACAGTACATAGTTTTAACTTTTATCTATCTAACAGTGAAAGAATTTTTGCGCTAGGTCAAGTAGTTTTTGAGATAACCTCAACCTTAAAAACTCTCCTGTACACCTTTCTCTGTGTTCCACCGTACATTGGATATTTTTTGAAAAGAATAATTGTAAAGTGTTTTAGGATCGATACTGATGCCAAAACACCAATTTTTAGAATTTTTGGCTGTTTGTCTGTGACTATGTTCAAGTATCACGCCATAACTACTGAAGGGATTTTGATTTGAGTTTCACTAGGAGATAGCTGAAATATCCGGATATCTCATAGGCTATAAGCCTTGGCGGTATGTGATGTGGAAAGAAGGATCCAGAGAGGAAGATCTGCCTCCTGATCTCCTCCATCCTCTCTATCCTCCTCCTCTACGCAAACGAAGTTGCGGGGTACAGCTAGTAAAGAATAAATAAACTTAAATATTTGGCATGAGTTAAAACTTAAAACCTGTATTGTTCTAATTAACATAAAGAAATTAGTGAAAGTATGCCGTGCGATCTCGATTTTCTCCTTGACAGGCCAAGGTTGTAGGCACTAATCAACAAACCAACGTATAAAATGACGGTTGTATAATATTATTTTATTCTATGACACAACCAAGCTTGATATTATCTTAATTTTGTGTAAATGATAATTATAAGCCATTATTTCCCCCGAGCTCGCGGCTAACAAGGAATTTTATTACAATAGGAACCGGCTCTCTCCCTGGGGTATTGCTTGAGTAAATATTCTTTAGGCGGCAGACGATACGGACTCAAGGAAGGAATGATGATGATGGTTTTATATATCGCTCTTTATATCGGGCAGGTAAAGGACTCAGTCATACAGCCTTGTTTTTGATGTTTTATGATATTTATTGTACATAACACAAGGTGTAACAGAATACTAAGAATGGAATGGTATAGTGAGCCGAAAAGGGGTCAGTATCGATAACTGAATAACTTTTGTTCTACGATTTTCGTAGAACAAAAGTTTATGTTAGGTATTAATATGTTAGGTATTATTTTTATTTGTTTTCAGGGTGTTGGTACGGTCGTAGACAGAGAAAGGTATACAGTAGAGTTTTTAAGGCTGAGATTTTCTCAAAAACTACTTTGACCTATTGCAATAATTCTTTCACTGTTTGATAGATAAAAGTTAAAAATATGTAACTGTAAAATAATTATTAAAATCGGTTTAGTAGTTCTTGAGAAAATCTCAACCTTATTGAGGCCCCCTGTATACTTATCTCTGTCTTCCACCGTACAAGCCCAAAGGTCACTGCGACCTCAAAGGTCTATTGTGGCCGCGCACCGAGTTCTTATATCTCGCTCCCAAGTCCAACGTCCTCAGGAACCGTACAATGCACTTGGGTGAGAGAGTCTTGATATCCTCGGGTGGCACCATGTGTCCACCCAAGGCTCGGCTTCTGCTGTGAATGAGCGCTTCACACTCACAGAACTTCTTTATACATATTATGTTAGTCACCATTAAAAATCGCGTCAGTAACCTCTAGTGGAACATTTACCCCATTAGGGTGTTTGCAGACTGGGACATTACCGGTGGACGGCCGGATGTGGCCGATAGCGTCGCCAGTCGCCAGTTGAGTGAGTGGCGCGCTCAGTGTGGGAGAATTTACTGGCTCCGTGTGAAAGGACATTAGTTTTGTGGCGAAATAGAACTCGATTCGTGACTGAAGCTTTAGGTTCATATAGTAATATTGTGTATTATTATATATCACTAATTTGTATTATTGAAGCCGACAATTAGACCCACAGTTTCGACCGATTTCGACGGCCTTTATCAAGGTGAACCTCCGCACTCGCTCGCTCAGTACCGGCCCCGTCGGCGGTGCATGAGAAGGCTGTTTCTGGTTTTGCTGGTCAATCACACTTGGTGGAGAGTGGATATCGTTCACTACTACCATGTCCTGTTACTAATGTAACAGGACATGACATAACTAGGCACAATATTAATATATTGTGCCTAGAATTACAATATTAAAAGTTGTAAAATGGAAATTAGGCCTCAAAGAGCAGCACTGTCACCTAATTTACGAGGATTTAGATGAGTATGCACAACTTAGACCCTATTAGAATCGTATAAAGATTCTTTAATACAATATCTCGCTAGCAAGGGATAAAAAGCAGCTATTTTTTTTTGGTTTATTTATTCATTTTTAACAAAATTGCATTATTACATTTGTCAAACTGCAATGCAGTTTGTTGGCGTAGCTATCTTACTTCTTAGTTTGACACTGCAATGGTAGCACACTCGACAGCACATCAATGTCAACACTCGCAGTACGACTTCTATCTAATGGGACAGATAATAAGGACGGTCCAAAGTACAAAGTGTTACACTTGATGTGCTTACGTTTGTGCAAATACAATGTTGTACCTACTTAATTCAATATTTTATTAACACTATTGTTATTATTTTTCAATAGATTAGTGGGCAACTTTTCATCTTCTCAAGTCATTCTTCATAAAAATAGGTCCATAGTCAAGGCTCTAACAAAATAGTGACCAATAGCGTCATCATTAGCTAGTTGGAGTGTCAGTGTGGGAGAATTTACTGGCTCCGTGTGAAAGGACATTAGTTTTGTGGCGAAGGAGTTGTTATTACTACGGGAATGTTCGTGAATGAAACTTTGAATTAATAGTCTAGAAATTTCAATCAATCATCAGAGGGGAAATGCCGCCAGCATTTTGGGCACGTTGCCGGACAACGGGGATCGGTTGAACTATCTGTAATGCTAAGCCATTCAGATAGTTCAACCGACCTATTGTATATATAGTTTTTAGTTTAGTTTATATTTTTTTAGGTTAGTATTATTTAAGATAGTTATTTTTAGGATTTTATTGTTATTTGAATAAATGTCTAATTAATAATTATCAATCATTTATACTTTTGAGTTCTGCTTTTCATTTTCGTTGACGCTACTGCTAATTAGCTATTGCTAATTAGCAAATGTCAATCACACCTATTTAATATTAGGCTTTGAAAATGGCGGGAAACGACGCGACGGTTGCAAAATTAATTGATAATTTTTATTTCAATGTCCACAGTGGTTATTTTGTTTTTAATATCACAGATATGAGAAAATGTTTGAGAATTACAGTATGGTGAATTTATTGGATAATTTGAGTTTCAAGCTTTTATCAAGAGTTCCCGCTACAAGCTCGGGAGTGAACGTGACTGTCGAGCTGCTTCGTCCAGAGTGATGACGCTACGGCGTCTCCTCTGGATGAAAACATGAAGACGCGGCTATCCAGGGTGACGACGTTACAGCGACTCATCTGGAGGAAGATAGAAGACTATGATATATATAATTTTCTGTAACATGACATTGGAAAATGACGAACTGTCGAGTTCATTAATAAAATAAATAATTAAAATTACAAATTTTATTAAATTTTAACTAAACTAAAACTAGAATAGCTCCAAAAATTAGACTCCGCGGCAAGCCTATCACGCTGGCGCATTTCTGCGTTGTCGAGAGGCACAGACCACCTACCCCATAGACCTGTAATAAGAGGGCGCCCGTGTCTGCCCGCACATGAGCGCAAAATTGCTTCGCGACATGTCCTAGAGATATTATCGGCATGGACTCTCTTTAATACGGCACCCCTGTCCCCCGCTTCGTCTCTATGCGCTCATCGTTGACAGAATTTTTCGCTTGCAAATGACAATGCCACCATCAACAGCAAGTTGTACAAGATAACGAATTAATGTAAAAAATATATCCGTTTTTTTTTAAATTATTGGTTTAAAACAAAGTTTTGTACAAGTTGCGATTCGAAAAAAACAACCTAATTAAGAATTCAGAAAATAGCAAGAAATCACTGCGATTTATTCATTGTTTTTGTTATTCTTCTATAGCAGTTGCGAGAGTAGTAGAAAATGATACTGATTATGATTATGCAATATGAAACCTGTCCCCAACAAAATGATAGGTACAGCTTAAATGGTCACGTAGTTTTGTGGGTGGGGCAAAGCTCCATTGAAATGTGGCAATGTCTTTTGTACCGATTTCATGTCTATTGGGTATTGCTGCACATAGATTGCGGTCCGGACATATTCCATCAAAATCTTTTGCATTCCTAATGCGCAAAGTTGAATCTCCCAACTGCGAAGATTGTGGGACCAAGGAGGACTTGCAACATATTTTGATGGAATGTGTCCGGTACGAGACTAAAAGAGAGCATGTTATTAATAGTTTAGGTTTATGCAAATTAGATATAGGTATATTCCACGGCATTTTAGCTGAGCCAACTTCAGGCCCAGCTAAAATGCTGTTCTCGGTCTTTTATAAAATTTAAGTTTATTTAGAATACGTACGATGGGATTGGCATCGTCACTTTGTGTACAAAAATCCCTAAAAAATTATAGAATAAAAAAAAAAAAATGTCTATTGGGTAAGTGGTCTGTGTCGAGAGGGCTTTTACCCTTAAACCCTTTCCATATGCTGCGTATCTTAAAGTCAAATTTATTGTTTACAATTAGCTCCTTACGCCGCTAAAACCTCCAATCTGCCCCAAATGCTCCCCGGAGACGAACTCCAATCACGGCACGAATCCATAGCCATAAATCATTGCAATCAGATAACAGACAGGATAACTCCCGCCATAAGTTTAGTTTAAATTGGGTTCCAAACAGATATAACTCGGATTGGAAACTAAACCAGGCTTGAAATTTACATAAACAACGCGGTCTGTGGGTTATAAATAGCTGGGATCTTAGCTAACAACGATATCTTAGGTCGGATAGGTAATGTCATTGAACAATAACTTCGATGAGGATCAGAACTTACAAGAGTGAACCAACCCATAATATAATTTATATACTACCTACCTTCTGTGCATAGTACACATCAAAGGACATCAAATGTAACACTTTGGCCTTTGGACCGTTCTTATTATCTGCGTCGTAAGACTTGAAATCGTATAAGTGTTACCATTGATCTCCTGTCCCTACGTCATTCATTATTTTGTGGTCCGTTGGTCTATCAAACGTGGGCAGTGGTTACACAGGCTGTCGACCTTTTCAGGTATTAGCAGTGAAAAATGCGCCTGTCAAAACAGACCTGAATAAAGTATAACAATTTGAAGTCCTCTCCCGAGTACTGGGGATCATGACGCACTGTTAATTCTGTACGCGAAAGTGGATGTGTCAGGATTAGCGGGTAGCATCTACATAAAAGTTGTATTTGCCACGTTTTATTGACATTAGGCTCTAAGCTAAGCAAATGGGCTGCATTTCAACTCCACTCCAACTGCGTATTTATAGTTTGTAGGACTGTCAACCAACTTAAAACCAACCGGCTTAAAACCAGTCCGGTTGCAGTCGATGTGCCTTTTTTTTCTTTTTCTTTTACCCAGGTAAAACATGCAAGATCATGTGTCACCACGCCCGGGGGAGCGTGTTGGTTATGTCGGGCTCACCGCCCTGAAGGGGCAGCATACCGACTAAACGTCCTGGGGTGTTCCACCTCGTGCCATTCTTGCCGAGCCACGGGAAACACAGTCGATGTGCCTGCAGTTCAAACGACTGCCTGACTGCAATTGGGCTGGATCGGTTGGTTTGCAGTTAGTTTGCAGCCGCTTGAACTGCAGGCCAGCAGCACAACGACTTCAATCGGGCTGCATTGTTGGTTTGCATTCGTACTAATGCAGTTGAAATGCAGTATGTCTGTCTAGAGCCGAGTAGATATCTCTGGAGGATAGAATAAGAAATGATGGTATCCGCCAGAGACCAAAAGTGGTTGACGTTGCTCATAGAATCAGCTAACTGAAGTGGTAGTCAGCTGGCCACATCTGTCGTAGAACCGATAGCCGATGGGGTACAATAGTGAGTAACCATAGAGTTGGGCGACTAGAGTTGCGCAAAATGTGTCACCTTGGTGAAAAGAGAGATATATCTTTGGGACATAACGAAGTATGCCTTTCATCTAGTTCACTACTTCATTTAGTTCACTTAAAATCTCAAGCAAAACTGTGGTTTATTGTGAACTAAATAGTACTTAATTTCGCACTGCCAAATACTCGTGAACTCGTGAAGTATTATCACAGATCAGGGAATAAGAAGTATTATTACTTTAGTAATAAAGCACAGTTTTGCTTGAGATGTCTGAGTAAATCTCACTCGCATATCACGCTTCTCTCTCATTAGAAACACTATTGAATCCTTCAAGTGTTCTGTAGCGAACCCTCTCTTTCCTTGTCGTGAACTAGATGAACTAAAGATATGGTGGATACTAAAGTGAACGAAAGATATATTACTTCAGTGTAGGTGAAGTACTTCGTTTATGTCTTTCATTCGCGAACTACCTAAGTCTAGGGACGACCCTACCAGACGGAGGAAGAATGATACCGGTGCAAGGTGGCTAGCAAAGACTGGTGCAAAAGAGAACCAGGTATGGCGTGCTTTGGGAGAGGCCTACGTCCAGCAGCGGACAGATACGGGCTGAAGATAATCAACGCTATTACGATTTTATTTCACAGTTTTCGTAACGACGAAAGTGTCTCAATAAAAAACAGAAAACCTTCCAAAAGCTATAAAAAACCTTTTTCTCCTATCCCTACTAGGATGTTTAATGAAAATTAATTACAGTACAGCCATAAACACCGGCGTTAGACGCACATTCGCTGTATTTAGCGCGATTTGTTTTAATTCCGACATAATCCCGCACGATACCGCGTACCGCATTCATTGGATTATGGTCTTGTTTATCAAAAAATATGTACTTGTTCAAACGTGTACTTAGGAAGCCGATACCAATGACAATACTGAAATAAACTAGCAATGTCTAACAAAAAAATGGTTGCTGAGCACTCCACATGCCAACACGAAGTACAGACACAACTCCTTCCTATTGCGAGCGAGTGATCTCTTTAATGAACTATGTGACGATGAGTGCGTAGACCTTTTCCGCACGAGCGCCGCATCCATGCGTCGCTTGCTGACCGTGAGATTTGTGGGTTCTGTGCCGGATTGAGTGGCGACGAGTGACCGTGCGGTGTTTTTGTGTGGCTTTGTTTGATAAGCACTGCACTGGATATTAGGTTCTTAGTTTTCTAGTGCTATCTTTTACATCACTATTTGCGTCTTATTTCATTAATTACTAATATATATAGCTCGACTACCACTCACTCACTGACTCACTGACTCACTGATTGACACGCCCGTTTAGTCTGAAGGAGTTCCCGGAGGTGAAAGTGATGTAGGGGGGAGTTGTATAGTTTAGTGATTGGACCAGAGGAAAACTATAGGGAAGTGAAAAAAACAAGATGGCGGCGGGTCACGTGATGCCATCTCCGCCATTTTCCAACCGATTTCGTTCAAATTTGGAACGCGTGTCACATGGTCGACCTAATTTGTGATGAAATTGAAAAACAAAAGAAAAACAAAATGGCGGCGGAAATATAGCCGATTGAAAATTTGAACATTTCAGACCAAACTTTGACGAATTAGCTGGCCTAGCACGAGCGCATGAGGAATATCCAAGCAATTCCACTTCGTAGCACATATGATGCAGTATACCAGAAAATTGTCAATTTTTGGAAAAACAAAATGGCGGACGACCAGTCAACCATAATATTTTCATTACAATTTGGCATGATTTTCAATCTCATTTTTAAGGTGGATGGCAACATTTTAGTGGAATGTCTTGTATGGGGCAATTGTAGGTCTCGATGAATAGTGTTGCAATAAAAAAAAAGTTTCCCAACTTTTAGGGTAATTTACCCACCAGAGCCCAAAAATGGGGAAAATGGAAATAGCGCTTTTAAACCAAATTTGGGTATGCAGTTCGACGAAGGCACCTCACCCAAATGACATTTGACCATTTTCATCTCAACCGCCTGGCAACACTGGAAGTTATGGGGCATGAAAGTTTTGGTCAGAGTCATGTTTGGGCGCTAACTTTGTTAAAGAAATTTTGGGCTATCGTAACGGTTTAAATGCCACATGTTAGATGCTATCCTGTACATTAATTATAAAGTTTAACATATTTTAAAATACAAAATGGCGGCCAGAATATTGCCTTCTCCAAAAAGTTACAGTTTCCCCATACATTTTCCTATACGAAACGAAATGATTACTAACGTGCGGTAAATATCTAACATTAACTATAGCGAGGCCGAAGGCCGAGCTCCGCGTAGGGCGAAGCCCGAAGCGTCCCCTTGCCGAACAGAAACAACTCCCCACCCTCCAAGTAACTTTTGCGAGGCCGTAGGCCGAGCTCCGCGTAGGGCGAAGCCCGAAGCGTCCCCTTACCGAGCAGAAACAACTCCTCACCTTCCAAGTAAATTTTGCGAGGCCGAAGGCCGAGCTCCGCGTAGGGCGAAGCCCGAAGCGTCCCCTTACCGAGCAGAAACAACTCCGCACCTTCCAAGTAAATTTTGCGAGGCAGAAGGCCGAGCTCCGCGTAGGGCGAAGCCCAAAGCGTCCCCTTGCCGAACAGAAACAAATCCCCACTTTTCAAGTAACTATTGCGAGGCCGCAGGCCGAGCTCCGCGTAGGGCGAAGCCCGAAGCGTCCCCTTGCCGAACAGAAACAACTCCCCACCCTCCAAGTAACTTTTGCCCCCCGGCGAGGCAGAAGGCCGAGATCCGCGTAGGGCGAAGCCCGAAGCGTTCCCTTGCCGAACAGAAACAACTCCCCACCCTCCAAGTAACTTTTGCGACGCCGTAGGCCGAACTCCGCGTAGGGCGAAGCCCGAAGCGTCCCCTTACCGAGCAGAAACAACTCCCCACCTTCCAAGTAAATTTTGCGAGGCCGAAGGCCGAGCTCCGCGTAGGGCGAAGCCCGAAGCGTCCCCTTACCGAGCAGAAACAACTCCCCGCCTTCCAAGTAAATTTTGCGAGGCCGAAGGCCGAGCTCCGCGTAGGGCGAAGCCCGAAGCGTCCCCTTACCGAGCAGAAACCACTCTCTTCCTTCAAAGTAGCTTTTGCCCCTCGGCGAGGCCTAAGGCCGAGCTCCGCGTAGGGCGAAGCCCGAAGCGTCCCCTTACCGAGCAGAAACAACTCCCCACCTTCCAAGTAACATTTGCGTGGCCGTAGGCCGAGCTCTGCGTAGGGCGAAGCCCGAAGCGTCCCTTACTGAGCAGAAACAACTCCCCACCTTCCAAGTAACTTTTGCGAGGCCGAAGGCCGAGCTCCGCGTAGGGTGAAGCCCGAAGCGTCCCCTTACCGAGCAGAAACCACTCTCTTCCTTTCAAGTAGCTTTTGCCCCCCGGCGAGGCCGAAGGCCGAGCTCCGCGTAGGGCGAAGCCCGAAGCGGCCCCTTACAGAGCAGAAACAACTCCCCGCCATCCAAGTAACTTTTGCGAGGCCGAAGGCCGAGCTCCACGTAGGGCGAAGCCCGATGCGTCCCCTTACCGACCAGAAACCACTCTCTTCTCTCCAAGTAACTATTGCGAGGCCATAGGCCGAGCTCCGCGTAGGGCGAAGCCCGGAGCGTCCCCACGCTACCAAAGGCTGAAAAATGCCCCTGCCTTTCGAATTATGAACAAAATTATGCAAATTGTGTACAGGTAGCAACGTTTGGCTTTTGAAAACTGTCTTTAAGTTTCTGGCATACGGGCATTTTTCAGCCTTTGGTAGCGTGGGGACGCTCCGGGCTTCGCCCTACGCGGAGCTCGGCCTTCGGCCTCGCAATAGTTACTTGGAAAGAAGAGAGTGGTTTCTGGTCGGTAAGGGGACGCTTCGGGCTTCGCCCTACGCGGAGCTCGGCCTACGGCCTCGCGGTCCGGCTCGGCCTTCGGCCTCGCAAAAGTTACTTGGAAGGTGGGGAGTTGTTTCTGCTCGGTAAGGGGACGCTTCGGGCTTCGCCCTACGCGGAGCTCGGCCTTCGGCCTCGCAAAAGTTACTTGGAAGGTGGAGAGTTGTTTCTGCTCGGTAAGGGACGCTTCGGGCTTCGCCCTACGCGGAGCTCGGTCTACGGCCACGCAAATGTTACTTGGAAGGTGGGGAGTTGTTTCTGCTCGGTAAGGAGACGCTTCGGGCTTTGCCCTACGCGGAGCTCGGCCTACGGCCTCGCGGTCCGGCTCGGCCTGCGGCCTCGCAAAATTTACTTGGAAGGTGGGGAGTTGTTTCTGTTCGGTAAGGGGACGCTTCGGGCTTCGCCCTACGCGGAGCTCGGCCTACGGCCTCGCAAAAGTTACTTGGAGGGTGGGGAGTTGTTTCTGTTCGGCAAGGGGACGCGTCGGGCTTCGCCCTACGCGGAGCTCGGCCTTCGGCCTCGGCGGGGGGCAAAAGTTACTTGGAAGGAAGATAGTGGTTTCTGCTCGGTAAGGGGACGCTTCGGGCTTCGCCCTACGCGGAGCTCGGCCTGCGGCCTCGCAAAAGTTACTTGAAAGGTGGGGAGTTGTTTCTGTTCAGCAAGGGGACGTTTCGGGCTTCGTCCTACGCGGACTCGCAAAAGTTACTTGGAAGGTGGGGAGTTGTTTCTGCTCGGTAAGGGGACGCTTCGGGCTTCGCCCTACGCGGAGCTCGGCCTTCGGCCTCGCAATAGTTACTTGGAAAGAGGAGAGTGGTTTCTGGTCGGTAAGGGGACGCTTCGGGCTTCGCCCTACGCGGAGCTCGGCCTACGGCCTCGCGGTCCGGCTCGGCCTTCGGCCTCGCAATAGTTACTTGGAAAGAAAAGAGTGGTTTCTGCTCGGTAAGGGGACGCTTCGGGCTTCGCCCTACGCGGAGCTCGGCCTTCGGCCTCGCAAAAGTTACTTGGAAGGTGGGGAGTTGTTTCTGCTCGGTAAGGGACGCTTCGGGCTTCGCCCTACGCGGAGCTCGGCATGGGACGCTTCGGGCTTCGCCCTACGCGGAGCTCGGTCTACGGCCACGCTAATGTTACTTGGAAGGTGGGGAGTTGTTTCTGCTCGGTAATGAGACGCTTCGGGCTTTGCCCTACGCGGAGCTCGGCCTACGGCCTCGCGGTCCGGCTCGGCCTGCGGCCTCGCAAAATTTACTTGGAAGGTGGGGAGTTGTTTCTGTTCGGTAAGGGGACGCTTCGGGCTTCGCCCTACGCGGAGCTCGGCCTACGGCCTCGCAAAAGTTATTTGGAGGGTGGGGAGTTGTTTCTGTTCGGCAAGGGGACGCGTCGGGCTTCGCCCTACGCGGAGCTCGGCCTTCGGCCTCGCCGGGGGGCAAAAGTTACTTAGAAGGAAGAGAGTGGTTTCTGCTCGGTAAGGGGACGCTTCGGGCTTCGCCCTACGCGGAGCTCGGCCTGCGGCCTCGCAAAAGTTACTTGAAAGGTGGGGAGTTGTTTCTGTTCGGCAAGGGGACGCTTCGGGCTTCGCCCTACGCGGAGCTCGGCCTTCGACCTCGCAAAATTTACTTGGAAGGCGGGGAGTTGTTTCTGCTCGGTAAGGGGACGCTTCGGGCTTCGCCCTACGCGGAGCTCGGCCTTCGGCCTCGCAAAATTTACTTGGAAGGTGGGGAGTTGTATCTGCTCGGTAAGGGGACGCTTCGGGCTTCGCCCTACGCGGAGCTCGGCCTACGGCCTCGCAAAAGTTACTTGGAGGGTGGGGAGTTGTTTCTGTTCGGCAAGGGGACGCTTCGGGCTTCGCCCTACGCGGAGCTCGGCCTTCGGCCTCGCGGGGGGGGGCAAAAGTTACTTGGAGGGTGGCCGAGGCCGAGCTCCGCGTAGGGCGAAGGCCGAGCTCCGCGTAGGGCGAAGGCCGAGCTCCGCGTAGGGCGAAGGCCGAGCTCCGCGTAGGGCGAAGGCCGAGCTCCGCGTAGGGCGAAGCCCGAAGCGTCCCTTACCGAGCAGAAACAACTCCCCATCTTCCAAGTAACTTTTGCGAGGCCGTAGGCCGAGCTCCGCGTAGGGCGAAGCCCGAAGCGTCCCCTTACCGACCAGAAACCACTCTCTTCTTTCCAAGTAACTATCGCGAGGCCGAAGGCCGAGCCGGCTGCGAGGCCATAGGCCGAGCTCCGCGTAGGGCGAAGCCCGGAGCGTCCCCACGCTACCAAAGGCTGAAAAATGCCCCTGCCTTTCGAATTATGAACAAAGTTATGCAAATTGTGTACAGCTAGCAACGTTTGGCTTTTGAAAACTTTCTTTAAGTTTCTGGCATACGAGCATTTCGAGCGTTGCTTGCTTTAAAAATAAAAAATAACCTCCTTTAAATGAGCAAACTCTTTTCGAATAAATGTTTTTCACAGAGTTTTGAACTTGAAATTTTCGGGCGGTGCTTGATATAATCAGTGGATGGCTTGCACGAATTATTTGCACAGCGAACAATCCGGATAATGTTTATTTAGTTGCGGCGCCTACAACACGAAAACAAAGCAGTCTCGCGGGCCGCGCGCGGCCCGCGCACCATGCAACACCTAGTTAGTATCTATAAGTGAAGACCTATAATTGGCTTCTTGCTTTTATTTAAATGAAAATGTAGTAGTTTATAAGCTGTTGGTTTTCCATGTCTTAATAAAATAAAATAAATAATAAAAAATCTTCGCTCTCAAAAGCTTCAAATACGCAGTAACAGTGGTGGCCTCTTGGTCATCACGTTTACTTGATACACAAGCAATACGAGCTGATAAAGTATAGTCCTAATAAAATACCTACTTATACGAAAGATGGAAATAAAGAAAGAAAAAAAAGCAAAGGAAAGCAAACCAAAGCACACCAAAGCAAATTAAAGCAAACCAAAGCAAACCAAAGCAAACCAAAGCAAACCAAAGCAAACCAAAGCAAACCAAAGCAAACCAAAGCAAACCAAAGCAAACCAAAGCAAACCAAAGCAAACCAAAGCAAACCAAAGCAAACCAAAGCAAACCAAAGCAAACCAAAGCAAACCAAAGCAAACCAAAGCAAACCAAAGCAAACCAAAGCAAACCAAACCAAAACAAACCAAAGCAAACCAAAGCAAACCAAAGCAAACCAAAGCAAACCAAAGCAAACCAAGGCAAACCAAAGCAAACCAAAGCAAACCAACAAAAAACATGTATTCGGGGCTAAATACAAACAAGTTAGTACATTGCATAAAAACATTTTTAAATAGACATAAATGGCTACAAGGCTGCGGGCGCTGATTTTCAGACAGAACAGAACCAAAAGTATAAATCCACCAGGGACCTGCCTTAATGATATAGGTAGGTACTTAGTGTGGTTAAACTAGATTTAAGAATACGGATCTCTAGGTTAGGCCTATATTACCTTATATTCCAATCTTTATCGCTATGGGATCACGAGTTTTCACCTCCCACGGTATCAAGGACGATGAAGTAACGATAGTCGTAAAACGAACTATCCTAACGCTGTTTTTCTCCAAAAATAATGAAGTTTTTACGATCTCGTAAAATGACCCTAGCTAGATACACCGGTATATTTATACGGTGGCCGGATTTAGGAGCAGGGGCCCCAGTTTTATTTGCGGGTCCCCCATTTTTATTTCGGGGTCCCTAATTTTTCTATCAATATTTAGAGTGCATCGTAAATGATAATAGTACGACAAGAGGAGTATATGTTTTGATATTTTCTTGCATATGCGCTATGCGAAACGAAAATCTAAATGATAAATGGAGAAAAAAATTCCAGGTCGTGATAAAAAAAATTCTCCATTTATCAATTAAGAGGAGTATATTCAGTCAGTACCTGAAAAACTTTGTTTTAAGACTTTGAGAAAAAAAAAATACAGTATCATAAATCGACCAGCTGATCGGCATAAAAATCGAAGGTCAGAAAATCGCGAAATAAATTACCGATATTAAATTCATCGCCGATCCTGAACACTTCAGCTTAGATACTAAAGTATATAGCTTTACGTTACATCCTGTAGACATTTAGGTCTCTGGCGTGGTAGTAAAACACTCTATAAAGTTGTCTAATAAATAATAGCGTTTGAGGCCTGGTGACACAAAACACAGCATAATTCCTAGCTTGAGCACCAGTCTTCCACCAAACTGTGTCCAATGCTATGTAAAATGTACCTGAATGTAGAAGGAAATAAAAAAAATATACAAAATACGCTTAAAAAGGGCTGCACCGATTTTAAAAAGATGTATCAAGCATGTGGTCCGTTTATGACATAATCAAGCCCCTAATTTATTTAAAACGTAGGGCCCTAACCTAAGTACATATCTGGCTACACATAAACTTATAGGTTCAGTATTTTCCTAGTGGAGATGAATTTTTGGGGTCCCCTATAAAAATGTAAAATGGTTTTAGCCTACGCCTGATAACCTTTGCCTTTCACCTATTGGGCTTTTGAATGGATGACAGTGATAATAAAATATTTTTAAAGCTTCGACACATAGTGCCTATAAAATGATGGAATAAAGATTTAAATCTAATAAAAGATTCATCATCATCATCGGCCCAGATGTAGGCATCTCCTAAAGCGTGCCACTCAACCCTACTCTCGGCCCTCTGCATCCAGTCTCTGCCAGCCATCTTGCGAAAGTCATCCCTCCATCTGGTCGGGAGGCATCCAACTACGTTTACCCGTTCGTGGCCTCCATTCAAAAACTCGTGTACCCCAAAAAATAAAAATAAAAACTGTGGAAAAAGACTACTAAAATAAATATTTGAAAAACAGAAATTATTTCAAAAATAATAAATCCGACTGCAAAAAATTTCACCCCCATTGGTTATTTTTTTACACGACTGCGCAAGAAGACGCCTGTGTCACTTCTATAATCAAGACGAATCTAACGACACCTCATATGTTAAAATCCATCAAGCCGTTTAGGCTGCAGGGCGGGACAAAGAATTAGACATACATGCATCACGACAAGGTTTGAGGGGGAGTGAATGCTGAGCTGTGTTTGTGGCTAGTAGTAGTGAGTAATTGTTACAAATAGTCATACATAGTGCGAATCAAATGTTCAAGTGTTCATCTTAAGTATATTAGATTGTTTATTAGTGAAGACCATTAATTGGCTGTCCGATGTATATTGTACGTTGCTATCAATGTTTAATGTGCCGTTGGTTTTCCATTCTAAGTGAAATAAAATAAATACATACGTACACTCGAAAAACATAACCCTCATTCTTGCGCAGTCGGGTAAAAAGCCCACACTCTCATATTGGTGGTGGACGAAATTTACAAAAGTAACGTTGTTTTTGCGTTGCCTAATTATTAGCTAGAAAACTAATTTTTCACGCAAAAATTTCCAATTTTCTGCAATGAATTTTCCACGTGAAAATCCATTGGGGCTCTGATTTCCACTGGGTTTGCGGTTCCGTGTCGCAGCTACTAATTGAGCTCGGCTCCGACTGTGAACATTTTGTATCAATCTGCCGAGATACAAAGCAAGGGGTGAATCGAAAAAAGTTGTATGAACTGTATGCAAATGATAAGATAAAATATTCAATTTAATATACAAAAGAAATAGGTTAATACAGTTAGTATCACAATTGACGGCCTTATCATTTTAAGCGATCTCCTCCAGTCACCCAAATGATTTAAATTGTGTTGGGGGGCCTTCCATGAGCCAACTAGCGCCGCCAATTTAAAAAAAAAAGTATTTACCAACCTGCCCACGGCAAGAATTTTTTCATCATGTTCTAATATCGACCAATTTAATCAATTTTATTAAAAAAGCTATTTACAAAATGTTTATTAGGATGATACTATTTTTCAATATACAATACATGGCATAATTGCGACAAGCTAAGTAAAGTTGTAGTTCACAAATGTGCCAAAAACGGCCGTTTTTCGCAATTATGCGAACTACAACTTGCCGAAATTGAATCACGTTAATAAATAAACATTTCGTAAATAGTTTTTTTAATAAAATTTATTATATTGGAAGATATTATTTTTTTAAGATTGGCGGCGTAGTTGGCTCTATGAAGGCCCTTAATAATAATAAATTAATTGCATCAATTAACTCAAATATACCCTTAATTTGAAATGCCTTTTTCGATATCTCAAATTAATACAATAATATGAAATAAAGCGATTAAGTTCAGGGCCGTTTCAGGCCATTCCAGGGCCCTTGGGCACACAAGAATATGGGGCCCTATTGGAAAATAAAAGTGACAAAAAAAAATCTCTGTTTAGAAGAAAACTGATCTGGTGTCCGATTAACATTTTGATTTAGAAATGTTGGCGGTAATTCTTGGTGCACCTTAAATATAAACGGTTCAAAATAGAAAATAAAGTAAAGTGTAATATCTGTCTTTCGGGGCCGTCGTGAGGATGGGGGCCCTTGGCACGGGCCCCGTGTGCTCTTATGGTAAAAACGGTACTGATTAAGTTGAGTGACAGATGCTCCGTTTTTAGCAATTAACGGTATTTACCCTACTTGCATGTGACGTCACAGACACATGTAGAGTAGTAGTGATTCTAGTATGACTTTCTAAAACTAAATCTGACGGGTCTAAAAGTATATGATTTATTTATTTAAATAACTAAAAATATAAACTAACTTACTAAACTAAACCTAAATATTGTAAATATTAAACTAAAAATAAAGGTACTTACTAAAATATAATTAAACTAAAATAAAACTATATGTACAAAATAGGTCGGTTGATCTGAATGGCTTGCTTTACAGATAGTTCAACCGATCCCCGCTGTCCGGCAGCGTGTCCAAAATGTCTAAAAGTTAATTTCCATACACTTGTGGCCATTATCTAATGAATCATTAAAAATAATTAAAACAAAAAATAAAACAAAATGGTTTCCCGTACCGGGAATCGAACCCGAGCCTCCTGGGTGAAAGCCAGGTATTCTAGCCACTAGACCATACCGGAGATGAGAGCGCTGTCGAAATTTTTGTATAAAAACTGGAGATTTGCCAGAGACATCGATGACGTCTTGTTTGCTCAACTGCGTATAAGCATAACATGACTCATTCAAAACACATAGGTTTGGAATGTTATTATCAGCGGCACATGATTTAAAATCGTACTGCAAGTGTTATTGATCTGCAGTTATCCGTACCTACATCTATTCCTTTTAAGGCGCTATGTGGTTGTCAAAAGCAAGAGTGAGACACAAGATGCCCCGCAGCGGCGGAGTGAAGAGCACGGCGCAGTGCCGCAATATTCGTGTTTTTATGAATTTTGGCAGGGAAATAAAAATACACCAACAAAAATCAGATTTTTAACAAGCTTTCGTATTTATAGTACCCTACATTTTGATATATATTTTGTATGAATAACTATTTCGGTTTAGACATAATTTTCATTTTAAAAGACATGGAAGGGGTATGTTTGCGATTTTTTTCTATCGAGCGAAGTTTGGCCAATCGTGTATCGGTATTCATCAGTCTCTAAATAGACACCCCAAGATTGCTATATATTTTTTCAGGCGTTTAATTTAGTAGTTAGTGCCGTAGCCTTCGTAGAAAAAATCAGTTCAGTTTTTCTATGAAGGCTACGGCAAAAAAAATACTAAAATTAAACGTCTGCAAAAATATAAATATAGCAATCTTGTCTATTTAGGGACTGATGAATTCCGATACACGATTGGACAAAATTCGTTCGATAGAAAAAAAAATCACAAACATAGGTACTTACCATGTCTTTTAAACTGAAAATTATGTCTAAACTGAAATAGTTTTTTATACAAAATATATATCAAAATGTAGGGTATTATAAGTTTGTCTCACTAGGTATTTAATTTGACAGCCACATATCGCCTTAAACGAGCTCGGTGGCTCAGTGGTTGGGTCAATGGACTTGCAATATGGAGGTCCCAGGTTCGATTCCCAGCTAGGGCAGCCATGTACCAATGAGTTATCCTAGGTTCTTTCGACGGAAAAACTTACGTACATTTACCGAGTGCTCTCAAAACGGTGAAGGAAAACATCGTGATGAAACCTGCATGTCGTAGTAGAAAAAAAAATCTCTAAGGCATGTGAAATCCTTCCAGATCTACGCGGAGCTGGAGACCACGGTGTGCGCGCTGGACAAGCCTATCACGGGGAAGGTATGTTGGCTAGAATCGAATTCGATCATCCTCCAATTCTCATAAGATATTTGGGTGGAACGATTTCGTACCCGCACGTTTTGTGAAATCTGCACTGGGCCCGCGTGGTGGATTATGGCCCGAGCTCCCTCGATGTAAGGGAAGGTCTGTGCCCGAGCAATGGGACGATATAAATAGACTGATGATGATGATGATGATATCGCCTTAAAATAATGTCTGTACAAAATCGAATACTCATACTGAACTTATCGCTATAAAAGGTGGGTTAATTCCTACAGGGCCCAGTTGTTATTTTAGGGTTCCTCGGGAAGGTCGCGCACCATTAGAGGTCGTTTGCTTAGGACCCCTGAATTGATTACCGGCGCGTTTACGGGACACAGGGCCGTCATCAGGGTCGCCGTCGGGGGCCACTGGTCAGGGGGGCGATAAAATAATGCTCTCAAATGCGCCATATGTTGGAAGAAATATATTTATAACGTAGTTAAAAAAGAAAAAGTTAAATGTGTTTCTTGACCGTTGTTAGAGGTCAATATCCAATGTAAGTTTTAATAAAAATGGCTTCTGTCAGCCAGCCAATGACTGTTAGTGCGCTTAACAATAAATGAAAAAGGAAACTAATTTTTTATGTAGCCAACTGGATAGTGTTATCAAATTATGTTGTCAAATATAGATAAAACTATACAAAGGACTATGAATCCCTAATGATAGGGTAGATTTAATTTATCACTTTTTGTTAATTTACTATACTATCTTATATTACTCTATCTTATATTTATTTATCTATATATCTTATATCTTAATGCATAACTATATTATGTTTGTAATCTCTGCATGCGCGCTGTTATGAATGTTGTGTCCTCCTATAAAAGACACATACATCAGCACCACCCATCTGTATACTGTATGTTAGTAAATGTATAATGTATGTGTTGTTGGAGAACCTAAATAAATAAATAAATAGATGTTTTCTGAAAAACTACTTAACTGACTGTAAAAGTTCTTATACTATGAGGTATTTTAAACTTTTAGAGGCTTTGTAGTAGGCACTTCAATAAGAATAGATAGGTCAAGTATTTTTATAAACATAATATCAACCTGCTTACAATACTACTAGCGCCCTATTTATACTTTTCTCTGCATTCGAGTTCGACTGTAAATAGGTACCTATTGATTTTCTTGGGGCGCTGAAATGTGATTTCATTGGGTTCTAATTACGGCCCTGCTGCTTCAAGCTTCTTTGAATAAAACGGATTTACATTGTGTTCTTAGTATATTTTTGGATCTTTTTATTTCACGGAAATATCTTTTGCTTTGATTTCGGCTACATTTCAATACTTCCATTGAATAATTACCAATTTTTCCCATAATACAGGATAACGGAAATGGTAAAGTAAGCCGAAGGGAGCGTGTTCAGTATTCAGTTTATGAACAACTGTTGTTCTACTACTTTTCGAATGAAAAATAAATTAAAGTGGATCATAAAAAATCTTCGGCATCTGTCCACCAATACGCTCTGGGGGTGACCGCGACTTCAATCGTTATAGTTGCTAATTTCCTGCATGACTGTAGGAAATATACCTCTCCCTTACCATTCCTATGGATAATATTAAGGGTAAGAGAGACGTAGACCAAGAAGAACGTCGACCAAATTGGCGATGTCTTGAATAAGGGCCAAGTACGGTCTATTACAAATCGACGAGCATGCATGAAGAGATTGATGAATGTGGAGAAGACAAGGGTTGTGTGCCAGGATCACAGCAGATGGAAATCCATAGTCTCTGCCTACCCTACGGGAATCAGGCGTGAGTTTATAAATAAATAAAGGGTATGTTACGCAACTCCATCTATCGAACTTCTCTTCAAGATGAAGATGGCCCTCAGGACCCCCCGGAAGTGACTAGCGCCCGCGACACAGGGAATCCTAGTGTGGGTGCTAGTGTACTTCAATTGCACGACCTTATACATTAGCTCTAACATAAATGTAACTTATCATAAGGACAATAGTAGTAGTATTCCTCAGTAGTTTTTTCATCATGTTCTAATTTATTCACCGAGCATGGACTGCGTAATACAAATTCTGACGTTCAGATATTCGTGAAATTCTTGATTTCGAGCGAACCGCGGGGCTGATGACAGGGTTCTCACTTCTCAGTATGCCATTCTGAGCTCTTTGCAGAATTTCCACATTAGAAGTGATTACTGTACCAGACAGCTCAATGCCGACGACGACTCTTATGTTGGACGGTTAAAGTTTTGTCAGCAGGGCGATGTAAAATTACCTCCATTCCTATGTTCCATTTTATTCCCATATTCCATCGTCTTAATAACCCCGTTTCCAAATCAACTGCTCGTCGATGTACTAATTGAAAAGGGTCGCATTTTTGTTTGTTTAACCCTACACCCTTGTTTATTTCCCGACGATGACTGGCAAGCCGAAACAAAAACAAGAAACCCAAAGGCTGGATAATGAAGTAAAGCTTATTACAGAATAGATTACTTGAACAATGAAATGATGGTGTGTCGTATGTTCCGTATAAATTATTCTTATTCTTAAGGGGTGAGAGACTCTGCGGAATAGGTACCATATAAAACCTGCTGCTGTTAATAAACTGTACGGGTAAAATATATGAGGTTGATATTAATGTCAACCTCATGATGAAAAAATTCTTGCCGTCTTCTTCGGCAAGAATTTTTTCATCATGTTCTAATTTATTCACCGAGCATGGATAATGCGTAATTCAAATTCTGAGGTTGACATTAGCTAACAAGAAAGAAAAAATTTCTTTTTATTCTATTAGCGTTAGATAAAAGATAAAAATATTTTTATTGACACAAAATAATGATCAGTGCTTCTTGAAAATAGGTAGGTACTTATACATTTTTAGCAATTATTATACTAACATTTGTTTCAAGAATGTGGAAACGATAGCATCCGTACTCATTTAAAACTGTACCTATGACGGATACTAACGCCTTCCTTAAAGCGTTAACGAAAGTCAATGCTATTTGTAGCTATAGCTATTTGGTTTTGATCAAGTTATGTTTTATCCGTGTAGCGCGAATGAGTACCCTTTGAAACTCACACGAAATTGACAAACGAAAACATTTTATATCGAGAAATTCGGAGGCGAAACTAAATTGGCCGTGCCGGAAAACTGGAAAAACCTTTTCCGGAACCGGAAAAGGTTTTCTTGTAATCATAAATCATTCTTCGATTTTACGGAATTTTTATGTGTTTGTTTATTAGAGCAATTCTTGCAAATAATATCGTGAGATAAGTATAAGATTTTAGAAGGGACATATACAGCCCTTTAAGTGCATTAGTGAATGAATTCAAGGTCGGCAATCTACATTCATACCTATTTATATCTTAATGTGTGTTATTGTATGCCAGGATATTAGGTGTGCTGTTGTATGCCAGGATATGTGTGCTATTTATTGTATGCCAGGATATTATACAGGGTGTAACGTAAAGGGTATATGAATCCGAAGGGAGGGTGTTCAGTATCGGTAACTGAACAACTTTTGTTCTACGACTTTCCAATAAAAAATAAAAATAAATTCATCCCATACAAATCGAGCAGCTGACCGGTACGAAATGTATGAAAAGTCAAAAAAATAAATTCGCGAAAATCGAAAAGTCGTAGAACAAAAGTTGTTCAGCTACCGATACTGAACACCCTCCCTTCGGCTTCATATACCCTTTACGTTACACCCTGTATGTGCTGTTGTATGCTAGGATATGTGTGCTATTGTATGCCAGGATATGTGTGCTATTGTATGCCAGGATATTATGTGTGCTGTTGTATGCCAGGATATGTGTGCTATTGTATGCCAGGATATTTGCGCTATTGTATGCCAGATCGCATGTGTGCTATTATATGCCAGGATCGCTATGTGTGCTATTGTATGCTAGTATCGCAGCATATGGAAGTCCATCGTCTCTGCCTACCCCTGCGGGGAACGTGAGCTCATGAATGAATAAACATAATCCATAAAGGTTTTTATATGAGTTTGTTTTATTCACTGAAACAGAACCGTAAGGGGCTTACTTCTAAAGAGCTCTTTATTTTCTGCACTCACAAAAACATAGGAATGTTTTAAAACAGATTTCTGTCTAAATAGAAACCGAAACAGTACTCCACTCGTAACGTACCTGACACCTATACCACGCTTGAGGCTCGTTGAGACTCAACTCTAGTTACTACTGTCGTATTACTCTACTTTCTCTTTTCTTCCGTTAACCGATGCGGTAACCGATGCGATGTTGACTAACTAATGCCTCCATAATTACATATAAGTATTAAGAACTCAATTCTAGTTCAGCGTGTGACGTGACCACTGATGTGGTGTCGGCGGTGCATTGCCTGCTATGCCCCACGATATACAAATCTCAATGTGTACACATATTTTCGGATTACTGTCTAGACCATACATTTAAGACTCTGATATTTCAATTATACAATGATTGTAATCTGTTTTGTGTACCAAATAAGTAAAATAAACAGACATTCTCGAATGTACTGTGGAACACAGAGAAAGGTGTACAGGAGGGTTTTTAAGGTCAAGATTTTCTCAAAAACTACTTGACCTATTGCAAAAATTATTTCACTGTTTGATAGATAAAAGTTAAATCTATGTAACTGTAAAATAATTATTAAATTCGGTCCAATAGTTTTTGAGAAAATCTTAACCTTTTTGAGACCCCCTGTATACTTATCTCTGTCTTCGACTGTGCCTAATTCACATAAAATTATACATTAGATTAATCGTTCATACATTTTTCGCTAATTAATTCGCTAAATAGTTTTAAGTGACTACCAAATTGCAATAATAGAAATAAAAATACATACATAGTAAGTTAGTTTATATTTTTAGTTATTTGAATAAATATTATACAACCTATAATAAAATAGAAATAAAATTTATAAATTATTTCAAAAATACATACGTATATGAGATTGACATTTACCAACGAAAAAGCACTCATTCTACTATCGGTAACGAAAGTCAAAGCTATTTGATTTGGATGTCCAGATCGCAAAGCGACTACTTACCTATATCGACTACATCTGGTGAATTTGACCTATAGTATTCTATACTACTAACTTGCCAGACAAATTCTACGACAGTTGTTACAATGACTAGACAACAACGTGCTAGCACATACTACAGCGTAGCGGCGTAGCACCGTAGACACCGTAGACGTAATGCTACGTAGGGGCGTAATAACAGACTTTACGCCTCGTAACTCTACGTGTGTTCAGAGCAGATAACGAGAGTAAACAGACTATTAATTGGGACACACGGGCTGTAACGAATGACGAACAATGTTACATCCGGATAATCACTATAGTATGACCGTCTAAATCAGTCTTCGCCTGCTCGGTACAGGGACGCGGGGGTAGGACGACAACGGGGACCGAGAGAGGTGCGGGGGCGAGCGAACTGAGTTGTAACAGAAATGCGCCCGCACCTCTCTCGATCCCCGTTGTCGTCATACCCCCGCGTCCCTCGCGTCCCTGTACCGCGCAGACGCAGACTGATTTAGACGGTCATACTATAGCGCGGTTAGTCATAAACGTAATTTAAAGCTAGTCCACGGTTTAAGCCTTTGGTCGCCTTTCTAACTTAACGTTTGTTAACGAAGTGTGAAAACAAAAACACGGTGTTAAAATTATGTATACATCACACGTATTTAATTCACTAAGCCTTCAATTCAATAAGTTCTAGATAAAACGGGAATTACCGTGTTTAAAGACATATCGATTGTTCGATTGTGCCTCATGGGATCGAAATGGAATGGATGAGTAGGCTCGAATATGCCATCATTGAATATGCAATATTGGTTGAGTCGATACCCGTAGAGTCGGCTATTTATTTAGTCGAATTTTCACTAGGTCGAAAATCCCGTACATAGGTTGTTGTTAAATAGTAGACTCCATGGATCAACAATTATTCATATAAAATGATCCATTACATTGACAATTATTGACCAAATTGCCGATGTGTAAAAAAAAAGGTCAAATATGGTCTACGACAAATTAACAGAAGAGTGTGCCAATGACCGAAGTATTTATTTATTTATTTATTGTTTATTAGAAATTTCATAGCCATAATTTATTATTACAATTAATATTAGTGATTAGAATTATATTAGCCAATTATGAAATTTCTTGGATTAACATTAATTTTAAAAATGACATTAAAATAAGTCAAATCGAAAGAGAAACTATCACATCACAAAAATATTTAGGCAAGTACCTACACAAAACAAATTCCCAACCTGTGATTAAATGTTGTTGATTTTCAACTTATTTATGGTGTGCGTCACATGATGTGACTGACATCGACACGAACAACTTCGCATTACTCCCACTATTTGATATGAAAGTTTACAAACTTACCTAAACTAAAGCCCAAATCAAGTGTCTTATCTTGTAATCAAAAACTACCCAACACTACTAACATTTTAAGCTGTTCTGTGATTATTGCATAGTTATTTATACATTATTAGATCGGATTACTTTATTTTCACAATGATAAACAGGTTCGATCAATCAGGTCCATCGGTGTTACATTACACAGGTAATTAGACGATCATATTTGTTTACAAAATAAGACACTTGATTTGGGCTGCGGTTTACATATACCACACAGTGCAAAACAGTAAAACAAAACTTTGTGGGAACATATTTACTTTTTTACATTTTACTTTTTATTGTCCAATACCCGCATCATCCGTTCGCCAGTCTTCCTAGCCGTGTGTATCACATTACAACTAACCCAACAGCTATAACAGCGGCATTCATTTGCATAATAAATTACAAACAGGCGCGAGTGTAATGTAATGTGTCTTAAATATGAGCTTACACTGTCACTATCCTGCGCATCTGTCGAACTACTTACTGGGCGTCTTTCAAAGAGGATCTGCCCCCTTACCTTGAAGTCTTATAACAGTATTACTTCCATATTACTTTGTTACTTCGTATAATGACGACCTTAAAGTAAGCTCATTAAGGTCGTCATTGTACGAAGTAACAAAGTATTATGAAAGTAATACTGCTATAAGACTTCAAGGTAAGGGGGCTGTACCGTCCATATTCATACAGGCCGGCCTTGAAATCACTCGACAAAATTAAATGGCTGGTTAGGCTTTTTTTTCCCTCTCCCACTGTTCCTTTTTGAAAAGGATCAACAGTGGCGTACTATTGGACCGTCATACAGTGACGGGTTTAAGCGACACAATGGGGCTGAAATGCGGTACGTTACATAGTCACGCCTCGGCTATTTAAAGCAAAGAAAGAAGAATAGAGTATGAAGAAGTTGTTGCTCACTGCTGTGAGCTATGAGCCGTAACAGCTACCTTCTGTAATAGTGCCAATTAGGCTTGTGACATACATTAATTCTGCACAGCGTTTAAGGAAATTAAACTCGCCCACTCGCTGAGCTACACTGGCGAGTGAAGCGAGTAATCGCCCGTCGCTCAGCGACTCTCGCTGATAGCCGAGCTACAAAACTATACTCGTTTTATAGTTGATAGCTTTACTCGCTACTCGCTCATTGCCGGCGGTCGGATAACTGCCAGCCCCCTTACCATGAGCTCTTATAGCAGGATTACTTCAATAATACTTTGTTACCCCGTACAATGACGACCTTAAAGTGAGTTTATTGAAGTAATCCTGCTATAAGAGCTCATGGTAAAGGGGGCTGGGCTAGCGTACCTACAACGTCACGGCGCGGCGTCCACCGGCGCAAGGCGGGCGTCATGTACCGCGTCTGTGGACGGTGTCGCCCGCCGGCACGACGCCGTCCGCCGGTAACTTGCGCCGTCCGACAACGTGCACCGGTGGCCAGTGCCGCTGGACGCTTAACACGCCGCGCCATACAACGGCACGGCGCCGCGCCGTGGCGTTGTACGCTAGCCCTAACTCTTATAATTCAATAGTACTACTGAGGGCAAATCATTCTGCAATCACTAAAACAATGATTAACACTCGCAGAATACTCCAGTCCAGTATAGGGCTCTCTCAAACGCGTCACAGAACCCGAACCTAGATTCCACTCTCAGTCAAGGCACTTAGCACTCAATCTGAATGACTTAATTTAGGAACCAGTTGGAACCAGACTAGGAGGGCTGAGCCTTCCACATGTGAGTGCTCCACGAATCTCCCTGTGGCTAAGCTGCGAATGCCGGATCTGCGATACTGGATTCACTTTAGGATTGGAACAAGTTTTAGGTGAAGAGCGGAGTTGGTCATCTTCCAACTGCGCATAAAACCGTCATTGATATAGATCCTTAAATCAATCGTAAAGGTGCGATTCCGATCCATGTGGCAGACGGTCAGACAGCAACTGCATTTGCCGCAACGGCAGACAGCATTACTTTACACTACTCAGTAGGGGAGAGTGGGGTAATTGCGAATACCTAAGCGCGATGGTAAATAATTGACAAAATATAAAAGTTATAATTATCATTTATTTCTTAAATACTACATTAGTTAGACTACTACAAAATATTAAATCAACTTTGGCGATATGTGAACCCAAACTTAAATTATAATTAAAATTGCAAACCCTTGCTGTTCGCAATTTCCCGACAGACGCGGGGTAAATCCGAACACCCCATGGGGCAAATACGAACTAGGTATTGGTTAACAATTCTTCTTGCAAAAGTCACACACAAAGCCTCTGGATGTGCTAGTGCCGTCGCTACACTTATCGTGTGCCCACAAGCTACAATTGTAGCACATAATCGAATCTTTTCGTATAGAGCCCTATAAAACGTCGAGTGGGGGAAGAGGGTCTACCCATGCCGGGTAAAGAGGATCATATGTTCCTCTTACCCCGTGTCAGGTATGACAAACCATTTTCTAACATGCAATTTAAAATTAGTTTATGTTGGTAAACTAATATAGGTAAATTTACGAACAAAAAGGCTTAAAGTCAAATACATTGCCGGGCCACCAATTTTATCCAAAGATGTCGAAGAAACATTGATAAATTCAATAAGTTAAGAATGTATGTTAAAAAGTTTTGTATTTTTTATATATAATTTAAGTTATATTTAATTTATAGTTTGTTACTAGAACCCAAACAGCTATAATAAAATATTAAAATTTTCTTGTATATATTATTTATATTGTAATTGTCAAAGTCAAAGTCAAATTTCTTTATTGCAAGTAAGCACGTTGTGTACATTTTTGCACGTCAAAATATTTTTGAATTTACATTTACACCACTTTGCAAGGAAAAGGTGCCAACGCTTGCTTAAATACAGATAACCTAAAACCACATTTCATAATTTCCGTAGACGATGTTTGTAACCCAAACCATAAAAACGTTGCACCAAGTTCAAATTAGATTGTATTAGCTTATGCTGCCATAGTCGCCTTTGTAAGAATGTTATAGTCGCATTATTTATGTACATTATGATGACTGTTTCTCTTACCCCAACTTCGGGGTAAGAGGGACAGTCGCCCCAAAGCAAATGGTTTTGTTAATAAAATGTTACTCGCTAAAGCGAACCTATAGTATATTATAGGTAAACCTATAAGATACAAATAAAGATCACTTAAAGCTACATTTACGTAGAGTGTATTAAAATAATCTAAACAACAATACCTTGGTATATTTACAGCTCTTTACAATGAAATTAAAATGAAATATGTTCCTCTTACCCCACCTGACCTTACAATAAAGGAATACATAGATTCTTAGTTATTTAAAAGGGAAATACTAAATACAACAAATAGTTGGGGTAAATGCGAACGTTCGGAATTAACCCAATCAAAACGTTCGTTATTGCCCCACACACTAAAAAAACACAATTTAAATTTACTTTTTAGGTTATAAAATAAAATCCGAAAATATGAACACGTCAAATCGTTCTTAGCTTTATAATAAACTTACCTTAATTTAGTCAATAATGTAGTATTTACGTAATGTAAGACACAATCATATGAAGTCATGAAAAAATTACATGATAAACAATGAAAACATAAAAGTATACCTACCATGAACGGCGCGCGCGAGTTCTTCCCTTTGACGTTTTTCCAGCACTGTTTGTGAGCCGAGTTGTGATTTGAATGAGTGCGAGCTCAGCTGGACCTCTCTATCATACCTAAAGGACTGTGGTCGGATTTACCCCGCGTTCGCAATTACCCATCTCTCCCCTATTAATTTGTATGAGACCGTTTTCGACAACTTGTCGCGACATGGAACAGTCAGCAACGGTCTCATATACCTAATATATCTTCAAGTTATTCCCTTGAGGTGTAGTCAAAGAGGTGTAGTATGGGCGGGGCACCTCTGTCGCCGAAACGATGGTCGATGGAGTAAGTGCGTTCTTATGTGGAGACCCCGGACGGGTAGAAGAAGCGTGGGCAGACCACCGGCCAGATGGTCCGACGACATAAAGAAGGTTGCTGACTCGGTGTGGACCAGACAGCCTTGGGATAGGGCCACATGGAGGATTCATGGAGAGGCATATGCCCAGGAGTGAGCTGCTGTATGCTGAAGAAGAGAGAGAGAGAGAAGAGTAGTCAAAGAAGTTGGATCGCCATTAATCTCTACCCTGATACACCTGTCTCGCCTTATCCACAGTCATGCTTCGCCCGCAAAAGTCGCGTCTCGGCGAATCGTTCATAGTGGATTTAGGAGTCCTACAATGTGGGGTTCCTAATCTGTTTAGAGTGAAATGGTGAAATAACTACTAATAATGTTTATTTTTTAGACCTTATACATTTGTGTTGGTTTGGGAGAGTGTTATTGCGAGTGCACGTGCAGTCGCTACGCGGTAATGCCCGTGACTGGCGCGCGTGGTGCATTTGCTGACCCTACAGTGGAAAGGTTCTGTTGAGGAAACACCCGAAAACGAAAAGTGCTGTCGATGATCAAACCAAAGGTGAATCGACTGTCGGAGAAATGTTTCGGAATCAAATTAATACTGTAAAGTAGTGCCGCCTGCCGTCGCGGCAGATGCAGTCGCCGTTTGCTGTTGCCGTCTGTCGCGTGGATCAGGATCTCATCTTAAGACAGATAAAAGTATACAGGCCTCAATAATGTTGACTCAAAAACTAATGGACCGTATTTAATAATTCTTTTAAATAAGTATAGTTTAACTTTTATCTATCCAACAGTGACAGAATACTTGCAATAGGTCAAGTAGTTTTGGAGATAATAGCAACCTTAAAAACTACTGAGGATCTTGTTAGAACATGGCTAGTAACATTAAAACGATGTATACAACTGTATGCTCAATTTATTATTTTCATTACAGAAAATGTTCACCACAGAGTAAACCAACAAACAAACTCGTAACCTAGGCAACCATCAAATCGACCACGTAGGTCTCATACTGCTAAAACCTCAACAGAACTAACCACAATTTCCGCCATCGCTAATGATCTGAGCCATATATCGTTTATTCGAATCCAGCTTACTTCGGCGTTTGCGTGCCATATGCCGCGGTCTGCTAATTCCAACAGTGACCTAAATTGAAACTAAACAGCTCATTCGCTGTTATTTCGACACAAACGTTTTAGAATTTTACCTCCACCTCTGAAGTTCTCGCGAATTAGACGATGATGTCCGAATGACTCCTTCTGAATGAATTTTTTTATTAAGTTTATTCATGTACTCACATGAATTAACCTAATAAAAAAAGGAGTGAAGGCATGACATTAACAAATGACAAACTGAAGAGTTTCAGTTTGTCATTTGTTAATGTCATGCTGTTCAGAATCTACCTTTTATGTTTTATCCGCGACAACTGGCAACACTGCTTTCAACTGTCACTTTTTATTCTTGTCATCCTAGAGAAGACGCAGTTGGTTCACTGTTTTCCAATATATCAATTTTACAACATTTAAGGCGTTTTCATCATACTTACATACCTGAAGATACCACCTGGACACATGCCTTCACCATGGATATCAGCGTCTTCTTTTCTTCATTCAGAGGAGCCGCTGTAGCATCGTAACTCTGAACGAAGCAGCTCGCCAGTCACGTTCACTCCCGAGCTCATAATGGGACTCTTGACTCTAGCTCGAAACTGCAGGTCTTGTCTAAATTATCCGAAAAATCCAACATATAACCGCAGCCCAAATCAAGTGTCTTATTGTGTAAACAAACATGATCGTCTAATTACCTGTTGTGATGTAACACTGAAGGAAATGATTGATCGAACCTGTTCATCATTGTGAAAATAATCGAATCTAATAATGTGAAAATAACTGTGCAATAATCACAGAATACCTTAAAATGTTAGTAGGGTAGGGTAGATTTTGTTTACAAAATAAGACACTTGATTTGGGCTTCGGTTTACTGACATTCGGAAACATTTTCTGATTAATTTAACGTGATATTAAACACTAAATAAATACTTTAGACATTAAAATTACCAAAGAATGTTGCCACCGTCACGTTTCCCTCCATTTTGAAAAGTCCAATGACGCCTTTAAAATCCCACAGGATCACCACACTTTGCAATTCCATTTAAAACCTAACTTAAGAGATTTAAGTTACGCAGAAGCAGGATAGAGGAATGTGCAGAATTAGGGATCTGGTAATCTGCATTTGGCGTACTCCGTAGTTGAAATGGCTTATCAAAGGATGCACTGATTAACGGGGAAATACGTTGTTTGTATCCAATAATTACAAGCTATGACTCTCGCTCCGGGTCCTACCTGGTGCAAAGGTTGGCCATAGCTATTCAGCGCGGTAATGCTGCGAGCGTTATGGGCACTTTTGCACCGGGTACGACAAGGGGCGTGTTATTTAATTAATTTATTTAGGTAGGTACATACTTAAGTACCAAATAAATAATTACAAGCCATATCACCCGGGACAACATTTACTTCAGATCAAATCATTTATTTGCCAGAATACATGAAATCTCCGGATGGTAAATTGCATTATCCAGTACAGTATTCTACTTGTATACAAGCGTGCAAAGTTTTTAAATTAAATAAGCAATAAAAATGTCAGAAGAAATAAAAATAATTAATGTAAATGTCATGTAGTAAAAATACGGCATCCTTGTCCCCCGTTTCGTCTCTATGCGCTCATCGTTGACACAATTTTTCGCTTGTAAAAGACATTGCCACATTTCAATGGAGCTTTGCCCCACCTACAAAACTACGTGAGCATTTAAGCTGTATCTATCATTTTGTTGGGGACTTATTGTTGGAAACACTAATGTGGATGCTCTTTGGGCACACTATCGTTAGAGGCCTTTGCCTAAAACATTTGTAACATTATAAAAGGACTGATTGTCACTCACTTCAACTTGAAACTTCAATCTTGTCGCAATACAGTGTTTTTATTAAAAATACATAATTACATTCCAAAAATTAATCGTTTTTATTTAACGTCACAACATATTGGTGCCGAAACCGCGTTTTATAAATAAAATCATTCAAGTCGGGGATATTTTCATCGTTCGTCGGCCCCACTGCGTACGCGCCGGCCGGCAAGCGCCACGTGGCCGCGTGGCATAAGATGGCAGCAGAAAAGAACATTATCAACACGAGCGGAAATACATCAACCACGGCGTCAACTTCTACTACAACCTCAGCATCCAGCGGCGGGGCGTCCATGGAGGTATATATTAGTCGCTTGCGAGCCGCGCGCGGGCAATGCAAAGCGACGATAACGAGATGCCTAAACTTCGTTTCCGAGGCGGACGCCATTTTAGACATTCAAGACCTACAAATCAGGCAAAAAACCGTAGAAGAGGCCTACGTCAAGTATCAATCATTACAAACAGACATAGCCATGTACGATACGTCTCCAACCGAGGCGGAAGACGCCGTTACAGAAAAAAGATACTTTGATGTAATGGGCAAGCTCATGCGACTGACCAAGAAGTTCGAAAATAAAGATAGTTCAAGCAATTCACTGCAAGATACACCATCGGGCACTGATTCTACATTAGTTTTGGACCATGGTGCTGCAAATTCTCTGCCAAGCAACGTGCCAGGTGCTACTACATCACCAGCGGGCAACGGACAACCACCAATCATCGTGCAAGCCAAGCTCCAGCCGATAGATATACAGGTGTTCGACGGCCAACACATTGGTCAGTACCGTTCTTTCATAGAATTATTTACCGCTATTATAGGCAGCAATAATCAGCTTTCCGACATTCAAAAACTATTCTATCTGAGAAAATATTTGAAAGGGGAGGCCTCAGCTTTAATTGATAACCTTCCTCTTATCAATGATTCTTACAAGCAGTCTATCGATTTATTAAATAAAAGGTATGACAATAAAGCACTTTTAGTAAATAATCATATTTCCATTATTTTGGATATGCCAGTTTTATCCAAGGGCACGGCTCAACAAATTAGAGCTCTGGTTTCTCAGGTCAGGCAACAAACAGGTGCGCTCAGAAACTTAAGTCAGTGTGTTAGTAGTTGGGATTCAATTTTAGTGTGTATACTTACTCGCAAGCTCGATACATTGACCGCTAGGTTATATCACTCTGAAAGAGATTTAGATGGTATGCCCACACTAGAATCCTTACTTACCTTTTTAGAAAAGAGAGCCATTGCCCTAGAAGCCAGTCCGTCAGCAGCTGACAAGTCTGTTTATACAAAAACTCAAAGTGCCAAGTCATTTCATGTCACCAAGTCAGATAGTACAAAGAGAGCTCCATGCAATTTATGCAAACAGGACGATCATAGGTTATTCAAATGTCCTAAATTTAATTTATTGCCTGTTTCTGACAGAATCAAGCATGTAAATGACAACACTATATGCCCTATTTGTTTAAATATACATAGTAAAAAGTGTAGGTATAATTTTGTGTGTGCTACATGTAAAAGTACATCGCATAATACATTATTACATGATAATTTACAGGCGGTGCCCGGGGTGTCTATGCACATGGTGCATAAACAATCTCAGGACTGTGATATATTGCTACCTACTGTTAAAGTACTTATAAAAGGACACAATAATCAAAGCATTATAGCTACAGCATTGGTCGACTCGGGCAGTCAAACTTCATTTTGCACACAGTCCTTAGTAGATAAACTGAAAGTACCTACTTACCATAATTCAAAGCGTATTGTTACTATGGGGCAGAATACTACTAGGGTTCACAAAGGGGTCGATTTATGCCTAGAGTCCCTCACTGAAGATTTCAAACTCGATGCTTCATTCTCTGTTGTCGATCACATCACAACGCTTTTGCCTCAAACTAAATTAAAGCTAAATAAACTTGTTATACCTAACAATATAGTGTTGTCAGATTTTGATTTTCACGTTCCAGGAGAGGTGTCACTGCTGCTTGCTGCCAATATATTTTTCAAAATAATACAAGATGGCAAGATTGAAGGAGGTCCAATGGATCCCATTTACATTAATTCAAGATTCGGGTACATCGTATCAGGTGAATTTAATCCAGTTTGCTATGTTAATACATCGGTCACCTTGCATGCATGCGTACGTCCTGAAGTTATACAATTAGACGAGCTCGTCAAAAAGTTTTGGGAAACCGAGCAGGTTCCCATGTTATACAATGAGTCTTTGCAGGAACATGAGATCAGTGAGGAGCAATTTAAAAATTCATACATTTTATCCAAGCACCGCTTTGAAGTGAGTTTACCCCTCAAAGTCGAGTTAAATACAATACAGCCCGCTGATTCTTTTTCAATTGCATTGCAAAGATTCTATAATTTAGAGAAACGCTTTCTCAAAGATACAGAATTTCATAAATTATACATTGAATTCATTAATGAGTACCTACGGCTAGGCCATGCCAAGGTCATTGACATCACTCAGTGTGATGATTATACATACCCAAGATATTTTTTGCCGCACCATGCCGTAGTTCGACATGATAAGAAAACTAATAAACTTAGGGCAGTTTTTGACGGTTCTATCAAGGGTAAACATGCAGAATACAGTCTTAACGACATTTTATACAATGGACCCGTGGTCCAGAAACAATTATTTGAAATTCTAATTTCATTCAGAACTTTCAACATAGTTCTACTCTGTGACATTCGTCATATGTACAGACAAATCCTTTTGTCACCAAAATACAGGGTGCTACAAAACATTTTGTGGCGCGAAAATAATAATACAAGTTTGAAGTGTCTTCAACTTCAAACTATTACATATGGGCTTACCAGCTCTGCTTTTTTAGCTACTCGCTGTCTTATTGAGCTTGCAAAGACTCATCAAAATACATATCCGCTCGCAGCTAGCGCTTTAATTAACAATACCTATGTAGATGACGTGATATCGGGGACTAACAATCCATTGGAGGCTGCTCGGCTGAAACAAGAGCTTATTGAACTATTGAGCTTAGGTAGCTTTGAGCTTCATAAGTGGTGCTCCAACGATATTAGCATTCTTTCAGATATTCCCAAGGAAAAATTGAATGTTGATATTGTGGATTTGGACCTGCAGGATTCATTAGTTATAAAAACCTTGGGCCTCACTTATGAAGTTCAGACTGACCAGTTCAGGATCGTTGCGCCGGCAGACGAGTTGTTAGATACACCTACAAAAAGAAAAATATTAAGCTTCGTTAGCAAATTTTTTGATCCATTGGGACTCGTCAGTCCTATATTTGTAAAAGCCAAAACATTGCTTTAGAAATTATGGCAGTGCAAGCTAGACTGGGACACGCCTCTCCCTGCAGAATTACAAGATCTGTGGCTTGATTTTCATAATCAATTGAAAATCATGTCCACTATTCATGTAAAACGCAACGTACACTTGGCGAATGCCGATGCAGTTCAGCTTAAAGGCTACTGCGATGCATCTTCATATGCATATGGCTGCTGTCTATATGTCAAAGCTATAAAGGATGGTGTATGCCAAATCAGTCTATTGTGTGCTAAATCTCGCATAGCTCCAATTAGCGATAAACTTACCATACCTAAACTTGAATTAAATAGCGCTTTATTGCTGTCTAAGTTGGCACACACCATACAAAGCTTAATTCCGCAAATATCTGACTGTATGTTATTTACAGATTCTAAAATTGTTTTAGGATGGTTGCACACTGCTCCTGTCAAGCTTCCAGCCTATGTAGGCAATCGAGTCAAGGAAATTTGCAAGTTCGAGGGCAGCTGGCGCCACACGCCAGGGTCACTCAATCCGGCTGACATAATATCACGAGGGTCGGACCCCGAGGAGCTTCGATTGAGTGAGCTGTGGTGGCGTGGCCCAGATTACTTGACAGAAGCCGCGTTTAACCTTTATACAGCTAATATAGAGTTGCCGCTGTGCACTCAATATGATGTAAAGCTGCTTTTACAAAATCATACTGAACAGTTATTGCCCTTAATGAATAACTGTTCGCACTTGCATAAAATGGTCCGCATAATGGCCTATGTACGTAGATTTATTTCAAAATGTAAGGGCCGCCTTACAGAGCATGGAAATTTATTGGCAAAGGAGCTTTATAGCGCCACAGACAATATAATAAGGGCTGTTCAAAATCACTATTTTCGTGAAGAAATTCATTGTTTAGAGAATGGCAAAGATATAAAATCAAATTTAAAAACATTACATCCATTCCTGGATTCATACAAACTATTACGAGTTGGCGGTCGCCTTCAGCAATCTCAGCTTACCTTTGCCAAGAAGTTTCCAATAATTTTGCCTAAAAGTTGTCATGTGACAACCCTAGTAATTCGAAATGAGCATGTGTCATTGTTACATGCAGGCTTAAAGCTCACTCATAGCAGTCTCATGCAAAGATACTGGATTGTAAATGCAGTTAGGGAAATAAAAAAGGTCGTAAACAAATGTGTAAAATGTTTCAGGCTCAAATCCCAATCTACCAAGCAGCTGATGGGTACTCTACCTCCTGATCGGGTGACACCAGCAAGGGCCTTCGAGAAGGTGGGGGTAGATTACTTCGGCCCAGTAAACGTGAGGCAGTCCACTCTGCGACGGTCTGTAGTCTCCAAGGGGTATGTTGCCGTATTTGTTTGTTTTGCCACCAAGGCAATACACATGGAGGTCGCATCGGACTTGACCACTGACTGTTTCCTCGCTGCATTCCGCCGCTTTATCTCGCGGAGGGGCAAGCCGGCAGATGTGTTCTGCGACAATATGAGCACATTCAAGTGTGCCAATACTCAGCGCATTGAGTTATACAATAACGATAATCATATCGATAATATTTCAAATTATGGGGCCCGCAAAGGCATACAGTTTCATTTCATACCAGCTTACAGTCCCAATTTTGGCGGACTATGGGAAGCCGCGGTGAAGTCCGCAAAGCACCATTTCAAAAGGATCATTGGGTTGAACTCATTAACATATGAGCAGCTCAACACTATTATGATTGAAATCGAAGGCATATTAAATTCGCGGCCTATAACGTCCATGTCGCAAGATCCTTCTGATTTTTCATTTTTAGCGCCATCGCACTTTCTAATTGGCTGTCCGCTGACCGCAGTGCCCGAGCCCGATGTGACCGACATCCCTTTCAATAGATTGCGATTTTGGAGGCGTTGCATGCAGGTGCGACAGCACTTTTGGCAAGCCTGGCACAAATAATACCTCTTTCTTCTAAATTCTAGAACTAAATGGCATAAAGAGTTCCCTAACGTGAAGGAAAACATGCTGGTTCTTTAAAAAAATGATAACACCCCACCTCTTCAATGGCCTATGGCCAGAATAGAAAAGGTCATTGCTGGACCTGATCAGAAGGTAAGAGTAGTTCAAGTGCGAACCAATAGAGGTTCTCACAAGAGAGCCATATCCAAAATTGTGGTTCTCCCCATCGATGATCCTCAATCTTAGGTATGGGCCTCCATACAATTATATGTACCACCTATTATATTGGGTTAAGTTTGTAAAATGTTTCCTTTTATATTTAACTTAATTATTAAGGACTTATGTTTGGCATTCTTTCTCGCCCGGCATTATGTTGGAAACACTAATGTGGATGCTCTTTGGGCACACTATCGTTAGAGGCCTTTGCCTAAAACATTTGTAACATTATAAAAGGACTGATTGTCACTCACTTCAACATGAAACTTCAATCTTGTCGCAATACAGTGTTTTATTAAAAATACATAATTACATTCCAAAAATTAATCGTTTTTATTTAACGTCACAACACTTATTATACCTTTATTTTATTGGGGGTTTCATATTGCATAATCATAATCAGTATCATTTTCTACTACTCTCGCAACTCCTATAGAAGCATAACAAAAACAATGAATAAATCGCTTCGATTTCTTACTATTTTCTGAATTCTTAATTAAGCTGTTTTTTTCGAATCGCAACTTGTACAAAACTTTATTTTAAACCAATAATTTTAATAAAAAACGGAGATATTTTTACATTTATTCGTTATCTTGTACAACTTGCGGTTGATGGTGGGGCAGAATCTGGCATTGTCATTTGTACCGATTTCATGTCTATTGGGTGAGTGGTAGGTCAGTATGGTCCTACAAACCCAGGAGTCAATAATGGCGAAAATTGCATTATACGGGGCATTCGTTTAATGTCGTAAATTATGACATGTCAGCCAAATGAAGCGATTAGGCACAAGGGATTTCGCATTCCGAAGCGTAATATAATCGATTCAAGAGTTTTGATACTTTTGCCAAAAATCACGTCAGTATTGCATGCCGATAGATACACTGAGACAAAGATACTGCAAATCTATTTTACATTTTTTTTTTGAGTTACATGGGACTGGAGGAAAAAGGCCGAGAATTGAGTTGAGTGATGTGCCTTGAGCCTAGAGCTCGGTGACGTAGTGGTATGGACTTACGGAGGTCCCAGGTTCGATCCCCGATGAGGTCAGCATGCACGGACAACAGCAAATTAACACTTGCAGTACGATTTCAATTCTTACTACGTAGATAATAAGAACGCTCCAATCAAAGTGTTACACTTGATGTGCTAAATGTGTACTTATACCAAAGAGTTTCTCCTCGGTTTATTCGAAAAAAAAGTGTACTCAGTAGATCATTAGCTCTCAAAACGGTGAAGTAAAACATCCTGAGGCATCATTTTCTGTATGCCGAAAACATTAGAAAATTTTGAAGGCATGTCTAATCCACCAATGCGCACTAGGCCCACGTTGTAGATAATGGCCCCAAGCTCCCTCGATGTAAGATCTATGCCCGAGCAGTGGCGGCTTACAAATAGACTGTTATGATAATGACACGCCTTGGGATTGGTTCTGGAACTTTTGATCGACAGATCGTTGCCCGAAAGACGTATGCCCGACATAACTTTTGACCGACACCAGAAAGATAACCAGTTTGAGGGATTCTCTTGAAAATGGCGCGGGAAACGACGGTTGCAAAATTATTTGATAATTTTTGTTTTATTGTCTACAGTGGTTATTTTGAGATTAATATCACGTTAAATTAATCAGAAAATGTTCGCGAGTGACAGTATGGTGAATTTGTTGGATAATTTGAGCAAGATCTGGGGTTTCAAGCTTTTATCAAGAGTTCCCGCTACAAGCTCGGGAGTGAACATGACTGTCGTGCTGCTTCGTCCAGAGTGATGACGCTACGGCGTCTCCTCTGGATGAAGACATGAAACGCGGCTACCCAGGGTGAAGACGCTACTGCGACTCCCCTGGAGGAAGATAGAAAACTTTTATTATTATTATTGATTGACTAAACCCGCGTTTGGCCCCGATCTCACCTGATGGTAAGTGACGATGAGGCCGATGATGAAGCACGCGGGCCTAGTAAATGCCTATTCACTCTGGCCTTAAAGATCCCAAGGTTATAAGTGTCTGCCTGCAGGGCGTTCCATTCCCTGGCCGTTCGTATGATGAAAGATGAAGAAAAACGTTTCGTACGGGCAACCGGGATATCTACGACATGCGGATGGAACCCCAGCCGACGCCTATTATATATTGAATTTTCTGTAACATGACATTGGCAAATGACGAACTGTCGAGTCCATTACTAAAATAAATAAGATAACCAGTTTCAATGAAAGTATCAATCCCTATAAGTCCTGCTATATCAAACTGCAAGCCTGCAGTGGGACGCATTTGGCGTGACATGCTGCAGACGTCCTTCTGGAATTAATTACGTCACAATGTCTGATGTTTATTGATGACGTCACTGGCTGTTTGGCCAGTGTTTGCGCCAAGTCACATCTCGTTACAATGGCAACCGTGTCTAAGTGGCTAGTTTGACGAAGTTGGTCAATTTAACCGACACATTTGGGTTATTACTCAACTGCCGAAAGAAAGAGAGTAATGTTTATCGAGTGTATATCTGTATGTCGGTTGCTATATATGATCTACTGTACCATAAACTTGATGGATTTTGATGTATGAGGTAAGTAGATGAATATTTTATTGCACAAAGGTATCGTTAGATTCGTCTTGATTCATACATAAAATCCGATTCATATTATAATTTTATTGGTAGTAAATTATATTGTATTTTCTGATGTCAATTTAGTCACGGCTTGTTTCACATTTTTATATTTATTATTTATTTATTTATTTTAAGGAAGATTTACAGCTACAATAATTTTAGGTTACTTAATAATATCTAGAAGCTAATTACAAATCTCCACCTATAGATAGCAAGATGTATTCACCTATAGATTACATTATAATGTCAACTATTGTGTCGTGGAACTCTTATATAGCAGGATTGCTTCAATAATACTTTTGTTATTTCGTACCACGACGTCATGGTACGAAATAACAAAAGTATTAATGAAGTAATCCTGCTATAAGAGTTCATGGTGTGGGGGTCGTGAATTTACTATTATTAGATTTTAGGTAAAATAAAAGATATATTCTTTATTTATAACAAATCAATAACATATTTACATAAACAAAAAATTATATAAAAAAATGAAAATTAAAATACTTAAAAAATAAAATTCTAAAAATGTACCTACTTGGACGCGGTATTCCAGCTGTGACTGGCCTCTACCAGTCACAGCTGGAATAAAATGCATGGTAATTTTTTCAAAACAGTTAATTTCCCAGTCTAGCCACGTCACACTTAAGCTCAGATTAAATTAAGATGATTAAGCACTTACCCTAATTATTTCAGGCCGAACTCGCCGAAATATTAAACAAAGTTATTAATTAACTAAGAGATTAATAAATTAATTACTACGGAATGGCGTGTCCGATGCATGCTGCGTCGTCTACAGGGTGTTACGTAAATGCAAAAGGTTATACAGGATGTGGGGAAAATTTTATTGAGTAAATTCATCATCATCAGTTTATTTTAGCAGATTCGGAGTCGCTGTCAATCCAGCCAAATGCCAGGCAATCATTGTTGGGAGTTCAAGGCTGCTGTCGAAGTTAGATGTTTCCACAGTTGTCCCGGTAATCTACAACGACATTGTGGTACCTTTTTGCCAAAGTGTGAAGGACCTTGGCTTGTACATCGACCAGGCTTTGTCTTGGAAGGTGCAGGTGGCCGAGGTGAGCCGTAAAGTCGTAAATGCTCTGCGCTCTCTCTATCGATTCAAATTTTTCCTCCCTCTCAAGACAAAGCTCATGTTGGTTCAAGCACTTGTACTACCAATACTAGATTACGCGGACGTATGCTACCTTGACTTGACAGAGGAACTTCTCGGTAAGCTGGAACGTCTACTGAATAACTGCATCCGGTTCATCTTCGGTCTCCGTAAATACGACCATGTTTCCTCATATCGGACCCAACTGAAATGGCTTTCCATCAGGCAACGAAGGAATTATCGTATTCTTTGCGTTCTATTTTCTGTTCTACGTGATCCTCTTTCACCTTCCTATCTCAAAAGTATGTTTCATTTCCTCGGTTCTTCTCATCACAAAACCCTTCGTTCTTCTAACAATCTTCAACTTGCCTTTCCTGTTCACCGCACTCAATTCTTTTCTTCTTCTTTCACTGTCCAGGCGGCCCGGCTATGGAACAGTCTTCCTGAAGATATCAGGAAGGCACCAAACAAATACCAATTTAAAAGACAGGTCCGACAGCATCTACTAGACTCAAATTGATTTTTTTTTTCTCTTATTAATTAACTTCTATTCATCACGTTGTTTGTAGGTAAGAATATTTATTTATTCAAGGTAGGTATTTATTCTATGCATATCTATGTAGGTACGTATAAGTATATAAGTAAAGCCATTCATATTTAATGTATGTGTGGTAATATAGAATTTGTTATATATGTTATATTATGTTAACCATATATAGTCGGTATATAATCGTATGTATCGTGTGTGTAATATGTGTATCATCTTATTTATGTAATTATTCATACTATTAGTAGTAGTAGTATTTTTAGATTAACATTCCTCAAGAATGCACCGCCTAATCCTATATGTATAACCGAAGCTTGACTGGTAGAGAATGCCGCATGGCATTAAGTTCGCCTGTACATAAAATCGTGTATAAAGAATAAATAAATAAATAAATAAATATTTTTATGTCCTTACTGCTCGGGCACATACATTCCCTTACATTGAGGGAGCTAGGGCCATGATCCACCTCGCAGGCCTAGTGCGGATTGGCGGATTACACATGCCTTCGATTTTTTTTCTAATGCGTTTCATCACGATGTTTTCCTTCACCGTTTTGCGAGCATTCGGTAAATGTACGTAAGTTTTTCCGTTGAAAAAAACCGAGGATAACTCATTTGTACGGTGGAACACAGAGAAAGGTGTACAGGAGAGTTATTAAGGTTGAGATTTTCTCAAAAACTACTTGATCTATTGCAAAAATTATTTTACTGTTTGATAGATAAAAGTTAAGAATTATTAAATTCGGTCCAGTAGTTTTTAAGAAAATCTAAACCTCATTGAGGCCCCCTGTATACTTATCTGTCTTCGACTGTACATGGCTGCCCTGGCTGGAAATCGATCCTGGGACCTCCGTATCGCAAGTCCAGTGACCCAACCACTACGCCATCGAGTACTATGATAATGAGATACACACGTTAAACTTATAACACCCCTCATGTTGTGTCGGGGGTTAAAATAGTAAGATAAGATAAATATTCTTTATTGCAAAAAAAAAGTATTACACAAAAGAAATAGGCTAATACAGTTAGTATTACAATTGGCGGTCTTAACGCTCAAAGCGATATCTTCCAGTATTTCGGTACCCAGCCAAACAAACCATAAAGCCAAGGATACATTAGGGGACAAATGTCCTGCGACACGTGTCGCCAGGGACGGCGGGTGAAGTAGCGCGACGTTGCCGGACTTCGCGCGACATGTCTGGCAACATCGCGCGACACGGGTCTTCGCTACGGACATAAGTCGCGCGATGTCGCCAGATATGTCAGGCGAAATCGGCCGAAATTGGCTTGACATGTCGCCGATACATGTCGTAGGACATTTGTCCCCTAGTGTATCATTGGCTTTAACCACCAGAAATTCGAATAAACCCGAGTACACACTAAAGATTTGCCTATGTAAGAAAATAAGCATAAACTTAGAAAATAGTCTACATAACCCTAAGTTACTCTCAAATAGGATATCACTAGAAAATGTATTCCCTATGTTACTTTATCAAACATCAAAATGTCTCTAGATGACTTTCACAGTCAATAATGGGAGAAGACAGTTCAAAATCTATACCAATATAGTTGTGCAGACGAATAATATTCATCGGAACACGTATGCCTTACGAATTAGAGTTTAAAATCCAAGGGTGGTTGATGTAATTGTCTACAAAGGTAGCGGTGGGAGTGAAGATATCGGGTGGGGTCCCAGTAAACGCGATCAGCCCCTTACCGTGAACTCTAATAGCAGGATTACTTCAATAATACTTTGTTATTTCGTACCATGAGGACCTTAATAAGCTAACTTTAAGGTCGTCATGGTACGAAATAACAAAGTATCATTGAAGTAATCCTGCTATAAGAGTTCATGGTAAGGGGGCAGAGGTTTCGTCTTTGGGAATTGAGTAACTAGTCGGTTCTCTTGAAAATGGCGGGAAACGACGGTTGCAAAATTATTTGATAATTTATTTGATTTCGAAGACAGTATGGTGAATTTATTGGATAATTTGTGCAAGATCTGGGGTTCCAAGCTTTTATCGAGAGTTCCGTTACGAGCTCGGGAGTGAACAAGACTGTCGAGCTGCTTCGTCCAGAGTGATGACGCTACGGCGTCTCCTCTGGATGAAGTCATGAAGACGCGGCTACCCAGGGTGAAGACGCTACTGCGACTCCTCTGGAGGAAGATATATTGAATTTTCTGTAACATGACATTGGCAAATGACGAACTGTCGAGTCCATTAATAAAATAAATAAATAAGTAACTAGTCCAAAAAATATATTATCAAATCAACTCCCGTGATTAATCTGACATTAGTTTTTTCGTTATTTCAATTAACGCCCTATTAATGGTCAAAGTCACGACTTGATGAAGCACGCCTCATCATATTATTTTAAACCCCGACGCAACGCAAACAAAGGTATAAGTTTCATGCCTAATAGCCGTCTACACATCAGTATCAGACAACCATAGCAAAAAAATATAGTTATAATAAAACACAGGTGAACGGTCCGGAATTTTTGTTCCTAAAGGCCCAACCAGGTGGGTGGTTAGGAATATTTATTCCTAACGGCCTGACTAGGGTGACAGCTCAGGTGGGCAGTTAGGAATACCCCCTCCCCGGCTAATTTATTTAATTAAATGACAATGCCAGATTCTGCCCCACCATCAACCGCAAGTTGTACAAGATAACGAATACATGTAAAAATATCTCAATTTTTTATTAAAATTATTGGTTTAAAATAAAGTTTTATGCAATATGAAACACGTAATAAGTCCCCAACAAAATGATAGGTACAGCTTAAATGGTCACGTAGTTTTGTAGGTAGGGCAAAGCTCCATTGAAATGTGGCAATGTCTTTTAGCGATTACAGAATATTTATCTCCCCGCTATATTGTGAGCCCCGCCCCTAAGCGTTCGGAGGGTAAATGACGCCATCGCGCACAGGAAATTATCAGCTATGCGGCAAATGGTCTCCCGATACCGCTTATCTGAGCCGCAAACTGGTGCACGGACTACGTACGTAGCTAGTACGTACTACGTAGCTACGTATCGTAACACGTGCCGTAATCCTCGTGTTTATTTCGTGTTTAACTTGGAACATAATTTCTATGTTTCACACTCGACTGGTCATGGGTTACCTTTGAGGGGTTACCTACGCATGGTATATCGTGGATGTACACGGGAAGAAAAGATTAGCTGTGATTGTCAGCTTTGTATGCGCGTATTTTCAGTTTTTCTACGAAGGCATTAACTACTAAAATTAAACGTCTGAAAAAAATATATAGCAATCTTGGGGTATCTATTTAGAGACTGACGAATACCTATACACGATTGGACAAACTTCGCTCGATAGAAAAAAAAACGCAAACATACCCCTTCCATGTCCTTTAAAATGAAAATTATATCTAAAGTCTAAACTGAAATAGTTATTCATACAAAATATATATAAAAATGTAAGGTACTATAAATACGAGAGCTTGTTTTAAAAATCTCCGCCGCTGCGGGGCATCTTGTGTCTCACTCTTGCTTTTGACAACCATATAGCGCCTTAAGTATTTGCAACTGCTGCTAAAACTGTCACAAAGTCCAAGTATCTCTTTATTGCAAGTAAGCACGTTGTGTACATTTTTGCAACTATAGGGGAAGCTAAGTTTCTTGCTATTAGTTTTTTATTTCTATATAGTTCGATTGGTTATTGTTTACAATTATTTGCTCTGACTGACAAGACCTGCTTTTTCAGTGTATAGAAACCGAACTTACCTACTTGTAATAAAACATTCGTCTCTCTTCTAAAAATGAAGTGTAATCTGGACTGTGAGAGCCGATGACATGTATTGTAAACGATATCAAAAATTTAGTCTACGACCACCTATTAAGCCTTTTTGTCCCAGGTAAAACACGTTTCCATATACCACCACGCCCGGGGGAGCGCTTATGTCGGGCTCGCCGCCCTTAAAGGGCGGAATACCAACTAAACTTCCTGGGGTGTTCCACCTCGTGCCATTGTTGCCGAGCCACGGGAACTGCGATACATCCGCGACCCGACTGGCGCCCCGAGCACTCCCCATTGTGGGCTATACTAGCCCACAATTCTTCATCCATTCATCCATCACCTACCTCCTCCCCGTCTGAGCCTCGAGCCACTCGGGGCCGTGCGGTTCGCGCACTGCGTCCGTGGGCCCGGGGCCTCATTTAGGCGGCGGCACCTCGTAAACAAGACACGCCTCTGGCACCGCCTCATACCTTCCCATGGCACGGATTTCTTCCTTGCCAACCTTTCTCTCAGCACCACCGATTATACTACGTCTTCTGACTTAAGAACATGAGCCAACTAGCGCCGCCAATCTTAAAAAAATAATATCTTACAAATTATTAATTTTTATCAAAAACACAAGCTTTATTAGGATAAACACTATTTTTTAATATACAATACATGGCATAATTGCGACAAGCAAAGTTGTAGTTCTCAAATGTGCCAAAAACGGCCGTTTTTAGCAATTATGCGAACTACAACTTACCGACATTGAATCACGTTATAAATAAGCATTTAAAAAATAGTATTTATCGTAATAAACATTATGTACATAGCTTTTTTAATAAAATTTATTAAATTGGAAGATATAATTTTTCAAAGATTGGCGGCGCTAGTTGGCTCATGGAAGGCCCTTAAATATTTCTAAATGGAGAAAATATTTAGTTACGACCGGGATTCGAACCAGGGACCTCGCCATTCCGTGGCAAGCCTAGTGTGTCGTCTTCTGCCTTTACAATTATAATTACGGAAATAAATTATATGTCAGTGTGGACTAAAGGTCTCTCTCTTAACCTAATGGTCTAAAGAAAGAAATTTAGCTCAAAAAAGTTGGGAGGTTCGTCATTTTAAGTGGGGTGGGCTAAATGAGCTCATCTGAGCGCGGAAATGAAGGGCGATCGGCTAAACGATAGAACATTAAATAAGTGCGGTTAGTGCTGCGACGGTGCGGATGTCTTGATTTGCGACCACGGATGTCAAATACAGCTTTCGATACGGATGCCATTAAATTCAAACGATTTATTGCAGTCACAAAGACCATATAAGTGTTAGAAGTACTTAAAACTATGTTAGTGTTTACATGAGGTGTATTATGCGCCATACATGCGACTTAGGTCCGACTCCGAGACCCCGGGACATGTAAGTGTACCCAGTGGCTCAGAATCGGACTGTCCATGGTATCCGCAATGCCCTTCAGGATGCTGTTAGGCTGCCGCGAACCCGTCGCATCAGGGACGCGACTCTTTTGCGTATGATGGCATGGAATCCGTCTACGCCGGCTTCCGTAAACATCCCTGACGCGCTGCAACATCGCGACAGCCCCATTAAAAGCGGTCACTATTTATTTGGAGGGGCAGACAAGCGTACCAGTCAACCAGCCTGATGGTAAGCAGTCATCGTCGTCTAGAGGCACATGAACCACCAGAGTTGGAGTTGCTGGGTCACTGCCGACCTTGAACGGCTCTATTCACGTCTTTTTTATGTTTGTATTACTTATAAAGAAAACGTCTTGCGTCTAACTCAATGCAATTAAAAAATATGACCTTCTAAGTCTTAGAAGTCGAAGTAGAAGTCTTAGTTCATTACTCTCGAATCCATTAAAGTCATCCCGTTGATGACGATACAGACAGGCACGTCCAAACGGAGATGGGTATGAAGACGGATACAAGCCTTCCAGTATCAGTAAGCCTGCAACAGTGTAGGTGTCAGCCGGCAACCCTGCTGCGCTCCTGCCGTAAGCTTGGGTGGTTGAACTGACAGCAATGAGGAAATCCACAAAACTCCCACCTTCGTCGGTGCGAGTCTTCCATTTAAGATTAGGAATAAGAACCATTCCGTTGACCTAGAATCTCATCTACCATTTTTTAGAAAAAAAAATGGAAGGGCTCAAGGAGGGTTCAGTTGCAAGTACACGTTGAAAACGATCGTACAAGTTAACCAACTTTGGGACATTTTGATCTGATCCACTCAATGCTTCGGAAAGCACGTTAAGCAGTTGGTCCCGGTTGCTGTCGTTCAGTAGCAGTCGTCAGGTCATGTCAGCTCTCAACTATGTAACTATATACAATAGGGTTGGTCACCTTAACCACACGATAAGAAGATTAAAATAGTAGCGAATCCAGATTACGTACGCTAATATTAGTCGCCGCTAAACGATGCGTCCCGCTTGCTCTTACTCGATGTGGCATATGAACGACAGTAACAGTTGCGTTTAGGTTTAGGATTTGACTTAGTGGCCGCTACAGAATTAGCTACAATATCTGTCTAGCTAGAATATAGATGGGCACCCAATCTTGAATGCGAAATTGCCGGAACTGAATCGCATTTACAGACGCCAAGAGCACGGATGTGGAGTCTTTTCCCAACTCTAGGAACACTTAAACGCCCGAAGATTTAAAGGGATATTTGGAATTTCCTATTGGACTTGCCGAGAGTCTTTGTCTAAATGGAAAAAGTGATCATTGTGGTTATACAATGGATTCGCTGCCGTTGCAATTTGGGATTTATTTATCCGAGCGAAATAATGGGACCGGCGTTAAACAATTTTTGAATGCTGCGATATGGAAATTGTTTTGGTAAGAATTTTCCTATTACTGAATGAAGCTTTTTGGGAGATGACGTCATAAAAATATCGGTAACTATGTGTTAAATCTGCGAGTGCCTATACAATGATAAGGCTATAGTTTTTCCCAAAAGTATATTAAAATATAAAATAAAGAGAAACAGAAAACAATAGTTGTAAACGTCCCTGACACAAATCAGCTTACTGTCTAAAGAAAATATATACTCATATAAAAACCATGGAGATCGAACATCCTCCCGCCTTTTGATCAGGATTACTACCCCTCATAGAGGACGTGGAGGCCTGACTACCCTGCCGCTGCGGGTTACGCGATGACCTACTTCTGCACACATGTCAGTTGAAACTTCTAACGGATAGACTCGCTGAATCGGTCTTACCAATTCCCCCTTGCTGGTCTTCAACCGGACTACTCTAACTCTATCATCGTTGCCTCGCACTAACTCTAACACTTTAGCTAGCGGCCAATACAGTCTTTTGTCAGTATCGTTACCCACTAAAACGATGTCCCCTATCTTAATTTGGCGTTTTCCTGCATCACTAAAACGCGGGGCTAGGAACCCTAGATATTCGCTCCTAAACCTTTGACGTAGAGCGCTAGCTAACTGTTGTACGTGTCGGTAACGCTTTCCTAAACTGAACTTGGAAACTTCAAGACTCGTACCTAAATCATCAGAGGCACTACTCCGCATATTGTCTCGTAAGAACATCAATGGCGTTAAAGGACTTGGTTCCGTCGGATCTTCACTCAAATATGTTATGGGCCTCGAGTTGACGACATATTCACACTCGCACAAGACTGTCATCATTTCCTCATAACTAAGACACGACCTTTTTAACAATTTCCTTAAGAGATCTTTAACCACCCTAAATAGACGTTCGAAGAAACCTCCCCACCATGGGGCACTTGGAGGATTGAACTTCCACTCGACACGTAACAACTTACTCGCTGATGTAAAGTTCGTTCCATTATCACTATACATCACTCGCGGTCTACCCCTACGCGCTACAAAACGTCGATACGCCTGCATGAATACCTCAGTAGACAACGAAGACACTAGCTCTAGATGGACAGCTCTATATACCGCACAAGTGAACAAACAAATCCAAACCTTTTTGTTCTCCTTCAAATAGAGCGGCCCTGCGTAGTCGACTCCTACTACTTCGAAAACTCCTACAGTATCTACCCTATTCTTAGGTAACACCGGCGCCATCTCTTGTAACTTCTTAGCACTATATCTTTTACAAGTAACACATTTACTAACTACCCCTCGAATCGTTTTTCTACCTCTTAAGATCCAAAAATCCTCTCGTAACATATTCAATAATGTTTGTACTCCAGCGTGATGGTTTTGAATATGTTTAAAACTTATAAAACGAGAGACTAAAACGTGATTTGGATCTAAAACGATCGGGTAACGAAAAGAATACTCGTCAGTTTTATTCGCGATAGGAGTCTTTATCCGAATCAAACCCCTATCATCTTTGAATACCTGGAAAGAAGATAACTTGTCATCACTAACGCCCGAAAAACTATCATCCTGTACCATTTTCAATAAATTCAATTCTGCTTCATTGCGCTCCGCCTGCGTTAACTCACTTACTGTCACCCGAGTAGACTCTTCTTTCCTACAGTTATTTACAAAACGATAAATCCACCCTACCATATCAACGATCCTTTGGTACTGCGAGAAGTACCTGGTGTACCAGAACTCGTCAGTTATCGCCGCTCTAACTGTGAGACAAGCGTTAACAACAGCTCGACACTCTTCTTCAGCAACTAGCTCGCAATCCGAACGTGATACTAAATCGACTTGAGGCCAACTATCTCGCCCTAATCTCAACCATTGTGGGCCTTCCCACCACCTACTCTGCACCAGATAGTTCGCGTCACAGCCCCGAGATGGTAAGTCAGCTGGGTTCATATCACCGGGTATGAAGTGCCATTGTTCCGGTTTAGACAGCTTACGAATTTCCTGTACCCGATTCCATACAAACACACCCCACTGACCGTTGTTCTTAATCCACGATATAACTGTAGTAGAATCACTCCAAAAATAAACGTCATGTTTACCTTCGCAATCCAATGCTTTGACAATTGAGTTAAGCAATCTCGTTCCAATAGTGGCGGCAAGCAGCTCCAGCCGCGGTATAGTGGTGCTCGCCGTCGGCACCACTCTCGACTTAGCCTGGACGAAACATACACTCGTACCCACTGTAGTTTCAACTCTGGCAAAAACAACCGCAGCATAAGCAGATTGACTCGCATCTACAAAAACATGAAAAGACAAGGATGAGTTCTCGTTGCCTAACCCGATAAACCACCTAGGTATCTCTATATCTTTCAATACATTGATCTGAGAATACCACCCTAGAAAAGCCGTTTGGTCGTCCTCTGAAACTTCATCATCCCAGTCGTTCTGCATATACCATATTTTTCTCAATAATAACTTAGGGAATAACATAACAGGACAGACCAATCCTAAACTGTCAAAAACTTTGTGACTTGTAGACAAAATAAACCTTTTCGTAATCTTGACAGGTGTTTTTTCAAATGGTATCTCCTTCAACGACAATGTATCTTTCACCTTATTCCAGTTTAAACCTAAAACTGTTGTATCTGATGAGGAATCAAGTTCACCTGTATACTCCCAGCTGGTTAAGTCAAAGCTACCCTGTTTCATAACCTTAACAGCTTTATCACGGAAGTCAATAAGTTCCTCAATACTGTTCACACTTGTGATGCTATTATCTACATAAAAGGATTTCCTAAGCTGTTGGATAACCTCGTGTTCCGTATCAGTGCAAGGTTTTCCTAATTCCCGTTCTAAATGTAGAGAAATCGTCGCACCCAACAGAAAAGGACTGCACGTCAAACCGAATACCACTCGCGCATGGCGATACACTTGTAACTTACTGGGATTATCATTATCCCACCAGAGAAACCTCAAAACATCGCGATCTTTAGGACAAATGCTAATCTGTAAAAACGCTCTCCTATATCAGAAACAACACCTATTCTCTTTTCTCTAAATTGCAAGAGTATGTTAGGAATGAGCTCTATAAGATTGGGACCAGTTTCCAAGCATTGATTAAGAGACGGTGAACCTTTTATGTGTGCAGAAGCGTCAAATACGGGCCTAATAGGCGTCGTCTTACTACTTGGCCGTACTACGTGTCTATGTGGGAGGTAGTGAAAACCCTGTTCATACTCACAATCGGAAACTTTTTCCACAATACCTTCACTTAGCCAGTCATCAAACAATCTGCCATAATCATCATAAAAGTTCTCATCCTTCAGTTTCCTCGTTACCTTTTCCAATCTTCTCGTAGCCAACTCTCTGTTGTTTGGTAAAGGGGGATGGTTCTCTTTCCATGGCAGCATTACCTCATATCTCCCCTCACCACTCACAATAGTAGTTTCCTCAAAACACTGTTTTACTTGTTCCAGGTGCATATCTTTGCTTATCTTTTCCACAGGATCCATTATTCCGAGAGAATCTAATTTCCATAAGTCAGACACACTGGATTCCTTCACAAACAGCGAAACTACAAGCAACGTAGAGTCTTTGTCCCTCGCAGATGTATTACCGTTTTTCCCAACTACGGTCCATCCTAATTTTGTCTCAATGGCGGTCACGTTCTTATCTATAATCACAATATTCCCAGTTACCAATTCAGCCATCATATCTGCTCCGATGAGCAAACCTATAGGTTCCACGTCTCTGCCCGTATCTGTTAATCTCACGTTCTTTTCTTCCAATTTGGAGATCAACGAAATCTCTGTTATTGTTGATATGTCAGCACAAATGACATCTCTGTCAAACACGTTCCCTTGACAGCTATACGAACTCAACAAATTCTTCACAGAGATATTATACTTTCTATGTATCTCGGGGGCAGAGATTACACCTCCAAATAGACCATGCTGAATTCTATGTGTACTCTGTGGTCGGTACTGCATTTCCTTTGCAACATCTTTTCTTATGTACGAGTGCTGCGAACCTGAATCTATTATCGCACGCACGTTCTTAGTTTTTCCTCCATTGTTCAGTTGAACTCTCAAAGTCTGGAGGTAAACATCTTGATTGATGGAAATATTGCAGCTGCTCTTTTCAGTACCTTGATCTGACGAAGAACTCGCTTCTCTACACATTAACAACACATGTTTCTTGTCACACCAAGCGCACCTTTCCTTAAAGCGGCAAAACTTCGCACCATGTCCTGTTTTCAAACATTTGAAACAAGCTCTTTTCTCTTTTGCAGCGTTCGTTCTTTCTTCTAGGGACATCTTTCTAGCCTTTTGGCAGTTTGTGCTTTCATGTCGTTCGCTACAGAAAACACACTCTATGTCACCTACTTTTCCTGCTGCAAGACTTGAAGCCGTTGCTGTGTTCTCTCCACTGGCACACGCTTTCTTCCTATCAGTTTTGCTGTTCCGTTCCTTAAAGGCAAAACCTCGCATGGCCATGGTAATCCTTTCCTCACTGTTCACTTCTTCTTGTAGAAACTCTAACAATCTTATGAGCCGTTCCTTCGGTTTAGAGCCAACGTTGTTCCCATGTCGTTGCCAAGCTCTAAGAAGCTCCTCTGGAAGAGACGATTCTACAAGTGGATAGAGTAAAGGCGCGCAGGCTTCTTTTGTGATGTTCAGGGATTCGAGAGCTCTAAGGTGGGACTCTAACTGGTCATACAGAGACGCTACGTTCAACTTATCTTGAGTCGTCACCATATTTCCGATCACCAACTGCAATAACTCTCGTACGTAAACCTCTACTAACATTTCATTGTTACCGAATCTCCCTTTCAACGTTTCTATAGCCTTCGAATAATTGTCTCCAGTCGGTGGAAAACTATTGATAAGCTCACTTGCTCTCGTTCCATGTTCCATGCTTTGAAGCAAATAGTGAAACTTATCCTCTTTGCTAAGTTCTTCATCCTCGTCTATTTTCTTAAACTGACTCCAGAATTTCAGCCAATTCCGTAGTTCGCCATCAAACTTATAAAGTTCGATTGTAGGAAGCTTGACCTTTCTACGTGTTCCGGAGCTGTGTGCTTTTATAGTAACACCACTCAAAGGTGACGTACCTGAGTTCACTGATGGTGTGGGAGATACCTTATTTATCCGCAAAAACTCAATTTCGGCTAATAAGAATTTGGCCTTATAATCTTCTGCTTTCTTCAACTCTTCGTCTAGCATACTTTCCTCGGCATTCGCCTCGAGGAGAAGGTCAAATATCTCCTTATCCAGTACTCCCAATTTATCTACATATTCCACCAGCAACTTGTACGATACCTGTGCTTCATCTATACTGGTGTCACTAGGCGAGGCTGTCGCCTCCTTCCAAGGCATTTAAAGAACGTGTAAACGCTCTCCGCACCGAGGATCTTGATAACTTAGCAGTTTCCATCGTTGTAGGTTTCCCCATGCACCCGCAAGATGTAACTATTTCACGGTCGCCAGATGTTAAATCTGCGAGTGCCTATACAATGATAAGGCTATAGTTTTTCCCAAAAGTATATTAAAATATAAAATAAAGAGAAACAGAAAACAATAGTTGTAAACGTCCCTGACACAAATCAGCTTACTGTCTAAAGAAAATATATACTCATATAAAAACCATGGAGATCGAACACTATGTCTGTTTTGTCATGAAGAAACAGTTCGTTTCTTTAATGTTTAAACGTGTGATAAGTATCCTTCTTGGCATTATCAAGGCTTCCTGTAACACGACCTCTATAGCCAGGAAGTGTCCTTGGGTCATTTTGAGTAGGTGGGCCTGTCCGACACCACTGCCTGTAGATTCTGTTGCGAAGCCGAGGAAACCCCCATGCATATCCTCTGTGAGTGTGAAGCGAGAAATGTTTACAGCAGAGTTTTTAGGGTTCAGATTATCTCAAAAACTACTGACCTATTGCAAGAATTCTTTCACCGTTAGATAGATAAAAGTTAAAACTATGTAACTGTAAAAGAATTATTCAATTCGATCCAGTAGTTTTTGTGATAATCTCAACCTTATTGAGGCCATCTGTATACTTTTCCCCGTCTTCGTGTCTGCACGATATTTTTAGCACTCTTCAATACAACCACATATCGAACCTATACTATACAAATACATAGATAGAGCTACCTATATAGATATGATATACTCTCTGTGAGGGGTACTAGGGTATGTCTGCAGAATATTGCGATTCAATTCTTAAATTGCAAATTGCATTCGTGTTCACGAATAAAAATGACGTAAACATCCCGCTCCGATAGTATTTTATTCATTTTAAAAGGTAAATTATGTATGGTGTGACAAACTACTCGGGCAGAGACCTCGATGGTGATACGGGGCAATGGTTAAGAGGACACTGGACTTTCGTTATCGAGGTCCGTGTTCGATCTTCGTCGAAAAGAGTAATGTACTTAATGCACCCGGAAATGACCAGGGTGAATCATGCCTGCTAATAGTGGACTTAACCTGTAATTATTTCCATTTAATAAAATAAAAATAAAATTTAGATTATTAATCATATAATTTAATAAGTAAATACTTATAATATTGTATTTGACACTGGCCACTAATAATGTTAGGCTGATGGCATCGAACCTTTGCCTCTCCGAGGGAGGGAAGTAGAAAAAAAGGGCGTGAAATTAAAGATGGAGGATTGTGACCACAGAACACTATTTAGAACCCATTGTGACGGGGTTTTAAGTGGGAATGTTGTTTATAAATTACTTAATTAGTGTTGCATAAATAAATATAATAGCGGAACAGATTGGATTTTATTATAAATGCACCCGGGTGCATTACCCTAGGTGAACTAAATATACCCATAAATGTAATTTCAAGAAATAAATTTAGACGAAATTTTTTCCCGAATTTTTCCGAATGCATGTTTGAAAATAATGAAAACAAAATCTAAGCATCAACCAATCCGCAATGGGCAAGCTCATTATTTTGTTTGTAAGTTACAAAGTTTTATGTTATTTATTATACAATATCGTGGACATGAAATTAAAGACGTAGTCACTGTTAATAATTTTATTTGTACTAATAATAAAACATAACCTTTATACAATATCTAGTAAAAAATAGCCTCTATTTTGGTATAATTATTGACATTAATAAATCCAAAAATAAAAATGAGTTTTAAAACAAACACTAAACATAAATAAATATACGAGTCTGTGTACCAAAGAAACAAATTGAAATTCGCGTACTGACAACAGCAGATCAATGGTAACACTTACAGTACGATTTCAAATCTTACGACGAAGAAAATAAGAATGGTCCAAAGTCCAAAGTGTTACACTTGATCTGCTGTTAGCCGTACATGCATTGATATGTATGGAATTTTATACTATGTATTACATTAGGTACAGTTGACAGTAGATCAATGGTAACACTTGCAGTACGATTTCAAGTCTTACGACGCAAATAATAAGAACTGTCAAAAGTAAAAAGTGTTACCATTGATCTGATGTCGACTGTACCTTTATATGTATAAAAAAACTCGAAGATATATCACAGAAATTGTGCACTCTTCTGATAAATGAATAGAAACAAGATAGAGGGAACGATAAAACAGATAAGTTAAAGGGGATAAGATAAATAAAGGTAAATAAATAATATACATAATTAAATACATACCTACGCATATCATCACTTCACACAGAATAACACCTGGGACCTTTTTCAACAATAATCCTTTGAATCAACACCTGATTGTGATCTTCTCCTGAATCCGTCTCCCTGTTCTTGGAATGAGAATGAGTTTCCTTTGACTTTCTGTCACACCTATCCCTTCTCATGAAACTAGGTCTTCTACGGCATGGTGATCGTGAGTCTTCACAGTTACAGCAGTCGTCAGGTCTCCAAGGTCTTCCCGGTCTATCATAAGGGCCAGGTCTGTCGAATGGTCCAGGTCTGTTGAATGGTCCAGGTCTGTCGAAAGGTCCACGATTCCAGGGTCCAAAACTATGGCAACCGGTTTCTTGACGCCAAAAGTGGGGCCAGTATTGCCCTTCAAACGGACTGCGATGGCCATGATGATGAGGTCCTTGGTGGCGATGTCCTTGATGATGCCAGTGCCTTGGTCCATGAGGTCTATCAGGCCTAAATCCAAATCCAAAAGGACCCATAGGTCTAAAAGGAGTAAATCCAAAAAATTCGCAGTCAATATGACCTCTCATTGTCGATGAAGGTTGACCAGGTTTGTAAATTGGAGACAAGTTCTCAGTTTCAACACGTTGAGTTGAATGACGGTAGATTGAATATCGTTGGGGATTTTATACTTAGTTGTTTGTTTGCGTCATGTGGTGTAATTGATTTGTGATCTGAAGTTATTCGGATGTGTCATGCTTCAGGATAATCCATGATAGTTCCCCATGGAATCGAAATTCATCTATTGATGAGTGCTGGCTCGAATATTCCTTTGGTCGAATGCCATATACTCGAATATTTGTTGAGTACACTTACATTTGTTATACGTAGTCGACTATTGGGGTCAAATGCCAGAGGCTCGAATATTTGTTCAGTCGCTACATGTAGGTGTAGGGTCGACTATTCATCCTGCCGAAATTCGTAGTCTGGAATATATATGTGGTCGAATGTCGAATGAATTATATCCAATCAGTAACCCCTTTTTTTACCCAGGTAAAACGTGCAAGATCATGTGCCACCACGCCCTGAAGGGGCAGCATACCGACTAAAAGTCCTGGGGTGTTCCACCTCGTGCCATTCTTGCCGAACCACGGGAAACTGTGAAACATCCGCGACCCGACTGGCGCCCCGAGCACTCCCCATTGTGGGCTGTACTAGCCCACAATTCATCATCCATGCGGCACCTCGTACACTCCGGTACGCTTGGCACCGCCTCGTACCACCCCATGGCGCTGATTTCTTTCTTGCCAACCTTTCTCTCAGCAATCAGTACCCCTGCCAAGTCGCATTGACTATTGTTCATCATCATCAGCCCGTATCAGTCCACTGCTGGACGTAGGCCTCTCCCAAAGCGCGCCAATCAACCCTACTCTCGGCCCTCTGCATCCAGTCCCTGCCAGCCATTTTGCGAAGGTCATCCCTCCATCTGGTCGGGGGGCGTCCCACACTACGTTTACCCGTTCGTGGCCTCCATTCGAGAACTCGTCTACCCCATCGGTTATCGGTTCTACGACAGATGTGACCAGCCCACTGCCACTTCAGTTTACTGATTCTATGAGCAATGTCAACCACTTTTGTCTTCTGGCGGATATACTCGTTTCTTATTCTATCTAACAGAGAAACTCCAAGCATAGCTCTTTCCATAGCTCGCTGAGCGACCTTGAACCTGTGGGCCAGTCTCACCGTCAATGTCCACGTTTCGGCTCCGTAGGTCATCACTGGTAGGACGCACTGGTTGAAGACCTTAGTTTTTAGGCATTGTGGTATTGAAGACGAGAAGATATGACGTAGCTTCCCAAACGCTGCCCAGCCCAGCTGAATTCTCCTGTCACTCTCTTTCTCGAAGTTGTTCCTACCCAGCTGCAGAGTTTGTCCTAAGTAGACATATTTCTGAACAACTTCGAGGACCGTGGCATCGACTACTATTGGTTCCGGGACGACCAGATCATTGAACATGATCTTGGTCTTATCCAAATTCATCCCGAGTCCGACACGGCGAGAAGCAGCATTAAGGCTATCCAGCATTGTCTGCAGATCCTGCAGCGACTCAGCCATGACCACTATATCATCGGCGAACCGAAGGTGTGAAATGTACTCGCCATTTACACTGATGCCACGTCCATTCCAGTCCAGTGTTTTGAAGACATCTTCCAGCGCGTTTGTGAAGAGTTTCGGTGATATAACATCTCCTTGTCTCACACCTCTCCGCAACTGGATAGATCTTGTTTGCTGGTTCTGGATTTGGACGGTCATTGTGGCGGCGTCATACAGGCATCTCAGCACCTCGATGTATCGCCAGTCTACTTGGCATCGCTGCAAGGACTGCAGAACAGCCCAGGTTTCGATAGAGTCAAATGCTTTCTCATAGTCCACAAATGCAAGACACAGGGGCCGATTGTATTCCTCTGTCTTTTGTATAATCTGCCTCACTGTGTGGATGTGGTCTATGGTGCCATATCCTCCGCGAAACCCGGCCTGCTCCGGGGGCTGGAAGTCGTCAAATCTCCGTCCAAGACGATTCGTAATGACTCTCGAAAACAGCTTGTATACATGACTCAGGAGAGAGATAGGTCTATAGTTTTTCAATAGGGTTTTGTCCCCTTTCTTGAAAAACAGGACAACGATGCTCCTGTGCCATGCCTTCGGAGTTCTCCCACTCTGTAAGACGGAGTTAAAAAGCTTCTGTAGCTCCATCAGGACAGGAGTACCACCTGCTTTCAGGAGCTCAGATGTAACCCCGTCTTCACCGGGGGCTTTTCCATTCTTAAGCTGTTTGAGAGCCAGTCCGATTTCGTCAAGACTCACATCAGGCAGGTCTTCGGTAAAATGGCGTGTTAGCGTGGCTCGGGGATCATCGGTACTAGGCTCAGGTTGCGGTGCGTGAGGTGCGTACAATCGGCCGTAGAAGTCTTCGATCTCAGCGAGTATCTCTGGTTTGGAAGTGACGGTTCTGCCATTCGCCGACTTCAGTTTGGTCAGATGGCTTCTCCCCAACTGCTGCATGAATACTTTTGACCCTCGATTTTGCTCAATTGCCTCTTGTATGCGGCGTGTATTGGAGCGACGAAGGTCACGACGTATAAGCTTCCTTACATGCTTGTTGAGGGTCCGCTGTTCTGTCTGAGAGATTTGCGTAGCCTTTTCACGTCTTTCCTTCATAAGATCCAGAGTCTCCACTGAGAGCTTAGACTTCGTGCCAGTACGTTGCGACCTGCAAAACCTTACGCCTACGTCCCTGATGGTCTTCACCACTGTGTCAAACGCCTGGTCAACGTCAATTGTGGTTTCCAAGACATCGAATCTATTCTTCAGCTCCAGCTGAAATTTATCGGAGCCGGTTATGATCTGTTGCAGGTTAGGTCGGAGCGTAGACCTCATCATACGGAGTCTTTCTAGCTTAAAATCGATATTCAGGGTGCCTCGCACGAGTCGGTGGTCACTACCAGTGTTAAACCGGTTAAGTACAGAGACATCCCTGAATATATGCCTTTTGTCCGTTATGATGAAGTCTATCTCATTTTTCGTCATAGAGTCGGGGCTTTGCCAAGTCCACTTCCTCTGAGGCTGCTTCTTAAAGAACGAATTCATTAAGAATAGCCCCTCTCTCTCCAGGAAGTTAACTAGCATTTGCCCCCTATGATTCCTGCAACCAAGACCATATGGTCCGATTTTCGATTCGATGTTGCTCTGTACTCCCACTTTAGCGTTGAAGTCCCCCATGACAACGTTGAAGTGTGTCTTAGTGGTGTGATTGAGGGCTTTGGCTATGTCTTCATAGACAGCCTCCACTTCTTCATCCGAGTGTGCCGACGTTGGTGCGTAGACCTGTACTACCTTAAGAGAGTATCTCTCGGTAAGTTTCAAAATGAGGTACGCTACCCGTGGCGACACACTGGAGATCTCCATTACGTTGTCTACGAGGGCCTTATTCACCAGAAAGCCTACCCCGCCTTGGGAGAGTTGATCGCCCTCTCGAAAGTAGAGTAGATGGCCCGATTCCAGGGTCAGTGTGTCCTCCCCCTCTCTTCGGACTTCACATAACCCTAGGACGTGCCAGCGTATCCTCTCCAACTCTACTTCGAGTTCCGTGACATGATCGTCCAGCCGCAGAGTTCGTCCGTTGTACGTAGCCAGGGTCAATTTTGTTTGGCAGCCTCCCGTAACCCGGGGATTCTTAGCACCCCCTGCCCCGCCGTTACCGTAGCCGCTGCCTTGGCTAGGAATAGCGGGGCGGCCGGGAACTGGGGGCCGGGGCCTTGTGGTGCACATCATGTTTGGGAGGTGATGCCCGTAATCGCCACGCTGGGCAAGCGGGTTGGCGATCGCAGAGCCGGCCACCTCGCGCCGGTGACGCTGCTGCCCGTCACCGACCTGCTGCACTTGGCGCCGGCACGGTGCGAGCTGGTTATACCGCCAACTGTCGGTCGCCAGAGCCCCGTCCGTTGGTCGGCAGGGTGCACCACGTGCCGGTGAGGTTGGCATTTGGGTGGCCAATATAGTCGGTCCCCACCCCTTACACCCCTACTATTGTTAACGCTAGTAAAATAAAAATGTATGGGATTTTGCTATTTCGTTAGCTAGTGTCAATGTCAATCACATACATTTTTTCTTTATATTCTACATTCTACTAGCTTTAACTAAAGTCACTTGGCTAGGTCTGTTCTTTGGAGTAGTTTTATCGACAGGCAGGTTCCCATTCCCCCCCCCCCCCCCCACACACACACACGCCACCACCACCACACGTGGTTGAGAGCACTTGGGATAAGATGGGAACACACAAATTTTCGTATATGATCGAAAGTCATGCGGTCAATTATCGTACAGAGGTTGTGGGTAGGTGCATTACTCTGAGTTTCGAGCCTACGGATTTCGACGGCACGAATAGTAGTCTTTGGTAGAGAAATGAAATGAAAAATATTTATTACACATACAAGGTGGCCTTATTTATACACTTAGAGCTAACTTAAAATACTATGCGTAATAGGAGTGTGATCAGCTGAAATGCTGTGCCCAGCCACTGGGGTGACTGGGCACAGCGCTGATTTTCATCACATCCCGATAGAGATTGCCAATTATTTCAATTCCCCTGTTAATATTTAATCGTTACCAAAAATTACTTAATAACAACATGAGTGCAATAAATGATTATATTCTATAAAATATTTCCCAAGAATTACACCAATAATGAAATGTGTGCAAATTGTGCAAGAGCCCTTATTTCCGCAAGTTCCGGTCGCGGTCGTTACACAATATGGCGAAACATCATTTATTTCGCAACATGGCGCAAAAATGATTTTAATACTTTTATTATTAAAATTGATGAAACACATTATTTAAGTCACAATAATTAACAAAGATTTTATTTGTGGGAAATTGTTAGGTTCAAAAATAAACGTTATGAAACATTGCGTAACATGGTGAAATCAAATTCAATTCAATTCAAATATACTTTATTTCCACACAAATGAAAATACATCAGTTACATATAAAACCAAAGTTAGCTAGTGTACAGACAGGCGGCCTTATCGCTTTAAGCGATTTCCTCCCGTCAACCTTCAGGTGATGAAGATAATCAGGGAGGTTGCAACTTCACTGGGTGTATAATCTATTTATTTCGTAATATCAATTTCTTTGCTAATATTATGTAAGTAGCTAAAAAATTTAAAATAATTATAATAAGATTAAATTAAGTAAATACTTATACCATTAATTTCTAATTTTTGCTGTACATAGACTGTCAAAAATAAACTTTTATTCTATTCCATTTCACGGACTCAGAACTGTACCGATTCATATGCTCTCAATTGTACCATTTCGCTATGGTTCAGTGGCCTAATCTCACAATCTTGAGACTGGCGGCCGGGATTCAATCCTGACTTCAAGTGGATTTAGTTAACTGTATAACAAATTGGAGTGCGCTCTTGTATTGCTCACGGAATTTCAATCGAATGTTTTTTTTATCTATGAGCCTGGCAGAGTAACTGCAGCGTTCATTTTATTTTCTAAACTTAGCGGGCAAAGAACAAAACCCTAACTTTTTCCCATAAAAACTTTCTAAATTGTAAGTATATTTTTATATTGTAAATCCTTTATACAGCTGTACTGTTATTGAGACATTAGTAGCTATTCCAGAGAATAGCTATAGCTTCATTTATTTATTTTATTAATAGACTCGACAGTTCGTCTTTTTTCAATGTCACGTTACAGAAAATTCAATATATAATAGTCTTCTATCTTCCTCCAGGGGAGTCGCAGTAGCGTCTTCACCCTGGGTGGCCGCGTCTTCATGTCTTCATCCAGAGGAGACGCCGTAGCGTCGTCACTCTGGACGAAGCAGCTCGACAGTCACGTTCACTCCCGAGCTTGTAGCGGGAACTCTTGATAAAGCTTGAAACTTCAGATCTTGCACCAATAACTTCACCGTATTCGCGAACATTTTCTGATTAATTTAACCTGACATTAAAAGGAATTTTATCAAATAATTTCGCAACCGTCGTTTCCCGCCATTTTCAAGAGAACCAGCTATAGCTATTACATGCTAATTTAAAAACGTCGCTAAGTGACACACCTTCCTCACTTTTAAACAGTGACTTCTGCAGTTACGTTTAGCCACACAGCCACAATAGAATCATACCCTATACAATATTTTTTTTTGGATAAATAACCTCGCTAAAAAATACGGGAGAAAATAAAAATAATACTTAAATACTACAATATAATTCCCTACCAATTATATATACCCTATTCAATATTCATTCCATATTTTACTACCTCCTGTTTAGATAATAGATGACTATTTAAACGATGAACATGCATGGTGTGTGTCGCCGGTTCCGCATGAGGGATAAACTTACTAACAATAGTAATAGTTACGTACTGTATAGTTATTAAGTAATCATTGTATTATCATTGTTTTAATAGATGTGTTGCTGAGAGTTTTTTGCCACTTTTTCTCCTCAGCGTTGGCACCTTTTCCTTGCAAAGTGGTGTAAATGTAAATTCAAAAAATATATTGACGTGCAAAAATGTACTCAACGTGCTTATTTGCAATAAAGAAATTTGATCGAAAATTATTCGAAATTCATTCAATTCATTTTTGCAAACAATTGCAGGGCTTAGCCCTCCAGAGATCTCTTTTCTCCTCAGCGTTGGCACCGTTTCCTTGCAAAGTGGTGTAATTGTAAATTACATACTTGCAATAGAGATAAGTACCTATATGATTCTTATTCGTGGACAGATTCTGTTCGGTCATGTGAATTTTGTACTGAATTAGATCGCCGCACCATACTTCAGCGTATAGGCAACAAGACTTAGCGGTTTCCAGTGTTCCAGGCGATAACGGTTCGCACCGAACTCTAACATTACAGGTCACTGCCACTCAACAGGTCGCACTGTGACTTAGTGAGTGTGCTTTAACTAGATTTGCGAATTCGGTTTGCGGATGTGCGAATTGATAATTATATCGATCGAAAAGTATTTCGTGAATAATACTGTAGCTAATTCTGTAGCGGACACTAAGTCGAATCCTAATCCTAAACGCAACTTTCACTGTCGTTCATATGCTACATCCACAGACCACTTACCTACTCAATAGACATGAAATCGGTACAATGACAATGCCAGATTCTGCCCCACCATCAACCGCAAGTTGTACAAGATAACGAATAAATGTAAAAATATCTACGTTTTTTTATTAAAATTATTGGTTTAAAATAAAGTTTTGTAAAAGTTGCGATTCGAAAAAAACAGCTTAATTAACTATTCAGAAAATAGTAAGAAATCGAAGCGAATTATTCATTGTTTTTTGTTATTCTTCTATAGGAGTTGCGAGAGTAGTAGAAAATGATACAGATTATGATTATGCAATATGAAACCTGTAATAAGTCCCCAACAAAATGATAGGTACAGCTTGAATGGTCACTTTGTAAGTATGTATTGTATATTCAATATACAATACATGGCATATAATTGCGACAAGCTCAATTCACAAATGTGCCAAAAACGGCCGTTTTTCGCAATTATGCGAACTACAACTTACCGACATTGAATAACGTTATAAATAAGCATTTAAAAAATAGTATTTATCGTAATAAACATTTTGAAAATAGCTTTTTTAATATTAGAACATGATGAAAAAATTATTGCCGTGTGCCGTGGTGGTAATTATTGCCGTGTGCCGTGGTAATAATTCAAATTCTGTGAAAATTGGAAGATATTATTTTTTTAAGATTGGCGGCGCTAGTTGGCTAATGGAAGGCTCTTATTCCAACTTCCAAGAAGGGGTAGAAGGTTTTTCGAACGGAGGCCACGAATTATAGCTCTACCGCTGAAATACAATTATATATAAATTAAATATGCAGGTCTCAGTGGAGACTGCATATTTGTGCCATTTGGTGTGGAGACCCTGGGACCGTGGGGACCAGGCGCACACAGCATCCACAAAGATATCTGTGCGCCTGGTGGATGTGTCTAATGACCAGAGGGCTGGCGCGTACCTCGCGCAACGCATCAGCCTCGCAATCCAGCGAGGCAATGCAGCCAGCCTTCTGGGGACACTCCCCGCGGTCGCTGACCTGAGGCAAATTTTTTATTTATAGTTTCTTTTTAATTACATATTACTGTCTTTTTTAAATATTATGTCGTAATAAAAAAAAGTTCATATAAACTCTAATAATAATAATTATAAATATAAGTCAACAATGACCAAGTAACTTCTAAGTTAAGTGGTACATCCTAAAAATAAACCACGAATGGCGTCTGTTTTCAAATACCAAAATAAAGCTTGCAGTTACTGCGAGCCTTATCATGTGTGGCATAGGTGTGTTTTCAGGATCAACAGCACCATGTTAGAATGTTGCACGGCTTTCCATGTCACGTGCGCTCGTTACTCTCGGAAGTTGTCTAGGCAGTCCCCTGATGGTGCAAGAGGTAGGGTGACCAGGATTCTAGAACATTTTCTTCTTCTTCTTGCAGTGCCTCTCCACTAATGAAGGCTGGCCGTTAGCTCCGCATATCTCCCTCTGTCTTGATCCAGTCGGAAAAGCTCTTCGATGCTGGCTATCGCTGTCCACTCCCTTATATTGCGGAGCCACGATTTCTTCCTTCTGCCAACCCGCCTCTTCCCCTCAATCTTGCCCATCATTATGAGCTGGAGAAGTTGGTACCTCTCGTGTCTCAGCACGTGGCCGAGATAACCCACTTTTCTCCTCTTGACAGTGGTCATGAGTTCCCGGGACTTACCGGCGCGTCGCAGGACTTCGACATTCGTAACTCTCTGGACCCAGCTTATTCTAAACATCCTAATAACATTTTCTAGTCCTTTTAAAAATAATCAATCGACCTAGCTTCTTGCCAAATTTTATGATTCTAGGTCTACGAGAAGTACCCTAGAAGTTGTGAGTTTTTTTGCGTTCATACTAATATGCGGAAAGGGCGACATAAGCGGCCATATCTTTTGATTGGGTTGATTTAGAAGTTTGATTTTTTAACGGCTGCATGAGGATGCAGACCTGAGTATTTGGTATTAATTTCAACGTGTTCCATCCACGCGTTTCTGAGATATAGGTCTGGACAGACAGAAGGACAACAAAGTGATCCTATAAGGGTTCCTTTTTTCCTCTTGAAGCACCCTAAAAATTGAGTGCAGAGACTGCGGTTGCAATGTAAATACGGCTAACTCTATCGGCGGTTATTTCCTTCATATACTATTTAAATTACTGTACCTATCTAATCTAATAATTCCAATAAATAAGCCTTTATCAGAACGTCAAAATTGCAAGGTCCTCGTGACGTCATTTTATCATTACAAATAATAGCATGAATGAATTCAGCAAATGAGTCAGAGGCTCGTTAGCTTAGCGGTTAGAGCGCCCGAATTTGGCTTTGCTAATATTAGAGGTGGTCGGGGGTTCAAATCCTCCACGAGCTGACTTTTTGTAACTTTGATTTTTGAACAAGGAACGGCAGCAACTAGCGAGTCGATATTTCAGCTATGTCCTAGTGAAACTCACATTAAAATCCCTTCAGTAGTTATGGCGTGATACTTGCACAAAGTCACAGACAAAAATTAGTGTTTTGGCATCAGTATCGATCCTAAAACACATTACAATTATTATTTTCAAAAAATATCCAATGTACAGACACAACTTTTTACAGTCTTATTATATGTATAGATTATTGTGACGAATGAATTGTATTTTATTGTTGACATTTTTTATTTATTATTGTATCGAGTACATTTTTGTTTACTAACATATAATAAGCAATACTAACAATTTATGGACCACTGTTTTTCCAAATAAATAAAGATTATTATTATAACTACAGGACGCATGGTCCCCGTATTGTTGTAAAAGTGCCGGCCAACGCGGTGTCACAGATTTTGTAACGACTTGGAAATGCTAACTTCCTGTGGGAAGGACGTGATAAATTCTCTTCGTCATCACACCATTTTCATGGGGATTAGGTATCTTACCGCAGATAAACTGTTGTTTAATTTTTTTTTGCTGATTAGGAGGTATGATATCCTATACATATATCCAGATAAACTAGGTATTATTATACAGGGTGTTCGGCGCATAGACCGATAAAATCTATTGCTGGATCGGATGGATCATTTGCAAGATTTTTTTTACCCATGTGACCATTTGTCGCAAGTGTCACGGGTACTAAGATACGATTTAAGAAGCCTTTTATTTATTTGTTTATATATTTATTTGTATTATATTTATGTACACTGATATTTAATCATATATTTACTCTATTTACATACATCATCATTTCATATCCTATAATAAGTACTTACCATATTTATTTTATATTATTAATACCATTATACTTATTTATTATTATACATTATGTATATTATAGAATGGAGTCATCATTATTTATCATATAACATTATTTACATTATATTGTAGTATTTAAGTAGTATTTTTATTATCGCCCGTATTTTGTAGCGGGGTTATTTATCCAAAAAAAAGATACGATTTCTTAAAGTATTTTTTTAACTTACCCAAATCCCGCCTTTAAACCCTAGTTAGGGCGGACGCACAACGTCACGGCGCGGAGTGATGTGGAAACAAGGATCCAGAGAGGAAGATCTGCCTCCTGATCTCCTCCATCCTCCTCCTCTACGCAAACGAAGTAGCGGGGTACAGCTAGATAGTAACAAATAATCTGAATTCTAATACTTATTTTTAGCGGCAAGTTAGAAATTGTCATTGACAGATGCCTTAAAAATGTTTATTGTCCAATTTTGCATATGGCGAGTAAATAACCGTTTCTGTTTTCAACGTGCAAGTTTTAATAACCCGATTGCGGCCATTCTGGCAGTTTTATTGCACTACAGAATGATTTGCAGCGTCCGCGGTAATGTGCGGGTAATATGGCCAGCGATGGGCAAATATATTTTTTGTTTGCTTTTAATTAACAGTTTTAATTGTTATTTGGGTGGTTTCAATTAGTAGGTTGTATTTTATGGTTAATTTATTTGCGACTCGCGTTTATAAGTAGGTTATTTAAACTCAGTGTTACAGCGAGGGATTGTGTATTTGATATGTTATTTATTTAGAGTAGGTATGGGAACCTTTCTACGAGACACGAGCCGAGACAGCGCCTTTTATACCTAATTTTATACCAAAGTTTTGTCTTTTTATATAACCTGTGTATTAGACACAGTTAGTCTTACTTTAGATAAATGACAGTACTTATCTATTATTTTAATTTAAGTATTTGTTTTTAGAGTAGGTAAGCACACATAAGTAAGTATTTAATTTATTTCAGAATCATAACTATACCATCTTTATTGCAAGTAAGTAGGTCCACATTTTTGCATGTCAACATTTTATAAAAGACATTGCCACTTTTGAATGGAGCTTTGCCCCACCTACAAAACTACATGACCATTTAAGCTGTACCTATCATTTTGTTGGGGACTTATTACAGGTTTTATATTGTATAATCATAATCAGTATCATTTTCTACTACTCTCGCAACTCCTATAGAAGAACAACAAAAACAATGAATAATTCGCTTCGATTTCTTACTATTTTCTGAATTCTTAATTAAGCTGTTTTTTTCGAATCGCAACTTGTACAAAATTTTATTTTAAACCAATAATTTCTATAAAAGCGGAGATATTTTTACATTTATTCGTTATCTTGTACAACTTGCGGTTGATAATGGGGCAGAATCTGGTATTGTCATTTACATTTACACAAGGAAAAGGTGGCAACGCTGATGAGAAAAAGTGCAACACATCTTTTTAGATAATTGCAATTAAATTAAGTACCTACCTACTTAATAACTAGGTAGTTACATATTTATTCTTATTATTAACAATTTAAACTTTATCCTTCATGCGAACAATGCTGCTTTCTCTACCCATACCTATTGTCGTGTAAACCGAAGCCCATATCAAGTGTCTTATTCTGTAAACAAAAACTACCCTACCATACTAACATTTTAAGCTGTTCTGTGCTTATTGCATAGTTATTTTCACATTATTAGATCGGAACACTTTATTTTCACAATGATGAACAAGTTCGATCAATCAGTTCCTTCAGTGTTACATCACAACAAGCAATTGGACGATCATATTTGTTTACAAAATAAGACACTTTCATGGACAGTAGAAATTACGAAATGACAGTGAAAATTCTCATACAATTCGGAACTACTGTCATAACCGTGGGGGATTCTAAGTATGTGCGTGTCAAGACCGACAAAAATGTACCTACAACCTTTATTTTTGACAGTACACATACCTATTTTCTGCACAGAATGACAGTGGGACCGCTCCACAAAGAAAACCGTCTACGACGCCGCGGGAGATGCCGTTGTGTCTTTTTAAATGCATCAAAATACTACGTCATACGCCGTACTGTCATTTTCCGAATACTCAAAGTACGGCCTATGCCGCCACTGTCCATGAACGTGTCAAACCACTAAATAATTTCTTCCATCGAACTATCCGACTTCATAACATATTGATTCCATCCAATAACCTGACGGCGGCGAAAGAAGTGATTTTTCATATCGATAATATCAATAAACCACGCCCCTGGAGAAATAAGCCGAATCGGTATTTCGGCTCGGCCTACGTATTATTGCGATACCGTAACTATAGAGTATTTGAAAAGCATCGAAAATTAAATGTTTTTCATTATTATTATTATGGTGGCACTTCACTTGGCTATTCGTATTTGTTTTTGCGGTTGATGGTGGGGCAGAATCTGGCATTGTCATTTAGTCAAATACCCTATTGTACAGAGAATATTGCAATTACTCAATTCATGTCTAACATTGCAGTTAGAAATCATGTTCAATTGGATAAATGCAATATTACCCGACAGATGTCGCTAAGACGGAATATGGTGAAAGATTTCGCGGATCCGAATACGAGTCACAGTAGCTCTGTTGAAATAGAGCGTGCCACGAAATGACGAGGTCCCTGATTCGAATTTTTGTAAACGTGTGGTTTAGTGACCAAACTTATTCGTCAGAGTTATTCAGGCCGCCCGTAGGCCTCTGACGTGGCCTAACGACTGCTGCCGAGCGACGAGGGGCTCAGATGAAAGTGTCACTAGCGGTCACCCATCCAGGTACTGACCTCGCCCAGCGTTGCTTAACTTGTACGATCGTTTTCAACGTGTACTCACAACTGGACTACGAGCCCCTTTGTGAAATCAACTCTATTTTATATAAACTGAAGGCCTATAGAAACCAAGCAATTATAATGTTACACTCAAGACAGTAAGCACTTAAGACTTTAAAAGCGGGGAAAAATTAAAATTGAAATAGAGTAAGGAAAAATGGAATATTCTTTGTTGTAAAATTGGGTCTTACCATTTTTCCTTTATTAATTTGCATTCGTTTAATAAGTTACTGAAATTAACTGCAGGTAAGTTACATTTTTCATTGTACTTTATTTAAATCTACAAGCCGGTAATTTTATGAAAAAATACATGGCACACCATGGCACACTATAGTAATAATAGTTACATATATTTAGAGCATGCATTTTGAGAGCATTTAAATTTCTATGAAGATACATCTATTTGTCAGTACACCTATTTATCAGTACACCGATTTATCAGTACGGTGCTATTGAAAATGGCGGGAAACGACGGTTGCGAAATTCTACGATAATTTTCAGTTTAATGTCTACAGTGGTTGTTTTGTGTTTAATATCACGTTAAATTAATCAGAAAATATTCGAGTATGGTGAAATTATTGGAGGATTCATGCAGGATCTGAAGTTTGACGCTATGGTCAAGAGTCCCACTACGAGCTCGTGGACGTGACTGTCGAGCTGCTTCGTTTAGAGTGACGACGCTACGTCGACTCCTCTGGATGAAGAGAAAACGATATGATATTTTGAATATTCTGTAACATGACACTGGCAAATGACGAACTACATTAAATCCATTTTAATAGAATAAATATTCAATAATTCAATCTCTGTTTATAGCCAAATTCGCATTTAGTTCGGTTAAAGATTTAAAAAATGGAATTTCAGATAAACACAACCTATCTCTAAATGGGATTTCTTAAGGGGGCATATGGACGGTATCTATATCGAAAAGTCATTTTGTGGATTGGCCTTAATTTCCGTTCGCTTGAAGACGTGAGCGCTTTTAGTTTACGTCATGCGATTCATAGGTTATTTATACTTAGTACTTACAGGCCCGTATCCATAAACCCGGTTTAAATTCGCTTATCTTAAGGGTCATATCCTAGCTAAGTGGCTAAATTCATTAGAAGATAATGACTATATTTTTAAAAGACATTGCCACATTTCAATGGAGCTTTGCCCCACCTACAAAACTACGTGACCATTTAAGCTGTACCTATAATTTTGTTGGGGACTTATTACAGGTTTCATATTGCATAATCATAATCAGTATCATTTTCTACTACTCTCGCAACTCCTATAGAAGAATAACAAAAATAATGAATAAATCGCTTAGATTTCTTACTATTTTCTGAATTCTTAATTAAGCTGTTTTTTTCGAATCGCAACTTGTACAAAACTTTATTTTAAACCAATAATTTTAATAAAAAACGGAGATATTTTTACAACTTGCGGTTGATGGTGGGGCAGAATCTGGCATTGTCATTTATCTACCTATAGGTACCCCAGCCCGAATCAAGTGTCTTATTTTGTAAACAAATATTATAGCCTAAACCTGTTGTGATGTAACACTGAAGAAACTGATTGATTGAACCTGTTCATCATTGTGAAAATAAAGTGATCCGATCTAATAATGTGATAATAACTATGCAATAATCACAGAAAAGCTTAAAATGTTAGTAGTTTTTGTTTACAAAATAAGACACTTGATTTGGGCTTTGGTATAGGACATATCCCTAGCACTGTCTTAAAAATCCATGGAATACCTTTTAAGTCGCGTTTATGGCTAGGAACAGCGCAAATGTCTTCCAGTATCAATTTATTAGTTCGTATATCTGTATCGTCATATATCCCAGTTATGATGAGTCATCACTTCACGATTCAGTAGTTCAGCCTAGTCGGCGGCTGTCTCAGTGAATTATGTTTAGGTTGACTAGGAAGGCAGACTTCAGGCTAATGTTTAGTTTATGTAGCACTACTATGCGTTTCTGCGATCCTGGTACATAAATCTCGTTTTTTCCAAATTCATCATTTATAGGGTTCCGTACCTCAAGACCTCAAGAGGAAAAAAGGAACCCTTGTAGGATCACTTTGTTGCCCGTCCGTCTGTCTGTCTGCCAAGACCTTTATCTCAGAAATGCGTGGACGGATCAACTTAAAATTAATACGAAATACTCAGGTCTGCAACCTTATGCAGCCGTGAAAAAATCAACCTTCTACGTCAATGCAATCAAAAGATATCGCTGTTTATGTCGCATTTTCTCGCATAGTTGTATGAAAATGGAAGAAAACCAAAACCTTTAGGGTACTTCCCATTGACCTAGAATCATAAAATTGGTCAAGAAGCTAGGTCTTATAGCACAAGTAAAGGAAATAATCCGAGAACTGTAAATTTGTACTTACATCTCCCAAAAACATATAATATTTATTGACAAACAAGGCATACCTATAAAACTCAAAGTCAAAAAGTTTTATTGCGATCATGTGGTTAATTCTAGGTGTTACATAAAAGGCCAGTACTCAACATGAACCCTGTCAGGGCAATGCAACATAATATTATTGTGTTTAAATATCAACTTACACATTAAAAGCTTGTATACTAAACAAAAACTATTTTAAAGTCAGCATGCAAATAACGAGCTGAAGCTAATCCTAGTAAAGGTCCAGGGAAGCTATTGCAACTAAAATAAATACGGTCTACAATTTCAACTGGGGTACCATCGTCTATAAGTATATTGGAGTTAAAATAGTATATTAAACGTTATAATGAAATGCAAAGGAAGAAAACGAGAACCATGGTATAGATTAAAGGGTTTGAAGGTTGAAGACGCTTTTGCGACTCCTTTGTTGGAAGAAAAACGACGATAGATTATACGAATAAAAACTTACGTGAAATACTCTGTAACATGAAATTGGCAAATTACTGTAGAGTCCATATAATAACTAATAATAATTAGTAGGTAGCGGTAATATACACTAAACTTTATGGTTTCAAGTTTAAACTACAAATTCTAGTCCACGTTGACAACGACAACAGAGGTTTTAACTGTAAAATGAGTCAGTTAATGTCGGCATAAGCAAATTGCAGTTAGCCCCTCTGTCTCTGTGGGCAGCGGACATTATCTAATTCGCTGTCTGTACCGGGACTGACGCACACACGGCCGTCACGTTCACAGATCCAAAGGCGTCGCCAAGCAAGAGCCATTAGGCCCGTATTGATAGTCTGAGCTCAAACCCGCCCTCAAGAGCGAAATCAGCTGATACACTCTCAAGACGTGACCACCATCTCAAGTATGTCATTTATTATTATTAATAATAAATAATAAAAATATTTATTTGCAGTAGCCAACATAAAAATTTACAAAACATTACATTTATAGCTTAGAAGGCTATGGTGATGAGCACACAGAATGAAACGTTGAACTCTCAAACTAGGTTAAAACCTGTAACTTGGGAGTCAGTGATCCGGCCGAACGCGCATTCCAAAAAGCAGCAATAATACTTAATTGCATGCAATGATACTTAATAAGTTTAGCTAATAATCCAATCTTGAGGGTCCATTTATTTATACAGGACTAAAATACAAAGAAATAACAATAAAATGACTAAAATCTAACATTAAAAAACTAAAACTACCTATAAATAAAATAATAATCTTGAGGGCTATCACGTGATGTCTTTATCAAGTCGCGGTTCACTTGCAATCAGCAAATACGTTCTAAGTGTGAGTTTGACAGTTCCCTTGAGAACTAAGTTTTGTTTATTAATACGACGTTATTCACGGGATACCCGATTCCTAAACGCGCACCTAAGTTACGTTTATTAATAGGAACGCTATCTTGAGGTCGTTCTCAAAATTGACTTGTTTTTATTTTATTTATTTGTTTATTTCTTATATAATAAAACCAAATTTTACACCAGTCTATATGAACAAATGACCCAGGTAAGCGTTTCACAGTGGTATGCTGCGGTGAGCTAAGAGTGATTTATTAATACAGGCCTTAGCCTCCGACACCGTAGAGCGCCACTGCCTGTCCTGCGCTGTCTGGCGCCAGTCGGGCGCCTACAGCTCTCACAGGTCCTTCTGCATCTCGTCGCCCCAGGCGGTACCTAGGACGTCCGACTGGCAGTCGTCCGCTGGGCTTTCCGACATATGCTCGCTTCGCTGTGCGCTCCTCTCCCCTCCACGTGACCAAGCCAGCGGACTCAGTAAGTATAATACGTCATAAAGTTTAAATAGCTTATTGATACATCCCTTGGCTCTCTGAACTACTTGCCCGTGTGTCTCGTACTAGTGACGGCGTGAAAGCGCATTTCACGCTTCGTAATCACGGGAATACTGCCTTGACGTGCAATTTTATATGCTCGCCACTGGCAGCGACTGTGGGTCACTAATGCCTTGTTAGGGCATAACAACTATAATAAAATAAGGCTAGTATAGGTTCTCTTGAAAATGGCGTGAAACGACGGTTGCGAAATTTTTTGATAATTTTCCTTTTAATGTCTACAATATTTTTCCTATTAATATCACGTTAAATTAATCAGAAAATGACAGTAATGGATTATTTATGCAAGATCTCAAGTTTCAAGCTTTTATCAAGAGTTCCCGCTACAAGCTCGGGAGTGAACGTGACTGTTGAGCTGCTTCGTCCAGAGTGATGACGCTACGGCGTCTCCTCTGGATGAAGACAAGAAGACGCGGCTACCCAGGGTGAAGACGCTACTGCGACTCCCCTGGAGGAAGATAGAGGACTATTGAATATATTGAATTTTTTGTAACATGACATTGGCAAATGACGAACTGTCGAGTTTATTAATAAAATAAATAAATAAGGCTAGTATACATTAGGGCACATCAGATTTGCCGCAAAGTGCAGTTCATTAGTTCATATATCGACTAGTGATGATGTAATTGGGTAATATCGTCACTACAGTCTTTTTATCGTAGCTTGATTATTTTTACCAAAAGTTCAAAGTCTCTCAGCGAGCTATGGAAAGAGCTGTGCTTGGCATTTCTCTGGCAGCGATAGAATAAGAAATGAGTACTTATATCCGCCCGCTAAGTCACAACTGTCTCTGGAGACTAAACTTCTTCTCTACAACTGCGTACTCAAACCCATTTGGTCATATGGTGTTCAGCTTTGGGGAACGTCAGCCAATTCCAACATTGAAATCCTACAGAGATTCCAGTCTAAACTGCTGCGTATGATCTCTGGTGATCCGTGGTACATCACAAACAAGCAACTGCATCATGATTTAAGAATCCAAACAGTCTGTAAGGAGATAACAGCAAGAGCCAAAACCTATGCAACCAGAACTGAGAACCACCCAAACAGATTAGCAACGGACCTAATGCGCAGTAGGAGAGTCTTCAGGAGATTGAAGAGGAAAGCTCCACAAGATTTGCTGCGAAACTCACCAGCGGACTAGTCACTGGACTCGTACCGCGCAAGCCAACGGATAAATTCATAAAGTGCAGCTGAATGTCCCTGTGACAGATTGCGGCAAATAAAGAAGTTTTGAAAAAAAAATATCCGCCAATGAACACAAGTGGTTGACATTGCTCATAGAATCAGTAAACTGAAGTGTCAGTGGGCTGTCACATCTGTCGTAGAACCGATAACCGATGGTGTAGAGCTCTCGAATGGAGGCCACGAACGGATGACCTTCGCAAGGTGGCTGGATGCAAAAGGCCGAGAATCAGGTTGAGTGGCGTGCTTTGGGAGACGCCTACGTCCAGCAGATGACTAATACGGGCTGATACTGATTATTATTAGAAAACTTGTACTTATTTAAGTAATAAATAATGAAATGATATAAAAGACAATTTCACTATGATAAGGTGTATCATGATAGCAGCAGATGGAATGCCGTCATCTCTATCTATATGAACAAAAGCAGTAAATCTAACTTTTCATTAAAATGCAAAGGTGTCAAAGAAATCAATACCAATGCAGATTTCAATCAATCCAGAGGGACATAAAATTATATGATCTATATTATGAGAGTGGGACAAGTTAACAACGAGAAGCGAATTCAGACGTTGTGAGACATTATAATAACACTACACATAATTATAAGATGTGTAAATTTCAAAAGAATACATAGGTAAAGTAAGACAATAAGAGAAAAGACAAAAATCACCGACGCACTGCAACAAGTTCTAAAACTAAAATGGCAGTGAGCAGGTCACGTCGCAAGACTGGAAGATCGCAGGTGGATGGCGGTAGTTACCAAATGGGCCGGACTGCGAGGCAAGAGAAGGGTAGGTAGACCGAGGAAAAGATGGGCGGATGACCTTGTGCAAACGGCAGGACGAGAATGGATGCAGAAAGCACAACATTGAGACGACTGGCGAAATCTGGAGGAGGCCTTTACCCATGGGGGTCCTTATCTCAAGAAAATGACTAAGTAATTAATAATAATAATTAAAATTTTGACAATGACTCAATTATAAACTATTTAAAATGACATGTGAACTTGACTATATTACAATACGAATTGAGTTCACTATTTAAACCTAAAGCATGCATGAAAATAATTTGAATGTTTATGAGATTAGACAATAAAGAGCTAACATTCCATTGTCACTGAAGAGGAAACTTGTCGACATATAAGATACACATCTTGCCTATCCAACGTACCTATCCTACCTACGGTGCCCAGACATGATCATTGACTAAAGATCAGACGTCCAAACTCAAGGTCTGCCAACGCGCAATGGAACGCAGCATATTGGGCGCGAGGAGAACGGAACGTGTCAGAAACACAACCCTGCGATCGATGACTGGAGTAGCAGACGTGGCCCGCAAAGCAGCTACATTGAAGTGGAACTGGGCCACGTGTGCCGCATGCAGCCGGACCGATGGGCCCGGACTGTCATAGAATGGGTGCCATGGGACGGTCGCCGGCGTCAGGGCAGACCCTGGGGAAGGTGGAGAGACGATCTCACTAGATTCAGGGATTGGTGGTTGGAGGAGGCTCATGACAGAAATATATGGACAGAAGGGGCGAGATCTTTGCCCAGCAGTGAGACGACTCATAGGTTATTAAAAAATTGTACTATGTTTTTCAGAAAACATTATCACAGTGTATTTAGGTTCCATCAAGTAATTATATAAAGTATTAATACAAATTAACGCCCGACCACGAATTGTAGTTGTCGCGTGGTTGCGGTAGTTGTTGTGGTTGTAATACCTACGTGTGAATCACGTCTTAGAAATTATTAAATCAAATTAAGTAGTTACCGCTTTGCACTTTTACTTCAAACCAGTTACTAGAGAATTATTAAAGAATTTGAATGACTGCGTTCAGTCAAATCAAATTCAACGGGAATCCTTGAAAATCCCCCTGGAATGGAAAGGTGGGAATATTCCGTTCGTAGAGAGTAATGAAATGATTTTTATCTAAATATTATTCTTCAAGAGCCTTTATTATTCTTGAATATTCTTTTAGATTCCAAATATTGAGTTTTAATTAGATAAAAACGTAGGTTCAGTTGAAAACAGATAGATAGGGTTCTCAATAAGGTTGAGATTTTTGAATAACTATTTGACCAATTGTAATCGGTGAATAACTAATAGCCATAAATGTAACTACTTAATCAAAGTATGCATATTTTAATTTAAACTAATTTATACAATATATGTTATATTGAACCAAACATACTTAGGCATAAATACTTAAGTAATGAACCTTAAAAATTTCCAAATGACTACTAGTCGGAGAAATGTGATTTTACATATTATGTGGTATTTTACTGACAGTGTCGTAAAAATATTGTTTTGTAAGCTTATGTTTAATAAAGACTTTTGAAACTGAATCGGTGAATGATTCTTTCGTCGAACAAATCACTCACAAATCGAGTGCGCTCATTGATCTCCTGTAAACAACTAGATACACAGTATGCCTTCTAAAAATGTCCGAGCGCAAAAAAGGTCCAAACGTATGAATGCTTGTATCATTTGCTTTATTGGACATTATTTGGACGTTAACAATAGACCCTTATTTGGACGTTTTTAAATTGTTTTAGTAAGACCTTTGTGTATCTAGTTGTTTATACGAGATCAATGAGTACGCTACGTGATACAGCGAAAGATGTAATTTACATATTGGTAAAATAAGGGGCCCATATTTTTCCTTTTTTTAAATATCGTCGTTTTCATTTATTATAAATTAAGATCGTATAAATTAAAAAGAGCGTAAGCGATGATGATGTCACATTAGTCAACAGTGTCGTTCCAAAATCGGTGAATATCAATGTTTCGGTTTTGTATATAATTATACTTGTTTCTCATACTTTTTGTATTGCAATAATTATTTAAGTTTTTCCTATAGTAATATAATTGTCGCAGACTCCTTGCTTTTTTATGTTTTTTTTTTTATAAAAAATGATGACTTAGAGTATATTTTGTTTTTATGTTTGGCTGTGAAACGTATATTTTCTTTAAAATTGAAATATAATTTGTTCATTTCATCAGGATTGCAGTTTTCATTAGCTTCCTCATCAGCTCCGTATCAATAATCTACTGTCACTCGTCATCTTTTCTGCGCAAAAGTTATAAAAATCTGTTTAATATAACGGTTAAAGTCAACTAATCTCGACAGTGTTAATAATTCGAGCACTGCGCGTGCAGTTGCGACAAAGTTTTATTAAAATCGGACCAATAACCAGGTTTTTCCTTGCGAAGTTTGTGCGATTATCGGAGAAGCTAAATTTTCCTTTCCTTTCCCGCTACGAAGCGGTCATTGAAAAAAAGATTTTTTCACTCAAAGTTTTAATGTAAATTTTAAGACAACTGTTTCCTTATATCACTAGAGTCGTTAATACCATGTTGAAGCAGTTTCGGGTGAGGTGGGAAGGTAAAAATATACCTATTACATTGAGGTCATTAAGAGAATCGAAAATCTTAACCTAATCTTATTCTTAATACATGAAAACCTGTAATTGGCTTTGTGTTACTATTGTAGTATATGTATTCTGTCATAGTTATGCTGTTGGTTTTCCTGTGAAAATAATAATAAAAAAAAACCTGAAAAAGTTACCTCATCAAGGAATAAAAAATTGGGTTAAGTACTAATTTTTTTTCTTCATATTGACTTAATCAAGCGTAGAATTGCTGAATAAATGAGTAAGTATCTTCTTCTATGTCGCTACACTTCGTGTGGTGGTCACCTCAGTCGCAGTTACCCGCTTTACACTTCGTCGTCATTCGTCTCTGTCGGCACCATCTCAGTGGTGACCTGCCGTATGCACGATAGTCGTCAACCTTGTACTATACATTGCTGTAATGTTTTTGCAAGTTTTAACAAAGGACAACGAAACGCAGTAATATAGGTAGGTAATGGTTCAAGTGTCAAAATGAAAGCGATAACGAAAACGATTGAAGTCGCGGTCACCCCCCAGGCCGAAATAAATGAATATACAGTATGTAAGTATCCCCATATTCACAGCTCTATATAAATCCTAACCTATAAATGCATAGAAAAGATTTCATCTTCAATTGTTATTAAGTTTTTTCCTTTTTAGTTTCGCTCGTAACTCCGGCCGCTCGCTGATATTATGAAGCCTGACTCAATACAGCCCTCGTATTGGAAAATTGGATTTTTATTTTCAAACGGGTCGAGATAAGTTCCTACCTAGTTATTTGTAAAGCACCTTTTGTGTTTGCAATGCTAGCGACTTCAAAGTATCTATGACAAAATAAATATTGTCATTGCCGCAAATACAACTGACTCCACAACATGTAGAAACAATGGGCGCATGGTCGACAGACTCTTAAGGCTTCGTATGCGCGTATTTTCAGTTTTGCTACGAAAGTTACGGCATTAATTACTAAACTTAAACGTCTGAAAAAAATATATAGCAATCTTGGGGTGTCTATTTAGAGACTGATGAATACCCGATTGGACAAACTTCGCTCGGTAGAAAAAAATCGCAAGCATGTCCGTCTTTTAAAATGACAATTATATCTAAATCGAAATAGTTATTCATACAAAATATATACCAAGTAAAAAATCAGATTTTTGTTGGCGTATTTTTATTTCCCTGCCAAAATTCATAAAAATACGAATATCGAGGCACTGCGCCGTGCTCTTCACTCCGCTGCGGGGCATCTTGTGTCTCACTCTTGCTTTTGACAACCATATACCGCCTTAATAACCGTAACTTAGGTGCGCGTATCGAAATCGGGTATCACGTGAGTAACGTCGTATTAATAAACAAAACTCAGTTCTCAAGAGAACTGTCTAACTCACTCTTGAGAACGTATTTGCTGATTATAGGCGAACCGCGACTTGAGAAAGACATCACATGATATGCCCTCAAGATTGGTTTATTAATAAATGACATACTTGAGATGGTGATCACGTATTGAGAGTGTACCCGCTGAATTCGCTCTTGAGGGCGGGTTTGAGCTCAGACTATTAATACGGGACGCTGCATGTCTGACACAGCACGCCGCTAGATGTAAATAAACGTTGTCTTTCGGTGTCTGCCGCACGTGTCTGATACGCTCAATGTCTGCAGATATAAATGGACCGTTAATCGCGACAAATTGTGTCTGTATGCAATGCACGGCTGAATGGTGGTTAACGATGATGTGATAATTATTTCATCGCTGCATGCACATTGCACACGATGAGATAACAATGTTTTTGGAATATTTTAGTTGTACAGTGGAACACAGAGAAAGGTGTACAGGAGAGTTTTTAAGGCTTCGTATGCGCGTATTTTCAGTTTTTCTACGAAGGCTACGGCACTAACTACTAAAATGAAACGTTTGAAAAAAATATATAGCAATCTTGGGGTGTATATTTAGAGACTGATGAATACCGATACACGATTGGACAAACTTCGCTCGATAGAAAAAAATCGCAAACATACCCCTTCCATGTCTTTTAAAATGAAAATTATATTTAAACCGAAATAGTTATTAATGCAGGGTACCACTGTTATCACAATATCGGGTCCTAACAGAACCTACTGAAACTTTGATATGGGCTATGCAACTAAAATGTAGCGACAACAAATTGTACAGTCGAAGACAGAGATAAGTATACAGGGGGCCTCAATAAGGTTGAGATTTTCTCAAAACTACTGGACCGAATATAATAATTATTTTACAGTTACATAGTTTTCACTTTTATCTATCTAACAGTGAAATAATTTTTGCAATAGGTCAAGTAGTTTTTGAGAAAATCTCAACCTTAAAAACTCTCGTGTACACACCGTTCTCTGTGTTCCACCGTAGGTAGTGTTTCTTTCGATAAAATTGAGCCGGCCGAGGATCGAACCTGGGACGTAACGTAATGGTAACCCAACCACTACGCCACCGAGCTCTTTTTACACCTGCTCAAAACAATTAGAGAAACAAGATTGTAAAATATAACTATTTTTTTGTTTTGTTTATGGTTTTATTTTTATAACTGGCCACTAAATATTGTGGAAGCATTATTCACTCATTACTAAAACACCTAAAATACTTACTCGACAGTTCGTCATTTGCCAATGTCATGTTACAGAAAATTCAATATGTAATAGTCTTCTATCTTCCTCCAGGGGAGTCGCAGTAGCGTCTTCGCCCTGGGTAGCCGCGTCTTCATGTCTTCATCCAGAGGAGACGCCGTAGCGTCATCACTCTGGACGAAGCAGCTCGACAGTCACGTTCACTCCCGAGCTTGTAGCGGGAACTCTTGATAAAAGCCCGAAACCCCCGATCCTGCTCAAATTATCCAACAAATTCACCATACTGTCACTCGCGAACATTTTCTGATTAATTTAACGTGATATAAATCTCAAAATAACCACTGTAGACAATAAAACAAAAATTATCAAATAATTTTGCAACCGTCGTTTCCCGACATTTTCAAGAGAACCCCCTAAAATACTTACTGGAATCCGAGAAACATTGCCAAGCGAAAACCTTCAGCGACTGCACCAATAATAATTTTCATTAAAATCTTCTTCATAGTTAATTACCTGCTGCTCTACTAAAGATATTACACTGATAATAAGGTTCACTAGAAGCGACTGGGTAGAAAGAAAGCAGCATGAGGGATAAAGTCTAGATTACTAATAATACTTAGTAATAGTTGTGACGGTCGCCGTCGTCGGGGAAGACCTCGGCGTAGGTGGAGAGACGATGTCGTTAGATACAGGGATGGGTGGCCGGAAGAGGCTCAGGACAGGGATGGATGGAAGAGGAGGGGGGAGACCTTTGCCCAGCAGTGGGACAATGTATAGGTTTACAAAAATAATTGTGTACTTGCCTAATTATTAAGTAATTGTGTTATTATTATTTTAAAAGATGTGCTGGAGAGAGTGAGTGCCCCCCCCCCCCCCCCCCCCCCCCCGGCGCGGCGCGAGCGATGACACGATAAACACTCAAACTGTCACGTCACATTTGTATAAAGTACTTACATATTTTTTCACTATCAAATCAAAAATAAGTTTGTCCCTAAATCCAGTTTATCTTTTCGTTAGCCGACTCGCACTCTTTTATATTTGGATACTCGTGTAACATCTGATGATTAGATTCTGGATATGGCACTGATATTGAACCTAGCCTAGATTAATTATCAGTGTCACATCCAGAATCTCTCGGCTCCTGAAGCGGAGATGGCAAGAATTCATTAAAATTTCTCATTTGAAAGCGTCTCCAAGCACCCTTCACCTTCACGTATAGTGAGCGAACGAAATGCATGCACCTTCTGTGAGCCCAGTCCACGTGAGACTGCATTTCAATGGGATCATGGATATAAAATAGTGTATTTAAAGTGTCTGATGACAAAGTTAACGATAACATTTTTAATTGTATTTATTTTAAGTTCACATTAAATTCTTGGATAGCAGTGTGAGACCATTTTGCATGAATGAATTTATACACAAATTAAATGACGATGCCAGATTCTGCCCACCATCAACCGCAAGTTGTACAAGATAACGAATAAATGTAAAAATATCTCCGTGTTTTATTAAAATTATTGGTTTAAAATAAAGTATTGTACAAGTTGAGATTCGAAAAAAATAGCTTAATTAAGAATTCAGAAAATAGTAAGAATCGAAGCGATTTATTCATTGTTTTTGTTATTCTTCTATAGGAGTTGCGAGAGTAGTAGAAAATGATACTGATTATGATTATGCAATATGAAAACTGTAATAAGTCCCCAACAAAATAATAGGTACAGCTTAAATGGTCACATAGTTTTGTAGGTGGGGCAAAGCTCCATTGAAATGTGGCAATGTCTTTTTTAAGCAATAATTATTTGATTGCATTTACCTTTATTTCGGACACAAGTCCATAATAATATGTTAGTAACAAATTACTGCTATATTGAGAACACAGTATTTCGTGAAACTTTTTTATTTGTCCCAAAAATATCAACTTTAAATAAACTAAATACTTACATAGCTGACTGTACTAGAATCGTAACTCTATAAAATGCATTTCACTCAGTTTACAGTCAGTTTAGTGGCTGAAGATGTGCCCGAGATGTTTTCAAATGCGTCCAAGTTGTAGGGACTAATGCATGTGTTGGTCTAGCAGAAGTACTTAACGATGAAAGGAATGTCGGTGGCCTCGATACCATCTCTGTTTTACAGCTGGCCAGGGGAGCTAGCCGGTGGGCCTTTTTTAGGCCTTACACATACACAGGCGGCTTGCACGCGGTCTGCGCCCAGTTGCACCGCATGCCCCGCCCCCTTTTCTCCTGTCGATAAAGTCCAGTAGATAGCGATCTGCGGCTTAGGCCGCAAATGAAGAGTAAGGAAAACCAACGGTATGATTTTACAGTGGCCAGCAATTTAATTTAATTTGGTTTATTTTATTTTTATTTGATCGGAAAACTTACAGCTTTTATGTATGTAATATGGGTTATAAACTTGAGTTAAAAACTGACCCATTTACAAGTTTTCGCCAATAATTTAAGTCTTTTAATTTAGTCAAGTTATTTAGAATATTCATTCATGTTAAGTACATAGAAAATCAAACAAGAAATCAATCCGCCATCCCAAAATAATGGCGGAAATTCTCCAAGGTACAGTCGACAGCAGATCAATGGTAACACTTGCATTACGATTTCAAGTCTTACGACGCAAATAATAAGAACTGTCAAAAGTTAAAAGTGTGACCATTGATCTGCTGTCGACTGTACCATCACATCCTTAGAGAAAGAACCCTCTTTAAGATCTCACCCATGGGTGAGAAAACGTTTTTCGCAATTACCACCTGGAGGCGATTTTTGGCGGGTGAGTTGCCACCTAAGCCAACAAGGAGGTTCGTATACGACTGAAATCTCAATGCATGAAAATGTTATAATTCGTGTCAAAACCTCGTTAGAGTATATTATTTTCTTTGGTCAAAACTTCTTTGGTTGTGACCAAAAAAAGATTGACATTGAGTGACAGACAGAAAATTTTAAATTCACGATTTTGTTTTTCAAGTGCAGTGACTCTTCGTTGTGGGTCGAGAATTTTGCAGACAAGCTATCGCCTCCTGTGGCATATTTTAATAATATCCCGGCTGGTGTAGTCAAGTCGATAGATAGAATGGTCGATACTTTTTCTATTAAGGAGCTGTCGTACGCCCTTGATGTTCAGGGATTCATCCCCTGGTATAGATGACATTCCTTATTCTTTTCTAGTTAGATCCAGTCTAGTTACTAAACAATTTTATTTAGATATGATTAATAGTTGTTTTGCCACTGGTTTTATCCCAGATGAATGGAAAACGCAGATTTATTATTCCAATTTGTCGAGTCGTCTGGTGGACGTCACGGGTGACAAGAGAGCGGGTGCGTACCTCGGCCAACGAATAAGTTTGGCCATACAAAGGGGTAACGCGGCCGCTCTCTTGGGCACCCTGCCGCACGGGAGCGACTTGGACGCGGTGTTTACCTGTGACTGGTAGAGGCCAGTCACAGCTAGAATTCCGTCTCCAAGTAGGTTTTATATATAATTATTTTTTTATTTTTTTATTATTTTTCCCTTTTAATACCTTTTTTAAATTCTCTAATGTAAATATATAATAGTTTGTTTTTGTAAATAAATAAATAAATGTATTTTAAAGCCAGGTAAAAACCCTTAGGATCATTCGTCATATATACCCTATTGCTTTGTCACCAGTGTTGGCAAAAGTTGGAACCCCTTATCAAACTTCGGCTGGAGTGGATGGTAAAAAATAGAGGCTTTGCTAAAATAGCAAAATTCCAGTTTGGTTTTAGGAAGGGATGTAGTACTTCCGACAATCTTAGTATTTTAGCTGCTGATATTCGGCTAACGTTTACGGATAAAGAGATTTTCGTTGGTGTTTTCTTAGATGTTGCGGTGGCCTATGATAACGTTATTTTTCCCATTCTTAATAACAAGCTTTTTCAATTAGGCATTCCTCAGAGAATGGGTCGCTATATAGATAATCTTCCTATGGACAGATACTGGTGAGAATGGAGGTGAAATAAATAGATAAAAAGGTCAGAACTTCTGAGGAATCTTGGCGAGGTAACTTTATCTGCTGAAATGGATGTTATGAGACTATAATTAATGCCCGTCCTCTGACATACGTATTATAATGATTCGAACAGCCTAGATATTTGCCACCCAACGGTTTTCTGCATATCATAGCCTGCCTGGTCAATAAAGTCGTGATCATGATTCAATTTAAACAGCGAAACGTTCAAGAATGAAATTTATTATACTTTCATTACTTGTCTATAATGGCCAGGAATAAGTAAATGAGATTCGAATGTCATTCATATTCGGTCATATTTGTATATAACAATATGCCCCTGCATTTAAAAAAATATCTGTCACAGAAATTGTCTCCGGAAACGAAGAGGAGGCTCCACTTATTCCACTCGAAGTACAACAACTGGTGACGACCTCATATTACCTGTGACAATGCGTAGGCACCTCGACTCGAGCCTGGCCAGTTTATCAAAAGCTTCCTTATAGCTAGGAACCAGGAGAAATGCCGCATAATCGAAATGGTTACGAATAATATCATCATCAGATATTAACATTCGGTCTTCGTCCACTATTGTTTCCATTGTTGCAAATCCATTAATTGCAGCTGAACCTATAATTTCGAGTATACGTGTTTCAACGTCATTCAAATGCTTTACGTGTGCCGGGCCACCACCAGTACTTCTAATGTCATCGTGAAATTTTCTCGCCTTTGCTTTCACTTTTTGGACATATAAAGACCAAATATTCTGCCACTATGCTAGGTATTGTACCTCTTGCAAGTAAAATATTAGAATGAAAATACTCCACCATCCGCTCCCTCTGTCTCTTTGTACTACGCCGCTGAGGCAGTCGTTGCATATTTAGGTCGGTTAGCAGTTTCGTCTCTCAAATTATCTCGACAGAGACTAAATTACAATATGATAATAACCTTAATTTTTAAGTTTATAGTGTTATGGCACTGGCAGAGCTGTTGCTTAATTATAGTCCAAGAAATAATTTTGCCTTCTGGTTGTGGATTTTAAACAAAAGGCAACACGACACAATGTTAAACCCCCACCTTTTAGTAAGTACGAACATATTCTACAGGTCAATCTTGTTAAAACAGATAAAACCGCAAAGCACGAAGCATAAAGAATTAAAAACATAACAAGGATATAAAATTCGAAGGACGAGGAATATGGGGAGGAAGAACATGGTAGAGGGAAAAGAGAAGGTTAGGACAGTTAAAAATTAAATGATCAGTAGCCCCTTCATCAAGGCCACATTCACATAGGTCCCTGATCCTTATTTTTGCCAGATGGACAGGCGTGCAAGAGTGGTTATAGCGGAGGCGGCAAACGTAGAGGTGACGTGTTTGTTAGCCCCTTTGAAACGGAAAAAACCTAAAGCTTATGGGGGAGTTTGTCCTGAATATCCCCATAGTACTTTCCCTTGATTTTGAGACTTTCCATATCGGCTCCTGTTGCGGATGGATCAGGGATGATGGAAAGGAAATGGAAAGCTGAATGATTATATAGAAAATATATTAATTACAAAATCAACCTATCTCTATTTTAGCACACTGACAATTAACTGATTCTTCTTAATATAAACAACGGTATCTATGGCCGCGGAACCAGCCAGTCGCCAACAGCTCCCATGAGGAGAATATATCAGTACTTGACAGAGGTCGTGAGTCAAAGTTCTAAAATGCCTTAGTGAACCTGCTTGGGTGGCTTCCTTGGCCAGGGTATCAGCTATTTCATTTCATTTGATGCCACTGTGTCCTGGTATCCATGCCAGAACGATTTTTATAACATTAAAAATAAAATTCCATTAATAAATTCACAATGACCGTCCAAATCCAGAACCAGCAAACAAGATCTATCCAGTTGCGTAGAGGTGTGAGACAAGGAGATGTTATATCACCGAAACTCTTCACAAACGCGCTGGAAGATGTCTTCAAAACACTGGACTGGAATGGACGTGGCATCAATGTAAATGGCGAGTACATTTCACACCTTCGGTTTGCCGATGATATAGTGGTCATGGCTGAGTCGCTGCAGGATCTGCAGGCAATGCTGGATAGCCTTAATGCTGCTTCTCGCCGTGTCGGACTCGGGATGAATTTGGATAAGACCAAGATCATGTTCAATGATCTGGTCGTCCCGGAACCAGTAGTAGTCGATGCCACGGTCCTCGAAGTTGTTCAGAAATATGTCTACTTAGGACAAACTCTGCAGCTGGGTGAGAACAACTTCGAGAAAGAGAGTGAAAGGAGAATTCAGCTGGGCTGGGCAGCGTTTGGGAAGCTACGTCATATCTTCTCGTCTTCAATACCACAATGCCTAAAAACTAAGGTCTTCAACCAGTGCGTCCTGCCAGTGATGACCTACGGAGCCGAAACGTGGACATTGACAGTGAGACTGGCCCACAGGTTCAAGGTCGCTCAGCGAGCTATGGAAAGAGCTATGCTTGGAATTTCTCTGTTAGATAGAATAAGAAACGAGTATATCCGCCAGAAGACAAAAGTTGTTGACATTGCTCATAGAATCAGTAAACTGAAGTGGCAGTGGGCTGGTCACATCTGTCGTAGAACCGATAACCGATGGGGTAGACGAGTTCTCGAATGGAGGCCACGAACGGGTAAACGTAGTGTGGGACGCCCCCCGACCAGATGGAGGGATGATCTTCGCAAAATGGCTGGCAGGGACTGGATGCAGAGGGCCGAGAGTAGGGTTGATTGGCGCGCTTTGGGAGAGGCCTACGTCCAGCAGTGGACTGATACGGGCTGATGATGATGATGATGATGAATAAATTCAAATAATGCCCATTATTTGAATTTATTAATGGAATTTTATTTTTACAACGGAATTGATTTGATAAAATCATCATGTCGGAAACGTCCCATATCTTGTACGTTCGTGGTCTCTACTCGAGACAACTGTTGAAGTTGCAAAAGCAGGGTCCCGAATTTTCGCAGCACTATTGTGAATTGTCGAAGTGATTTCACATTTATCGACCTCTGATTGTATCGATATACTTCTGGTTCGTGTGAATAAAAATTAAATCACAACTCCTTGTAAGTTTTACTGTTCTATTCGGTTTCAGATCCACTTCCATCGTATTTGGGGGATTCAGTTTCAAATCCACTGCCACTGTCGAAGGATTCGGTTTCGGATTCACTTTCACCATTAGTTTTAATACGAGTATATCGATATAATTGGAAGTCGATAAATGAGAAATCCCTTTCACTAATTAAAAGTGCTACAAATATTCCGGAACATGTGCATGAAGGTAGAAATTAAAAATCTGAAGAGAAATCGTTGTGACTTGGTCTAACATTTATTAATAGAATATAATAGAAAACATTTATTTGACACACACAGAGCACAGTACATAAGATATACATAGAATAAAAATTACAAAGAAAAGAGATACATAGTGCAGTGGTGTGGTGTCAAACAGGTCTCCAGCTCAGCATGTGCTGCAGTGGTTTTCAGTGGAGCCGCTGATGCAATAACGTACGGACACTGACGAAGATACGAATACATATGAGAATGCTATATAATAATAATATAAGTACATAATATCAATACATGTTAATAAAAGCTATTACAGAAAAAGGAGACAGTCGGTGTATGTCAATGAGTATTCATTTTATTTTTAAATTCTTGTACAATTGGTCTGTGCTCTCTAAGCTATCTACAGTGAAATAATTTTTACGATCGGTCAAGTAGTTGAGTTCTTGAGAATATCTCAACCTTAAATGAGAGCCCTCTGATTTCGATTGGCTGACATGGAATTCGAACCTGTGCCTCCGTAATGGATGTCTAGTGTCTTAACCACAGCGACACCGAACTCTCTAAACCTCGGTTTAAGGTAATCCTTTGCTTATTTCCTTCAGTATTTAAACTAAAGAAAATGGGAAGGTAATCTAGATTAGTAGATGCACTAACGTACTCGTAAAAGCAACTCCATTTGTATGATTAAAGCATCTAATGCCTAGATTCATATCTCAAAGAGAGTCTAGCGCTTTCACGAAAACCTAGGCGTTTCGCTGGATGTAGAGCTTCGTTTGGAGATTGTAGAGTTTATTAGAGCTTTGGGTAAAGTCCCGATGGAGTTAATAACTTAGGTAGTCTAAGATTTAACCTACATCTTATTGGGAATATTTTAAAGGGCCATATTGTAGCTAATTAGCGAACTAAATCTTTATCAAAATACTATGTTATATAGTACGGAACCCTTGGTACGCGAGTCCGAGTCGCACTTGGTCGTTTTTTTCCCGTTTTTTATTCAGCTTTGTAATGAATACCTAGGCAGTTTTGAGCACGAACTCAGCGTGAACTCGCACTTACAACTGGTTTTTTTTTTTGTATAATAACCCCGCTAATGAATACGGGCGAAAATAAAAGTACTTAAATACTACAATATAATGTAAATAATGTTATATGATAAATAATGATGACTACATTCTATATACATAATAATAAATAAATAAGTATAATATATTAATAATATAAAATAAATATGGTAAGAAATGTGGAAAGTGCTGTGAATGTGCCAATAATTGTAACGGAAAGGGCAGGTGGAAGGCTATTATGCACCGAAAAGCTTAATAAAAAAAATCGATTGCCGTGTGCTCACATCAACCATTTATTTGGAACCAACTTTGACAACGTAAAATTCGAATATTATTATTTTTAGATTAAAAGAACATGGCTAGAGAAAGGAGGCCGCCACATCGCTCCCAACGAAAAGCTGGTGACTAGAGGTTAAAACATCTCGGTGGCCTGATCAAGCGTCCTGCCTGAACACTTCTCATCTTCTGCGCATCAGTCGCTTCTACCTTACAACTTACCTCCACTTACAACTGTTAACAATTGTATGAAAACTGACAGTTGCAAGACCGAACTCAAATCCACTGATGCTCAAAACTGTATATTTATTACCATTGGCCCTAGACACTTAAATATTGCATGATGTTGAATGTGTTAAAAACCTGGGTGACTACCCTGATAATAAGTAAAATTAAACATTTATTTATAAACTCACGCCTGATTCGGGTAGGCAGAGACGATGGACTTCCATCTGCTGTGATCCTGGCACACAACCCTTGCCTCCTCCACATTCATCAATCTCTTCATGCACGCTCGTCGGTTTGTAGTAGACCGTACTTGGCCCTTTTTCAAGACATCGCCAATTTGGTCGTCCTACGTTCTCCTCGGTCTACCTCTGCCGACCCTTCCGTTAATATTCGCTCTGTGTATTTCTTTCGCTACCCTTTCCTTCATCCGCTCTAAGTGGCCAAACGAACGTAACACGTACACCCTTTTCGATCCTATTTACTACATTTTCTTTCAGACCACACCGTTCTCTAATCACTACATAAAATTATACAATTAATTTACTCACAAAGGAAATCAAGTGACGAAAACTTCAATATTTCGGTCACATTATGCGGAACCTCCGATATAACCTGCTGCAGTTAATCCAGGCCAAGATCTGTGGGAAGAGAAGTGTTGACAGGAGATACACCTGGCTAATGAACTTGCGTGATTGGTTCTGCAGCAGTTCTCCCTGTTCCGGGCAGAGGATGAAAATTGCCATGATTCGATGGGAAGATGAACGTTTTTTTTTCTTTATTTATATGTTCAAGAATTTTTGTCACAATTGACCATGTCAATCACATCATGCCTTATTTCTAACTTTGTTCCTTATTTATTGTTAAATACATTATAAAGTAGACTTATTCCCGTAGCAGTGATTTCTCTTTCCGATGAATTCCCGTAGCAGTGATTTCTCTTTCCGATGAATTCCCGTAGCGGTGACTCCCGATGCAGTGAGTATCATTGCGATGATACCTTTTGCGGTTACCACCGCCTTTTTATCAAAAATTCTCTTTACGTCGATTCTGGTATACAGCCAGGCAGAAAATGTTTTCAATCAACGAGTACAAATTATTATATAATTATTATTACCCAATCTGTCAAAACTGACAAGAACTGTCAGTAGCGGATTTAAAAGTTAGATAGTATGCCATGATACATTCCAACGTTCACATGACTCAGTCCCAAGCTTACAACACAATGTTGCCTTCTAGACGCGTAGCGGACACAATCCAACAGTAGGTGTGTGTTGTAAGTCTTCTACTATTCCACCGTTAAGAAAATAATAATTTAAAAAAACCTAAAGTCTTATTAGGGATTGAATCTGCGGCTATAGTCCAGCTAAACACTGAACTATTGAGCATAGCCACACTCCCAAAGTTGTAGGATGCTCAACCCCTCAGCAAGCATGCTTGAAACAAAGTTTGTGACCGCAACACTGCTGGAACTTTCAGTGGAGGACTTCAGGAACTGTCCTGCTTTAATTGTTGCACAAAACTTTAAGGTCCTTTGACGAGCCCTGGAACTGACATTGTTCGTTTATCCTGCGGTCATTGTTTGCTTGCAGGTGTATGTGCCTTCGAAAACTTAAAAATACTCATTAAATAAAGCCTTTTATGAGTTGAGCGAGCTGGAAGAACACACTAATAGTGCCAACAGATTGGGCACCATTGGACACACTCTAATGGAATATTATTATTTTATTTGGCATCTCTCTATTCTGCGCAAACTCAGACCAATCAAACAAAAACGTCAAGTTCGTCTCGCCATCGTTTGCGGGGTCAGCCACGTGGCCTTCTCGCGTTGTTTGGAATTCATTCGGTGGAATAGAGATGAGTGGAAGGGTTGGAGGCCTTTGCCCAGCAGTGGGAGCACTCTCTAATAAAACTTACTAGTACTTACATCGTCACAGATTCAGACCGAAAAGTAACTAGATTTTTTATGTTTTATCACATTAACCTGATTTTCACTGTTATTAGAACTGTATGTTATCAAGCTTATCTAGTATTCAAAAATGTATATTATACTCGGCCTTAAACATTGTTCTGCAGCCTAAAGACATTTAACCCCCTAAACAAGTTTAAAATCTCGCACATCATGTTTTATTTAGGGTGTTGTTAACTACTATACTTAACCAATTTATGTGTTTCTGTTGCGAAATAAACGGATTACTTACTTATACAAGCTTATAAACCAAAATTTAAGGTCTTAAACTTGAATTTGAATAAACGCGTTTATCGAACTGTCAAAGTACTATTATTAATATTGTAATTGTTACGTAGGTACTTAACTAAAGTTAAATATAATTTAAATAGAATCTCACGCAAACCGTTAGTCTATCATTTATTTTTGACGAAAATTGCGAACAAAGCTAGCAACATCAGCTAATTATATAACATGGAAGAAAAAACATTAAATATCCCAAGAAAGTCCCAACAAAATTAATGATTCAAAGTCACAACAAGATGGCCGCAGAATACTAAATGAGGGACGTTATTGTACGTTATTTTTTTACTTGACGAGGGAACAAAGACCCTTGTTCTTTTAACCAGAAACCTTTCTGAAACTGCATAGAAATTATACTACCTAAGTATCTTTAGAGGCAAATTATAAGCAATATTTTGTATGAAAATTGTTTTTAATTTTAGGGTTATGTTTATATGTATACCGCAGCCCAAACTTGGTCTTATTTTGTATACAAAAACTACCCTACCCTACTAACATTTTAAGCTTTTCTGTGATTATTGCATAGTCATTTTCAAATTATTACAGTCTCTGTCAAAATCTTCATATGAAATAGTGATAAAAATGGTCCAAAAATCCTGTTACGTTTAGTCCTTTGCGCCGCCCACACTTGTATCGAGCCAGCAGCTCAGGGGATACCACCGAGGGGCTTTTTAGCTCGAAAAACAGAATATATACGCTAAAATATAATTTATTTCAAAATCGGACAACATGTCGGATCACTTAATTTTCACAATGATGAACAGGTTCGATCAATCAGTTCCTTCAGTGTTACATCACAATAGGTAATTAGACGATCATATTTGTTTACAAAATAAGACATGTGGTATAAGCATGTGCATAAAAAGAACTGTGAGAAGTTCAGTCGGCTGATTGGCGAATACAAACAGCCAAACAGTGGCGTACAGTTGGCGCTAATATTTATGACGTACTTATCTGAATATAGTCACTCGCCCCGCTGCAACAACGCGACTCGGGACTATCTTCAGGTACTTCATAAAGATTGGCGCATACTGCAACTATCGTAGGGCCAAGCAAACTCGTGTAGCTTGGCCTCTCGATGACTTTAGGCGGTGGCAAATAGTTCGCGGCTGAATTTTGCCTCCCAATTATTTTAGGTGGAGCGTTCATACAATGCGTAGAGCCCTTATCGTGAACTCTTATAGCAGGATTACTTCAATAATACTTTGTTATTTCGTAACATAACGTCCTTATTAAGATTTCTTTAAGAGCCTTCCATGAGCCAACTAGCGCCGCCAATCTTAAAAAAATAATATCTTCCAATTTAATCAATTTTATTAAAAAAGCTATTTACAAAATGTTTATTACGATAAATACTATTTTTTAAATGCTTATTTATAACGTGATTCAATTTCGGTAAATTGTAGTACGCATAATTGCGAAAAAATTTGTGAATTACAACTTAGCTGGTCGCAATTATGCCATGTATTGTATATTGAAAAAAAAAGCTATTTACAAAATAAACGTTTTGTAAATAGCTTTTTTAATAAAATTGATTAAATTGGACGATATTATTTTTTCAAGATTGGCGGCGCTAGTTGGCTCATAGAAGGCCCTTAAGGTACTGTTTAGCTTGCAGATTCATTCAGTTAGAGGCCGATTTGTAGGTAAAATTCGTTATTTGATTCACACGTCGTCCTAGTCGACAGTCAGCCACAAACTATTTGACTAATAAGTCCACAGCCTGTTGTAAGTCAGGATACAACTCCCCAACTATTCAGTACTCATTGAAACCAAGTTTTTAAAGAAAAGCCGAAACAAATCCCACAATTCACTTTAAAATATCACAAACTCAAGTTATAATCAACTCTCAGTTTGCCGATTTCCATACTCCCCGTGGTTTTCAGTGCATGTAAACTTGAGGTTTAATTGGAATTTTCTCATCATTCTTGGAGGAAAGTTTCAGCGCAGTGCGGGGATCAATTTCCAATTCAGAGTATTCTATTCGCGTTCGTGATGCCGATTAGGGATGGGAATGGGTCGATGAAATTTAATATATCGATAGGGTAAGGTAGGCGTAAGGCCAGGCAGGGTAAAGTAAGGTGGTGATGGTATTATAATAGGTAAGGTAGGAACGAAATGCAACATAATCTACTGGTGTAAGGCCAATAGTCATGGACAGTTTTTAGTGTGAGTGGAGTTTGAGTTCGGCCTTACCACTGGCAGTTTTCATACAATTTTGACAGTCGTAAGAGCGAGCTCACACTGAGCTCGTGATCAAAACTATCCATGACTATCGGCTTAAGCGTTTGCAAGAAAAAATAGACCAAACACTAAAAATTATAATAATTTAATCTTTTTTATGGTACAATAATGCCCTGGTACAAGTCACCAGCTCTCCTCGCTCCAACTACGATACCCTCCCAAGTTTCATCGCAAACTTGTTGGATATACCTCGGATCCAAATGGAAGCCTTGAAGACCACCAGCAAGACCGGGCAACTCATACGTGTAAGCTAGAGGAATGCCGATTGAATGAGCATAATCTTCTGCGGCACCAGCTGCCGCATACCCAATGACAAGCACAGAGTTTCCAACAACGTAGTTAGGGAAGTGAGGAAGAGCCAAGCTCTGAATAGCATCAACCATGCCAACGCCAACTGTATGGAGAGCTAAGGCGTTATTCGAAAGAGTACCATCGTGACCCCATGGGTACAAAATCATGCTACCGTAACTATGCATGGTAAGGTACAAAGCTGTGCGATGGAGGTACTGGAACATGATATCTCTGACGACGCGAGTCTCGATTTCAGAGAAGGGCTGGCTTCCGGCGAAGGTGTCTGCACAAGGGTTGGTGCTGGTGCCAACGGTGTTCCAGAAGAAATCGTAGTTGCGGTTGCCGTCGACTCCGGGACACAAGTAGCCCAAGTTGTGCTGGTCGGTTGAGCGGGTCTTACGCCAGAAACGAGTCTGGAATGTTAAAAGGGTAGTTTTAAAATTACCTCATTTAGGTACTTAAGCTTATTAAAATAAACTCATTTTAATTTAAGACACCAGTTACCTAATCTAATCTTTTCTAGTACTGAAAGTATTGTAAGGAAATCGTGCACTCCCAAAAATACTTTGTTACAAGGTGCCATCTTCAATTCTCAATATGTTTATTGTCTTCCATAAGTTACGAAGGTTGGACACCATTAGGGTAGAGCTTTATCTAACTATCGCTACTCATCAGGGTAATTGATTATGGTTCATTTCCTCTCAAATGGAACCGAGTGTATGACCGAAAATATGCTATAGGTATCTGTCTAATGTTCTTGGTACAAAAGTTTCAAAAACATTACTCACCGTAGTGAAAGTGAATTTGTAGCCATCAGGGTTCACCACTGGGAACAGAATCCAATCAAATCTGTCAAGGAGATCAGGCTCAGTGACATTGTCAAGCAGTTTGTGGATGGACCATGTGACAGTGGGCGGAGAGATCCATTCCCTAGCGTGGATACCACCATCGATGAAGATGACCGGCTTGCTCGCATTTTGGAAGTTAGTGGTGGAAATCTTCAGGTATTTGATGGGACGACCTTCGAAGGAGATGTTGGAGCTCACTAAAGTAGCTAGGCCAGGATGCCTTCTCGCAACGTCGTCGAGGTAGTCGTCAATCTGGAAAATTTGAATTTGCACATGTTTCATGATCTTTGAAATAAACCTTTCATGATTTCTTGGATGCCTGATTTTAATTAAATTGTTATTGCATATACCAATACTTAAAAGGTATGCTTCAATAATTTGGTAATATTTAATACTGTCGTCGCGCCTCATTGACTCGTCGGGTGACCAAAGGGCTGGCGCTTACCTCGGCCAGCGTATATCGCTGGCTATACAACGAGGTAACGTCGCCAGCCTTTTGGGCACTCTTCCGCAGGGCAGCGATTTGGCCCCAATTTTTTATTTATAGGTATATATTTATTTGTTTTTAATATTAACTTACTATTGTAACAGTTACCTACCTACTTATTTTTGTTATTTGAATAAAGTAAATAATTTGGAATACAAATATGGCAATATTGATTTAGACAAGTTAGAAACCCGCTTACAACTTCCAACTCCTGGTAATCATCATAACGCATTCTGCCATCATTCCTGTTTCCAGATTCCCTCCTCCTTGTTTCGAATAGCTCATCATCGTAGTCAAGGGAACTGTGAACACATTGAAAAGTCATATTTTAAGCATCATATCCTCAGGTTTACTATCGAGTCTATTAGTGGCTAGTTAAAAATTAGTACATACATTTTGATGAAAGGCTTGATCATTCATGTCAACAACATTATACACCACCACCTAATGACTCAGTGTTGTTCTAATTCTAGAAGTTAGGTTTTATTTCAAGGCCAACAATAAGTATTTTACCGGAAACATCGTCATCACGTTTTTCCCTGCCAATACCGTTATTAACATCAATTATCTCTGATTAATCTGGTAATTAGTATAGATATTACGTTAATTAAATATACATTTTTGATAAACATTTGATAACATTCTTTATGACCGTTGACTACCTTTATTTACCGTTGGTTACCTTTATTTAAGAGCGTTCCATGAGCCAACTAACGCCGCCAATCTTAAAAAAATCATATTTCCAATATAATCAATTTTATTAAAAAAGCTACGTTCACATTGTTTATTGCTATAAATATTATTTTTTAAATGCTTATTTGTAACGTGATTCAATGTCGGTAAGTTGTAGTTCACATAATTGCGAAAAACGGCCGTTTCTGGCACATTTGTGAACTACAACTTACCTACATTGAATCACGTTACAAATAAGCATTTAAAAAATAATATTTATAGCAATAAACAATGTGAACGTAGCTTTTTTAATAAAATTGATTATATTGGAAGATATGATTTTTTTAAGATTGGCGGCGCTAGTTGGCTCATGGAACGCTCTTAAATATGTATATTTGACATTACGATTAAGTTAAATGTTAAACATTACGAATAAGTTAAATTATATTTCATTAGTCGTCATTGTCGTTGAATTTTCTAATGTATATATTACTAGTATATATATATTGGAATATATGCTCGAGAGCCGATCATATTACTTATAAAACTACTTATATTCCTCACGGCTGTATTGTAAAAACTTATTTTATTTATTTTATATTCCTTACAAAAGAATAACACTAATTACTACCTGTCTACGTCAAGTAGATGATCAATAGAACACCCAAAATATAATAAACAAATATTAACAAACATATCATAAACATAACCTCAAAAATCTTCATATGCGGACAGCATATTGCACGCACTCATAAGTCTATCTCCACAGAGTAAACTAGCGAAGATATCCCTTTTCATTTTAGATAATATCGATAATATACACAATACTCACGTTTTGACATCTTGGGAATGAATTCTGTATGCAACATCAATGTCTTCTAGTGCTTTGAGGAATCCAGCTTGATGGTCAGGCTGGACCAGGACCAGACCTTCTCGCTCAATGTAAGGGTTGCTCAGGAAGTCAAGATCGAACTCATTGCTCAAGGCACGAACGGCTACCAGCTGTTCATGAGTTGATGGTGCCACGTAGTAGGACTTCCATCTGGAAACCAGAAATGTGTTAGTTTTTCAACAGTAATGTAAGGTAGTAGGTAAAACTGACTTAATTCTGACTGCTCTAAAAATGCTGCCTCCCTTTCCTATATTAAGGGTATAAAAGGATGGTACTAATATTAGAACTATCAAAGTTTGCTTGAACTTAGAAATAACATGACAGAGTTGCCACCATTTGTGAACAGATAATGATGAAGCAAAGATTTAACAAAAGCTTCTTGCTGAAAGTGTATGATTATTGAATTCTAGACAAAGTATAGAAGAATCCATACCTACCGACTACCGGTAGGTGCAGTTAGTCACGGCAGTCAATGTAGAATCGTACTGTTGTCTTCTCGTTTCGATGATCAATATACACTTGAAATCTGTCAGCCAGCGAAGTAATGTTACATTAATGAAAATAATATTTACCCTATGTATTGTTCGTGTTTGGCATATACTGCCGCGACCAGAAGTAGCAACGCCCAAGCCCTCATGGCTACCGATTGAACATACAGACAGATTGAACATAATTTTATAACATTTTACATCTGATAACATCCAAGATATAGATAATGTTTGTGATACAAGTGCTAGATAACACTAGTAAAGAACTATACCTATATAAGATAGTTATCGATGTTAATCAGACGATAATTTTTGTTTGCCTATATAAAAATTTGATTACAGTGATTTTGTTTTACATTGTTGTTTAGTGTGATTATAAAAATCAAATCTAAATAATCACTTTATAGCATCTACTCGAAGCAACTGTATATAAAAAATATAATTAAAAATATTCAATTAACTTCAACCCCTTTTACATATAAGTAAGTATATATTTTTTCGACGGAAAAACTTACGTACATTTACCGAGTGCTCTCATAACGGCGAAGGAAAACATCGTGATCAACCTTCATGCCATAGATGGAAAAAAATTCTAAGTCATGTGAAATCCGCCAATCCGCAGTGGGCCCGCGTGGTGGATCATGGCCTCAGCTCCCTCGATGTAAGGGAAGGTCTGTGCCCGAGCATAGGGGCAATATAAATAGACTGATGATGATGAAGTATATATATTTGATATACAAAGAGTTTTATGACATATTCACACCAATAATAAATAATCCAATTTTTCATTATTATTATTATTCATTACCTAATTCCTTTCATACAAAATACGTCACTTCTCTCGTTACATACATAAACAATTAAACAGAACAATTTTATTAATATAATAACAAATAGTATTGTTGAGGAGCTGGGCTCGCTGGTGATTGTAAGGAAAGAATTTCAAGATATCAGGTGATTTTAAAGTTTTATTAATATAGGTATGTTTACACAGGCGATGGCAAGTGGAATGAATATGACAGAGATAAATAAATTGTATAACATAACACACCTTAAATGGCAGAGTTATTGACATTTGAATAAATTGCCTGCCGCTATCTGTTCTAATTTATTTATCGTTCGGTCGTCAGCTGCCACAACACAGCGTGTATCACAAAGGCAAAACTTTTCTTAGCCACGCGATGGCTAAGAAATTACTGTTCTAATTAAGTATCACTGGATGACAAAGTAGAGAAAAATCTAGATGGACTTCGGGCAAAAATGAATCGGCAAGAATGGCATCATCTTATTTTAGTGGTGGACGGCTATCATACGAAAAATCAACTTTGAGTTGTCTTGTAGCCTATCTTCAAATAATTTAGGGAATATTCTGTAAATGCATTGCATGCTTACATTTTTTTTTTCAATTTATTTCATTTATTAAAAATAACTATAACTCTAAGTACATAACAAAATAAAAATTTATAAGTATAAAACTTTAAAGAAACTCTGCCAATCCTGTGGGAGTGTGCCTAGAATGCTGGCAACGTTCCCCCGCTGAATAGCTAGGCTTATGCGCTGGCCGAGGAACGCACCAACCCGCCTGGCCCCGGAAGCCTCACGCAGGCGCGACGACAGTTCTATCACCAGCCGCCGAGCCGCAGGCCCCCAAGGACCCAGCGTCTCTACCCCGAAAGGTACAAAGGATTAGCCCACAGGGAGGGCAGAGTATTTGCTGAGTTTTAAATTCTCCGCAGCTGCCGCTGCTGAGCCCGCCTCCCTGGAGGTGGTGGGGATATGGGAAGCAGCAAGGGTATCCGCACAAGTTGCGTCCCAACCAATACTTACATTACATTGGTTTATAGTTTACCTCCTATTATATCGGTAACGTCATCACTCTAATCTATAAGTATTGCGTGAAATTAACTGCAATCAATCAAATTAATTATAGCCGTCTGATAACAGAAGATAACTGGAATAATATTGTTAACTCCCGATAAGTTAGTAGTAAGTATATTTAAGTAGCTAAACCATACCGAAGTAATTCAGGCTTGACAATAGCTATAGAACATAATGAAAAACATTAGTTCATGTACCACGAGTTGTGAATAATACATAATATCCTCATCCTAGAATAGTCTCATAGGAGATATTTATGGTCCTGATCTAAACCGCGAAATATCTAACAATATCTAACAAGTGGTCTTAATAATAACAAAATTCAATTACATACCTAAAGTACCCAAAAAATTGCCTTCCGACTTTCGACGTTTTCCAGGGTTTTCGATTTCTACAAAAGGCAAAGGCATAAATTAAAGGATGAGAAAAATGGAATATTAAATAGCACAATGCACATGCAGATTCTCACAAGTACTCTTGAGTATTTAACTTTGAAATGAGTTCAACAGTCACTTGAAGAATTCTCATGAAGTTCATAAGACGAAGAAAATACAAGAGAAACGGAATCGAACCGAACACCTTACGACTAATGTAGATACTAAATCTAACAAACTGAACTTGAGGACTTTCTTAGATTAAGATAAGCACAAAAAACCCAAATACTATCTCTTTATAGTTATGACGAAAATAACAGTTGATTAAAGTTATCTATTAACACGCAATCATTGATTTTGGGATTAGAAATATTAATGTTTCAAAGATAACTTTGCATTGACACAAATAAAAGAGACAGACACTGTTAATTGAATCCTAATTAGGCTTTGTTCGTCATAAATACACAAAGTTTGAATAATAATGTATAAAATAATTTTAACATTGTTTCTCGCGTTTTATATAGTAGTAGCTAAACATGAAGAATATGACGGGTAAGTACCCTAAGTCCCATTTGTGATCCTAAAGGTGCTCCCTCACCGGGAGCATTCGCGTGTAATGTAACGTTACAGATTCGAGCATTACATCAGTGAGGGAGAAAAACAGCGTCAGTCAGGGAGGTAGTATTGTAATGTAATGCTCAAAGTCGAATCTGCAACGTTACATTACACGCGAAGCTCCCGGTGAGGGAGCACCTTAATATTAATTTAATTTATGACATCTGTAACACCAAAGACATAGCTGGTTCACTATCGGCCTTGAAGTCTCCATTTACCGTTTCACTTTATGCGCTCTATATGCAAATGCATAACTGTAGAAATCGACGACATATTTAGAATCAGTTATTATTATTGATGTGGAGAGCAGAAGAAGTTCTTGAAAGAAGTCTAGCTACGTCCACCTGTGGACTAAAAATGTTAATGGTGAGAATGATTAAATCAATTTGTTAATAATTTTGTCATCTTTCCAGACATGCCCTATTCGAAATCAGCGTGAGGGATGCTGATGAAGCAAAGCTGGTGAACCAACTGGAAAATAGTTTTGGCGTAGATGTCTGGTCTCATTCACTTCCTGGTCGTCCTGGAGAAGTTCTGGTTTCCAGGGACTTGAAGCACCAGTTCCTGGATGCATTGGACGCTGCTGGTGTTGAATATAGAGTTGAAATAGCGAATATTAAAGAGTAAGTTGATATTGACTTTCAAGAATAGTAGTTATATTGGACTATTATAAATCGAGGAGCGTGCATGATAGGTGTGGAAGATGCTAAAGTGGATGACTGCGACGTGAAAAATAAATTAAAGTCAGTGACTAACCAAAAATCAATGAATTAGCTTTGCAAGTCATCATCATCATCAGCCCGTATCAGTCCACTGCTGGACGTAGGCCTCTCCCAAAGCGCGCCAATCAACCCTACTCTCGGCCCTCTGCATCCAGTCCCTGCCAGCCATTTTGCGAAGGTCATCCCTCCATCTGGTCGGGGGGCGTCCCACACTACGTTTACCCGTTCGTGGCCTCCATTCAAGAACTCGTCTACCCCATCGGTTATCGGTTCTACGACAGATGTGACCAGCCCACTGCCACTTCAGTTTACTTTGCAAGTATCTTCAGTTAATATTAATCATACCTACTTGTTTTTATTTCTATCAGGAAGATCGAATTAGAAGATGAGTTGTTGGCTTCTGCTGCAAGCCGTAGCAACAGGTCTGCAGTTGATGGGCTACCCTTTGACCAAATTCATAGATATGAAGTGGTAAGTACTCGTAGATATTTTTTCTATTAAATTTTTATCAGCCTTATTTTTAAACAAATTAAATATTTCCAGGTGACAATAACAAGTTTCTTTAAAATTATGATGACGAATGGAAAATTGGAAACATAAATTTGTACTATATGTCTATTTTTTTGTGTTAACTGTTATGTTATGAAAAGGCTAGCTGTGCGTACTGCTTGTTTCGTATCTATACATATAATAAGACTGTAAAAAAGTGGTGTCTGTACATTGGATATTTTTTGAAAAGAATAATTGTAATGTGTTTTAGGATCGGTACTGATGGGCACAATTTTTTTTTAGATTTTTTGTCTGTTTGTCGGTTTGTCTGTGACTATGTTCAAATATCACGTCATAAATACTGAAGGGATTTTGACGGGAGTTTCACTAGGAGATAGCTGAAATATCCGGACAGCTCATTGGCTATAAGCCATGGCGGTATGTGATATGAGAATATAACTTTTTCTACGCAAACGAAGTTGCGGGGTACAGCTAGTTATAAATAAATCAGTTCCTCAATTCTAGCGATTTATTGTTTTAAACTATATTGAAAGAATATAATGAAAGCATACTTTCTTTTCCAGGTCGACGCGTATCTCGTAGAGCTGGCCAATAGGTATCCCAACACCGTCACAGTTATCTCTGGAGGCAGAAGTTTCGAAGGCAGGGACATCAAATACTTGCAGATTTCAAGCACTAACTTCCAGGTACTTTGTTGTAAATGTGTTATTAATGTTTAGTCATACAAATTTTAAGGGTTCAATAACTGATAATAATTACTCTGTGATCTGATTACCCGTTACTGTTAAAATATTTTGTGTTAGTACGTCTTCCAAGGCTTTAAGAAGGCAGTTAAAATGTTAACTTCCTTATACATAATCATCATTATTAGTAGTTCGTTATTACTCTAGCTTTGAGCTGCTTCTCCTCTCCTTTGATGTCAGCCCGCTTCATTCAAACTAATTTTGTCATTCGACACAATGGATGTCGCCAACCCATCGTCCGAACGATCAACCATGTGTTAGTAGTCATCATTACATGGCTCTCTCAGCTCGGCATCCTTAGCATTATGTACCTACAACCTATTACCCATTGTCTTCAATAGTTGTAACAATTTGCTTTTAATTTTAGGACAACAGTAAGCCAATCGTCATGATGGAATCTCTTCTCCACTGCCGCGAGTGGGTTGGATTACCTGCCACTTTGTACGCTATCCAGAAACTAGTTATCGACGTTACAGAACAGGATCTCCTTCAAAACATCGACTGGATTATCATTCCTATTGTCAACCCTGATGGCTATGAATTCACTCATACCAACGTAAGTACTCCTATCTGAAATAATACATACATGTCTTCCAATGAATACTCATTATCATAAAGATAATGAACGTTGAGCTTAAGTGAGCTTAACCTAAGGCCGAGATCCATAGACAGGTTTGAGAGCAAGCTGAGTTTGAGTTTGGTCTCAGATTTCATATAGGTAGTTTTCACAACCAGAATAGATATGAGCGATCTGAATGGATATCGGCCTAATATTGTATTGTATATTAGTAGCAGAAGCAAAATACGTGTATCAAAATTTTTATTTAGTGTGCCTCATTACTACACTGCATGCCCTAGAAGAAATCATCGTAAACGTATCGCAAACACTCATAGTTCGACCAAAGATTCATGAAAATATAATAATAATTTTCTTACAGTCAGAAATTCAGAATTTACCTTTGTTTCTTTACAACTGCTCTAAGATTATTTGTGTAATTTTTGTTTGTTTTTATCATTGTATTGTATCTCCTCAGACACGCTTCTGGAGGAAGAACCGTGCCACTGGCTACTCCGCTGGAAACGTTTGCATTGGAGTGGACCTCAACAGAAACTTTGACCATTTGTGGGGCACTGCATCGAGCGCCAACGCCTGCTCTGACACCTTCCACGGCCGAGGACCCTTCTCTGAACCCGAGACTTCCATCGTCAGGGACATCATCCTTCGCCATAGAGACCGCATTGAGCTCTTCCTGGACATCCACAGCTTCGGCAGCATGATCCTTTACGGTTTTGGCGATGGTCAGCTGCCTCCAAATGGGTTGTTTGTTCACCTTGCTGGAATTACGATGGCTGTGGAGATTGACAGAGTTAAATGGCCTTCAAACCCCAACTATATTGTTGGAAATGTACGTGCTGTGTTATATGCTGCTTCTGGAAGCGCTCAAGATTACGCTCAGGCCACTGCTGCATCTTACGCGTATACATACGAACTACCTTCTTATAGGAATTTGAATAACCTGAATGGATTTTTGGTTGATCCCGAGTTTATTGAGCAGGCTGGTTTCGAGACTTGGGAGGGAATCAAGGCTGGTGCTCGGTATGCTTTGGATAACTTTAGAGCGAGAAAAGGTTTAAATTAGACTTCTTTAAACGTATTTTAAATAAGAGAATTTCATAACGATAAAGGATAGTTTTATTGCGACACTGATAGATCCTATCATCACGTAATTTAATGTCTAATTATGCGGGGCATGCTAATCTTCATATTACAGTGTGGTTTCCCAATATTGAATATGGTTTCATACCTAACCGTGTAAGTGGATGAAGCGAAAGCGAGTTCAGAGAGATGGACCGTAAATAGATACTACTTAACTGTAAGACGTTGCTAATTAACAGCCATCATAAGTTACCCCAATGTTGACAAAGTCACAGTCAAATGACATTGCCATATTTCAATGGAGCTTTGCCCCACCTACAAAACTACGTGACCAGTTAACCTATCATTTTGCATAATCACAATCAGGTTTCATATTGCATAATCATATTCAGTATCATTTTCTACTACTCTCGCAACTCCTTTAGAAGTATAACAAAAACAGTGAATAATTCGCTTCGATTTCTTACTATTTTCTGAATTCTTAATTAAGCTGTTTTTTTCGACTCGCTTGATGTAGGTACAATACTTTATTTTAAACCAATATTTTTAATAAAAAAACAAATATTTTGACATTTATTCGTTATCTTGTACAACATGCGGTTGATTGGGACAGAATCTGGCATTGTCATTTCTTTATTGCAAGTAAGCACGTTGTGTACATTTTTGCACGTCAACATATTTTTGAATTTACATTTTTGCAAGGAAAAGGTGCCAACGCTGAGGAGAAAAAGTGAGAAAAAACTCTCAGCACGCTTTTAAAATAACGATAACACAATTACTTAATAACTTGGTATTACACAACTATTACTAATATAAGTACAACTAATATTTATTGGTCCCAACGAAAGGTCACCTAAAATATCGATATCGATAAACACCTTTGCGCCTCACTACGTCATCTTCCGCGAGTTTTCAACAACCCAGAATGGTAATGCGGCGTAATCCAAAACCTGGAACTTTTCAATGAATTTAGAATACCCAGTGCATCGATGCAGCTAACGTTTTTAGTGTTTTTCTTACGGAACTCCAATTGGCTAATTGAAGCGCCTTTAAGAAACTTAATGTGTTTTTAATGCAGTTTCAATTGTTTTGGCTATTAAATTGCAAAGACTTTATAGTTTGCAAATACTACGGCTTTATAAGAATAGTAATTGTTTTCTGAGTAGCGACATTGTGTGCGTCGCAGCTACAGAAAATGGCCGATTGCGAATCTAACTTCAACCACGTGAAGTTAACGACTGTAAACTGTGGTCCGTGTGAATTCAAGTATTCAGTTTCATACACATATTACTGTTATTATTATTTATTATTTTTATCTCTATTTATTTTAACTCTTATTTAATATATTTATACATTTAAATATCAAAAACAAATAGAAAAATATATAAATATAAAAAATAGCCACCCACCGACAGCGGGATGCATGCGCATCCAAGCTGCCGGAGGTTATTTATTATTATTATTACTTTTCATTATGTATACTTACAATATTTATATGTCATTAATACACAGAACACTGCACATTTGTATCGCCAGCCCAACTTCTCAATTTTTTCTGCCCAATCAGTTAACTACGACCATTCAATAGTATAATATGGTTATACATACATACCCATGTAATCGTCGCATTTCGAATCCAAACTGTCAATGTGATATGCTGACTAAAGTTAACTCAATCAAGTATCTAGGAGTACACATTGATGACAAACTAAGATGGGATAAACAAATTTCGACTATGACAGCTCGAGTTAGAAAACTCATATATATATTTAAGAGTTTAAGACTTGTGGCGGACCTTCGGTTACTATTGCAAGTATATAAATCACTGTGTGAATGTATAATAACTTATTGCATTTGTTCTTGGGGAGCCGCCCACAAAACGCACATGATCAGAGTAGAGCGTGCGCAGAGAGTAGTGTTGAAAGTATTAATGTCACTTACCTTTCGACACCCAACTACAGACGTTTATGTTCGATCCAAAGTTTTATCGGTAAGGAAATTGTTCATCTGGCAATGCCTGCGCAGGTTCCATCGCACTGTAGTTCCGCACCTACCGCAGACTCACAAGAGGTTGGACACATGCCCCGTGAGTGGAGTTAAAAGCGCTCTAGCCCGAAGACGCTATGATTACCTAGCACCTCGATTATATAACACACTACAGAATGTACACAAAACAAAAGAAATGAGTAACTATGTATTTAAAAAACCTCTAACAGAATGGTTGGAATGTTATGATTATGATTCTACAGAGAGGTTAATCAAATCTATCCATGAATATGGATTCGCACTGGACGGTCCTAGCTAGACAATAGCACAAAAATACCATAAAACTAAAATAAAATCATAGACACATCACATACACACCCTCACACCATCACACACCATCACATACCCTTACACACTCTCACACACCATCACACACCTCACATACATCTAATTTTATACCTATATACATGCATAACCCCTGCGTGGGATGCACCGTTGCTACTCTTCACTGTTCTTTCTAGGCTACATTTTGTACTTTTATTATTACTATTTTATATCAATTCCATTAATTTTACCTGTTTTGGATGCTTACTCTTTATCCTGCACTGGTGTACTATAAGTATATTGTACTGTAAAACTGGAAGGAACTGACTCTCAAAACACAGGTTATCCTAGTTTGAGAGTTTGGGCCACTATCAACTCTGTAATGTACCCATAATGGATATAAATAAACTATTTCTATTTCTATTTCTATTTCTATTAATAGGTTCAATCCAGGTTTAGCAATCTATACTGGTAAAAAGTTCTACTCGGTCTCCCGCGATACAGGCTTTACCTAGTGCGGGGTCATTGTACAAACAATATTATGTATGTAAACTTATTGGAAATAAAAGATTTGATGTGACACATTAGCGCCCGAAAAGTTGTAGTTGTGGCATGATTTGTGGTGTGGTGGGGTAAATGTTTAAGGCGGTTTCACACGTCGCTAACTAACATTCGGGTAAAATAACTCTAAGCTAACTATTATATAATACAGAGCTCGGTGGCAATGTGGTTGGGTCAATGGACTTGCGATACGGAGGTCCCAGGTTCGATTCCCAGCCAGGGCAGTCATGTACAGTCGAAGACAGAGATAAGTATACAGTGGGCCTCAATAAGGTTGAGATTTTCTTTAAAACTACTGGACCGAATTTAATAATTCTTTTACAGTTACATAGTTTTAACTTTTATTTATCAAACAGTGAAATAATTTTTGCAATAGGTCAAGTAGTTTATGAGAAAATCTCAACCTTAAAAACTCTCCTGTACACCTGTTTCTGTGCTCCACCGTACCAATGAGTTATCCTCGGTTTTTTCGACGGAAAAAATTACGTACATTTACGGAGTGCTCTCAAAACGGTGAAGAAAACATCGTGATAAAACCTACATGCCCTAGAAGAAGAAAAAATCTAAAGCATGTGAAATCTGCCAATCCGCAGTGGACCCGCGTGGTGGATCATGGCCCCAGCTCACTCGAAGTAAGGGAAGGTCTGTGCCGAGCAGTGGGGCAATATATAGACTGATGATGATGATGTGTGAGTGGTGAGTTGTCGTTCGTCTAAAATAGTCTAATTTAAACTCCAATTTGACCAAAAAAAAAGACTTTGAACATCCTTTTAATTTTATACCATTTTTAGATAAGCTACTGAACTCTTTAACCAATTACTGCCTCTGAAGGTCTTAAGGTCTGCCTTAATCTCCGGGTCATCTAAAAACTGATGAGCGTAGCATTCCCCGGCCTTAATAGTTATCTACGTTACCTTAACTAGCTCTCAAAACGTGGGCTGTTACCCTTAATAGACTATTAACGGTGCTATTAAGCTGTTCATTCCATAAACAGGGTGTTTCACTATAAAGGTAACAGCAATGTTCAGGGTAATGCGTCTAATTATACGGTACTGTCACCTGCGTCGAAAGTTGCGAAGATTTTTGTCAAGAGTTTTTTATCTGTACGTAGAGAAATACTGGGCTGGTCACATCTGTCGTAGAACCGATAACCGATGGGGTAGACGAGTTCTCGAATGGAGGCCACGAACGGGTAAACGTAATGTGGGACGCCCCCCGACCAGATGGAGGGATTACCTTCGCAAGATGGCTGTCAGGGACTGGATGCAGAGGGCCGAGAGTAGGGTTGAGTGGCGCGCTTTGGGAAAAGCCTACGTCCAGCAGTGGACTGATACGGGCTGATGATGATGTAGAAAAATAAATATCTGTGGCTGTTAAGTTGATATTCGTATCTGCAGCTAAGAAATGTTCCTGCGCTGCACCAGACATAATGAAAAATCACAGGTAAGTAAATATTTTGCTAAAGCGACGCCGGGAAGGCGGCATCACGTATCTTTTGTTTCCGTCTGTCAAGACCTATATCTCAGAAACGCGTCGACGGATCAAGTTGAAATTAATACCAAATACTCACGTCTTCAACCTCATGCAGCCGTAAAGAAATCAAACATCTACGTCAACGCATTCAAAATATATAGCTATATATGTCGCATTTTGTCGCATATTTATATGAAAATGCAAAAAACTCAAAACCTATAGGGGCTTCCCGTTGACCCAGAATCATGAAATTTGGCAAGAAGCTAGGTCTTACAGCACAAGTAAAGGAAAAAATCCTAAAACTGTAAATTTGAAATTACAACCCTCTAAAATATATTTTTTTTATCTTTTCGTTAGAGCAAAGTTACGGGGTTAAGTTGCGTTGCACGGAAGCCTCGGGGCGCGAGGCCGACTCGCACTTGACCAGTTTTTTAAATGTATTTCAGCCTTAAAAGCCTTCCATGAGCCAACTAGCGCCGCCAATCTTAAAAAAATAATATCTTCCAATATAATCAATTTTATTAAAAAAAGCAATTTACAAAATGTTTATTACGATAAATACTATTTTTTAAATGCTTATTTATAACGTGATTCAATTTCGGTAAGTTGTAGTTCGTATAATTGCGAAAAACGGCCGTTTTTGGCACATTTGTGAACTACAACTTAGCTTGTCGCAATTATGCCATGTATTGTATATTGAAAAATACTATTCATCCTAATAAACATTTTGTAAATAGCTTTTTTAATAAAATTTATTAAATTGGAAGCTATTATTTTTTCAAGATTGGCGGCGCTGGTTGGCTCATGGAAGGCCCTTAACCTGATGAGACAAAAGTGTTGTACTTATAGGTATGTGGGGCTTTTTGAAAATGGCGGGAAACGACGGTTGCGAAATTATTTAATAATTTTCAGTTTAATGTCAACAGTGAGTGTTTTGTGTTTAATATCACGTTAAATTAATCAGAAAATGTTCGCGAATGACAGTATGGTGAAGTTATTGGAGAATTCAAGCAGGATCTGAAGTTTGGCGCCATGGTCAAGATTCCCACTACGAGCTCGGGAGTGAACGTGACTGTCGAGCTGCTTCGTCCACAGTGATTGACGCTACGGCGTCTCCTGTGGATGAAGACATGAAGACGCGGCTACCCAGGGTGATGACGCTACGGCGACTCCCCTGGAGGAAGATAGGAAACTATTATACATTGAATTTTCTGTAACATGACATTAGCAAATGACGAACTGTCGAGTCCATTAATAAAATAAATAAATTATAGGTATGTGATAAACAAAACATAAAATGCTAAGATTAAGTCGCCACAATGCGTCCTCATAAATACCATCACTCAAGCCTTGAAGACGCAGACATAGCAGCATGCATTGTTTTTTCAGGTGAGCAATAATAAGGGTATTTGCCCCGAAATACCTTCGCGTTCGTGTCCCGGGGACAGTAGCGAGGGGAGTGGAAAATATTGGCCCGAGGAGCGACGTGACGCCGCGCAGTTGTGGACAGTAGTGGTGAAAGTGTCGATACTTTATTATCGATACTTTTCAAACATAAAATATACGTATTTCTATTTTGAAACATTAATTTTATTCTGCATTTATGTACTTTACTTACCAATTGACTAGTAGTCCAATTGCGAGTACATGTTGAAAACAAATCGTACTAGTTAAGCAACGTTGGGCGAGGTCAGCCCCCTTACCATGAACTCTTATAGCAGGATTACTTCAATAATTCTCCATTATTTCGTACCATGACGTCCTTAATAAGCTTACTTTAAGGTCGTCATTGTACGAAATAACAAAGTATTATTGAAGTAATCCTGCTATAAGAGGTACCTGGATGGGTGACCGCTAGTGACATTTTCATCTAAGCCCCTACGTATCTCGGAAAGCAAGTTAAGCAGTTGGACCCGGTTGTTGTCATTTGCCAACAGTCGTTAGGCCTCTGACAATTAGGTTTGGTCACTAAGCCACACGAGAAAAGAAGACTTACCAATTAATAATAGGTAGGTAAGTATTTAATATTGCTCAACAGGTTACCTATTCAACCGCTGAATTATCTACACAAAGGCTGTCTAGGAGAAATCGTTTTAAGTGACAAGATAGCCAAATGTGATACTAACTGTATTAACGTATCTTTTGTGTAAGTAATTATTTTTTGCAATATAGATAGAATATTTATCATAAACATTAAAATAGATTAGCTCCTTGGCATCTTTTCATTGCGAAGTGGTGTAAGTGGGGTACCAATGTGGCGGTACTTCCAACTATTGGGATATTTTGTGCGTTCCCCTTTCCTTCATACTCCTTCCTTATTCCTAAAGGATCATTGGGACCGCTATGCCTATGCAGCTCATAACCGTAATCTTCTGGTTTACGATAACCAACCCCCGCGAGGATTCGTCCACTTTCTAGCCAGCTGGATAAGCTTTGCATTAGCTCATTCTGATAACCCAATTGTTCATCAAACCAATTCAATTTCCGACCGCATGCGAGCATAAATAAATTTTCATTTGCTGATTTGATGAATTTCCACGGCTCAAGCACACGGCATTAATATTGATAACCGATGACGACGCAAACGAAAGTGATCGCGGACGTGACAAGCATTACAAAATGGCAAAATATTGGCTCTTGTAATTTGTATTTTATTTACGAATTCTGCTTGTGTACTATTTTATTTATCGTTCGATCGTCAGCTGCCACGACACAGCGCCACGACAAAGGCAAAACTTTTATTAGCCACGCGATGTCTTCGTCATCCGCCATGTTTATTCTGGCCCTCTCATAGGCCAGTTTGGGCAGTCGTTTGCGAGGTGGGCCATGCTCTGTATCGCTCCGCAGGTGCATGTCGGGTCGTCTCTGTAGCCCCATTTGTGCATCAACTCGGCACAGCGCCCCTGGCCGACCCTTAGTCTGTTTAGTTTTGTCCACAACGTCCTTAGCAAATGGTAGCCATTTTGCTTGTGTACTATTCCGGGATGGGTGGCACAGGTTTGTTCCTGGTGGATGGATCGTGAAGCATACTGGTCGAAAGAATGAGAATTAAGTATAGCAAAGCATAAGCAAAGAAATTATGGAAGCCAATGGTCATGTATTTTGACATGACACATCGTTATTGCCTCTATTCCGTGTCTCGGAAAGCACGTTAAGCAGTTGGTCCCGGTTGCTGTCATTCGGCAGCAGTCGTTAGGCCACATCAGAGGCCCACGGGCGGTCTGAATCTGATAATAGGCTTGGTCACTAGACCACACGATAAAAGAAGGAAGATCTTCTTTGCGATAATTAATTTATTAAACAAAATCCGAAGCAGAAATAGCGGCATGCGCGATTGGACGCTTGCCAGAGTCTGAAGTTGTACTTAAAATTAAAAAAAGCTTGAATACAAAATAACCACTACTTACATCAAAATTAGTTTTCCTCTTAATCTTCTTCTTCTAGTGACCAAACCAATTGTGAGAGTTAGGCTACCCGTAGGCCCCTGACATGGCCTAACGACTTCTATCGAACGACAGCAACCGGGACCAGCTGCTTAACTATAAAATGACAATAGCGGTCACGCATCCAGTTACAGACCGAACCCAAAGTTGCTTAACTTGTACGATCATTTTCTAGGGTAAGAACCCTATCGCTTTACTTATAGTTTTAATTTGTATCACTTCTTGATTCCCAATTTATCGATAGTGTATACTTACCTGTAGTTCCCAGCCCTAACATACCGTGAAGATCGAAGAATGCTAGCTCTCCGAACAGGACACGTCTTTGTGTGAAAATACTTCACCGGTCAAAAGTTATACAAACAAATACCCAGTCACTGTTTTGCCATTACCAGGTAGGTGGATGACATGTATATAACGTTATGAACGAGGGGATAGTCCGAGTGTCTATGCGTTGAAAACGATTGGTCAAGATAAGCAACGACGGGAGAGGTCTGTAACTGGATAGGTGGCCTAGTGACATTTCCAGCTCAGCCTCTTCTTGCCTAGAAAACACGAGACCACTTACCCCATAGACCTGCAACAGGTGCCCGTGGCTTCCCGCACATGAGCGCAAAATTGCTTCGCGACACGTAACCTTGAAATATTATCGGCATGGACCCCTGTCTCCCGCTTCGTGTCTATGCGCTCATCGTTGACAGAATTTTTCGCTTACAAATTTGCACCGATTTCATGTCTATTGGGTAAGTGGTCTGTATCGGAAAGCACGTTAGACAGTCGGTTCCTGTTGATAGGCAGTCATCAGGCATATCAGAGGCCTACCGGGCGGCATCAACAACTCTCAGGTTTGGTCACAAAACCACATGAAAATAATCGAAGAACAAAGACTTTAGAACTCTAACAATCTCATAACAGTCAACTCCTTGGCAGAACTTCATATGTGCCCATCATACGGGGTGAAACTGCAACCATTGGCCATATTTTAAATTAGGACTGACATTCCGAGCTAGCTCTTACAACTGTCAAATTCCATGTACGTTTAACAGTTGTAAGAGCGAGCGTACGGTAAGCTCGTGCTGAAAAGTCTCTGAATCGTGGCCTAAGACTAGCGATCTTCAACGATCCTACCCCTTAGATGCAGGGATCAATTTTCAATTTAGATAATATTCCCAAACGCACCGCCAGTTTGATTAACCTCTCAACATAAATTCTTCGAGTGGTTTTAGCATAATATTGAGACGACTTTGTTGGGGATCGGGGAATTTTACCGGTCGTCTTTTTATTGAATTTCCACCTTGAGGATTATTGAAAGAATGGGGTCTCAATTTTCAAATCTAAAGGAGTTTTACATTATTTCATTAGATGCGGTACCTAGGTATATCATGGTGCTAATTCTGTATTGGCAATTTGTAACTAAACTAAAAATTAGAATAGTCTAAACCATTTTCTTATTCTGTAAAACCTGTTAATATTAGTTGACACGACTAACAGAAGAAGTTAACTAAAATTAGAAAATTTCAATTTAGTTTTAAAGTGTGCTGTCAGAATCGGCACCCATGTCTTCATTTTAATAATTGAAAACCTATGGATTTGTCTTAACATCTTCTATACTAAACAACTTACTCAACAAAAAACATGGAAAACACCATGAGGACATCTGTGCATGTAAAATTGAATTAAGTAGTTCTATTCAAATTGTCCGATAAATGAATGCATCAATTATTCACTTCGCCGTTACCATTAGTATAAAACAAAATATCAAACTTTTCTACGCTTTTAATTTACAGTATAGCATCAGCAGCAACAGCTACGCCTCTCCAGATATCTTCTATCACATCACGTATCTCTGCTTCAGGTATATTTACTCCATCTGCACCCCTTTGCACAGCATCAATATTAAAAGTATACAAAACACCGCTTTTCTGTACAAAATCACTGCTTGTACCTGAAGCTCTATCCCCTAAGGCACTCCAACCAATATCAAGTCTATATTCCTCACTCATAGCTGCTACCATGTCTAAACCAAGCAGATGGTGTTGGCGAAACATTCCGCTGGCTGCCCTTTCGAATTGCCAAGGATATGATACAAAACCACCGTTGTTTTGCAAGGACATGTACAACTTAGTTCTTCGTCCGTATTCCTCGATAAGGTATTGAATGAATCTAGTTTCTGGTTCGGAGTAAGGATCGACTCCTGCGTAGTTGTGGCTGCATGGTGTAGTGCTGGAGTCAGAGACGCCCCAGCTGACGTTGAAATTGCGGTTGATGTTGGCTCCTGGGCATATGAATCCGAGGCCTCTGGTGCTCCGGTTTTTGGTCCAAAGGCGGATCTGAAAATTGCAGGGAAATAGCTATATTAATATTATATTCGCGTCAGGTTTGTGTTGTATGATTACTTTCTTCTGTTGTAGATTGTAAATAAGTACCTATTTTATCGTTACCTATTTTTAATTTAGACGAAAAAAGATATATTACATAATTTTTCTCATATTTTCTCTCAAAAACCAATATTGGGAAGGGTGTCACCATTCAACCTATGATCAAAAGGAATTCGCTACAGATGTAAAAAAGAGGCATGCCAACTGTGATACCTAGGTATCTAATTTGGAAATTTTAATATAAGACAAGTATAGGTATGTGCAATTTATTCTTGCTGAAAATAACACAAAAATTACAAGGAAATTATCAATCTCTTTCTCATGAAAAAAAAATCAGGAATAGGTAGATTATGTCTGGATTTTCTCTACCAGTGAATCGCAAACATTCATCTCAATTACCTAATCCATTATCAGTTTGCTAAAAGGTTCCTTAGCTGGTGGTTTGCAAATACTCATACGTCTTCCACATTTGTAGAAAGCTACCATTTATTTGTTCATTAATTCTAAATGCTTTACCTAGCTCTGTGGCAAGATTAAATTACTTTTAAACCGTCGCAAACTTATTTATTTTTGGAACTATTCTTCGTCACACCATGACACAAATGTAAGTAACATGTAAGCTACCCTTGAATATACTTAGGAACTTTTATTTGGAAGTGATATTCAAGGACAGTTTACATCTAGTTTTATCATTTACATCGATTTTATTAATTTACAGTAAGTATTTTATTCATAAATTACATGAATTACCGCTGAACACCCAGCAGCGTATCAATGGCATTTTAGCTGAGCCAACTTCAGGCCCTTCTAAAATGCTGTTCTCGATGTTTTATAAAATTTAAGTAAGTAGATTTTTTTTTAAGTAAGTTAATTTAGAATAGGTACGATGGGATTGGCATCATCACTTTATGTGTACAAATATATCCCTAAACAATTATAGATAAAAAAAATCATTTACATATGGCTTGGCAGGAAAGATAGCAGATAAGCCATGCGTCCTAATATTTACACAGGCTTTTTACTTACTGCACTTTCAAATGCATCTTATTCTGCATGATCTTAAAGGGACTATTAAAATTAGTGTCCGTCAGATTTGCCTTGCTTTCCTAATGTTTTTGAATATAAGTAAGTATCCAAGTTTCCTTTAAACTAACTTACGCGTTGTTATCTGATTTGCTAGTCGTCTTTGTGATACTTACGTTAGTACGCGTATATTCATATCCATCAGGATTCAACACAGGTGCAACAATCCAGTCAGCTTTGTCCAGAACCTGATTTTGGTTTTCCAAGACCCGAGTAACAATATTCAAAGCAGAAGGCACAGTAATCCATTCTCTTGGGTTTACGCAAGCTTCAATTATGACCACAGGTCTTTCAACTTCAATTGGTAGGTTGCGGGATATTTTCAAGTATACTAAAGGTCTCTCCAGATCTGTTTGACCAAATTCTTCTAATGTTACCGTTGTTGTAGCATCAGTGTGTGTTTCTGCCAGTAATCTCATGTATGTTAAGATCTGAAAGAATGAAGACATTTATTTAAAAATTGCTGTGTTCTCAGAACTCCTCTGTAATGCCAAAAGGTACTTATTTTAAAGTTTCTACGACAGTTCATTGCTAAGTTTAATCAACTACCCAAAATAGACGCCTGAACAACCGTCGTTATTTCCTGCATTCCTCATGTATTGGATCGCTTAAGATTATTTTTTATGAATACTTATTATATGATACTTATACTCACTTCATCGTAAGTGTGGTAGCCATCAAAATCGAACACTCTTTCATCAACGTTTCTTTTAGTTCGTACCGTTGTTGCCTCTATCTCAGCTAAATATCTGAAAAAAATTGTGAACAGCACGCTTAGGTATTGAAGTTAAAGTTGACTGCTAAATAGTTGCTTAAAAGACGTTTAATTTAGTGCGATTGATGGCCAAAGGGATTATCATAGCTGTTAAGGCGCATCAAGGCCTCTGACATGATCGAACAATTGCTATAGATCGTTAGCAATCGATCAACTGCTTAACATGCATTTCGAAGCTTCAATAGGCTCAGATGAATTTGCCACTAGCATAAAATCTGTATATCTTATTACAGACCGCCTCCAATATTGTACGATTGCTGTCTACTATTAGATCATCTGCTAAGTCCTGAACAAGAACTCTTATAAATTCTACTTACTCGTACACATCCTCAACTGCAACCACCTTTTCAATGCCTAGTTCTTCTAGCTTCTCTTCAAACCAACTGAATTCAGATTGTGGTAACATAGCACGACCAAGTATGCCATGTTTTAGGGAGGGTTGCCTCAAATAGTCAATCACATCATTCTTTAATTCGTCAAATCTGTCTTGCTGTTCTTGCGTCTCGAATTTCACATTGTAGATTCTGAATCTGTAAATTAAATTTGTATTTTTAGTATTAGTACTGCTTAGGCTTCCTACAAGGGGTGTAAGGGGTGGGGACCGACAATATTGGCCACCCAATTGCCAACCTCACCGGCACGTGGTGCACCCTGCCGACCAACGGACGGGGCTCTGGCGACCGACAGTTGGCGGTATACCCAGCTCGCACCGTGCCGGCGCCAAGTGCAGCAGGTCGGTGACGGGCAGCAGCGTCACCGGCGCGAGGTGGCCGGCTCTGCGATCGCCAACCCGCTTGCCCAGCGTGGCGATTACGGGCATCACCTCCCAAATATGAGTGACACCACAAGGCCCCGGCCCCCAGTTCCCGGCCGCCCCGCTATTCCTAGCCAAGGCAGCGGCTACGGTAACGGCGGGGCAGGGGGTGCTAAGAATCCCCGGGTTACGGGAGGCTGCCAAACAAAATTGACCCTGGCTACGTACAACGGACGAACTCTGCGGCTGGACGATCATGTCACGGAACTCGAAGTAGAGTTGGAGAGGATACGCTGGCACGTCCTAGGGTTATGTGAAGTCCGAAGAGAGGGGGAGGACACACTGACCCTGGAATCGGGCCATCTACTCTACTTTCGAGAGGGCGATCAACTCTCCCAAGGCGGGGTAGGTTTTCTGGTGAATAAGGCCCTCGTAGACAACGTAATGGAGATCTCCAGTGTGTCGCCACGGGTAGCGTACCTCATTTTGAAACTTACCGAGAGATACTCTCTTAAGGTAGTACAGGTCTACGCACCAACGTCGGCACACTCGGATGAAGAAGTGGAGGCTGTCTATGAAGACATAGCCAAAGCCCTCAATCACACCACTAAGACACACTTCAACGTTGTCATGGGGGACTTCAACGCTAAAGTGGGAGTACAGAGCAACATCGAATCGAAAATCGGACCACATGGTCTTGGTTGCAGGAATCATAGGGGGCAAATGCTAGTTAACTTCCTGGAGAAAGAGGGGCTATTCTTAATGAATTCGTTCTTTAAGAAGCAGCCTCAGAGGAAGTGGACTTGGCAAAGCCCCGACTCTATGACGAAAAATGAGATAGACTTCATCATAACGGACAAAAGGCATATATTCAGGGATGTCTCTGTACTTAACCGGTTTAACACTGGTAGTGACCACCGACTCGTGCGAGGCACCCTGAATATCGATTTTAAGCTAGAAAGACTCCGTATGATGAAGTCTACGCTCCGACCTAACCTGCAACAGATCGTAACCGGCTCCGAGAAATTTCAGCTGGAGCTGAAAAATAGATTCGATGTCTTGGAAACCACAATTGACGTTGACCAGGCGTTTGACACAATGGTGAAGACCATCAGGGACGTAGGCGTAAGGTTTTGCAGGTCGCAACGTACTGGCACGAAGTCTAAGCTCTCAGTGGACACTCTGGATCTCATGAAGGAAAGACGTGAAAAGGCTACGCAAATCTCTCAGACAGAACAGCGGACCCTCAACAAGCATGTAAGGAAGCTTATACGTCGTGACCTTCGTCGCTCCAATACACGCCGCATACAAGAGGCAATTGAGCAAAATCGAGGGTCAAAAGTATTCATACAGCAGTTGGGGAGAAGCCATCTGACCAAACTAAAGTCGGCGAATGGCAGAACCGTCACTTCCAAACCAGAGATACTCGCTGAGATCGAAGACTTCTACGGCCGATTGTACGCACCTCACGCACCGCAACCTGAGCCTAGTACCGATGATCCCCGAGCTACGTTAACACGCCATTTTACCGAAGACCTGCCGGATGTGAGTCTTGACGAAATCGGACTGGCTCTCAAACAGCTTAAGAATGGAAAAGCCCCCGGTGAAGACGGGGTTACATCTGAGCTCCTGAAAGCAGGTGGTACTCCTGTCCTGATGGAGCTACAGAAGCTTTTTAACTCCGTCATACAGAGTGGGAGAACTCCGAAGGCATGGCACAGGAGCATTGTTGTCCTGTTTTTCAAGAAAGGGGACAAAACCCTATTGAAAAACTATAGACCTATCTCACTCCTGAGTCATGTATACAAGCTGTTTTCGAGAGTCATTACGAATCGTCTTGGACGGAGATTTGACGACTTCCAGCCCCCGGAGCAGGCCGGGTTTCGCGGAGGATATGGCACCATAGACCACATCCACACAGTGAGGCAGATTATACAAAAGACAGAGGAATACAATCGGCCCCTGTGTCTTGCATTTGTGGACTATGAGAAAGCATTTGACTCTATCGAAACCTGGGCTGTTCTGCAGTCCTTGCAGCGATGCCAAGTAGACTGGCGGTACATCGAGGTGCTGAGATGCCTGTATGACGCCGCCACTATGACCGTCCAAATCCAGAACCAGCAAACAAGATCTATCCAGTTGCGTAGAGGTGTGAGACAGGGAGATGTTATATCACCGAAACTCTTCACAAACGCGCTGGAAGATGTCTTCAAAACACTGGACTGGAATGGACGTGGCATCAATGTAAATGGCGAGTACATTTCACACCTTCGGTTTGCCGACGATATAGTGGTCATGGCTGAGTCGCTGCAGGATCTGCAGGCAATGCTGGATAGCCTTAATGCTGCTTCTCGCCGTGTCGGGCTCGGGATGAATTTGGATAAGACCAAGATCATGTTCAATGATCTGGTCGTCCCGGAACCAGTAGTAGTCGATGCCACGGTCCTCGAAGTTGTTCAGAAATATGTCTACTTAGGACAAACTCTACAGCTGGGTAAGAACAACTTCGAGAAAGAGAGTGACAGGAGAATTCAGCTGGGCTGGGCAGCGTTTGGGAAGCTACGTCATATCTTCTCGTCTTCAATACCACAATGCCTAAAAACTAAGGTCTTCAACCAGTGCGTCCTGCCAGTGATGACCTACGGAGCCGAAACGTGGACATTGACGGTGAGACTGGCCCACAGGTTCAAGGTCGCTCAGCGAGCTATGGAAAGAGCTATGCTTGGAATTTCTCTGTTAGATAGAATAAGAAACGAGTATATCCGCCAGAAGACAAAAGTGGTTGACATTGTTCATAGAATCAGTAAACTGAAGTGGCAGTGGGCTGGTCACATCTGTCGTAGAACCGATAACTGATGGGGTAGACGAGTTCTCGAATGGAGGCCACGAACGGGTAAACGTAGTGTGGGACGCCCCCCGACCAGATGGAGGGATGACCTTCGCAAAATGGCTGGCAGGGACTGGATGCAGAGGGCCGAGAGTAGGGTTGATTGGCGCGCTTTGGGAGAGGCCTACGTCCAGCAGTGGACTGATACGGGCTGATGATGAGGCTTCCTACAAACAACCTACCTTCCACTAACCTATTATTAGCTAAAGTTTATCATGTCTGAAATCCATTCCAGGTTCATTTTAAATTGTACTAACTTCTTGTTTTACATTAATCGACTTAGTACCTTCAATCTTTAATTGTAAACGCTAAATCTGTCTTCTTCGTAGATTTAGATATAGATTTACCAAATCATCAAACACCTGCCCTAAGCAAAATATAAACTCCATGATCAAAAATCGTTCAATTGCTTGTTCATCATCAACTCGTATCAGTCCACTGCTTGACGTAGGCCTCTCCCAGAGCAGGCCAGTCAACCCTACTCTCGGCCCTCTGCATCCAGTCCCTGCCAGTCATCTTGCGAAGGAAATCCATGTTCTCAACTGGTTAGTACATGTGCCAGGTTAGTTCGGGCCGATCATAGTACACGGAAGTCCGTATGTGCCTATTCGAGAAAGGCTTCATGTATGTATGTCATTCATATTCCAATCGATTCATTTTCTCTATTACTACACACATTGTAGATACACTCACCCCTTGTGTTCCTCGTTCTTCGCATTCACAATTAAAATAATTGCACTTACTAAGCACAGCTTTAGAAACATTACAAATTTTTTTGTTCAAATGAGACTAAGCAAGACGTGATAATTTAATTATAATTTCTTGTGTATTAAGTCTTATCTTCATCAATAATCCTACTAGATATTTCATAAACTAAGGAATGATTACAAGTTTTCTCGTGTTTTTAAAAACAAATATGACAGTCGTTGTCAAGATTTTGTCGTTAACTACAAGTAGGTACTTATTAAATTTATATTTGTGTCGCTTTATTCAATTTAAACATTATTTATTTCAATCAGAAATCAAAGTGGAATTCCGTTGAATATTTCGTCAAACAATACACTAAACAAACGGACACCCATATTTTATAATAGGTGCTTTATCTATCATATACAGGCGACAACACAGCAATCTACGCATCTTGTAAAGTATTCGTAATTCTAATTGAGGTGTTGCAGACTGTACGGCTTTATAATTATAAGAACTACCTGTAATCCTGTTATAGTCTTTAGATTAAAAATAATCGCCGACTTGACAACCTATTAAGGACATGGGGGTAATTCCATCCAAAAGATTCACATACGAGTATATAACTACCTAATATATGTGTAACATACATAGGTTGTTAGCATGTAAGTGGCAGCAAGACTCTCTGGCGGAGCCTGAAAAACAGCACCCGTGCTGAGGCCTCGATCCATTCACCTATTATATCTATTTTTAGTATTACGATATATTTTTGTCACTTTTTAGAAGGTTTTGTAGAAGATGCAGTCCTCATAGCAATGCTTTTAATCAATGAATTTAATGACGACATAGTAATTAATCAGATTAAACGTAATTTGTGATTACTGAGTATTAACAAATAATATTTTGAAATTATCTAATCTGCCAAGGTGTTTCAATTTAAGTACTAATCGATTTTAAATGATGAACATACAAGTATTTTGAATAAAATATACAAAGAATACGTTACTTATATTATGTGCTTTATAAATGATTCAAATAACATTTCAGCTTCTGTGATTTTTAAATCAGGTAACATAATTTATTAGTTTACATCAAAGTAGAAGTAAGTTAATAAAAAAACATTATTAATTCTTCAGTCAATTCTTTATTGTTTTACATATTTACAATCGCTGCACCAAAATCTTCAAAAACCGTGTCTCATTCTGAAATTATTACGTGCATACCTAGCACCTGCCTTAATGCCTTCCCAAGTTTCAAATCCAGCTTGTTCTATGAAATCAGGATCTACTAAGAACCCTGCTGCGGTTCCAAGTCCTAATCTATGTCCTGGAAGCTCATAGGTGTATGAAAGTGGTACTCGATTGCCCTGAGCATAATCTCCAGCACTTCCAGAAGCCTGGTACAGAACTGCAGCAACATTACCTACTATATAATTAGGATTCCAAGACGTTTTCACGTTGTCGATAGCTGTGGACATCTGGATACCAACTAGGTGGATGATCAAAGCGTTTGAAGGCAAGGTTCCATTTGCAAATCCGTAAAGGACCATACTTCCGAAGCTGTGAATATCTAGGAAGAGTTCCATTCTGTCATTGTGCTCACGAACGATGTCTCTGACGACGGCAGCTTCAGATTCCGAGAAAGGTGCTCGTCCGTGGAAGGTTTCCATGCAGACGATGTTGCTGGAGTGTTCGGACCAGTTAATGTCGAAGTTGCGGTTCAGATCAACGCCTACGCAGAGGTCGCCGATGACGTAGCCAGTCGCACGGTTCTTGCGCCAGAGTCTGTTCTGCAAAAATCACAGGGGAATTTATTATACATACTATATTGTTAATCTAACTATATTTTAACAATAAAGCATAAAGTATGCTTTACTGATGAACTTCGCAACAATTGTGGAATTAATTTCATATCTTATTTTAGCTAATCTGCCTCATCAAAGTATGGTATCAAAGGCATAGACCATTCAAGTACATCATCATCAGTCTATTTACATCGAGGGAGCTTAGGCCATGATCCACCACGCGAGCCCAGTGCGGATTGGCGGATTCCACACGCCTTAAATTTTTTCTTCTTCTACGGCATGCAGGTTTCATCACGATGTTTTCCTTCGCCGTTTTGAGAGCACTCGGTAAATGTTCCATTCAGGTAACTAGAGTTATTTTCAAGAACCTGGCATACTTGACGGTGCTCGAATGGACTAAGGTGGCATTCATGGACCTCTGAATATCTTCATACTTCTCTCGTGAACTCGAAGCCGTCAGGGTTGGCAATGGGTAATATAATCCAATCGATATCCTGCAGAAGATCCTGTTCTTGGACATCGATGACCAGCTTCTCAATGGCATATAGGGTAGCAGGTAACGTGATCCATTCACGTGCGTGCAGTAATGATTCCATGTAGACTACTGGTTTGGTGTTATCCTGGTGAAACAAAAATATAAATTAGAATTTGCCTAAATATATGATTGACACTTGTTCATCAGAAGATTGAGAACATAAAAAGAAGAAATCAATACAAGTAGATAATAAACTGAAATTTCAGAACGATAATCAATACAGAAGAATTACATGCATAAACGAAATCATCTCCAATAGAAAATACACTCCTTCGTACAGTAATGGGATAGACAATTCTTACTTGGAAGTTAGTGGTTGATATCTTCAAGTATTTGATAGCTCTTCCTTCGAAACTATACCCAGCATGGACCAAAGTGACCACATTAGGGTACGCGACTGCCAGTTCCTCCAAGTACGCGTCTACCTGAAATTAAAAGAATAAATTATGAAACTTCTATAGGCTAAGTTTTCCTGAATATTCCTCTCCACTAACAGGGTTCCTTCTCGTTTCGCTAGGTCTTATGCCTCCTTCACTCAATCCTGTCGTCTCCTATTTAATACTTATTATTATTACATATTAATTCGCTGTGCAACAAAATCTAGCTCCGTCAGTTGCAATTATTTTTAAAATATTTTCCTATCCTCTCTACTTTTTCCTACCAAATTCAGCACCTCGTCTTCCCGTATATCTTAGCATGTGCGTACCGTTTCATAGTCGTGAATTCTGTCGAAGGGAAGACCAGCAGTACTGTTGAAGCTTATGCTTGATACTTCAGCTAAACGCTGGTCTTCTAAGTCAAGGAGCCTGAAATTATTAGTTTAATAATTAGCTTCGGTTCAATGCTTAACTCATTTCAAACTACACTACATACTACATTCAACTGGTTTATATTACAAGGTAAACAAAGATGATATACCTCCATTGGGGCACAGACCACCTTTTAGATTTAGAATTTAGAGGATCACCGATGATGAAATTTAAGTATTCACCCACTAACTATTGTGTACAAGTGTCTTCCATCTTATGTCACCATGTTCACTGTCATAATCAGGTCACAGCTGTCCATAACACCAGGCACACAACACCAAGTCCATGCGTCCTTGCGCAGGTCATCAGATCTTAGGGCCTCCCATACTACGTTTACCCGTTCGTGGCCTCCATTAGATAAGTCGTCTACGCCATCGTAACCACATGCCACCAGCCCACTGTCACTTCAATTCACAACTCTATCTAATACTTACTCTTTAATATTCTCCACTTCCACTGTATATTCCACTCCAGCAGCATTGAGAATATCTTCGAACTTCTGCTTCAGGTCCCTACCAACCAGCACTTCTCCTGGACGCCCTGGCAGAGCATGTCCCCAGACGTCTACATGCAGCTGGCTTTCCAGTTCATTTACCAGTTTAGATTGGTCTACATTCTGGACTTTTACTTCATATAAAATGTGTCTGAAAGAAATTGCGGGCGAGTCAGTATCAGAATCGTTCAAAAATTATTTAGAAAAATATCTTTTTAAATACATTGTTATAGCTAGGAATAACTCACCCGTCGTAATTTTCATGTTTAGCGTAAACCGCAACTAGCAGAATAAAAAATCCGAGAAACCTATACATGTCTGTATCTAAGCGGTCAATCGGGTAAATTGGAACCAATTTACCTATCTGTATTGGATTTTTATTATCTATAATAGGTTTTATCTGGTTAATTACATCAATATCGATCCATTATTACGTCATTCATATGGGTTTTTGTTTTGCGCATTTTAGATTAACCTCTGGTTTAGTGGTTAAAGTGAGTGGCTGTGCTGTAAAAGGTCCAGGGTTCTATTCGTTTTCATTGACCACTCATATTTTCTACATAAGCCTCAGTATTATTCGGTCTTTTAATTGGCACACCAACATAAATCCTAATTTACGTCTTGTAACAAGAATTTTTTATGCCTATGGTGTCGATGGTTTTGCTATGAAATAAATAAAGACAACTAGCACCATCTGACCATTAGTGCATACAATATTTAATTCAAAAGTCATAACAGCGACATCTATCCGTAGCTCGTAGTTAGTTGTAGCCAACTGACAGGCACTTGGTGTAATAAGAGCCACCTAGCGAAACTTTGGCGGAAATATCTGTAAAATCATTTGTAATGTCTATGGAAATACAATTTTCTCTTAATTAACTTTGGTGAACGTATTATTTATTTTTCATTATACATTTAACTTATACGTTCCACCATATTTAAATCGTTATATTTTAAATATTTCCATATTTCTAGTTCTTCCGAAGCGACACCTGGTTTCCAGTGGCCGAACTAAATCTAGACAACCTAGGGCCTATTGTTCATGGTCACGTTGTTCTAGAAGCTTCCAAAATTAGTTCGTCTACTGAAAGCCAGGGGCGCTGTTCGACACTATATAAGGGCCAAGCCCCAAAAAGCACTCACTTTGCTCCAGAGGAAACATGACGAGCTAGTCAGTTCCTGAATTGTATCATTTCAGGCCGATGCCAAGAGTTTAAAATTTAGTTCTTCTATAAGCCCATTAACTGTGAGTATTTACTTCTTTGTTTGTTTAGCTAGGATTTTAATAGGATCTCGTAGTTTTGATTAGTTTTTCATGGTGATAACCTTGTTTTAGGGGTCCTTTCATAAGGCTTGGGAAGTGAAGAGTCTGGATATGGTGAATCACCTATCGGCTCCCATTTTGTCCCGTGTCACGGACAAGTAGACCACGGTTCCTTGTGGTACAGTCGGCATAGCGAGGGATAGGATGCTGAGTTTCCCACCGGGAAGCTGAGATCCATTGCGAGACGCTCCAGGACCAGGGAAGTGACACGTGGCGGTGTCACTGGCAGTACGACTGGCTGATGCACCCGTAATGCGTTCCCATGGGAAGTAGAATCCTTTTTAGCTATTTTAAAGTGTTTATCTATAAGATTTTTACTGTAACACGTGCTAACTTTCTCCTCAGGGGCGAACTAAGGTTCCGTCCAACTGACTTGTCTGTGTCATAGTAACAATAAGATAGATTAAGCCTAGTTTTAACTAGCTTCGAAACCATGATTGTGAAAGGGACCAATTGATAGGAATAAAGAATTAAGTAACAGATAAACCTATTCGTTTAATTTAATATGCTTCCATGTGACAATGGCGCCCTGGGATATTTCTTAAATTAATCATATATATAGTCTCTTGTTCAGCGATTGTAGCCTAGTTGGTGGTAACATAAACACTCAATAAAAATATATGTTACAAAAGTGTGCGCCCAACGTAGTGCCTGAACAGAAAATTTAAAATTTGTCACGGTAGCATTTTAAATTTTATGTTTATGTGTTATTTAACGAAATTAATTTAAAAACTTGTGCATCTCTGACTGCTAGAATCTTCTTTTGTAGTAATACATTGTGTACGTAGGTAACTGATACTGAGTCCGTGCCTGTGCATACCATATTTTTCTCTACGATTTAGTTCGTGCCTAGTTTTTAACATTGTGTAGGAATTATTCTATTCAACTGAATGTTGGTGCAATATATTAATTATTAACATAATCCCCACGCATTGTAAGGTCTTAAATCGAACCGTAGAATAATACTTTTAGCACAGGTACGACATATTATACCCGTAATTACATAATTACTTAGTTTTTGGTTATCAATCGTTTATTAAATTACTACTTACGTCCTTATTTTGTTAATAACAACATATTATTTACCTAATTTTGTAATAATCATGTCGATCCATAAATATATCGATTATCTTTATAAAGATGAGCTCCAATATGAACTTAACATTCTTGATGTATCCACAGATGATAAAACCACGGTGGACGCAATGCGGAAACAGCTTCGCCAGGTCTTCAAGCTGTCACGGAGAGGCAGTTTGAAGTGTGCACCAGTGAAGTCGCCCCGTGTCACGTCAGAACTCAACGAGTGCATCCCGAAGGTCACGCAATTGGAGAATCAGCTCGCTTCTGGAGATGTGTCGGATAGCAGGCATGTTGTTAGGATTTCGGTTAGGGCTAACTATTTGATAGATAGGCTCGCCCGTATTCAAGTTGATAATTCCGATTTGACTAGTCTTAGGGGTCGTTTAATAAAGATTTTAAGTGAAATAGAACCTGAGGACGAAGTCCACAGTAGTGATGACGAGCAGGCTGGCGGTCAGTCACCCGCACCAGCTCGATTACAATCACCCACTCACACAATAGAAAAAGTTATGTATGTTAAAGACAAACATATCAATTTAAATTCTTTTAATTTGAAATATGACGGCACTTCATGTGTTCGTGTGTTTATAGAAAGGTTAGAGGAACTTAGGCAGGCTAGGGGTATCTCTGAAGCTCATGTGATGACTGCTTTCCCTGATTTATTGGAGGGTTCCGCTCTGTTTTGGTTACGTAGTAATAAACATAAATACAATACCTATAAAGAGCTTTTAACATATCTTGTAGATGACTTTGATATTCCTGATTTAGATTACAGATTATTGAATGAGATTAGGAAACGCACTCAAGCGAAAGATGAAACGATAGTGAGCTATCTTTCTATCATGCAAGGCATGTTCAATAGGTTAACTACACCTGTGTCTCACGGAGAACAGATGGACATTTTAATGCACAACATTCGGCCAGAATATATGAAAGATTTAGCCTTGCATGATATAACTTCTATAGAAAGTTTAAAATCACTTTGTAAAAGGCTTGAGCTTGCTCGTGTTCGTTCACAACAATTTGACGAACCGAACATCAATAATCTGAGATTGTCTACAGATTTTCATACAAAGAAAACACCATCTCGTAGACAGGATAAACAGGTTTCAGCCGTGTCACAGTCGGCACCAGGAACAAAGGGCTCTGAAAGGAAATGTTTTAGATGTCATAAAAACTCACACTACACATCACAATGTAAGCATAGGGACCTCATATGTTTTGGTTGCGGTGAAAAGGGTGTTAAGAAAAATGAGTGTAGCAAATGTAATGGTACTAGTTCAAAAAACTAGATTGCTCGAACTTCACTAACACTAGAATAATTAACATTACATCACCAACACCACAACATCACAGTGAAGTTCTATTTAAAAATGAATCAGGTGATATTAGACCGTACTTAAAAGTCAAAATTTTAAATCTCCAAGCTTGTGGATTATTAGACTCTGGAGCATTCTGTTCAATCTTGGGTGATAATTCCCACAAAATATTCATTGAACATGGGTTCAAAATAAATAGTTTTAAGATTGAACAAAATGTGAAAACAGCTGATGGTACTAAATTAAATTGTCTAGGCTATATGGCCTTACCTGTAGTCTATAATGACAGATTAAAAGTAGTAAATTTCTATATAGTACCTCAGATTACCACAGCTATAATTTTCGGAGTAGACTTTTGGAAATTATATGACTTAGGGAAAAATTTAATTCCCACGGACATGCCATTAAACAGAGTTGCATGTGTTAGCTCGATTAATTCACTTACTATGAACAACGGTTTGGAAGAATATGATTCTCTAACACCGGATCAGAAACGAATTATAAACTCAATTATTAATAAATTTGATTCTATTAATACTGAAAAGGTTGGTTTAGGCAGAACTTCTCTGGTACACCACACAATAGACACTGGCAATCACACACCGATCAAGCAAAGGTATTACCCGCTCTCTCCTATTAAGCAACGAGCTTTAGAAGAGGAATTAGATAGGATGCTGAGCTTAGGTGTAGTATCTCCATCTCAGTCTGCGTGGAACTCACCTGTTGTCATGGTTCAAAAACCTAATGGCGATCTTAGGTTATGTCTAGACTGTAGGAAATTAAACTCTGTTTCTAAATCTGATGCTTATCCTTTGCCGTACATAAATCAAATCTTAGATCAACTTAGTGACGCTAAGTATATAAGCTCAATTGATTTAAGCGCCGCCTACTGGCAACTTCCCTATGATAGTCCACTCTCTGCTGAAAAGACTGCATTTACTGTTCCAAAAAGAGGCCTTTTCCAATTTAATGTGATGTGCTTTGGTTTGGTGGGAGCCTCCGCCACAATGCAACGCCTCATGGATAAAATTTTTGGAGCAGAATTTGACAACAGAGTGTTTTGTTTTCAGGACGACATAGTTATAGTGGCAAGTAGTTTCGAGCAACATGTTGATTTATTAAATAAAGTTTTTCAACGCTTAAAAGATGCAAACTTAACAATCAACATGAAGAAATCTCATTTTTGTAGAAAGGAGCTTAAATACTTGGGCTACTATGTTGATAAACATGGTCTCAGAACTGATCCAAGTAAAGTCGATGTTATATTGAACTATCCAACACCAACTTCAGCTAAAGATATAAAACGCTTTTTAGGAATGGCTGGGTGGTATAGGAGATTTATAAATAACTTTTCGAAGATTAGTAAACCGCTCTGTAAGTTGACTTGTAAGAAGGTTGAATTTGATTGGTCAAAAGAGGCACAAGAGTCCTTCGACCAATTGAAGTCTGCTCTGGTGTCTGCGCCTATCCTAAAGTGCCCAAATTTTAAATTACCTTTTTCAATACACAGTGACGCGTCAGCCTTTTCCATTGGAGCAATGTTATCACAAACGTACGATGGTGTGGAGCACCCTGTAGCCTACTGTAGTCGTTCACTTAATAAAAATGAGGTAAACTATAGCACGACCGAGCGCGAACTCTTAGCTGTGATATATGCATTGGAACAGTTCAGACAATATGTAGAAGGACAGGAATGTAAAATTGTGACAGATCATGCTTCTTTATTATGGTTCTATAAGCTTAAAAACCCCACCGGTCGCTTAGCAAGATGGAGCATGAGATTAAGCCAATTTAACTTCCAGATAGAACATCGTAAAGGTAAAGATAATGTAGTGCCCGATGCTCTGTCCAGAATAACCATAAATGCTATTGAGATAGACTCCATTAAAGACCCATGGTATTTAGGTATGCTCAAAGACTGTAGGGATAATCCTAGGAAAAGACCAAATTATTTTATTAGGGAGGGCAGGTTGTTTCGACACTCGAAAAATAAATACCAACTGACTAGTGACTTCGAGTGGAAACAGGTTGTTCCCGAAGAAGATAGGTTAGAGATCTTGCATAAGAATCACGACGAACTTACGAGCGCACATCTAGGAGTAATGAAGACGCATAAACGCATAAGCCTTCATTACTTTTGGCCGAATATGTACAGAGATGTGAAAGAGTATGTGAGAAAGTGTGAAGTATGCAAGCAATACAAACCTGTGAACACCTCCAGACCAGGTCTCATGGGAAATCCCAAACGAGTGACTAAACCTTTTGAGGCTATTTCATGTGATCTATTAGGCCCATTTCCTCGCTCTAGGTATGGATATACTTATTTAATTGTTTGCTCAGATTACTTTAGTAAATATGTCATGTTGCAACCTATAAGGCAAGCAACAGGCATGGCTGTAGCTAAATTTATTGAACAATCCGTATTCCTGGTGCATGGGGTATGCAAGTACATATTTATTGATAATGGACCTCAATTCATTAGTTCTCAATTCAGGCAATTAATGGCCAAATACAATGTCCCTAACATTTACTACAATCCTAGGTATCACCCTCAGGTGAATCAGGCTGAAAGAGCCATTCGCAATGTAGTAAATGCTATAGCTTGTTATGTAAAATCAGAACATAAGAAATGGGACCAAAATCTTGTAGAATTGCAATGTGCTCTAAATTCGTCGGTCAACGACGTAACTAAGTTCACACCTTACTTTTTAGTTCATGGTAGGGAATTTGTTTTGGATGGCACATTGCATGGTCACCCTGCTCAGCCTATTCCTCAGTCTCAAATGACGATAGGAAACTCTCAAGTTTTAAACAAGAAATTAAAAGAACTTGATGTTATCTTTAATAAGGTGCAGAAACAGCTGAAAGCTTCTCACCAAAGGAATGAAAAATATTACAACTTGAGAAAAAGGCACGTAGATCTTAAAGTAGGTCAAATAGTGTACAAACGTACCTTTTACCTATCTAATGCTGCTAAGAAATTCACTTCAAAACTTGCACCTAAATTCCAAAAATGTGTAGTAACTGCGAAATTGTCATCTCTTGTATACACACTTTCAGACATGGAGGGCAAAAATCTAGGCAATTTCCACATAAAAGATATTCTGAAGTATAATGATTAGTTTAAACAAACAATATCGGTGCGCTAATAAGCCATCAGTTTTAAACTATGTATGAATGTTGAAATGAAAGGACAGTAAGAGAGTAAGTAAGACAGTGAGTGAGTGAGTCGTGAGAGAGAGCATGTAAGAAGTTTGTCAAAATTGCGCGCATAAAAATAAAGAAAACAATTGGATATAAAAGTCTATGAATGAAGATTGCATGAAAGGACATAGGTCAACAAGAATCATTTTTTTTTGCCTTAGCCACACACAACAGACACACATACACACACAACGGACACACACGCACTCGCAGGTACACCAGTTTTGGTAAAATCGATGCAGTTTTACTGAGGGATTTCTGTAATTCAAGTAAGACATTTTAAAAATTGTCAAAACATTGATTGTAAACAACCATATAACTTAGGTTATTTTAAAAGCTGTCATGTACTCCACATGAGTATGATAGCGATTACTCCTTACCTCGGTAGGATTATACTTGTTAGTCTGCAATCAACCATTATAACTTAGGTTATTTAAAGCGCCGTTATTTGCTCGCTATGAGTATGATAGGCGACTACTCCTTACTTCGGTAGGATTATTTTATCTAATAGCGGTTTAGTATTCTTATGCTCAGCTGTGAATTATAAATATGGCCGCGGCAATTCCTGACTTACGTCGGAATTATTTGTACACAGGTACTTTGATGTGTAAACAAGTACATGTACCCAGTCAGTTCCTGACAATTTTAATAGGTACGTACGTATGTATGATACAATCATAACTTGCTTCATGTCGGTGAGTACAAAAGTGGTAACACGACAGTTGCATAACTTATGTATAAAGATTTTGTATATAGCGTAGAATAGTTATCCTTAGCTAACATGGAAGTGGGTACATATACCTTCTGTTTCTCGTTCTGCACAAATAAGTGTTAGAACGGTACATAGGTATAAGTACATACGTTATGAGTTAGGGTTAGCTGAGAATTACTGTAGTAGGTAGTGTATTTGAGGCGCGTCTTCTGTCTATCACGAAAGGAAGTGAATAGACAAAGCGTGATTACTTTCAGTGTGTATATTAGGTATTTAATTAATTTGATACTTTCGTTAGTAACTAAGATAAGTTCTCAATGAACGTTTTATATTTCATGTAGATAGGTACTCACCTAAGTACACTTCACATAACTTATAATACTTATCGTTCGCATATATTTATTCGTGGCAAATGTTTTGTGCATAGATATGTCGATCAGCTGTTAGTTGTGTGACGGCCCAGCCCCATGTCTGGTATAGACTCTAGTGGGAAATATGCGAACTAAATGTCTTTTCGAGACAAATATATCTACTTAGCGTTAAGCAACGCTGTAGGTATAGGTTTATTTGGTAATTAAGTTGTGTTGAGTAGTTTTATATAGTGAGATTGTTTGTCATAGTGATTTGTCTTGTTGCTAGTTTGATTTCAGTTTATCAGTTGTTGAGATAGGCACTCTGATGTCGTTTTAGGTTGGATATCTATATGCTTTAGGAATTAGTTGTAATTATTTATTGCAATTAGGTTGTAATTCTTTATGAATAGGTTTAATGCCTATCGAATTGAAATAGGTATTCCAACGGTAGTTGCTTCATTTTGAGTGTCTAGGTTTAGCTAGCAATTGGTAGGTGACCTCTTGAAAAATTTCAAAAATTTTATTTTACAATTTTTGAAATTTTTAACCAAGAAAGGGTATTCTGTAACAAGAATTTTTTATGCCTATGGTGTCGATGGTTTTGCTATGAAATAAATAAAGACAACTAGCACCATCTGACCATTAGTGCATACAATATTTAATTCAAAAGTCATAACAGCGACATCTATCCGTAGCTCGTAGTTAGTTGTAGCCAACTGACAGGCACTTGGTGTAATAAGAGCCACCTAGCGAAACTTTGGCGGAAATATCTGTAAAATCATTTGTAATGTCTATGGAAATACAATTTTCTCTTAATTAACTTTGGTGAACGTATTATTTATTTTTCATTATACATTTAACTTATACGTTCCACCATATTTAAATCGTTATATTTTAAATATTTCCATATTTCTAGTTCTTCCGAAGCGACACCTGGTTTCCAGTGGCCGAACTAAATCTAGACAACCTAGGGCCTATTGTTCATGGTCACGTTGTTCTAGAAGCTTCCAAAATTAGTTCGTCTACTGAAAGCCAGGGGCGCTGTTCGACACGATATAAGGGCCAAGCCCCAAAAAGCACTCACTTTGCTCCAGAGGAAACATGACGAGCTAGTCAGTTCCTGAATTGTATCATTTCAGGCCGATGCCAAGAGTTTAAAATTTAGTTCTTCTATAAGCCCATTAACTGTGAGTATTTACTTCTTTGTTTGTTTAGCTAGGATTTTAATAGGATCTCGTAGTTTTGATTAGTTTTTCATGGTGATAACCTTGTTTTAGGGGTCCTTTCATAAGGCTTGGGAAGTGAAGAGTCTGGATATGGTGAATCACCTATCGGCTCCCATTTTGTCCCGTGTCACGGACAAGTAGACCACGGTTCCTTGTGGTACAGTCGGCATAGCGAGGGATAGGATGCTGAGTTTCCCACCGGGAAGCTGAGATCCATTGCGAGACGCTCCAGGACCAGGGAAGTGACACGTGGCGGTGTCACTGGCAGTACGACTGGCTGATGCACCCGTAATGCGTTCCCATGGGAAGTAGAATCCTTTTTAGCTATTTTAAAGTGTTTATCTATAAGATTTTTACTGTAACACGTGCTAACTTTCTCCTCAGGGGCGAACTAAGGTTCCGTCCAACTGACTTGTCTGTGTCATAGTAACAATAAGATAGATTAAGCCTAGTTTTAACTAGCTTCGAAACCATGATTGTGAAAGGGACCAATTGATAGGAATAAAGAATTAAGTAACAGATAAACCTATTCGTTTAATTTAATATGCTTCCATGTGACAATGGCGCCCTGGGATATTTCTTAAATTAATCATATATAGTCTCTTGTTCAGCGATTGTAGCCTAGTTGGTGGTAACATAAACACTCAATAAAAATATATGTTACAGTCTTGGTTTGGCAATATTTTCACTTATCCTCAACCATTAAACCAAACAGTTTTCGGCATTGAACCTACGATGCTAGTTAGTGGCGCAATCTCTCTATAACCTTGGTTTTAAATATCACATTTATACTAAAAATTCTTTAATTCATTAGCGACCTTATTGTGATTATTATCGTCGTTGTAGAATTCGTGCAAAACCAAGCCACCATTTATACCCAAGTCGTCATAACATTACCATAGTTTTGCATAAGCTTGGAAGTTTCACTGTTTATTGTACAATCCTGGTAAAGCTAGACGACAATGCAATTAAAAAATCCACAGTGAATAGCCGGAGTTGGTGCGAAGTAATGATTCCGTTCAACATAGGTTTTGGCAACTCGGTTCAAAAGATGAGTACTTATCAAAAGAAGTACTGTAAATTAAGATTCTTCTTCCTCAGCATACTGCAGCCCACTGCTAGACATATTCCTCTCTCCGCCATGTGGCCCGATCCCAAGGTTGCCTGGTTCACACCGACGCAGAAACTCTCTTAATGTCAATAGTCAAAATTAAGATCAAGTCAACTCAAATCATCCACGTCTCGTGAGGATAGAAGATCGTGCTGCCAGCTCTATCCTCCAATTCTGCTTAAGTATTAGCTGGCCTGGCAAGCAGGACGTGGTTAACCGAGGCCTGTTCCAGCTTAAACTGGTTACGCTAAGGTTTGACTATGTTCGATCCAAATATTTTTTTCAAAATCGGGGAGCTGGGACTGTTAGGCCATCGACCATTTCGGCGTCCAAGGTTTCGCTAGAAGGACGAATTCAGCATGGCTAACGCCAACGCCTATATATGTTTTCTGCTTTCTGACAACGATAATAATTCAGCTGAATTATTATCCCAGTTGGTTCCCAGATGCACTGACGGAAACCATATGCATAATTCTGGTACTTATCATCAATTCATCACTGTAGGTCTTGTGTCTGACTAACTTATTATTTCCCATCGTAGGTTGACGATTCTGATAATCAGAATCATCAGAATCATATCTCTTTATAGTAAATACAGTTCGTATTTTTTTAGGAATTCACACCAAGTTGCAAGAAAAAGGTGCAGGCGGAGGAGAAAAAAGATAAAAATCTTTGTTACTTTTGCATATTGACGATGTCTTTCTGCCAGATAAATATATCCTCCTACAGGTCTCGAATTCTATAAACTTTTATCACTGAAATAAACGCCACAATTCTCGGCTCTGGTCATATTACTGCAGCACATAATGAGCGCATAGCGTGATACCTGACGCAGTCTTGTTAATTTGTATTAACATGCCACACTGTATGCAGAGCTGAGAAAACAAAGTTTAACGTGGCTCTATGACCTTCTTGCGGTGCCTCTCCATTGCTGAAGGTTAGCAGTCTGTCAGCTCCATATATCTCCAGTTTGGAGCCAGATGGATCAGCTCTTTAACTAATGAGGTTCATTATTTATATTATGGAGTAATTTCCTCCTTCCAAGGTAGAAAGTTGAAGAGGTACAGAGCCTTTGATGATGAGTTCATGGTAGTTATTGTTGCGTCGAAGAATTTAGTCATTTATGGCTCTTATAGTTTAATTAATTAAACATATGAGCCCCATCTCGTCAATAAAATTAAATCCTGGTCTTCCCTCAGTTGCGAAGCGGGTCATTGCGACTGAAATGACCACGAGCACTCTATGAAGATTGTAGTGACAGCGTCTTCCTTGGTTTCTTGCTTATGACACTCATTTTCCAGTTCTATTCCTATTTAGTTAGGTCACATTTGACATCAATCTATGTATTAACAAGCATACTCTGTGGCAAATTAGAGTTTATTTCATCATCATCAGGTCGTATCAGTCAACTATTGGACGTAGGCATCTCTCAAAGCAGGCCACTCAATCCGATTCTCGGCTTTTTGCATCCAGTCCCTGCCAGCCATCTTACATAGGTCTTCATCTAGTCTGGGCGCGTAGCCACACTACCTCTGTAGCCTCAATTCAAGAACTCGTCTACCTTCTTTAGACTTTGTTTATGTGCCCACAAACCATAAATTTACCTTCCAAAGGGTAAGCATATTTATCACCCTATGTTATTCCAAACAAAACCCTACTTTAAACTCAGAAAACCGTTAAAAGTGGCAAGTTCCCGAACTAGGACAATGAAAGCAACTTATATTGCTTCGTCTAGCCTTAACTATTCAAAGTTTCGCCATAAATTTAAATATGAATATGTCGTTTGGAGCAGGAGGGAGGAACGAGTTCTGAATAAAAGTGGACTGCGTTCACACCGACACTTTGGGACAGCCGGTCCGACATTACCTACAGGTGTACGTTGAAGTGGAAAAAAGGGTCCAACACTCCCCGAATGGTTACATAGTCTTTGCTATCTCAACCGTAGGAATTAGCTGAATACTGTCCGAAAATAAAAATAAAACAATGGCGACAGGTATAAGAAATCTATAGACTCGGCTTTGAATGTCGTCATGGGTCTTTTGAAAATGACGGGAAACGACGGTTGCAAAATTATTTGATAATTTTCATTTTATTGTTTGAAGTGGTTAAATTAATCAGAAAATGTTGGCGAATGTCTATATGTTGGAGTTATCGAAGATTTATGTGCAAGATCTGAAGTTTCGAGCTAGATTCAAGAGTCCATATACAAACTTCGGGGGTGAACGTGATTCCTGAGCTGCTTCATCCAGAGTCGAAGACTCCTGCATCTGTAGGAAGAAATGAAGGCGATGAGAGCTTCTCTCTGGAGAAAGAGAAGACAATGATAGCTTGAATATTCATGACATTGACAAACCCACCCAGCCTGTCACCCTGGAAATCTGCGTCTTCTTGTCTTCACCCAGAGGAGTCGCCGTAGCGTCATCACTCTGGACGAAGCAGCTCGACAGTCACGTTCACTCCCGAGCTTGTAGCGGGACTCTTGATATTTGCTTCAACCTTCAGATCTTGCACGAATTATCCAACTACTTCACTGTACTATCATTCGCGAACATTTCCTGATTAATTTAACGTGACATTAAACACAAAATAATCACTTGTAGAGTGTAGATATTAAAAGAAAAATTATCAAATAATTTCGCAACCGTCGTTTCTCGCCATTTTCAAGAGAACCAAGGATAGCATATTTCTTCATTTAAGTTATGGTGACGGTGTAACAGCCAGCATTAGGGTCGGGCGCTGAAATTGTTTTCTTTGGAACTCGCGGACCTGTTTTTAGCATTAATGCTTTAATCTCTCGGCCTTTTGTTTCGTGTTTTCCGTTTGGTACAAAACTTGTGGTTTGTTCACATCTGGGGTTAAGTTTAGTAATAACGAGTGGTCGTTGTTACCCGGTACACTTTATGCGAATTTTGAAATTTCCCTAAAAGTTTTTTATTATTATTCTAGATTGATTTAGTGATATTTGTGCACATAGTGATAATGTCAATCGCATCGTACCTATTCTAAACTAACTTATCTACTTAAATTTTCCAAAAAAACGAGAACAACATTTTAGCTGGGCCTGAAGTTGGCTCAGCTAAAATGCCGTGGAATATACCTACATCTAATTTACATAAACCTAAACTATGAATAATATGTTCTCTTTTAGTCGCGTACCGGACACATTCCATCACAATATGTGGCAAGTCTTCCTTGGTCCCACAATCTTCGCAGTTAGGAGATTCAACTCTGCGCATTAAGAATGCAAAAGATTTTGATGGAATATGTCCGGACCGCAATCTATGGACCGTAATTATGTACGTATGTATGTCTACTTATAATAATAGTCTTCCCTAATATTACAATTTGCGAAAAATTTCGCATTTGCCATGATAATTACAGTGTTGAAAAACCGTATTTTTTCCGGAACCTAATATTTTTAATCTAGCCTATAATGGGTTAAATAAACAAAATGGCGTTCTCACGTTTTACACCTGGGTTCTGTTTTGGTGCAAGACAGAGTTTTTAAACCTACCAATTTTAATTCGAAAAGGTTATGTTTGTAAGTTTTCCTTTCCACGACTAAACTTTACAGAATCTTAAAATAAATTCTTTCGCAAAGAGGGTTAAAACATGAAGCAAGGAATCCCGATGGAGTTAGCCATATTTACATCGCCAAACGCTGCTCTTTCATGTCAACTTTGCATGTTTCTGTCACTTGTATTTCCATTGATTGAATTTTCAATAGAAGTCGAACATATTATAAAAACAGATGTATCTTTCCGATGAGAGTGAAAGTGACAAAAAGGGCGAAAGCTTGTTCTATACAAAATATAGTATATTCACAGAAAGAAAAGATTAGCTGTGGTTGTATTCCCAAATGCCGTTAAAATTGTTACAAACTATAGTAACAGCCAAATATTTTGCTGTTTTTGCTAATCATCTGTATTACTAGCTAGTTTAATTGGTTATTGTTTGCAATTATTTGCTCTGTTAGACAAAGCCGTATTGTTTTAGCTAGAAATCGACAGCGAAGGAAAAGCTGTTACAGGAACCCAGTTTATCAATGCGCTCTCTCCATGGATTTTTTCTTCTTCATAAAGGTTAAAGGACAAAATAAAATTTTATTTGTTAGTAAACCCTGCCTGAGAGCTATTTGCTGCGCCATTGATTTTATTGCGTATAAATTTATTGAATCAAAGTGTTTTATTGTATTAGGAGTGGACGGCGAGGAATTTTAATAGATTGAACACTTTTGAATTTCAGTAAAATTCTCTTTCGTCTTTGCCCTAGCCACTTCCCAGGTTATTTGGGGTCGGCTCTCTTAGTCTGTTTTGCCAGGTCGCACTGTCCTGGGCCGTTTCAATTGTCACCTGAGCTGCTTCTAAGTCTGCATAAACCATAAAGTTGACAAATTATAAATATAAATAATAGTATCGGTGAAGGCAGCGTGTACTGATGATGCAATAGAACATGAAATTATTATATCATCAGCCCATATCAGTCCACTGCTGGATGTAGGCCTCTCTCGAAGCACGCCACTCAACCCGATTCTCGGCCCTCTGTATCCAGTCACCTTGCGAAGGTCACTCCTCCCTCTGTTCGTTAATTATTTGATACGTCATCATCATCAGTCTATTTATATGTCCCCACAGCTCGGGCACAGACCTTCCTTACATATAGGGATCTGGGGCCATGATCCACAACGCGGGCCCCCTGCGGATTCGACATGCCTTAGATTTTTTTCTTCTTCTACGGCATGCAGGTTTCATCACGATATTTTTCCTTCACCGTTTTGAGAGCACTCGGTAAATGTACGTACAAGTTTTTCCGTCTACTATACGTAGGTAACTTATATTATAATATTAACTTTTGTATTATTATTTTTATTAAAACATTTTTGCATAGCGGGTGGGGCATTAGCCCTATAAAGTCCCCATTAAAATCGATCCTCGTCTGTCTGTCATTTGTCACCTTGCGTAGTTTCTCACTCCATATAGCTTGGTGCATTGCATGCTACATATCCCATTCTCTGAGGAAATTCATTCCATCCCTACTCTATTCATTCCATGCCTTGAATCAAGTCGGCGACAGGAAGTGAGAGCTGGAAAAATGGCCGCATTTCCGGTACTGTAATGGTCTACGTCTCCGGGTAACGGGGTAGAAAAGATTTTTTTAAGGGTAATGTTAGGCGAAATATCTGCATTATTAGGGAGTGAGAATAATTTAGAATATAGGTTATTATTTATTTTATTAATGGACTCGACAGTTCGTCATTTGCCAATGTCATGTTACAGAAAATTCAATATATGTATAATAGTATTCATGTCTTCATCCAGAGGAGTCGCCGTAGCGTCATCACTCTGGACGAAGCAGCTCGACAGTCACGCTCACTCCCGAGCTCGTAGTGGGACTCTTGATACAAGCTTGAAACTTCAGATCGTGTTCAAATTATCCATTAAATTCACCATACTGTCATTCGCGAACATTTTCTGATTAATTTAACGTGATATTAAACACAAAATAACCACTGTATACATTAAAATAAAAAATTATGAAATAATTTTGCAACCGTCGTTTCCCGCCATTTTCAAGAGCCTGTCATCTTTTATAGAGAAATATTAGACTATTTAAGCCACACACAGGCGTGATTTGCACGCGGCTTGCGGTCTGCGAATATCGCTACTGGACGTTAAAATACTCAGAAAATGGGTCAGGGCATGCGTCTCAACTGGCCGCAGGTCGCAAGCCGCGTGCAGATCGCGCCTGTGTGTGGAACGCTTTATTGTACAAAAGAATTACATTTCACAAATTGTTAATACAAATATTATTGTTCACATGAAAGCAGATCAAATGTAACACTTTAAACCGTTCTTATTATCTGCGTCGTAAGAGTTGAAATCGTACTGCAAGTGTCACCATTGATCTATCGTCTGTTGTCAGTCGAAGACAGAGATAAGTATACAGGGGGCCTCAATAAGGTTGAGATTTTCTCAAAAACTACTGAACCGAATTTAATAATTCTTTTACAGTTACATAATTTTCACATTTATCTATCAAGCAGTGAAAGAATTTTTGCAATAGGTCTAGTAGTTTTTGAGAAACTCTCAACCTTAAAAACTCTCCTGTACAGATTTTCTGTGTTCCACCGTACAAAGGCGTAGAGCGATCTCGCAGACCACTTACCCCATAGACCTGTAACAGGCGGGCGCCCGTGTCTGCCCGCACATGAGCGCAAAATTGCTTCGCGACACGCGTAACCTTGAGATATCGAAACGGGTTTAATATGGCGCCCCTGCAATTTTGCGCTTGCAAATGACAATGCCAGATTCTGCCCCACCATCAACCGCAAGTTGTACAAGATAACGAATAAATGTAAAAATATCTCCGTTTTTTATTAAAATAAAGTTTGGTACAAGTTGCGATTCGAAAAAAACAGCTTAATTAAGAATTCAGAAAATAGTGAAAAGTTGAAGCGAATTATTCATTGTTTTTGTTATTCTTCTATACGAGTTGCGAGAGTAGTAGAAAATGATACTGATTATGATTATGCAATATGAAACCTGTAATAAGTCCCCAACAAAACGATAGGTACAGCTTAAATGGTCACGTAGTTTTGTAGGTGGGGCAAAGCTCCATTGATCTAATGCAATGTCTTTTGTACCGATCTCATGGCTATGGGGTAAGTGGTCTGTGAGCGATCTCTTCGCACATACAATCCATACATAGAGTTTCATATATTACAATCGCTGCCGTTGCCTTTCCGCTGTGTTTTAGTCAACCCTAACCGCCCATTAAAGTCAATACCAGGCTTATTTCGTCCATTTTTACCTCGATCTTTACCCTGTTAAGGCATTAACGTAATCCCGTAATCCGTGCACGTATCGCCGTAAACTTGTCTGCGCCGGAACCGAACCCGGCACTCCCTGGCGCGATGCCAGCAAGCCCCGTAAAGCTGCCGTTATGGACACAGCACCATCCATACGTGAATTTCAGAGTATCTGAATCTTTTATAGGCTTTCTTACTTTGTTAGACTTTTAGGGATCCACGTGTGAAATTAATTATTATTGACTAATAATAATACTTAATATAATTTTATTGATCTCTTGCCCCCCGACTAGATAGAGGGATGACCTACTCAAGGTCGCTGATAGGGACTGCATGCAAAAATGTTGAGAGGCGCGGTTTGCACGTTAAACTGAAAAAAGAGGAGCTAAAAGACATTGCCACATTTCAATGGAGTTTTGCCCCACCTACAAAACTACGTGACCATTGAAGCTGTACCTATCATTTTGTTGGGGACTTATTACAGGTTTCATATTGCATAATCATAATCAATATCATTTTCTACTACTCTCGCAACTCCTATAGAAGAATAACAAAAACAATGAATAAATCGCTTCGATTTCTTACTATATTCTGAATTCTTTATTAGGCTGTTTTTTTCGACTCGCTAGATGTACAAGACTTTGTTTTAAACCAATAATTTTAATAAAAAACGGAGATATTTTTACATTTATTCGTTATCTTGTACATCTTGTGGTTGATGGTGGGGCAGAATCTGGCATTGTCATTTACAGCTGTTGATTTCTAGCTAAAAGAACTAGGACTTGTCAGAGCAAATAATGGTAAATAATGAACAATGGCTTTTATTTGAAAGTTTATATAGCTGATAAAAGGCGACTATATCATTTTGAAAAGTCGTCCCATTTCACCCAGGTGATGATTCCAAAGCCATATGAGGACACTGAAAAGTGGAATAAACCATCACACTAGCTAGGAAGACCTTTTAGCAAAATAGCAAAATATTTGCCTGTATATGTTTCTAACGGTTTTAATTCAAAAATTCAAATACAAATATTTTTATTAATTTAGATTACAAGATTCACACTGGGTAGCCGCGTCTTCATGTCTTCATCCAGGGGAGACGCCGTAGCGTCGTCACTCTGGACGAAGCAGCTCGACAGTCACGTTCACTCCCGAGCTTGTAGCGGGAACTCTTGATAAAAGCTTGAAACCCCAGATCTTGCTCAAATTATCCAACAAATTCACCATACTGTCACTCGCGAACATTTTCTGATTAATTTAACGTGATATTAATCTCAAAATAACCACTGTAGACAATAAAAAAAAATTATATAAATATAGCGTCATAAAGCGTAAGTATAAAGCTCCACGCTAAAAACTACGTTCGTTCTCACTAGTTCGATTCATTAGTTCGATCGTCGAACTAGTGAGACTTTTTTTTCTCATTTGTTCTACCGATACCTACAAATATAAACCTTTTTAATCGAAACAAATGTTTTTTAAAGTTTATTTTATTGTTTTTTAATTCCCGATTTAAATAACTTCGACGGTCGAACAAATGAGAAAAAAAATGCTCAGTAGTTCGACGGTAGAACAAATGAAAAAAAAAAGTCTCACTAGTTCGACGATCGAACTAATGAATCGAACTAGTGAGAACGAACGAAAAACTACGGTAAATCTGAACATATGCAAATGAATTAGCGTAACAATTTGTTACTACTAATGGATTTCACTCCCAAGTGCGGACCGAATATTTTCGGGTCGTCTGCATTTGCCGGGTTTTGATTTATGCCCCCACATTAAATCTGAGGGAAGCGGCTAGCTACGGTAACTGCGAACACTTTTTTGCACGGACAATAGCATATCAATGGTAGGTAACACTTGCAGTACGATTTTAAATCTTACGACGCAGATAATAAGAACGGTCCAAAATCCAAAGTGTTACACTTGATCTGCTGTTAGCTGTACTATTTCTTTTTGTTTTATTAATGGAATCGAATGTATCATTTGATGACAGCAATTCTGATTCGTGTTTTCTAATTTTAAACTAAATTTAACAAGTCTAAAAATCCTTCTATCCATTTCTTTTACCAAAGTTAGGAAAGAGACAGCAACTAGGTACTTTTAGTTACTTCAAATTTAGTCTAAAGTAAAAAGCTTACTGAAATAGAGTAGGTGATTAATATTCTATTGTAGGTCTTCTTCTTCCTACAGAGGAATCGCCGGAACGGCTGCAACCCTGGACGAAGCAGCTCAGCAGTCCCGTTCACTCCTGACTTCTAAGTCTGTAGACTCTACAGTGTAGAGGGACTCTTGAATCTAACTCAAACCTGTAGATCTTGGTCATTCAAACACTCCAACATATTGATAATCGCAAAAAAATTCCGTTTATTTTAACGTGTCTTAAAAAAGAAAGATCGACAATAAATTCGCTTTCAGTGATATTATAAGACCGCCTATTGTGACACTTTAATTGTTTATGCCTACTTCTATGTGTAATACTTATGCAATAAAGAATTTATCTTAAATAAATTCATTTATTTATAGGGTTCTGTGCCTCAAGAGGAGAAATGGAACCCTTATAGACTTTGTTATCCGTCCGTCCGTCCGTCCGTCCGTCCGTCCGTCCGTCCGTCCGTCCGTCCGTCCGTCCGTCCGTCCGTCCGTCCGTCCGTCCGTCCGTCCGTCCGTCCGTCCGTCCGTCCGTCCGTCCGTCCGTCCGTCCGTCCGTCCGTCCGTCCGTCCGTCCGTCCGTCCGTCCGTCCGTCCGTCCGTCCGTCCGTCCGTCCGTCCGTCCGTCCGTCCGTCCGTCCGTCCGTCCGTCCGTCCGTCCGTCCGTCCGTCCGTCCGTCCGTCCGTCCGTCCGTCCGTCCGTCCGTCCGTCCGTCCGTCCGTCCGTCCGTCCGTCCGTCCGTCCGTCCGTCCGTCTGTCTGTCTGTCTGTCTGTCTGTCTGTTTGTCTGTCTGTCTGTCTGTCTGTCTGTCTGTCAGTCAGTCAGTCAAGACAAGACCTATTTCTCAGAAACCCGTGGACGGATCAAGTTAAAATTTATACCAAATACTCAGGTCTGCTACTTCATGCAGCCGTGAAAAAATCAACCTTCTGCGTCAACGCAATCAAAAGATATGGCCTTTTATGTGAATTTTGGCGCATATTTGTATGAAAACGCAAAACTTCCTGTTGAGGTTGACCTAGAATCATGAAACTTGGCAAGAAGCCTCGGTGGGCCGGTTTTTGTTTTTTCATGTCTCACTCAAATACCTTATAATTAGCTGTTAATAATCCAATTTGCCGGAAATTTGTAAACCAGCTTAGCGTATTGTATCGGAACTTGTTTCATTATGCATTGCTTTGTTTTAAGTTCGGAAACTGTAGAACTCCGAGCAATACATTGTGCAAAATGGTCTTAACTCGAAAGTTTAAGCGGTATCACTTAAGGAACTTTGCTCTGTGAATCATTAATGTAATTTAGTACAGTATTGCTATCTCGTTTTCTCTTATGATTTATCGCTGACGTTAGAAAAATATCACCCACTCTGATTCAGATGTGACTGCGATCGTTGTATCTTCACTTACCTGGAATATCAGAGCTAGGGGTAACCCCAACTTCACCATAACATTTGCTCTAACGAAAAGATAAACTAGATTTAGGGACAAACTTATGCTTGTCTTTCCTTGTTTCCTTTACTTGTGATATAAGACCTAGCTTTTTGCCAAATGACAATGCCAGATTCTGCCCCACCATCAACCGCAAGTTGTACGAGATAACGAATAAATGTAAAAATATCTCCGTTTTTGATTAAAATTACTGGTTTAAAATAAAGTTTTGTACAAGTTGCGATTCGAAAAAAACAGCTTAATTAAGAATTCAGAAAATAGTAAGAAATCGAAGCGGTTTATTCATTGTTTTTGTTATTCTTCTATAGGAGTTGCGAGAGTAGTAGAAAATGATACTGATTATGATTATGCAATATGAAACCTGTAATAAGTCCCCAACAAAATGATAGGTACAGCTTGAATGGTCACGTAGTTTTGTAGGTGGGTAGCTAGGTGCTTATAGAAAGAACGAACACGCCGCGTAATTTTTAGTTGTAAAAATATTGTATTGCAAACAAATGGCAAAAAATTCGTTTTCTTAATTTATATCGATAAAAGTTACTAGATAAGATACTTAGTAGGGACGTCAACATTATCCAGGGGCCCCTACCTGGGTACGCCCATGTGAGGTGGTCTAATGCCTACCTAAAATAATTTAGTATTCTCTATCCATAGTCACAAAGTTGTGTCAAAACATGGTAATTAATGCCGACAGTCAGGCACATGACTTTGATAAATTGCTAACCGATACATTCTGTATAGGCTTGATGGCACGATACATATTTTAGGGCACCTGAACCACAGACCACTTACCCCATAGACCTGTAACAGGAGGGCGCCCGTATCTGCCCGCACATGAACGCAACATTGCTTCGCGACATGACCTAGAGATATCATCGACATGGACGAATCTCTTTAAGGGGCGGCGAGCTGTCAAACTCGAGCGCGAGACAGAAGATGTCCCGCAGCGGCGGTGTGAAGAGCACGGCACAGTGACTCCATATTTGTATTTTTATTGATTTTGAATGAATTTTGGCAGGGAAATTAAAATACGCCAATAAAAATCAGATTTTTTTAAAACAAGCTCTGATATATATTTCGTAAGAATAACTATTTCGGTTTAGACATAATTTTAATTTTAAATGACATGGAAGAGGTATGTTTGCCTTTTTTTTCTATCGAGCGAAAAAAAAAAAATAGACACCCCAAGATTGCTATATATTTTTTTCGAACGTCTAATTTTAGTAGTTATTGCCGTAGCCTTATCGAAAAACTGAAAATACGCGCATACGAGGCCTTAATACGGCACCCCTGTCCCCCCGCTTCGTCTCTATGCGCTCGTTGACAGAATCAAGCGTAGCGCTGATATTATGAGTCTATAAAGAGACCACCACTTAAATTCAGGTTTATGTGAATACCGCTTAAGAATATCACTTTTTAAACCATGACCATGATAGCTGCAATGCCGTCGAAATATCGAGACATCAATTCCAAATGATTAACACGGTAATTCCAGTTTTATCTCATTAACTAGCTGTACCCCGCAACTTCGTTTGCGTAGAGGAGGAGGATGGAGAGGATGGAGGAGATCAGGAGGCAGATCTTCCTCTCTTGATCCTTGTTTCCACATCACATACCGCCATAGCCGAATCACATACCGAAATATCCGGACAGCTCATAGAGCTGTCCGGATATTTCAGCTATCTCCTAGTGAAACTCCCATCAAATCCCCTCAAGAGGTTTGGGCTTGATACTTGCACAAAGTAAGAGACAAAAATTCTAAAAATTATTGTTTTGGCATCAGTATCGATCCTAAAACACATTACAATTATTATTTTCAAAAAACATCCAATGTACAGACACAACTTTTTTACAGTCTTATTATACGTATAGATAACTGTTTAAGAGCTCCTCATATCCAGTCTGACAGATTATCATCCAGACAAGTCGTTAAAGTTATGAATAATTGAAGTCGCATAATTCGTTCTTTGTTTAAAACGACGTTTGCTTCCGAACCGCTGGGGACAAACTTAATTTGGTGGGTAAACAAGCGCCGACGTTTCCGGGCCTCCAGCGCCATCTATCAAATTAATGAGCACTGCCAATAGCAGACAACCGCCCCCTGATTGGTGCACGCTACAAGGTATTAGCTCACAGCGATTGGTTTATTTCGAATTCAACTAATTGAGCACCCGGATTCTCTTGAAAATGGCGGGAAACGACGGTTGCAAAATTATTTGATAATTTTTGTTTTATTGTCTATCACGTTAAATTAATCAGGAAATGTTCGCGAGTGACAGTATGGTGAATTTGTTGGATAATTTGAGCAAGATCTGGGGTTTCAAGAGTTCCCGCTACAAGCTCGGGAGTGAACGTGACTGTCGAGCTGCTTCGTCCAGAGTGATGACGCTACTGCGACTCCCTTGGAGGAAGATAGAAAACTATTACATATTGAATTTTCTGTAACATGACATTGGCAAATGACGAACTGTCGATTCCATTAATAAAATAAATAAATAATTGAGCACCCAAATTATATGGCTTCCTGAAGGGCAAACCACATTTTCTGTGCCTATTTGAACCCTCAATCAGTTTCTGCTATGAATATAATGTAATTGGGTTGAGTGGCGTGCTTTAGGAGATGCCTACGTCCAGCAGTGGACTGAAACGGGCTGATGATGACGATGAAATCCAGGCCAAGAAATGGAATATTCAATTCTTAGCAGCTCGTATGAAAAAAGGCAAATGAGGGATGCAATTGAAGTAATAGAGTTAGTAGTGAGTGTATTAGGGATACAAATTGATTATCGCGACTCCAGTCATGCTAAAACTGATTGATATCGTCTGTACGGAGTCTCAATTTGTGCATGAAGTGTTTCTCGTAAATTTCTATGGAGCCTACTTTCTGTAGTACGGACAACAGCAGATCAACAATGGTAACACTTGCAGTACGAATTCGACTCCTAAGACGCAGATAATAAGAATGTTCCAGTCCAAAATGTTACACTTAATCTGCTGTTAGCTGTACCTACTTCATTCTTTATTTATTTATTTATAAACTCACGCCTGATTCCCGTAGGGGTAGGCAAAGACGATGGATTTCCATCTGCTGCGATCCTGGCACACAACACAACCCTCGCTTCCTTCACATTCATCAATCTCTTCATGCACGCTCGTCGGTTTGTAGTAGACCGTACTTGGCCCTTTTTCAAGACATCGCCAATTTGGTCGCCGTACGTTCTCCTCGGTCTACCTCTGCCGACCCTTCCGTCAACATTCGCTCTTCCTTCCCTTCGTTACCCTTCCTTCACTCATCCGCTCTAAGTGGAGCAACCAACATCATTTTTTTGAATCGCAACTTGTACAAAACTTTATTTTAAACCAATAATTTTTATAAAAAACGAAGATACTTTTACATTTATTCGTTATCTTGTACAACTTGCGGTTGATGATGGGGCAGAATCTGGCATTGTCATTTGACAAGAAGCTAGGTCTTATAACACAAGTAAAGGAAAAAAATCGAAAACTGTCAATTTCATCTCCCAAAAAATATTTTTTTTTAATTATATTAAGTTAAGGGGTTGTTGTGTTGCACGGAAGACTTGGCTGGTTTTTTTATGTAATAATTTTGTGATATTATTGTCCTTTCGCTTAAGCCTCGCGCCGGTTCCCCGCGAGTTCGCTCTCACGGTCCCATATTCGCGCGGATCTCCTGTCTGCGCCACCAACTGCCGTCACAAACACATCACATTGCCTCATATTGCCATCGGTTTAGCCAATCGACTGCTTTTCTGAACCGTTCCTAAAGTCGAATGTGTCTATGTCATGCAGCCAGCAGTCTAATTAAATGTCACCACTATTGTGGCACAAACCTTGGGATTAATATAATTTTGGAATTAATGTTAATTGTCATTTTAGTTTGTAATGTGTACCATTCGTTGGAAACCCTAAAATAAATGCATGTTCATCGTTTAAAAAGATGACTATTTAAACGATGAACATGCATGGTGTGTGTCGCCGGTTCCGCGTGAGGGATAAAGTGTAGATTACTAAATAGTAATAGTTGTGTAATACCTAGTTACCTATTAAGTAATTGTGTTATTATTATTTTAAAAGATGTGCTGCTGAGAGTTTTTTGCCACTTTTTCTCCTCAGCGTTGGCACCTTTTCCTTGCAAAGTGGTGTTCAAAAATATGTTGACGTGCAAAAATTTACACAACGTGCTTACTTGCAATAAAGAAGTTTGACTTTAAAGAGATGCGTCCATGTCGATAATATCTCTAGATTACTCGTGTCGCGAACCAATTTTGCGCTCATGTGCGGGTAGACACGGCGCCCTCCTGTTAAAGGTCTATGGGGTAAGTGGTCTGTGGCTAGAGGGGCTGTTAGCAATGACCTAGACTAGCCAGACCATAGGCGAGACTAAGTTAAGCGCGGCTACAGTGTACGTGTACCGAGGCGACATGATTGCGTGCGGTGCATAATGCAATTTGAGCCTGCCACTGCCACTAGTGACCCGACCACGACGTATATTGAGCTGGTGATACGAGTATGCCAACGACGGTGAACTGTGACAACGGTTGGTCACGGGAGGGTACGGTCGCCACAAATGTAATAGACCCTTGCGGTTACAGAGTCGACAGTGCATCAACCTATACCTACACAAACCCTTTGTCATCTATGCTGTTATTCATAAACCTAGTTAAACCTCACTTCCTTTAAATCGCACTTCGTTAAAAAAGGTTAAGATAGAAAGGGACAGGGTAGCTAAACGGTGGCGTAACTTTAAATCACCTTTAAGAATAACAGCCCTAGTTCGTATTATTAACCATTGAGTGACGTTTTATACACACTTTCCCGTTTGGGAATCGAACTCAGAGCCTCAGAAGGCTAAGGGGTCGTCTTGACGTTATGTAGATGTCGACTTGTGTATGCTAATTGTAAAAGAATGATATTAGGATCGCTGCAGATATAATTCCGACGCCCTAAGCGTCTATACCACAACCACAAACATCACAAAAGTCAAAGTCAAAATGTTTTATTGCGATCATGTGGTTAATTCTAGGTGTTACATAAAATCCAGTACTCAACATGAACCCTGTCAGGGCAATGCAACATAATTTAAACTTATACAGGGTGTAACGTAAAGGGTATATGAAGCCGAAGGGAGGGTGTTCAGTATCGATAACTGAACAACTTTTGTTCTACGACTTTTCGATTAAAAAATAAAAATAAATTAGTGTCTCATACAAATCGATCAGCTGACCGGTACGAAATGTATGAAAAGTCAAAAAATAAATTCGCGAAAATCGAAAAGTCGTAGAACAAAAATTGTTCAGTCACCGATACTGAACACCCTCCCTTCGGCTTCATATACCCTTTACGTTACACCCTGTATACTAAACAAAAACTATTCTAAAGTTAGCATGCAAATCCTAGTACCTATTTCTGTCACAAAATATAATTGTAAAGTATAAATGACCGAACACGCGGTTAAAGTTGTTGCCAAAATGTTGTCCGTGTGTGAAAATATTTTTAATTTAACAAATTAGCGCCGGACCACGTATTGCAGTTGTAGCCTAGCTATGGTGGCGTGGATGTGGTACGTATGAATCAAGTCTATGGGGCGTGAGCACAGACCACTTACCCAATAGACGCGAAAATTCTGTCAACGATGGACAGGACAGATGGACGTATTAAAGAGACGCGTCCATGTCGATAATATCTCTAGGTTAAACGTGTCGCGAATCAATTTTGCGCTCATGTGCGGGCAGACACGGGCGCCCTCCTGTTACAGGTCTATGGGGTAAGTGGTCTGTGGGTGTACAAAGTTAGTGTAACGTTATCTAATTTTGTGTATAACAAACGAAACCAGTTTTTTCATCTCTATATAAATGTGTAAATCATCCGAATGCCCGCATCCTGCCCTACGCAATGCACTAGACTAGGCGCGCCCAATGCACAGCCATTGCCAGCCATAGGCCGCTTTCGAGCGTAAATATGTACAGTCTCCCAGAGAAATATATGCAAGAGGTTAAGGTTTCAATGACGTTTCGAAAGTGACAAAAGGAAAAAAAACAAGCTTTTTAATTTGATAATAGATGGCGTTGCACCGAAGTGCGATATCATCATAAAAAAAACACAGCACTATAAAAAAAATCAATGTCAGCTTTTAGCATTATTGCTTTGTTTGTGTAATTTAAACAATACAGTACAAATTAATACTAGGTATGAAATACGAAAAGCCCAAGTTACAAGCAATAGCAACGCATTTAATATTGACATCAGACCAGTCAGTGCCATCTACCGGGGCTAGCGGTACTTTCTTTTTCTTTTTGAATGTAGGTAACCTTGAAAACCCCCCATTGCCTCTAAAACTTATTTTAATACATATCCTCCTACTAATACCTATAAACGCGAAAGTTTGGATGGATGGATTGCTTATTTATTTATTTTATTAATGGACTCGATAGTTCGTCATTTGCCAATGTCATGTTATAGAAAATTCAATATAATATAATAGTATTCTATCTTCCTTCAGAGGAGTCGCAGTAGCGTCTTCACCCTGGGTAGCCGCGTCTTCATGTCTTCATCCAGAGGAGACGCCGTAGCGTCATCACTCTGGACGAAGCAGCTCGACAGTCACGTTCACTCCCGAGCTTGTAGCGGGAACTCTTGATAAAGCTTGAAACTTCAGATCTTGCTCAAATTATTCAATAAATTCACCATACTCCGCCAATCCGCACTGGGCCCGCGTGGTAAGGGAAAGTGTGTGCCCGAGGCTCTCAGTGGGGCAATATAAATAGACTGATGATGATATCTATTGTTAAAGTTGTGCTTCATCCATTTTGCAAAGCAAATATGGGATGGAGTTATATGAGATTAGTTACAAACGTATCACAAAAAATTCAGTACTTATAGCGAAATATCTTTTTTTATATATAAATAATGGGAATTTATCTTAACCAAACACCTAATGGATAGCATGGTCATTGATGTAACTAGTGATGCTTACTTTCTAACTATCGATATCATATTACCTATGGTACGGATGCCGATATTTAAATTAATGCGGAACTTCGTGAATCGTGAGCGTGAATATCTTTCTATTATAATTTCTTTCTAATATTATTATATATAGACGGATATCACTCACTTATATTGTTAAAGTCGGCAATTAGACCGACAGTTTCGACCGATTTGCGCGAAGAAACGTCAACGGCGACGCGGGCGTGGCGCGCTCACCTTGAAAAAGGCCGTCGAAATCGGTCGAAACTGTCGGTCTAATTGCTATATAATAATTTGTAGTAATGGCTCACTATAGTTTTAATTCTTATGACGCAGATAATAAGAACGGTTCAAAGTGTTACACTTGATCTGCTGTTAGCTGTACCAACACCCTTGTTAGCGACTGGCCACATAGGCTTCTTTAGTTTATTTTTTATACATTTAAATTATTGTTCTTTTTGAGTTTATCAGTCAGTCGCATCCCTGGCCCCCCACAGATTGTATATTTTACCATTTTAAATAATTATATTCAGTTTTTCATCAGTTATTCAGTCTTTTAATTTACCAGCGAGCTCAGCTCTTCAACAACCCTGATATCAAATAATAAAAAATAATGACTCCGGGACTGCACGTTGCTCGAAATATCGACATGATATGTTTAGATTTGCGTTTACTCCAGCAAACGTTTTCATTTTATCGACAATTCAATTAGAATACCGCTCGCGTTCCCATCCCTTTTCGCGTGAAAGAGCGTTCGGCATTTGACCCAATCCCGATGAGAACAATAATTTACATGTCTCCCCCTCCCCTCCCCTTCCCGCGCCTGCCGCCAACCCACCTCCTGGCAGTCCCATAAAAATAATCTTTTTAATTTTTACTTAAAAGGGATTTCAAGCGAGATAAAATATTTTTTTCCCCAAAATTTCTAATTATAAACTTAAATGCAGCTGACATTTTTACTCATAGGTTTTTATTTATTTATTTTATTAATGGACTCGACAGTTCGTCATTTGCCAATGTCATGTTACAGAAAATTCAATATATTCAATAGTCTTCTCTCTTCCTCCAGGGGACTCGCAGTAGCGTCTTCGCCCTGGGTAGCCGCGACTTCATGTCTTCATCCAGGGGAGACGCCGTAGCGTCATCACTCTGGACGAAGCAGCTCGACAGTCACGTTCACTCCCGAGCTTGTAGCGGGAACTCTTGATAAAAGCTTGAAACCCCAGATCTTGCTCAAATTATCCAACAAAATCACCATACTGTCACTCGCGAACATTTTCTGATTAATTTAACGTGATCTTAAACACAACATAGTCCCTGTAGACGTTAAAAGAAAAATTTGAAATAATTTCGCAACCGTCGTTTCCCGCCATTTTCAAGAGAACCTACTCATAGGTTACATCCAGTTAAAATTAGCATACCACACTCTAGCAGTGTTTTCTTAAACGTAAGCCGCGTTTCCACCTGCAAGTAAACTCGCGCAAGTCTCGCATGAGTTACTTGCAATATCATTTACACACTGCAATTTTCCTGCAACTAGCAGGACGTGCTAAACAAGCTATCGCGACAGCGCTTGCTAGACAGTTTATACTTGGAAGCTGCTGTCGGACAGACTGTCGGACATTTCTTGCAGGTGAAAACGTCTGTCCATCTAAAAATACCTTAATTAGATTTATTTGACCCCGCAACCGTACCTAATGAAATGAATTGACCACTAATGTGTATGCAAACAACCTTTTACTTTTACTGCCTATTACAGGAGAAGGCCACCTCTACTATCTTTGTTTCTAACTTGTTAGCTTGTTCAAGTTCTCAAAGTCACGGAACGCAATAATCTCAAATTATTGGTTTCGCAGCTGTAAAGTTTGGCAACTCGGCCCAGTCACGCGCAAAAGTTAAGCTCTCATTTACATGGGCCTCGTTTACATGGTCTCGTTTGGTGGAACAAGTTATTAGGCAAGTTTGTTAGCTCATAAGAACGGTAGAGATCAATTGATCCCTTCATCACATGCATTTAGTAACCATGTTGCGAATGAGGAAAAAATGATATTCGTAGAGAACCGGTTTCGAATCATTAATTTATTTTCTTTACACGAATCCAGTCGCCATCCTAAGTTCCGTAACCAATGACGAGGTAGGTTTTATTGTATGTATTTCCTGTTATTGTAACTTCTATTCTGGATATGATCTACAGCGACGTATTGTCATACCGCCTACACTCACACAGCGACGGGTTTCAGAGACATAATGCGGCTATATTTCCTTAAGTAGCTAGTCACGACCATCTGAAAGAAATGGAACTTTTTACCGTTTTTTTTTTTAGCTAACAAACTATGTAAAGAGCTCCGTATGAATGAGAACCTAATCTATTACCAATAGGATTAAACTGTTAAAGACGTATTAAAAGAATGTGTACATTGTTTGGTAAACATAATATTTATTACCGCTTGCCAATTTTTTTTGTCAAAGCAAGCATGCTCGCTCATCTAAACACAGCACGAGCCTAGATTATATCGATAATGCGTGTTTACTATCTCTATCTCTTTCCTTTAATTGCTAATTGCCTTCAAGGGGGTCTCACCGAACTTGGGGCTATTTGGAACAATTTATGACAGCTAGAACGACTAACAACTTGCGACTTCTAAAAGTGGAATTTAGAAGTTTTCTAAATAATCGTCGCGGCAGATTTGTCGGCAGATTTAATTTGGGGTCAGGGGAAGTTATATTGGGTTTCACATAAAGCGGGAGGGTATTCAACATTATAACTGAACAACTTTTGTTCTACGACTTTTTGATTTTCGCGATTTTTTTTTCTATTTTCATATAATGTATTTTGTACCAGTTAGCTGATCGATTTGTATGAGACATTAATTTATTTTTATTTTTTATTCGAAAAGTCGCTCGCTATTACAACTGTTCGTCTATGAAATTTAACGTTTATATAAGGATTTTAAGCTTAAAAAGCTCAAAGTTGAATCTCGGCCTAAGCACTTACCCAAGATCGAACTAAATTTATAAACCTAATTATGTACCTAAATGTTTAATTTGCTCTACAGTAGAAACTGTTATATTATTAACACTAATTTGAAATAATTAACAACCATTATTTTTCTGCATTATTGTTAAGGATTAGATTATTATACAATTCCGATAATAAATACATTACATACATATTAGGACATGTGAATTAAAAAAATAAGTAAAGACTCGACTTGACTAGCTCTGTCAGAAAATGCAAGCAAGCTCGACCATCTAAATGCAGCATGTGTCTATACTGGATTTTAGGCATCATTTTGTAATTAAATGACGATTTTCATCATTTAATTTGTTCACTGTGCATGGTTTAATGCTTAAAAAGTTAATTTTTTAATTATTCATTAGATCTAATGTTTTGAACGTCTATATTTTAATTAATATTCGCTATAAGTGGCTACCCAACTTTACCGGTATTTTATGAATTTTATTCATAGGCAATCCCTGGTCGGGGCTGCCGTCTACTTCGGAAATTATTTCAGCAGTTGTGAAAGGGAAATATTGTTTAATTAATTTATTATTTGAATAAAATTATTTGTCCAACGATCTCTAAGATACCCGTGTTTTCGTAAAGACAAAGATGGCGTTTAATTTCAGGCCACGGTTTTGGTATGAAATCCTTGGTTCGAATCCCGGTCGTGACAAAAAAATTGTCAATTGTAAATAATTATTTAATATTCACTGTAAGTACCTATGTTTAATTTTTTTAATAATTATTGTAGCTAATTCTGTAGCGGCCAATAAATCCTAAACCTAAAAAAGCTCTGGAACTGGAACTGGAACGAAAACTTCAATTCAACTTAATAAACGTGATAACTAGCGCCCTCTATCAAAATGAAAGGGAATCATAATAATATACGGTCAGTGTTGTTAACATAATGCGATTACATATTTAGAAGCTTGAAACTTTGATCTTTAATTATTTATACTTGTTTTTAAATTTATACCTTAATTAATCTGTAATAACATTGCATGCTCATTTGGGTGAATTGTGTGTACGAATTTTTTGTAATTACGACCATGATTTTGCAATAAATAATTTATATTTATATTTGAAATTTTCTTCACTACTTATACCTACATTTTATTATTTACTTTTTATGCTCATGTTGAGTTTTTAAGGATTCATCATACATTTCATTTAGGCATAAAATACAAGTAGCGACATCTAAGAGAAAGCTTCAATACTAACGTAGTTTCATTAAACTTCAACTTTGTCGAAAAGGTTCTGTATAAAATAAGGATCGCAGAAAGGAACCTTTTCAGAAGGTCTTTTAGGTTGTTGGAGGAAGGATTTTCTATTAAATCGCAAGAGGACGTCGCATTATGTAAGAGCTCCTACTGATGAAGTCAAAATTTGACTCACTTTTCAACTGGTTACTTTTTTTAAATCAAGAAGTTTTCATTTAGGTAACGAATTATTTTGAAAATAAATCATCAAATCGTCAAGTCGAAAATGTAAGTAAATCTGTTGGCTACTTATACCAGAAGTTAAGAAAATACAAATAATTTGAACTATCTGGATATTACCCCGAAGTCTAGGGTGTAACGACAAAACTGTAGTTTAGGTAAGCCTAAAGTATTCTCGATCGATGCCTGAACTTTTGTTCTACGATCGAAAACGCGAAGTCGTAGAACAATCGCTGTTCAGTTACCGATACTAAAAACATTAAAAACACTGTCTTCGGCTTACCAGGTATGCTATAGGTATCTGCCCTTTCCGTTACTTACACTGTAATAGGTAATCTATAAAAAAAAACAGGTAGGTAGGTACCTAGTTGTAAAAATGTCATATTGAAAAAAACTAAGCCACTATTTTCTTTTGCGCCTAGCATAAAACCGCCACGAGTCTCGATTGCTTTGCATCCGGCGGTAAAAACAAGGCCCACTCGGTATGATAGTCGCTCTCACAACCCCAGCTTTTAGGACTTTACCCCATAGTAGAAGCTATGCTGATGCTATAGAAGCTAATTCTTCTTCTTACCCGTCTTCTTGCTAAGGTTCTTCTTTTCAAATGGTTTAGTGATCAAATTGGGAGAGTTATTGTGACCGCCTGAATAGACAAAAATTTTTAGGCAACATTATCTAATATTATTTTTACTTCCAATTATCACCGAAGATATTAATAGGCGAAACGAATCTATTGTGAAAGTATAGAATTAGTAAGATATGACGTCACTTCTTATTGAAGATCTGATGTTCAAAAGCTTGTAACTTTTTTATTTTTCAACCGATTTCAATTCCATTTCCACAGTTGACCATAAATTTATTTATTTGCTCCCACTTCACTTGGCTATTCGTATTTGCGTATTTGTCATACTTGCCATGTGTGGTTGGTATGCTTGACTAAATATTCGTCTTATTTGTATTTGACAAATACGACAAACATCCAATAACGAATAGAAAAGTGAAATGCCACCATTATAACAAATATACTTATTTGCATTTCAATACAGTTTGTCAACAATTTAATGTAAATAAATAAATCAAAAAGCGAATTTAAAACATCACATGAGTAGTTTTCGTGGCCTAACGACTGCTGCCGAGCGACAGCAACCGGGGACAACTCTGATGAAAATGTTACTAACGGTCACCCATCCCTATGGGCGACCTGAACTCTGACAATAGGCTTAGTCACTAAGTCACACGAGTATTAATTTTCGTGAAAATTGCAACCATCGAGACCAGTAAGAATACTTTTCTGTTTGACTCCAGTAAAAAGCTTGGCCCATCATGGAACACGCCCTTACATCCAACGCGCCCTGTCCATTGTTCCGCAGCCTTTGAACGTGTACCTACTAATGAGGGACGAGCCACACATTCGCTCTCTTGTAGTTAAGAGAGCCTGCTTCCAAAGACGTATTGTTTCTTAAAATTAAAAAGCACTGGCGAATGTAACAATACCACAAGACGCTCAACGAGCTATGGAGAGAGCTATGCTTGGGGTTTCTCTAATTAGAAATGTACTCATCAGTCCCTAAATAGACACCCCAAGATTGCTATATATTTTTTTCAGACGTTTTTTTAGTAGTTAGTGCCGTAGCCTTGATAGAAAACTGTAAATCCGCGCATACGAAGGCGAATACTCTAAAAAGAGAGGGTATTGTAACAAAATGTACAAGAAAATGTGTGTTACAAGAGCAATCAGTCCCGCTAAGCCTGATTGCTGGGGGAAGTAAACAGCGAAATATCGCTCGTAAATTCATTTCTTGTATCATATTTTTTCGTATTTCCCACGCCATGTATCATACACAGATGTAAAGAAGCTGGAAGCTCTTAGAGCGCGCCTTGGGTCGTCATTGACAAATCTTGGCAGAAGATGAGGCCAATAACTCGCCAAACGATTGTGTGGATTTGTTTCTGGATCACCCACCTACCTTACCTACGCCTTATCTAAGTACGTTTCGTCGAATAACACTTTGAATAACACTATTTGCACTATATTTCAATTAAGCATATGTCTTACACCAGTGGTTCCTTTAGTCTAAGGTCATTTGATCTAATACTTATACATAAAATGCGCACGCTAAATGACAATGCCGGATCAACCGCATGATGTACAAGATAACGAATAAATGTAAAAATATCTTCGTTTTTTATTAAAATTATGGGTTTAAAATAAAGTTTGTACAAGTTGCGATTCGAAAAAAAAACAGTTTAATTAAGGATTCAGAAAATAGTAAGAAATCGAAGCGATTTATTCATTGTTTTTTGTTATTCTTCTATAGGAGTTGCGAGATAGTAGAAAATGATACTGATTATGATTATGCAATATGAAATCTGTAGGTAATAAGTCCCCAACAAAATGATAGGTACAACTTAAATGGTCACGTAGTTTTGTTGGTGGGGCAAAGCTCCATTGAAATGTGGCAATGTCTTTTAAACGTCGTCGCTAACCGAGGCATCCTGCTCATTCGTACGCGATGTTGCATATGAGTGACAGTAATAGTTGCGTTTAGGTTTAGGATTAGATTTGATTAGCGATAGAATCACGTCTACTGTCACTTTCATGAGTTGCAAGATCACTCGTTAGCGAAAACGTTAATACGTTTACTCATATTCGATGTTTTATAGGTACGTCGGTCTTTTAGTTAAACGTTTTTAGTGTGATGTGTCATGTCATGACTCAGCTCCCTCGATGTAAAGGAAAATCTGTGCCCGAACAGGGGGACATACATATAGACTGATGAAGTCAATTTGCTCGACGCCAAGGCGGCTGACACCCACGTTTAAGTGTGATTCCGATCCACACGGCAGACAGCAACTGAAGACGGTGACGGCATTTGCCGACTGCCGCGTGGAACGGAATCGGCAACTACAGAATTCTGGACACTTCCATCAGAGCTATATCTTGGCTATAAAAAATATATGCGCGAGGTCTGCAAGCGACGCTGTGTTCTCTTCCGCACAATTTGCTCAGTACACGCCTCTCGGGTTATGTACAGTCGATAGCACAGCAATGAAGCAGTGGAATCTAGTCCATAATGCCCTTGTCTAAAGTGGCCATTTGCATTTCATGTATGCTCGACAGAGATATGAACATTCTTTGTAAGGGTTTATACCATTGTAACTTTTGCTTCTGTCAGGATATGTATCCGTGTTGAACTTGTTCTTCTTTTCGTATAGTATATATAGTAATAAGTACGCAGTAGTCGTCAGGCCATTACATGTCAGAGCATGTAATGGCCTGACGCCTGCTGCCGAGCGACAGCAATCGCGACCAACACCTGCTTTTCGTACACCAAGTACAGACCTTTTTTTTGTTGCCCAGGAGAAATACATTATGTATACCACCTGTCCGAGGGAACAGATTATTATGTTGGACTCGCACCAACTAAAACTCCTGGGGTGTTCCGCCTCCGCCACCATGGACAGGACCACGGGTCACTCATTAAACAACAACATATACACCATCAACGGGTCAACATTATATATGCAGTAAATATAATAATTCGTTATGTAAGTATGTAAATGTTAATTATCTGAGTATTACATATATGTAATTAAGTACTTATTAGTAAGTATTAATTATTTTAGTAGTCTAATCCATATATTTTTTCCTTTCTACGTGTTGCACTGTAAGCCGCCTCTTCCAAAAGAATAAATTCTCTACCTGAAGGTTATCTGGAAGAGATCGCTCCCAGCGATAAGACCGCTTGTTGTATAAAATTATGTTAGCTAAGTGTGAAAACTATGTATTCTTTTTTATGCAATAAAGTATATTTATCTTATCACTCAAGTCGTCACTTAAATTTATTTATTGAAGACTAAAATAGAGCATAATTTTCTATTAAAATGACAAATTAACCTAATTCAGCTCCATCAGAGCGTAGTGTTGTGCGATAATCGATATTAACTCACGTGACATCGACGTAATGTAGTCTGTGCGGCTCCCTCGTAAATAGGGAGATTGCCTAGGTCATAGGGACGGGAAGTGTCGATAAAATATCACATTTAAATGATTAATTCGTATGTTGCTTAATGACCACGACGGCCTTGAGGTGCGGACCTTGAGGAATTAACTACCCGGGCATGAGCTCGACAGACAATAATCCGACGGTGAATTCAACCCACTTGGGATGCGGGATATGGGAGTTGTGCGGGTTGGTACGTCCGGTGCTCGGCACGCGTGCAGGGGTGCGAGAAGTTTATACCGTTGAGGTGGCAGTGGTTCTTGGGCTTGAAGCAGCATCAATGATCGTGATGAGGAGCTGGGCTCGCTGGTTAATAAAAGACTTCAATTTCAAGATATCAGGTGGGTTTTTTATTGTTATAATGTTTATGCGGTGGCGATGACAAGTGGAAAGAATTATAAAAACATGGCACGAAAGATGGCCAGTCCGTAACAGATCGCATATATTGGCCCTAAGTCATACGTGGAGAAAATCTTCCCAACTGTTGAGGAAACGTTTATAATATGTGTGATTCTATCGTGACCGCCATGTCTAACCCCAAACGCAACTGTTACTCATCATCTCATAATTATTATGCTACATTGCGTGAGCGGGACGCCTAAATACTCTTTTAATTCGTTTTCATTTCATTTATTATAATACTGCTTGTTGCTCCTTTTTGATTAAAAATATTGAAACAAATGCACCATTCTTAAATGGCGTACAACCTAGATAAAATACCTCTTAACATTGTGAAGTAACCCATAGTTTTAAATATTATATTGTAACTAGTTTTATAAAGGCGATATCAGCCTGGAGAAAATATATCTTAGTGTGTTACTTTTTGTCTGGCTGGCTTATAATTACTAGCTTTACAAATGTGTTATTTATATTTATTAACTAAAGAATTTTGAAAATCAAAATCAATTACTCTTTTAATAGTCGCTAAGCTATCGTCATTGGAATCGACAAAATATTTTGATAAGTTTTCCCCTCACTATTTTTAGCATACCGGTCTAGGTAACGGGGAGTATATTGAAGGAAAATATATATCTTGGTGGCGGTACTGGCGCTTCGGGAAGCTGACTTTACGGAATTTTCATAGATAGTGGTGCATTTGAGAGGAAGGCAAAATCTTACAATGGGTGTCCCTTCATTTGATAAAAAACTAATTACAAACATTTCATTTCACAAACAACGTTTGGCAAAATTATGATTCATAAGTTCATCTTTGTACAAAGTAATGGTCCTATAAATAATTCATTTGACAAAACAATTACGAGACAAAGTTTCTTTCTTCAAAACATCACTTAACAAACTATTCACTTATTATATACGTTAATAGATAAAACAACGCAAGGCATAAAAACCTTTGACAAAATGCATTGTTTGGTAATTGTAATTTGTTTTTTATCAAATGAAGGGACACCCCGACAACTCTCTAACCAGATCCGACACGGATGTTTAGGTTCAGAAGGCTCTGGCTTGGAGCGAAGCGCAGCTTCGCTCCAAGCCAGAGACTTCGATGTTAGGTTTTTTTTTTTGTATTCAAAAAGCAAGTTTATTTATTAACAATTATACATAAATTTGTAATTTGTTTTTTATCAAATGAAGGGACACCCCGACCAACTCTCTAACCAGATCCGACACGGATGTTTAGGTTCAGAAGGCTCTGGCTTGGAGCGAAGCGCAGCTTCGCTCCAAGCCAGAGACTTCGATGTTAGGTTTTTTTTTTTGTATTCAAAAAGCAAGTTCATTTATTAACAATTATACATATAAAATACCCACTTATTTACCCAATATTTTGTCTAATGGCGACCTTGCAAAAGGAATACTTTGGTCATTTAATCAATTGCAAAATGACGGTTTAGCATTCACAACATTTGCTATGTTAAATATTTATAAAATGGATTTTTGTCAAATGATCACTTTTAAAACGATCACTTTAGTAAATGATAAGTTTGTCAAATGATTACTTTTTCAAAAATAATTTGTAAAATGATCATTTGTCATACGTTTTTTGTCAAACATTAGTGAACCCTTACAATGCAGTCACGAAATTCAATTTTGTTACGTACGTAAATAGAATCACTGTATTGTCCGTTGGTGTTTGGGAGATTGTGTTAGTTCGTATTTACAAACTTCACTTTAGATTTCAGTGAAGAAAATTCGGTTTTTTAGATTTCCAAACCTGGTCCCTAGAAAAACTTGCCCGGGGACCTGAGTACGCCTTTGGTAAAGGTCCCTTAGAGAGCTTTAATATAATGTGATGTGTGATGCACCTAGCGGGACCTGTCTCTGAGCGCATTTCAATGCATTCAAAGACGAACCCCGGCAAATGCATAAACTATTGGAGACTGGAAATGACGATGCCAGATTCTGCCCCACCATCAACCGCATGTCGAACAAGATAACGAATAAATGTAAAAATATCTCCGTTTTTATTAAAATAAAGTTTTGTACAAGTTGCGAGTCGAAAAAACAGCTTTATTAGGAATTCGGAAAATAGTAAGAAATCGAAGCGAATTATTCATTGTTTTTGTTATTCTTCTATAGTCGTCCGCCGTGAAGGTGCAGGAGAAATGAAGTGGCATGCACCCAGATGCGCCTGCGGCCTGAACAGTAACATTAATGTTATTGAGGACATTGTTAGTCTGAGAATAAAATGATTTACTCGGTTCACTCAAAGAGATTCGCGTCACAAACTGTCGAAACAATCGTCATTCCACCCTCCAGACGTCAAATTGTTCCAAATCGCCGATTCGTTGCCGAAGTTTGATTACTTTTTCTTTTCAACTCCGAAGCAGTTATTTGCTCGTATGATATGGTGCGGGGCTGATACTTTTTGATAGGAAACAATTGAAAGGATAATTTATGGAGTTGAATAGCCTTTGGTTTCGGATATTGATAGCAGACTGTTTGTTTTAAGGCTTCGTATGCGCGTATTTTCAGTTTTTCAGGCTACGGCACTAATTACTAAAATTGAACGTCTTAAAAAAAGTATTGCAATCTTGGGGTGTCTATTTAGAGACTGATGAATACCGATACACGATTGGACAAACTTCGCTCGATAGAAAAAAGAATTATATCTAAACCGAAATAGTTATTCATACAAAATATAGATCAAAATGTAGGGGGTACTATAAAATACTAGAGCTTGTTTTATATTGTGCAGGCGCATTTCTGTTACAATACATTTCTGTTCGCGCGCCCGCCCCCGCACCTCTCTCGGTCCCCGTTGTCGCCTTCCCCCGCATCCCTGTACCGCGCAGGCGAAGACTGATTTAGACGGTCATACTATACTCTAGGTAACAAATGTTGCTAGCAAACAAAAGCTTTTGTTTCCTTTTTACTATGGAAATGGGAATTCTTGTAATGAGCCGGCTTTTCTTACAGTTTGCTCATGAAACTTTGTTCTGATTGCTTTGTTATTGTTACATGTTTATTGTACTTATGACTGCCCTATTTCAGCCTGTAGGCTAAGTTTGTGAATAGAGCAATCGTGACTAACCACTAATTTGTATTTTTGAATATATCTCTTGTCTATGAGGCTCGTATAGCGATAAAAACTGCCTAAACGATGGCTTAATTTGACAGTTGCTGAACCACCGATTTTGCGGCGTAAACCACCGCATAACCTATAACCTAACTTTAGTAAGAGTTTAACTCATAATTCATTCATTCATTTGTCATTGCTTTATGTGGTACCTAACATGTTATTATACATATATAAACGGATATCACGCACTTATATGTGGAAGTCGGCAATTAGACCGACAGTTTCGACCGATTTCGACGGTCTTTTTCAAGGTGAGCGCGCCACGCCCGCGTCGCCGGTGACGTTTCTTCGCGCACGAACGAAGACTTCGACATATAAGTGAGTGATATCCGTTTATATATAATAATTTGTGGTAACATGGTTGTTTATTTGTCGCTACGGATCTACGTACCTAGGTATTTATTAAAACTCAACTAATGTCTGTCCTTCTGGATATCTGTTCTCTTATTTTAACTCAAGAATTGCAAGACCATCAATTACACAAAGGAAAAACTTTATTAAAACCAAAGCCTTCTCAAAATTGCCCAAGCTCGTCAAAGAGCAGTGGTAAGTTATGACATCTAAACCGAAGTCTAAATCAAGTGTCTTATTTTGTAAACAAAAACTACCATTCCCTACTAACATTTTAAGCTGTTCTGTGATTATTGCATAGTTATTTTCACATTATTAGATCGGATCACTTTATTTTCACAATGATGAACAGGTTCGATCTATCAGTTCCTTCAGTGTTACATCACAACAGGTAATTAAACGGTCATATTTGTTTACAAAATAAGACACTTGATTCCCGCTGACTCCAAAATTCTTTCCCATCGACTCCAAAAGTATCTCTTTTATTCAATTTAAATAATTACAGAACTAATAATAACAAGCTAATAATAAAAAAATTAAAGATAAAATACCTGCACTATAGGCAGCGTGCCAAAAAGGCTGGCAGCGTTGCCCCGCTGTATCGCGAGGCTGATACGTTGTGCGAAGTAGCTGCAATTTATTAATTTATTTTCTCCAAAAGTAAATTACAGATAAACAGATTTATTCCCATTGACTCCAAAACAGTCGATAGAGCTCAAAATTGAATAAATTTTTCGGTATAGATTGATATCTTGGCACAAGTTGGATCCAACGAAAATCTTAAAAATCCCTCCAACAATCTAAATTCCCAATCCTTACAGGTTTACGATTTTAATGTAGGATTCTCAGTCGGTCCACATTACTCAGATGTGGTTCTACAAGAATCTTAAACAGGTCATCATTTGGTTTCGCATGTTTGTTCAACCTGCTCCCGCTACGGAAACTCTTTTAGGTCACTACCTCGGTATAAGCGGAGCGATAAGCAAAGCGTGAGCGGGAAGCTCGTACTTTCTGTACCCCGCTAATCTTAATAATTTGATATAGATCAAAATCGTCTGGTTCACGTTCAAATGACAATGCCAGATTCTGCCCCACCATCAACCGCAAGATGTACAAGATAACGAATAAATGTAAAAATATCTCCGATTTTTATTAAAATTATTGGTTTAAAACAAAGTCTTGTAGATCTAGCGAGTCGAGAATAACAGCTTAATTAAGAATTCAGAAAATAGTAAGAAATCGAAGCGAATTATTCATTGTTTTTGTTATTCTTCCATAGGAGTTGCGAGAGTCGAAAATGATACTGATTATGCAATATGAAACCTGTAATAAGTCCCCAACAAAATGATAGGTACAGCTTAAATGGTCACGTAGTTTTGTAGGTGAGGCAAAGCTCCATTAAAATGTGGCAATGTCTTTTATTAAACGCAAATAAGAAAATTTTTGATAATCTGTTCGTTCACCCACGCATAATCGTATCTTAATCTTGTAAAATATACCTATTAGCTTCTTTTAATACATATGTTTGACCAATGACTACCTACTACCAACAAAAGAAGGATGGATTTATATTGCACTGGCATACTCTTATGGGGACGCTTTGGGTCCCGAAATGTGAAGATCAAAATGATGAACAAATGCACTGAATTTACAATCGGTTTATTACATGGAGAAAGAATAATTGGCAAATAATGAAAACGTGGAAATTATAAATTAATTAAATTGAAACGGAGAGCGAAGGCACGCGAGAGACTTTTTATGACACGCTGACTTGTCATGTCAGTCGTAAGGCTCTATGGTCCCGACACCCAGCAAGGAGTATCGGGCGCAGCGTAGAAGCTCCTTTATCGAACGCTGGTCGTCACCTGCCGCGTTCTGGCGTTTCCTTGTGGTACACGACCCGTGACACCACACTCTTGCACCTAAATAATCTCAGATACTTACTTAATCTTTAAATTAGCGATGAAGAACCACATTTGAGTTCCGCCATTTGAATCTGCAGGAAACGGAAATCTCTTATTTTAACACTACCTAATGCGTGGCAGAGCAATGTTCAATAGGTTAGGTAATACATTTGTAAATACTTGTAAGTAAATAATACCCGGAGGGCTCGGTGGTTCAGTGGTTGGGTCAATGGACTTGCGATACGGAGGTCCTAGGTTCGATTCCCAGCCAGGGGGACCAATGTGTTATACTCGGTTATTTCGACGGAAAAACTTACATACATTTACCGAGTGCTCTCAAAACGGTGAAGGAAAACATCGTGATGAAACCTGTATGCCGTAGAAGAAAAAATCTAAGGCATGTGAAATCCGTCAATCCGCACTGGGCCCGCTTGGTGGATCATGGCCCGAGCTCCCTTGATGTAAGGGAAGATCTGTGCCCGAGCAGTGGGGACATATAAATAGACTGATGATGATGAAATAGCGATTGAATAGCGTATTCCAAATCGCTCCTCCTATCAATGTAACCGCAGCCATTAGTACATCTGAACTACTCGTACTGTTTTCCAATTTGTTGTAAAAGACGTAACTGAGTTAGCGAGCCAAGTTCTGGGCAAACATTTAGTTGAATTGCTCAGGTTTACGAAGTTTGAGCAAAGTACAGCCTCACACAGAGAAAAGTGAACAGTGAGCTCCAATATGTTAAGATTTTCTCAAAAACTTACGACTTATTGTAAAAATTCTTTCTGTATTAAGTAGTTTAATAATTACGAATAGGAAATAATATTTACAAATAAATACAAATTACATCTAAACTATCTAAACCTACCTAACGTGTAAAAATTAAAAATAAAGTAGTTTACAATTTTTTTTTGTAAACCTATTAATCATCCCACTGCTGGGCAAAGGTCTCCTCTTCCATCCTCTTCCATCCATCCCTGTCCTGAGCCTCTTCTTAGTTTACTATTATAAAAAATTCAGAATTTGAATTACGCATTATCCATGCTCGGTGAATAAATTAGAACATGATGAAAAATAAGGTGGTGGTGGCTCAGTTGGTAAGAGCGTGTCACGGAATGACAAGGTCGCAGGTTCAAGTCCTGCCCACGGCAAGAATTTATACATAAATTGATGATCAACTATGGAAACAGAATTGAAATCAGTTGAAAAATAACATAATTACAGATATTTTAAAACTTGAAATTGGAGAGTAAGAAGCGGGCGTCACGTCTTACTAATTTCATAGTACTAAGTTCTAAGTTCTATAGTATAAATGAAATGTGTTTAACAATAGCTATAAATGAAAATAAAACATTATTTACTTAGTTACCATTTTTATGCTTTTAATAGGGAATTAAATGCGAATTTTAACACAAAAATGAATTAAGCGGGGACATTTCAGGGTGGGGTTTTGTTGTAAATAATAGTGCTTACTAAAATACATAAGTACGTGCTAAAATATTTCAGTTACTATTTTTAAGTTAGCTATGAGATAATAAATCAACCATAATCATTTTTTTTTAAATACTTCCGTAACTAAATTGTGGTGGGAAATTAGACACAAAATGTTAGAATAGCCAATACATTTATTACAAAAATAAAATATCAGTTCTGAATTAATTTTAAAAACCATGCAAAATCAATTATCTTTATCGGACTATAGGTACTAAGTTCGTTATGCCAAAAAATATATATAAAAAAGTTTAACCGTGAATATCTGTAGGTAATTGGATTGGAAATTTGAATATTGTAGAACTAATTTTAGTTAGGCACGTAAGTAGATTTATGCAATCAAGGCCTTGCTTTAGTCATACTCATACTCATTTATTTTAACCTTAGGTACTTACATAGGGAACACTTGGTTACGTCATATATTGTAATATTATACATTTTTAAGGCTATATGTTTGTCAAAAGCAAGAGTGAGACACAAGATGCCCCGCAACGGCGGAGTGAAGAGCACGGCGAAGTGCCTCGATATTCATATTTTTATGAATTTTGGCAGGGAAATAAAAATACGCCAACAAAAATCTGATTATTTTAAAACAAGCTCTAGTATTTATAGTACCCTACATTTTGATCTATGAATAACTATTTCGGCTTAGATATAATTTTCATTTTAAAAGACATGGAAAGGGTATGTTTGCGACTTTTTTCTATCGAGCGAAGTTTGTCCAATCGTGTATCGGTATTCATCAGTCTCTAAATAGACACCCCAAGATTGCTTTATATTTTTTTTCAGACGTTTAATTTTAGTAGTTAATGCTGTAGCCTTCGTAGAAGAACTGAAAATACGCGCATACGAAGCCTTAAGAATAAATATTACGCCATCGATTCACCTTGCTTACACAATCTGCCTCTAACTCTAAACTACCTACCTACCCTCGGCCCGTGGGGTCCCGGGCGCTTGGTCGCTTTATAAAGAGCTTAGCAAACGAGTAGTAGATGCCACTGGTGACCCAAGAGCTGGCAGCTACCTCGCGCAACGGATTAGCATCGCGATCCAGCGAGGTAACGCTGCCAGCGTCTTGGCTACTCTTCCTGTAACTAAAACTTTTAAAAATAGTTTAGATTAGGTTTTTTTAAATATTGAATGGTTCTTTTTTATTTTATATTGTACCTCTTTGAAATAAACTTACTTCCTACTAAAGAAATAAATCTTTGAGAAAAACTTGACCTAAATCTGTATACTTTTCTCCAAGTTTGACTGTACGGTTATGGTTCGCGCAGGAGCCAAGTTGGGAAATTATTTTAATGGAATTTCTAGCGATACAACTACAATATTATAGATGTCGCTGTATTTAACTTTACCCAACTGCTGAAACGAGGAGGATAACTTCGAGATTACTATCAGCTTGATGGATTTTGACGTAGGTATAAGGTATTGTTAGATTTATCTCTATTACGGTACTTAGGATATATTTTTTTCCACAAAAGGAGTCAGAATTTGTTTTAAAATCGAAAGAACATAGAAAATCAATAATAAATCCCATTAAATTCAGACGTAGAATCAGAATCATATCTTTTTATATTGCAAGTAAATAGATTTTATATAAGGAACATTTTTTTTTTGAGTTTACATTTAAGGGCCTGATATGAGCCAACTAGCGCCGCCAATCTTAAAAAAATAATATCTTCTAATTTCACTTTTTAAACTTTCACGGTTTTTATACATATTAATTAGATAAAACGGGAATTACCGTGTTAAACATTTATTATTGATGTCTCGATATTTCGACAGCATTGCAGCCATCATGGTCACGAGTAGACTGAAGTCGGTGAGTGTTAAACGTCAGAAGGGTGACACAAAACGATCTACCCTCTTTCGTGTTCGCTGACTGCGTTGAGAAAAGTTGTTGATATTTGCAGGTACCCCCATTTTGCAAAAAGAACTAATTATGTCCGCTCGTTTGCACGCACTCGCCTTTGTGCCTCGTTTACATAAGTCGATCACTGGATTCCAAGTTTTTGACAACAGAAAACCATCGTCGCGATTGAAATTTCTGTATTTCTTTATTTCAATGGCCTCGCGTACTAATCTGGGAACATAATGGCGTTCTGTCGATAATACTTTTGGATTGTGAAGTTCAATCCAGTGATTTGGGCCCGACTCTAACAAATGCTGTGCTACGGCTGACTTGTGCGCTTCGTTCTTTCTGACCGCAGCTATGTGCTCCTTAGTCCGGGAGGCGATCGTGCGTTTTGTTTGTCCAATGTAGGAACTACCACAGCTGCAGTCGACCTTGTAGACGCCAGGTTTTTCAAGCGGAAAAATGTCCTTGGGCGATCTCATGCTTCTCTGTACTTTTGTGTGCGGGGTAAAAACTGTTTTGATGGATATCTTTGAAAGCAGTCTGCCTATTCGGTCTGTTACCCCTCTCACGAAAGGTAGATACGCCGGCTGTCTGTCAACCCTTATTCGTCTCTTTGCAGGTGCTCTTGGTGTTCTGAACTTCCCATCATATCCATTGTCTCTGAGCACGCCCTTAACTCCCTCTCCACGTGGTCCTCGTCACACAGGTCGAAGGCTCGTCTGGTAAGGGATGCAACAACTGACTGCAGGTGTGCGGGATGATGATGAGAATCAGCATGGAGGTATCTGTCAGTGTGTGTAGGTTTTCTATACACCGAATGGTTCAGAGTGCCGTCAGGTCTGACAACAACTTTCACATCCAAGAAAGGAAGGGAGCGGTTTTCTTCGACTTCGTGGGTAAATTTAACCTTTTCGTGTACCGAATTGAGGTGATTAAGGTACCGTTCAATGTCTACACTGTCACCATCAAGCACACCGAAGACATCATCAACGTACCGTTTCCACATTTTTATGGGTATCGGTGGCGCGGTGCGCATTGCAAGGTCCTCAAAATGTTCCATCCACATATTGGCTACTACTGCTACTAATGCTGTCGAAATATCGAGACATCAATAATAAATGTTTAACACGGTAATTCCCGTTTTATCTAATTAATATCTTCTAATTTAATAAATTTTATTAAAAAAGCTATTTACAAAATGTTTATTAGGATGAATACTATTTTTCAATATACAATACATGACATAATTGCGACAAGCTAAGTTGTAGTTCACAAATGTGCCAAAAACGGTCGTTTTTCGCAATTGAATCACGTTATAAATAAGCATTTAAAAAATAGTATTTATCATAATAAACATTTTGTAAATAGCTTTTTTAATAAAATTGATTACCTAAGTTGGAAGATATTATTTTTTCAAGATTGGCGGCGCTAGTTGGCTCATATCAGGCCCTTACACAATTTTACAAGGAAAAGGTACTAACGGTTCTCTTGAAAATGGCGGGAAACGACGGTTGCAAAATTATTTGATAATTTTCCTTTTAATGTCTACAGGGACTATTTTGTGTTTAATATCACGTTAAATTAATCAGAAAATGTTCGGGAATGACAGTACGGTGAAGTTATTGGATTATTTATGCAAGATCTGAAGTTTCAAGCTTTTATCAAGAGTTTCCGCTACAAGCTCGGGAGTGAACGTGACTGTCACAAGCTGCTTCGTCCAGAGTGATGACGCTACGGCGTCTCCTCTGGATGAAGACATGAAGACGCGGCTACCCAGAGTGAAGACGCTACTGCGACTCCCCTGGAGGAAGATAGAAGACTATTGAATATATTGAATTTTCTATAACATGACATTGGCAAATGACGAACAGTCGAGTCCATTAATAAAATAAATAAGGTACTAACGCTGAGGAGAATGAAACTTCCTTTACCTATTCTATTAGGTACATTATCTTTGGTTCGAGTCACAAAACTTATTCCAAACAAACTACTTATGAAAACTTGCTACAGGAAAATGGTAAAACAATCAAATAAATCACCGGAATATCACCCAATAATAAGGGCTGTTACGTAGTAAAGTGGAGAAAAACAAAGTTTCCCCCACCGCTCGATCACAGTGGCCAATCGGCGCGCGCGCCACTCGTGCGTGTAACCGCGGACAGATACTCGCGAATGTGCTCCATGCCAGAATACGACAATAGGAGATACGAAACTTTAGAGTAGTTTAGATAATATTGCGCATTTATGACGATGTCTTACCCCGGTGCCAGGCTTGTGCTTAGCAAATACGCACATCACTGATGGCTTTTTAAGACGTCGTAGTTATAGATTTGGTAAAACTTTGCAATGATGCTGAAATGTTTGGCGCCGGCTTTAGCCTAGTCACTTAAAAAACCTAGTCGGTAGTACAGTGCGCGAGGCGTAAGCTCAGGTTTGCATTTGTGTGAGTGCACACAGATAGTGTAGAGTGATATTCAGGAAGCGCGACGCGTCCAATACAAACGCAACAAAATACACCCTGCCGCGCACGCACCGCACTTCACCTCTTGTACCGCTATCACTCACACAAATGTAAACCTGAGCTTACGCCTCGCGCACTGTATGCCTTCTGTGCGATGGGCTCTGGGTCGATTCACATTCGAGAAGGGGCTTGTCACTTTTTCTGAGTCTGTGTATAATTTGTAATAGTTTCTGTCACAGATAAAATATAGTTTGTATCATAATACAGGGGATCATAGCTTGGGTCATGAGTGTGATGTGATGTCTTAATGTAATGGGATACTTAAGAGAAACATGAATAGAGCTCTCTCCAATGTCGGCAAAACAGCAACGCCTCCACTGTCACAGGTGTCTTTAGTGGACAGTAACCTCTTACGATCATTCCATCAACAGCTGGTTGCAAAAATGTACATATTGTTTGTATTTCTGTATTGTAATTGTTTGTGTCTTTTATGTACAATAAAGTGTATTTGAATTTGATCATTAATAATAGGTACCAAACGGGGAACAATGCCAAAGTAAAGTGGAGAAAAACAAAGTCCACCGCTCGATCACAGTGGCCAATCGGCGCGCGCGCCACTCGTGCGTGTAACCGCGGACGGATACTCGCGAATGTGCTCCAGGACAGAATGGGATACGACAATAGGAGGTACGAATCTTTAGAGTAGTTTAGATAATAATGCACATTTTTGACGATGTCTTACCCCGATGTGACGATGATAGACATGTGCAAAACTTAGCAAATACGCACATCATTCAACAGTAGGTAATACAAAAGTTGTTCAGAATCCTGGACAATTACCATATCAAATCAAATATTTTTTTATTGCATATAAAAGTAATAAGTACATAATCTATACATATAATAAGACTGTAAAAAAGTTGTGTCTGTACATTGGATATTTTTTGAAAAGAATAATTGTAATGTGTTTTAGGATCGATACTGATGCCAAAACACTAATTTTTAGAATTTTTGTCTGTTTGTGACTTTGTGCAAGTATCACGCCATAACTACTGAAGGGATTTTGATGGGAGTTTCACTAGGAGATAGCTGAAGTATCCAGACAGCTCATAGGCTATAAGCCATGGCGGTATGTGATGTGGAAACAAGGATCCAGAGAGGAAGATCTGCCTCCTGATCTCCTCCATCCTCCTCCTCTACGCAAACGAAGTTGCGGGGTACAGCTAGTAATGAATAAAACTAACTATTTAATACAATAGGCAGCAGGCTCAGCATAGTGCTGGTGGACACGCAGTGCCCCACACAGCGCTGATTGACAGCCTGTCCTTACACAATATGACAGTCTTTTGTGATGGTGTGCTTGATAAGGTACAGTCGAAGACAGATAACTATACAGGGGGCCTCAGTATAAGCTTGAGATTTTCTCAAAAACTACTGGACCGAATTTAATAATTATTTTACAGTTACATAGTTTTAACTTTTATCTATCAAACAGTTAAAGAAATTTTGCAATAGGTCCAGTAGTTTTTGAGAAAATCTCAACCTTAAAAACTCTTCTGCACGCCTTTGCCACCGTACAATTAAAATATCACACGTACTAAACGTTTTTAAACTATTAATTATTTTTCTCTCTTACAGACACAATACACAGTCCACGCATTAGTAGCTCGTGGGCAACCCATGAGATCGAAACGTGAATTATTCAGCTGTGAATATTCCACACCGACACTAAACTTTCGGCGAGCGGCCATCGCATGTGATCACTCCGAAACGAAACGGATATCGAATGCAGTTAGCGAATGCGATATTTGAGTTTGGTAAATAGTGATATCGGAGATATGTCGGATTCGTGGAATAATCGTATCCACTAGATAACAATTGACGCGCAGCACGTGACGAGCAACAAGATCGGCAACGTTGCACAACAACGCGCGACGTTGCCGGCTTGTGCGCAACATCCAAATGACAATGCCAGATTCTGCCCCACCATCAACCGCAAGATGTACAAGATAACGAATAAATGTAAAAATATCTCCGATTTTTGTTACAATTATTGGTTTAAAACAAAGTCTTGTACATCTAGAATCTAATTAAGAATTCAGAAAATAGTAAGAAATCGAAGCGAATTATTCATTGTTTTTGTTATTCTTCTATAGGAGTTGCGAGAGTAGTAGAAAATGATACTGATTATGACTATGCAATATGAAACCTGTAATAAGTCCCCAACAAAATGATAGGTACAGTTTAAATGGTCACGTAGTTTTGTAGGTGGGGCAAAGCTCCATTGAAATGTGGCAATGCCATTTCAACAAAAAAGATAATTTAAATGGTTTTAACCTTGTTTATATTTCTTGCACATTCGTCTAAAAAATGGAGTCACAATATTGTCAGTGAACTTAGAATTCCTGTCGCTCCCTCGTTTCTAATTATACATTGTGCTAATTGTCTCGGAACCCACCGACGGCCCATTAGTGGGACGTGAGGCTTGTGCTTAAAGGCTTTTTAGTGTTTTACAAGTTGCTGAAAAAAATATATGTACAGTCGACATCAGATCAATGGTAATACTTTTTACTTTTGACAGTTCTTATTATTTGCGTAGTAAGACTTGAAATCGTACTGCAAGTGTTACCATAGATCTGCTGTCGACTACCAACCAAATAATTATTCATCATCATCATCATCAGTCTATTTATATTGCCCCACTGCTCGGGCACAGACCTTCCCTTGCATCGAGAGAGCTGGGGCCATGGTCCACCACGCGGGCCCAGTGCGGATTGGTGGATTTCCCAATGCCTTAGATTTTTTTCTTCTAGGGCATGCAGGTTTCATCACGATGTTTTCCTTCACCGTTTTGAGAGCACTCGGTAAATGTAGGTAAGTTTTTCCGTCGAAAAAAAACGAGGATAACTCATTGGTACATGGCTGCCCTAGCTGGGAATCGAACCTGGGACCTCCGTATCGCAAGTCCATTGACCCTACCACTAAGCCACCGAGCTCTTCAAATAATTATTAACAAAGTAATAATTATTTGAAAATTCCAACATATTGCATATGCGTATACGCGAATATTTTCTGATCAATGTGACATTAAACACAAAACTACCACTGTAGGCACAAATTAATATTATCAAACTAGCTGTACCCCGCAACTTCGTTTGCGTAGAGGAGGGAGATGGAGAGGATGGAGTAGATCAGGATCATCTCTGGATCCTTGTTTCCACATCACATACCGCCATGGCTTATAGCCTATGAGCTGTCCGGATATTTCAGCTATCTCCTAGTGAAACTCCCATCAAAATCCCTTCAGTAGTTATGGCGTGATACTTGCACAAAGTCACAGACAAACAGACAAAAATTCTAAAAATTTGTGTTTTGGCATCAGTATCGATCCTAAAACCACATTACAATTATTCTTTTCCAAAAATATCCAATGTACAGACACAACTTTTTTACAGTCTTATTAATTATATGTATAGATAATTAATAAGCAATCTGTCACTCTCACGCCATATTGAACAGTCCAAACCAAATCATTACGTAAAATAAATCTTTAGTATCTTATTACGAGATTTAATTGTCTCTAGATAAGGTCGTTTGTCTGTATGTTCTCGTCAGTACCAACGTGGACTGCACGCAGTCGACACAGATTGTAGTCCTAGTTAATCACAGTTTAAGTTATTTTAGTTTATTTATTTATTTAAGTTTAGTGATGTTTAGATTAAAAAGGTGAGTGATTTTGGTCAATTTTGCGTTGTTTTTACCCGACTGGCAAAAGAAGGAGTTTGTTTTAGAGTGTATGTATGTCGGATCCTTTGTCGACTAAAATATTTTTATGGATTTTGATGCATGAGATGTCGTTTAATTCGTGTTTATGCAATCATTTTTAGTACTTTTTATTTGTTACATGTTTTATTTATTATTTGTAGATACAATTCAAGTAGGCTCCAAGCATATTTCTTTACTTGTTGTAGGTATTAATAATTTTGACATTTTCATATTATTTTGTATTAAGGTTACGTTGTTTAATCGATTTTTATAGGTAGGTAAGTAATTAACTTACCTAAGTATAATATGTATTAATTAAATACATATCTTACTTACAAATCCGTATAATTTTCTCCATTTTCGACGGTATTTAACCCGGCGAGCGTAAGGTTGGGTGTAATTCACCCAGCCTGTAATAAATCGTTCGATATTTTTTGTCTGGTTCGTCAAAACGAGTTGTGCGTCTGAGTAGCTGCGCAGGGGTAGGTAAGGAAGCGTTTCATGTCACGTTGCAGTCATAGCCGCCGACATGCGAGGTGTTTAGACGGTGTCCAAGTTGCGGCCGGGTGAGTTTCACCCACCTTACGCTTCTTGTCACAAATTCAAGTATACATTTTTTGCTTTATATTCGTTATATTTTAGTTTGTTTTTATTTTTTCGGGTAAATAATTAATAATGTCATACAAAGAAAACTAAAAAAGATTATTAAGACTTTTGGAAGCAGCTGATGACGATGATTCTTGTGATGATTCCGGTAGTGACTTCGAAATTCAAGGTCAAGTTGGTGAATCCTCTTACTCACAACAACCTCCAACTAAAGTTCCTAAGCCTATCAGGAGATGTGAAATATGTCATACTAAACAGACCGCAAGACTAAACACACTTGTTATAAATGTAATCGTTATTTATGTATGAAACATGCCGTTTTTATGTGTGGACATTGTGGTCAAAATGAAGATGATTATGAGAAGTCTGAATAATTTAGGTATAGTTTCAAATATGATCTCATTTGTTGGCAAATTTTATTAGCTAGTAGGAAAATCCTTTTGTTTTGTTTTTGTTAAAGCTTACTTTTTTATAAAATAATAATTCTAAGTGCCATGGTAAGTTTAAGTAAAAAATATTGACTTTGATAATTTCGTAAATAAAAATTAAAAAACATTTGTTTTGCCTTATTTTTTCCTCTCAATCTATTCTTGGGTTATTAATTAATTATATTAGTAAATAAAAACATAAATAAAATATTATGAACATATTAAAAAGTTTAGTCGACCATATGGGTTTTCTGCACCCACCTTACGCTCAATGTGACAAATATTAGCCTTACGCTCGCCGGGTTAACTGTGAAAAATGTAACTATTTAAAAAAAATTTATGTATAATGGTAAAAGAAATTTATTCATAAAATTTAAAATCAATTGATTATATATTTATTTAATAGCCTGCAATGTCCCACTACTGAAGGCCATCCACTCATCTCTATTCTGCGCAGACTCAGACCACTCTCTCATAAAAACGTCAAGTTCGTCTCGCGGGGACGGCCACGTGGCCTTTTCGCGTAATTAATTGAGTTTGAAAAACTTATAGGTAAGTAGATCTCATCTAAATCAACGTGATTAGACGATACTTAAACCTGTTTATTACATAACACCTTGTTAGCTCAGAAAATAATACACAATATAAGGACTTGCCAGAAAAAAAACCGATAACCAGTTTTTTTTTACAATAAAATGATTTAATCGACACGCAATCACGAGTAGACAGGTAGGTAACAGGTGTGTCTTAAAGCGATTGGGCAATTTTCGTCATTCATACTGTCTTTACAACATTATGTTATAATGAATGATAAAAGTTAAAACTATGAGTTTATTTCAAAAAGGTACAATATAAAACAAAAAAGAACCATTCAATATTTAAAAAACCTAATCTAAACTATTTTTAAAAATAGAGAATGATTACAATATTTCATTTATAGTTAGTTTAAGAATTTAGATTTTTAAAGTTAGTTTTTAGTCATTTTATTATTTTAAGTTACCTATAATGTAAGAGCCTTCCATGAGCCAACTAGCGCCGCCAATCTTAAAAATATAATATCTTCCAATATAAGCAATTTTATTAAAAAAAACTATTTACAAAATGTTTATAAATACTATTTTTTAAATGCTTATTTATAACGTGATTCAATGTCGGTAAGTTGTAGTTCGCATAATTGCGAAAAACGGCCGTTTTTGGCACATTTGTGAACTACAACTTAGCTTGTCGCAATTATGCCATGTATTGTATATTGAAAAATAGTATTCATCCTAATAAACATTTTGTAAATAGCTTCTTTAATAAAATTGATCCTTTGTGGCTAAGAACCTTCTCGCCAACATCCTATGAAACGACAGAAACAACGCTTTCAAATCGGACTATCAGTACTGGAGCTAAACTAAACAAACTAAGAATTAAAGAATCTGAGGTTAAGATAGTGATAACATTTGACCAAACACGTGCAACATCATCAAAGGCCGGCGCTGCAGCAGCTACCGCAGAGGCTGTAGTGAGTAGAAATTAAGAAAGTATTCTGCCACTTACCTCCGTAATCCCGTTTTTGGTCTTCCTCAGGGTACCCTGGTATTCAGCAGTCCACAGGCGATCGCAACGGCTGGCTTAGGCTTTATGTAGATACTTTGCATGGATTTGGACCGAATTTGATTAGGTTTCGATTTTTAAGGAATTTATTTATTGGCGAGCGGTTCGCACAGTGCGCGCAGTAGCGTAGCGACGGTTAGAGAGTAGTTCTCATAGGCTGCGGCAGAGGGCAGCACAATCAGCAAAGTGACAGATACTTTCTTTAGAGATAAAATTAACGTTACATTTAAAGACTGGTTTGTGCTAACATTGTGAATTCGTGACAAGCTAAAGTACGGAACAGAGGCAACTAATCGACGCAAATATGCAGGTCTCAGTGGAGACTGCATATTTGTGCCGTTTGGTGTGGAGACCCTGGGACCGTGGGGACCAGGCGCACACAGCATCCACAAAGAGATCTCTGTGCGCCTGGTGGATGTGTCTAATGACCAGAGGGCTGGCGCGTACTTCGCGCAACGCATTGCCTCGCAATTCAGCGAGGCAATGCAGCCAGCCTTCTGGAGACACTCCCCGCGGTCGCTGACCTGGGGCAAATTTTTTATTTATAATTTTTTTATTACTACATATTGTCTTTTGTTACATATTTTGTCGTTAATAAATAAATGATTTTACTATACAAAATTATTGTAACTTAAACTTATTATAACATTTTATATACAGGGTGTAACGGAAAGGGTATATGAAGCCGAAGGGAGGGTGCTCAGTATCGGTAACTGAACAACTTTTGCTCTACGACTTTTCGATTTTATACTCTTCATACATTTCGTACCGGTCGATCGATTTGTATGAGACATTATTTTTTTTTTTCGAAAAGACGTGGAACAAATGTTCAGTTACCGATACTGAACACCCTCCCTTCGGCTTCATATATCCTTTCCGTTACACCCCGTATATAAAGTCTGTAATTTAGCAACTAAGAGTTATAATAGGTATTTCACCAGGATCTGCGTAAAATACAATAGGTAAGTATCTACAATTGTAATATAATGATCTAATGACAGTGACATTTAATCGATATTTAATTGTATCTGGTTAAAACCGGTTAACACTGAATTAATGATGCAATACTTTACGATTCATTTTAACGTTGTTCGTGATTATTTATACTATCGTGTCTTAATTCATAATTCATTTATTCCTTGCTTTATGTGGTAACATGGTTCTTAGATAGTACAGGAAGTGCTCACATAAACTAGTTAATTTTTTTAATAAAATTGATTAAATTGGAAGATATTATTTTTTTTAAGATTGGCGGCGCTAGTTGGCTCATGGAAGGCCCTTAAGATAAATACTATTTTTCAACATACAATTACATGTCATTATTATGACAAGCTAGTTGTAGTTCACAAATATGCCAAAAACGGCAGTTTTTCGCAATTATGAGAAACTACAACTTACCGAATTCTGTGGACCACCGAAGCGGGGGACAGGGGTGCCGTATTAAAGAGATGCGTCCATGTCGATAATATCTCTAGGTTACACGTGTCGCGAAGCCATGTTGCGCTCATGTGCGGGCAGACACGGGCGCCCTCCTCTTATAGGTCTATGGGGTAGGTCTGTGTAAAACTATAACTAAAATTTCACGTTGTATACATTGATCTCCTATAAACACAGTCTGTCTTCTAAAAATGTCCGAGAGTACAGAAGGTCCAAACGGATGAATGGACCCTCATTTGCTTTATTGGTCATTACTTGGACGTTAACAATGGACCCTTATTTGGACGTTTTTTAAATTGTTTTAGTAAGATCTTTGTGTATCTAGTTGTTTATGGGAGATCAATGGTTGTATACTATACCTTATTTAGGCGAAGCATAGGACATTCATTCAATTCCACAAATAATAACGTGTTGCGATAATATTCTTGTGACGTCACTGCCTCGTCAGCCTTAATAGCAAAGGGTTTTCCCAACGTACAACTTTAATACCATCTATCTAATGCAATTCCTAATAACAGCGTACAAATTGAGAAATTATAATTCTAAAACCTGTTTATTTATTTATTTTATTAATGGGCTCGACAGTTCGTCATTTGCCAATGTCATGTTACAGAAAATTTAATATATAGGTAATAGTCTTCTATCTTCCTCCAGAGGAGTCGCAGCAGCGTCTTCACCCTGAGTAGCCGCGTCTTCATGTATTCATCCAGAGGAGACGCCGTAGCGTCATCACTCTGGACGAAGCAGCTCGACAGTCACGTTCACTCCCGAGCTCGTAGCGGGACTCTTGATAATTGCTTGAAACTTCAGATTTTGCATGAATTATCCAACTTCAACATACTGTCATTCGACTGATTATTTTAACGTGATATTAAACACAAAATAACCACTGTACCTAGACGTTATAAGGAAAATTATCAAATAATTTTGCAACCGTCGTTTCCCGCCATTTTCAAGGGAACCTAGAACCTGTTTGTTATTCGAATATTATTCAAGCGAATGTTTGTAGGTTAAAGGCCTTACATGGCGCTAGTTGGCACTAGCGCCGCCAATCTTAAAAAAAAAAAATCTACCAATATAATCAATTTTTATTAAAAAAGCTATGTAGCAAATCTTTGTTGGGATAAATGCTTTTTTGTTTGATATTTTCTTGCATATGCGCTATGGGAAACGAAAATCTAAATGATAAATGGAGAAAAAATTTCATCACGACCGGGATTCGAACCCGGGACCTCGCCATTCCGTGGCACGCTCTATTCCAACAGAGCCATCGTGATTCGTATCCAGATCGTGAATTTTGTCTCCATATTCTCGTCTGAGGGACGGTAACGACATCTATCCAGTAATTGTGCTAAATTAAAATAAAGTAATTTTTTCTCCATTTATCATTTAAATACTTTTTTGTCAATATAAGTACAATACTAATCATAATTGCGACATGCTAAGTTGTAGTTCTAAAATATCCCAAAAACGGCCGTTTTACGCAACTATGCTAATAACAACTTACCGAAATTGAATCACGGTATAAATAAGCATTAAAAAAATTGTAGCAGTAAAAAATTGTATTTAACTTAATAAAGATTTCCTACATAGCTTTTTTAATAAAATTGATTACTTATATTGGCAGATATTATTTTTTTAAATATTGGTAGCGCTAGTTGGCTCATATCAGGCTCCTAAATAGAACTGCACAAAATATGCTAATATATAAATACCTAACCCTTCCTTGCTGCGGTCGGGTAAAAAGTTGTATAATTCGTATAAAAGCCAAGTGCGTCCGATTAGAAGGATCATTATGAGTTTGTACTGGTTCCGCGGGCCTCGTCCAAGTAAGCTATTTAGTACCTTGTCGCATTAAAACGTTTCATGGGTCACTATCGAAATACCCACATATAACCGGACCGATTTTAATAATTCCTTTACATAAATAATAATCCTTTACATAGTTTTAACTTTTATCTATGTAACAGTAAAAAAATTAAACAATCGGTCAAGTAGTTTTTGAGAAAATCTCAACCTTAAAAACTCTCCTGTATACCTTTCTTTGTGTTCAACCGTACCTACCTAATATCTATACTATATTATGTTGTTGTTGTTGGGGACACTTGCCCTAAATATCTTAGGCATAGATAGATAGATAAATTTATTGCACAAAGAAGCATATACATAGAAAACAGCAAGTAAATAATTTGTACAAAGGCGGCCTTATCGCTCAGAGCGATTTCTTCCAGGCAACCGAGGGCAATGGAAAATGACAAAAAATAAACGGCAGTGTATTGCATAAAATAAATAAAGAATAAGAAGAAATAAGAAGCACATACACCAATATAAATAATAACAGTATGATACACATACAAACAATATGTACTTACTTAAGTCTAGATACTAAATACTTATATGTTAAAGTAGCATAAGTAATTAAGTAAACCTTACGTGTTTTAGCTCCAATTAAATATTCTGAATTTCCTTTAATAAAACAACCATTTCACACATTAAAAATGATAATGTTTGTTTCAGAACAATGCTCCTGTATTTCATCATATCATTAGTCCTAGGACAGAACGTTGTGACCAACGGTAACCCTGTTGCCAATGATGTTATTGAAGACAAGGAGTTACTTCTGGCTTTCGTGGTAAGTAAGAAAATATGAGCTAAATAGGAGCTCGGTGGCTCAGTGGTTGGGTCAATGGACTTACGATACGGAGGTCCTAGGTTCGATTCTCAGCCAGGGCAGCCATGTACCAATGAGTTATCCTTGGTTTTTTCGACGGAAAAACTTACGTACATTTACCGAGTGCTCTCAAAACAGCGAAGGAAAAACATCGTGATGAAACCCGCATGCCGTAGAAGAAGAAAAAAATCTAAGGCATGTGAAATCCGCCAATCCGTAGTGGGCCCGCGTGGTGGATCATGGCCCCAGCTCCCTCAATGTAGGGGAAGGTCTGTGCCCGAGCAGTGGGGCAATATAAATAGACTGATGATGATGAAGCAAATATAACCACAAAAGACTGTAATGTTGTGCAATCACCATCATCACTCCGTATCAGTCCACTACTGGACGTCTGGCAGCAACCTTGCTAAGATCATCAGTCCATCTGGTCGGAAGGTGTCCAACGCTACGTTTACCCGTTCGTGGCCTCCATTCGAGAACTCGTCTAACCCATCGGTTATCGGTTCTACGACAGACGTGACCAGCCCAATCCCATTTCAGTTTGCTGATTTTATGAGCAATGTCATTTTGTCTTCTGGCGGATATACTCGTTTCTTATTCTATCTACCAGAGAAATGTCAAGCATAGCTCTTTCCATAGCTCGCTGAGAGACTTTAAACTTGTGGGCCAGTCTCACCATCAGTGTCCACGTTTCAGCAAGTGTACAAAGCTAAATATCAGCGATTCGTAGCTCAGTAAGGGGCTCGTAGGCCAGTTGCAAGTAAACGTTGAAAACGATCGTACAAGTTAAGCAACGTTGGGAGAGGTCAGTACCTGGATGGGTGACCGCTAGTGACACTTTCATCTGAGCCCCTTCGTGCCTCGGAAAGCACGTTAAGCAGGTGGTCCCGGTTGTTGTTTGACAGCAGCAAATGCCTACGGGCGGCCTGACTAACTTTGACAAATAGGTTTGGTCACTAAACCACACGAAAAAAGAAAGAAGCGATTCGTGGGGCACTGTGTGTCATATACCAGCACTATGAAATGCAACAGATGTAATCCTATTGTCTCTGCTTCCTTATTCAACGGGCGTTTCATGTAGTGTGCTTGAATTTCGATCATGCAAAAATTCGAGTCTACGAATTGTCGACTCACCAAATATTCGAGCCAATGACCTTCGACTCCACGAATATTATGGCCAGCGCTCATCGATAGAATAAATTTCGATTCCATGGAGTACAATTACCTTTTTTTGTTTTAGGTAAACCGGCATGGTGAGAGGACGCCAGATGCAGACGAGCTATCTCTTTCTAATGTACAGGAACAACTGAAAAACCTGACTCGTATTGAAGGTTTGGAAGGACTTACAAATGTAAGCATTGAAGTTTTGTTATAGTTTCTACATAGCCATTAGTACTACTGCATAGTAGTTACAAACCAGAAATAGGGATGAACTTGCATTCCCAGAATTTAGACTACCCACGCAAAAAGTGCGACGCGCCGGTAAATCCCGGGAACTCATGACCACCATCAAGAGGAGAAAAGTGGGCTACCTCGGCCACGCGCTGAGGCATGAGAGGTACCAACTTCTCCAGCTCATAATGATGGACAAGATTGAGGGGAAGAGGGTTGGCAGAAGGAAGAAATCGTGGCTCCGCAATATAAGGGAGTGGACAGCGATAGCCAGCGTCGAAGAGCTTTTCCGACTGGCTCAAGACAGAGGGAGATATGCGGAGCTGACGGCCAGCCTTCAGTGGAGAGGCACTGCAAGAAGAAGAAGACGCAAAAAGTTAATACATCCTTCATGTGACATTGTATTTAGCAATTTCCCGTAAAGTGTCACGACGTTAATAAAGAGGAAAATGCTTCAAGTAATCATTTTGAAAATAATAAGTACAATTAGATCATTACGCATAGGTTATAAGGTAGATAGTAAAAACAATCTGTCTTAAAATAACAACGTTGCGTTATTGTCCAACCAAACACAATAGAAATTGAAGTGGCCTTCAACATACAGCTGTAGATAAGTACATACAATCGGCAAAACAGTAACACGTGTAGGGACTTCGACTCTTATGACGCAGACAATAAGAACACTACAAAGTCCAGTGTTACCCTTGATGTACTGTCGATTGCACACCACTGTCACGGTCACGTATGTAATATGTTTTTGTACATAATGAGGTTGTTATGTGTTGTTGTAATATAATTTTCTTTAGATACATGATATTGGAATTTTTCAAAAATATATTACCTACGCATCAAATATAATGTGTACTTATGCCAGAAATTAATATGACTGTAGTGTAGGGAACTGCTGTACAATTTTAGACATAAATTGTAATGGAAATAAATCTATGATTGATTTGAAGAGTGATCTAAAATTAATTATAGTGACATATGAAAAAGAGCGCAGGATTGAAAAGCAGATGTTACGCTAGTTTTAGGATTTTTGACTGACTGAATGAAATAAGAGTTACGAAAGAAATAGCTACCAGACACATTGCGCATTCTTCCATCTGATCTTAAATTGGCCTGCATTCGAGAACTCATTTACCCCATCGGTTTACGACAGGTGACCAGCTCAGTGCCAGGTTGCTGATAAACTACTTACCTATACGAGATGCCAATTGAGAAAATCAGTGAATTTACGAGGTGCGATGAAGAGACGGTATAGTGATGTAAATACAGAATCCTAGATTCATAATCATAAGCTAAACTTACACCTTACACCAGTTTTTGTAAATAAAAGACAACAGACAATGTCGTAACGAAGGTCGCATATTCCTAATAAGGATGTGATGTAGTTATATGGTTTAATTTTATCTTTCTTTTGTTTCCTCTCTTAAGATTTGAATTATGATTTGACGGTCTGTTTGTAAACATCGTTCATGGTTTTCAAGTTTCAAGATCGGGATTCGAACCTTGGCCTTGCGTTTCATGGAATCGTAAACGTATTCATCTTGACCCTCTTAAACCACTAGGGTTCTACGAGTAAGTATAACTTGTGCCGTGAAAATTATAGTCACAAGTACATTGAATGTTTAGAAGAGCTAGAGCAAATACTTTTTATTTTATTTTTCTATTGAATCACATATGAATTAACCTAAATGATACTTGATATAGCCTATTCAGCTACCCCGTTCATCTGGTGATTTCTCGTACAAAAGCTGTATGGAAAATAATAAGACTGTCAATATTGTATATGCCTATTTCTTTATGTAATACTATTTGTAATAGAGAACGCTTATAGTTGGTCTGACGAAGCAGTGGAGTCGAATGACAGACAAGAAGCCAACGGCGAAATTTAGGAGATGCGTATTGGATTAAAGGCCTGAAAATGATGGTTCTTTGCCTTATTTTCCTAAACCTAATTCCTTTTCCAGGTCGGCAAACGTCGTGCGTACCAGCTGGGTAAATTTATCCGACAACGCTACGGATCGCAAGACCACAACCTGCTTTCCAACTTGTACCTGCAAGATGAGATAGCCATTAGAAGCACGGACAAGGAACGGACCAAGATGACAGCCCTGGTAAACTCCCAACTATTTCATCGACATAAATATAACAGCTGTAATAGGAATGTTGAAAAGTATTGAATGATTTTATTTACTAATTATACATACTTACCTTTTTATTAAAAGTCAACTGTGGGAACATAATTTTAGATACTTGTCAACTAATAATGGCAGTACATAATTCTTGAATAAAATTTCTTAAATTTTGACATGTTTAAAAATGCTGACTATTTCCTCAACCAAAGTCTTAAGACAAGATGCTTTCTGAAACTCACCACAGAATCGATACCAATGAGGCTATTATAAAATTTAGTTAAGAGCCTTCCATGAGCCAACTAGCGCCGCCAATCTTAAAAAAATAATATCTTCCAATATAATCAATTTTATTAAAAAAAGCTATTTACTAAATGTTTATTACGATAAATACTATTTTTTAAATGCTTATTTATAACGTGATTCAATTTCGGTATGTTGTAGTTCGCATAATTGCGAAAAACGGCCGTTTTGGCACATTTGTGAACTACAACTTAGCTTGTCGCAATTATGTCATGTATTGTATATTGAAAAATAGTATTCATCCTAATAAACATTTTGTAAATAGCATTTTTAATAAAATCGATTAAATTGGAAGATATTGTTTTTTCAAGATTGGCGGCGCTAGTTGGGTCATGGAAGGCCCTTAAATGGAGCCATCAAGTCACTCATAAAGACCAATTTTGAAGCAAGCACTGTCTTAATTAGACGCATGACCGTGTCGAAATGGATAACGCTCTGGGCTGCGTATCAGCCGGAGGTGTAGGGTTCCCACAGGTGACAGTATTTTCTCTGCTTTTTTCCTCAATTAAAGTGATTTTTTTGTTAACCTATAAATCGTCCCACTGCTGGGCGAAGGTCTCCCCTCCTCTTCCATCCATCCCTGTCCTTCCAGCCACCTATCCCTGTATCTAACGACATCGTCTCTCCACCTACGCCGAGGTCTGCCGCGTGATATTAGATGTTAAATGAAATATAACTTTTCAGATAGCCATGTCCGCTGTCTACCCTCCAGAAGTTGAACAGCAGTGGGATGAAGGCCTGGGGAAGCTGTGGCAGCCTGTACCTTACACAGCTGTGCCTTTGTCCGAGGATTATGTGAGTAGTTTATTTTTGAGATGTTGGGTTTGGGATATATGAATCGTCATTAGATTAGTCTTCATCACGAATCACATAGGAAACGTTTTTGTCAGGATTTTAAAGTTTTAAATGGAGGAAATCATCCTCATTTCCTTTTTTAACACTAGCGAAAACTTCCTTCATAATGTCAATTACGACAAAAAATCACGAGGCCGTCATATCGCATAGCGTATTAAGCTACTAGCGCACTAGCCGCAATCAGTTGAAACGCATGCCCCGCCTCATTTTCTGCCGTCGTTACCTACTGGACGTCGATCGCAGGCCTCAGATCGCTACCTACCTCACGTTAAAATGTCCAGAAAATGTGTCGGGGCATGCATTTCAACTGATCGCAGATCGCGGCTAGGTCGCGGCTGTGTGTGGAGGGCGTTACGCGAAAAAATATAGTCTTTTGTTTTTGTAATAATTATCTTGTTTCTCTAGTAAGTTTAGTTATTTTATGTGAAACATGGAAATGAAAGCAAAAACAGTATTCTAGTCTCAAAGCAAATTAAAAATAATGAGTAAGTACCTACTTAATACTAAGAATACGGAATAAAATATTTATTTCGTAAATATAATAATTAATGAAGAGAGATTTTCACAAGCTTAACTACGTTTATCTCAAGCTAAAGGTCAAAGAAAATATCGTGAACAATCCTACGCATTTTAAGATTACAGAGTGAAATGGCACGGGAAAATGGGAAGACAGTCCATTTAGTTCGTCAATAAAATCATCTGCGTCTCATCAGATTACATTTTCTGACATTGAAACGCAGAACGTGATAAGACGAGATGAAAGAGTTCAAGATCTTTATACATGTGTCAAGGAGGCTTGTTTGGTGGAACTGTATTAACAACTGTCGTTTTTGAAATGACATTGCCACATTTCAATGGAGCTTTGCCCCACCTACAAAACTACGGGACCATTTAAGCTGTACCTATCATTTTGTTGGGGACTTATTACAGGTTTCATGTTGCATAATCATAATCAGTGTCATTTTCTACTACTCTCGCCACTCCTATAGAAGAATAACCAAACCATGAATAAATCGCTTCGATTTCTTACTATTTTCTGAATTCTTAATTAAGCTGTTTTTTTCGAATCGCAACTTGTACAAAACTTTATTTTAAACCAATAATTTTAATAATTTTTTCAATTTATACCTAGCCGTTGACGGCTAGCTTTTTTAAGTATTTTACAGCCTATCCTAGAGTTCCTAGACACATTTTTTGTACCAAATCACGAGTCACATGATCTCGACAAGAGTTGTATCGATTACGAGATCATTAAGGCATGCTGGTAATCATTAACAAATTGTTAATTAAGTGATTTGTACAGTACACATGTATGTATGTTTATAAAATAATAATTACAGATATTATTTCCTTGATTGACGATCTGATTACTTTACAATAGACGAACAATTTCCTCGTTATGTTACATAATTAGAACTGTACTTTGAATCGAAGCATATCAGCAGAATTATAATATATATTATTCCTTTGTTGTTTTATAGGGAAAATCGAATCTAAACTATTAATCTCCTTACGATTAATCAGAATACAACTGCAACTCTGCAAGATGCTTGGACAATGATAGTTAGTCAATCAGCTTTCATTGATTTTGAGTCAGATTTATTCTGTTTTCTTTGAAAGGTGTTCTTAGCGATTCCAGATCTGTTCAATAGTGTCCGACCGAAACTGGGTTTTAGGGCCGAAATCGAATTTCGGCCACGGTCTTAGTTTCGGGCGAAAACGAAACCGAAACTTCCATATCAGGTCATGTTTTCGTGAAAAAAAAAATAGGCAATTATTATAATCACCTATTAATTTTTTCAGTCAGTTTTTATATTTAAAAATCACACTCAAAAATCACATATTAAACAATTCAGCCTCTGATATTTGAAGTAATCCTTAAGCACTACATATTATCACTACCTTATTTCAAATAAATTATTTACGCTTTTAATATTATAAAAATAAAAATAAAAAATAAAAATTAAAAAATTAAAAAAAAGAATTAAAAAAAAATTAAAAAAAATAATAATAATATGACTAAGATAAATTATGAAATGTATAGTGCATTAGTTTAAGACTGTAATGCTAGACATTTGGATGAAATAATAAATAAATAAAATAAATAAATAAATTATAACGTTATATGCTTATTACAGGCTCTCGAACACAGTTTCGGTTTCGGCCGTAGTTTCGGCCGGATTGCAGCCGAAACCGAAACTAAGCCGAAACCCGTTATTTGGCCGAAACTAGGCCGAAACCGAAAGTTCGGTCGGACACTACTGTTCAACAGTTCAAAGATCATCAACTCTTTTCTAGTTTATGAAGGGATGTCAGCAATTTTCTTAGATCAGATCGATTTGTAACATATAGTAAATTTAACGTGCTATGAAAAGACGGCGAGGTTCGCCACCTATCACGCCATGGCCGACGTAGCGGGGAAAAGCAGGTGGAGTTTTGCATAAGTTGATTTAACCTCAATATAATCCCAGGGCTTCCCAAACTGTGCGTCGCGACACCCTGGGGCGCCGCGGCACTATCCCAGGGACGTCGTCAGGCGATCTACATAGATTGGCTGTCAGTATCAATGGCAATTTCCAAACTTGCTTCTCAAAATGGGGCTCAGAAAAGCAAGCATATCCCGCCAACAAAGTATATTTCTTTTCATTCTCGTTCTTATGTTTTTTTTCTCATTTTCTAATGAAAATTATAGAGGTTATTTGGAGATTTTCTAATAACTTGTTACTAGGCTAAAACTACAACTTTGATAAGGTACTTTTTGGCCTAAGGGAGGGGTAAGTCGCGATAAAAGTGGCCAATTCCCAGGGGCATCATAGTAAATATAAGTTTGAGAAGCCCTAATGGAATATTATATATTGGGAAGTTATATTATAACCATTAATGTAAGTGGAGAACTGCGAGATACGATGAGTTTGGTGGAAGTGTGCAGTCGGAATTCCATCGTCTTTGCCTACCCCTATGGGATACGGGCTACCTATGTGTTCTAATCTAACAAAACCTCCTGATGATTCCTATTACAGCTACGGTACTACTCCAACTGCCATAGATTCAAGATCCTCATGGCTAACGCCAAGCAGGAGTCCCTGACCGACGAATTCGCTCCCTACAAGGACCTGTTCGATAAGATACAAGTGGAAACCGGGCGGAACTTCAGCGAAAACCCACTGCTCTTTGAAACACTCTTCGACTTATTCAAAAGCCAGGTAAGACTACTTTTTAACTCCCGATGTAATAAGAGAGGAGAACCGGTGTATTTGTGTGTCTGCTTATGACACCGTTGCTCCCAAACTGGTGAACAGATTTCGATTTAGGTTTTCTTTGTTTGATGGGTGATTTGATTGAGAGTCTTCTTAGATATTATTCTGGAAAATCTGTCCAGTCGTTTTAATATCAACTCTTTTCTAGTTGATGAAGGTATGTGAGCAACAGCAATAGATCTGAAGTGACATTGCCACATTTCAATGGAGCTTTGCCCCACCTACAAAACTACGTGTCCATTTAAGCTGTACCTATCATTTTGTTGGGGACTTATTACAGGTTTCATATTGCATAATCATAATCAGTATCATGTTCTACTATTCTCGCAACTCCTATAGAAGAATAACAAAAACAATGAATTCGCTTCGATTTCTTACTATTTTCTGAATTCTTAATTAAGCTGTTTTTTCGACTCGCTTGATGTACAAAACTTTATTTTAAACCAATAAATTTAATAAGAAACGGAGATATTTTTACATTTATTCGTTATCTTGTTCATCATCTGGTTGATGGTGGAACAGAATCTGGCATTGTCATTTTGTTTCCTTTCAATGATACGGAAAGAATAGGATACTCAGCTCAACCAACTAACATCAGAGATATCGTGTTTGGGTTTATTCTAATGGTATCAATGCATGTGTCAGTCAGGTCTAGAAAAACGGACATGATCGTGCTGCGACACGTGTTGTTTTCTTAATGGCCTTTGAAAAATCTACCTTTAAAATCTAAGATTTACTGCCTGAATTGATTGCTTTCTTCCAGGTCGGTCTAGGTCTAGATATTCCGGAGTGGGCTAAGCCGTTACTTCCTAGACTGAGCGAAGCTGCTAGAGTGGCTTACAGGCTGTATTTTAGGAATTATGAGATGAAGAAAATTGGGGGTGGTAAGTTGTATTATGTCATTTAAGTATAACATTATTATTTCCAGTTTGTTCTACTACTAGATGTGGTAACAAGGTCCATAAAGAACATTGTAACATTTTAATGTTAAGTATGTGAACATCTGTATTATAACTTATGGAATGCAATAAATATATTGAGTATTGAGTAGAACAGTTTGTTCTTAGCTTTTATAATAACAGTTTTACGTCTGATGTCTTAATGTCTGTCTCAAATTAAGGAATTAACTCAAGAGCTACTGGTTGAGAGATAAGCCTTTTGACAAGCAAAGTATAATCCACCCACCACGCTGAATATTGATGGATGATAGAGATATCTTTTTGACAGTCTCGTTTTTTTAAGTTTATTTACGATGTTTTCCTTCGCCTTTTCAATTACTCCTGTCATAACCTCCTGGTACTCCTTGTACCTACTGGATTTCTTGGTATCCGTAATAATAGTAGAATTATATTCGAATGTATGTGAACAATTAAAAAAATCTTCCAAATTTCCAGGAGTACTACTAAACGACTTCACAAGACTCGCTTCAGACATCGCACAAGGCACGCCAGTTACCAAAAGACTACGGCTGTTCTCATCCCATGATTTCAACCTTGGAGCCTTGATGGATGTCACCAAAGTCGTCAAGGAGCAGAGTATACCAGAATACGGATCATTATTCGCCTTAGAATTGTATAAGTCCAGGAGCACTGGAGAGTTCAGTGTTTTGGTGAGTTGATTCTTATTCTTGGAACATTAGGCTTCCTTTTTGCTTTTCTCGTGTGGTTTAGGTACCACACCCATTGTCAGAGTTATTCCAGCTGCCCGTAGGTCTCTGACGTAGCCTAACGACTGCTGCCGATGACAACAACCGGGAACAACTGCTTAACTTACTTTCCTAGCCAGTGATTCACGACACCTTGAGCTTACAGTAGGTACCTGTGAAGCAGACAGGTAAAATAAAATAACACAGCTTCACAAACAAATAAAACTTAAGGGAAACAAAACAATAAAAGAAAACATTAAGCTGCTTTAAAAAGTTTTGGGTATAAATTATCAAAATAAATTTAAAATGATTGCCTAAACCTAACATACCTAAAAAAAGAGGCAGGGATTTAATTTGGCAGGGGTGCGCGAGAATGACCCCCTCTCGCTCCCGATCCGCCGACGGCGAGCGGGCCGCAGGCGACGGGCGTATGTCCGCCGCCTGCCGCCCTAACGGGGACTTGCGGGCGTCGGGTCGGGGGGTCCGGCGCTCGCTTAGAGGTCCCGAGCTGTAAGGCGTCTCGTCCTGTGTTCCGAGGCGCCTTAAGCGGAGGTATAGGGGTAGACCCCCGAGAAGGGCCCACGAGGGCGGCCGCGGACGAGGTTGTGGTATTTGGCGCTGCGTTCCCACAACCTCGTTCCAAACGCGATGCGTTGAACACCTTGGGGTTTTAGTGGGTATAGGACCGTATTATGGCGGGAGTCCCACATACTCACCGCGCGCCCCTCCTCATTGGCGCGGTGAGATGCGAAAAGCATTTCCCCAAGTAAAAAAAAAAAAAAAAAAAAAAAAAAAAAAAAAGGGGTGCCATATTAAATCCATGGCGACATCTCTAGGTTGCTCGTGTCGCGAAGCAATTTTGCGCTCATGTGCGGGCAGACACGGGCGCCCTCCTGTTACAGGTCTATGGGGTAAGTGGTCTGTGGCTCTTATCCACAGTAGAAGAGCCTTGGAATTGGGACATAGGATGTCATCCGAGGATATAAAGACTTTTGTGCCCATGTTATACGAGACCTGAAGGATTGACCTGAATGATGTACGGTGCGCAACAGATCTTTGAGGTCGCTGTGACCCTTGGACTTGACTTGAACCTGAACCCACATCATAGTAACCTGGCTGGAGTACCTATATTCTGAACGTACCCGAATGTTAGCTCCATCCACTTGACAACGATCAAAAGCACTCCTTTCAAATTGTTGATGATCGCAAAATCGGATTGCAATCATTGTAGTTGAATTGTCACTGGCTCCCTTTGCGTATCTCATTGTCTGAACAATGGGGAGTACTCCGAGGAACTATTCGATCTTGTGCCACCGTCCACTTTTAAAATGTGAAAATCTCTCAAGGCCACGATGACCACTAGGCGGGTCGTCTACTTATCTCCCACCTTCCTCATCAAATATATTCTTAATAACAAGCTTAATACATTGTCCACAGCCTGTGTACTTAGCCCAAGCCGGAGAATCATCAGCCCAGCAGCTCCACTTCGCTGGCTGCGAATCCAATTACTGTGAACTGGATAAGTTTAAACAGATGACTAAGGAGTTTCTGCTGACTGAACAAGATTTCTATCAGATATGTGGTATAAAGACAGAATTGTAGTTTTAACTTGGTATTACATAGATAAAACGGGAATTACCGTGTTAAACATTTATTATTGATGTCTCGATATTTCGCCAGCATTGCAGCCATCATGGTCACGAGTAGACTGAAGTCGGTGAGTGTTGAACGTCAGAAGGGTGACACAAAACGATCTACCCTCTTTCGTGTTCGCTGACTGCGTTGAGAAAAGTTGGTGATATTTGCAGGTACCCCCATTTTGCAAAAAGAACTGATTATGTCCGCTCGTTTGCACGCACTCGCCTTTGTGCCTCGTTTACATAAGTCGATCACTGGATTCCAAGTTTTTGACGACAGAAAGCCATCGTCGCGATTGAAAGTATTTCTTTATTTTAAATGTTTAACACGGTTATTTTCGTGTAAGTTTAAAAAGTGATATAACTTGATATTTTATACGGATAGGTACCTATACCGCAGCCCAAATCAAGTGTCTTATTTTGTAAACAAATATGATCGTTTTGTGTTGTGATGTAACACTGAAGGAATTGATTGATCGAACCTGTTCATCATTGTGAAAATAAAGTAATCCGATCTAATAATGTTAAAATAACTATGCAATAATCACAGAACAGCTTAAAATGTTAGTAGTGGAGGGTAGGTTTTGTTTACAAAATAAGACACTTGATTTGGGCTTCGGTTTAGCCGTTCTCAGTCCCCGAGCCGTTTGTTAGCCGATAGTGCCAACGCTGAGGAGAAAAAGGGACAAAAAACAACTTCAGCAGCACATCTTTTAAATAATAGCAATTAAACATTAACATGATGAAAAAATTCTTGCCGTAAGCAGGACTTTTTTTTCATCATGTTCTAATTTGTTCACCGAGCATGGATAATGCGTAATACAAATTCTGAACAATTATGTTACTTAAGAGCCTTCGTAGAGCCAACTAGCGTCGCCAATCTTAAAAATATAATATCTTCCAATATAATCAATCTTATTAAAAAAACTATTTACAACATGTTTATTACGACAAATACTATTTTTCAATATACAATACATGGCATAATTGCGACAAGCTAAGTTGTAGTTCAAAAATGTGCCAAAAACGGCCGTTAGTCGCAATTATGCGAACTACAACTTACCGAAACTGAATCACGTTATAAATAAGCATTTAAAAAATAGTATTTATCGTAATAAACATTTCGTAAATAGCTTTTTTAATAAAATTTATTATGAGTATTGGAAGATATTATTTTTTTAAGATTGGCGGCGCTAGTTGGCTCATGGAAGGCCCTTAATAACTAGGTATCTATTGAGAGATTATTTCCGTAATGGCAAGTAGTTTTTGTGAAAATCTCAACCTTAAAGGGATGTTCCCTGTATACTTTCCTCGTCAGGACCTAAGTACAGTAATTTGAAAATGTCATCAATACAAACATAGACTGTGATATTATTTTCTTTAAAAATATTAAACTTATTTTAACGATATTGTGTTTCTCAATTTTAATACAATCCCACTAATATACAAACGCGAAAGTTTGTATGGATGGATGTTTACGAAATGTTTATTACGATAAATACTATTTTTAAATGCTTATTTATAACGTGATTCAATGTCGGTAAGTTGTAGTTCGCATAATTGCGAAAAACGGCCGTTTTTGGCACATTTGTGAACTACAACTTAGCTTGTCGCAATTATGCCATGTATTGTATATTGAAAAATAGTATTCATCCTAATAAACATTTTGTAAATAGCTTTTTTTAATAAAGGTGATAAACAGGTTCAATCAATCAGTTCCGTCAGTGACATCACAACAGGTAATTAGACGATTGATTTAACCTGTTCATCACCGTGAAAATAAAGTGATCTGCACTTTATTTTCACGGTGATGAACAGGTTCAATCAATCAGTTCATCACACAGGTAATTAGACGATCATATTTGTTTACAAAATAAGACACTTGATTTGGGCTTCGGTTTGCATACATACAATCGAAAAACATAACCCTCCTTCTTATCGGGTAAAAAACAGTGGACTGGATACGGGCTGATGATTATAAGAACCTATAAAGTCCTACTCAAGATACTCCCCAGTCGATGAAGAACAAATAGGATATTTGACAAGGGTTAAACCATTAGCTGTCAAATCTGGTCTAGTGCCCACCCTTCTCAAAGCCTGCAAAGTTTTGAAATGTTCTCAAATTGAAGTTACTCATAGATGCCTTAAAAGCTCTATTATTTTACCAAAGTACTATTTCTATAGTCGAATTTGACTCTCTTAAAAAAAAAATTGTATTCGTCTTTTATGAACTTAGGAGTTCCAAAGGATGTAACTTTCGGAAACAAAAATTTCACATACCTGCTTATTTATCAATTTATTAAAATTTGTTTAAAAATACATTATAAATAATACCGCGACCCTAGATTAACACAACTTTCTGAATACAGGAGACAGCAAATAACGACTCTATGATAATAATTAGGTACACTACGCAACGGTTAATAAGCATATAATCTTATTTCAATGACTTTATCTAAGAATGTATTGTGCTTTTCACTTATATGGAACTTAAACAAATACAACCTCTAAATTTTCAGTTTTAATCTAAGTGTACCTAAAAATGTCCTTTTTAATTCAACCCAAATTGTAATTTAACCGAAACGACCGCAGGAATTTTTAGGGAAGGTTTTTAGGGCCGTAAATCAGCTCGGGCGCCCCCTAGCGGCGGATTGCGGAATCGCGCAGTAATTTAAGCGCCTAAGCTGTGATAATAGCTACACCGCAAACCTGCTCCGTTGTGCTGTTGCTGTTATAAAATTATCAGGCGCTTTTGAGAAATGTTTACGACTTCATTTCGTTCGGCGAAATGAAAACTGTTATTGTTAATAAATGTAAGGGAGAAACTCGAATTTACTACTAAATTGATTCACACTATCATTCTCGTCACCAACATCATCGCTCGAGATACATGTCAAGGTAGGTAGGTAAGTACCTACTTTATATTTTTGCGATTGTTAAACTGAAACCGTAACTTTAGCAAAACACTGAAAATTGAACGTAGGTAGATTTAGATTCCTTTAGATTCCTTTATTTCACTTTTACATAATAACATACTATACAATAATAATCATTATGTCAAATAACTAACTTAACTAACTGTATACCTAACAACCTGTAACTTAAACAATAAAAACCCGTCGTTCTGTAACTGTAATTCTTTTAGAATCCCACGGGACAGGCTTAGCCTAGTGTGGGCTTCACTAATTAATAAGTTAATGTAAAATACTGTACATGGTAAATAAACATTTCATTTCATTTTCAAATATAGTCATATTTGTAAAAATGATCGTCAGATAATAAATAACTTAGTCAAAAGTAAAATACAATAATGTTAACTATAACATTATGATTAAAATATTTGAAGTATTACTTACTTACCTATTGATAAAAAAAACTAAAGCGTTTTTTAATAGATTTTATATGATTTGTTTATTAGGTACTTACTCAGTTAATAACTCATAAACCTAGGTAAACCTCTCTTCCCTTAAATCGTGTTGCTCTCCTTTTCACACTTCGTTAAAAAAAGGTTGATAGAAAGGGACAGGGGGCCTAAACGGTGGCGTAACTTTTAAATCACGTTTATGAATTCGCGCCATTGATAAAAATACCAAAGGTGTTTTTTTAATAGATTTTGTGATTTGTTTATTACTCCGTTATTGACTTATAGAATGACGATTTCATTTGTGCGTTTTATTGAAAATTTGACCGCATCATTATACATATTTATTATTATTTATGGTTAGAGTAAGTTACATATGTTCTACAAACTAATAGTCGTACAGTCGAAGACAGAGATAAGTATACAGGGGGCATAAATAAGGTTGAGATTTTCTCGAAAACTACTCTACCGAATTTAATAATTATTTTACAGTACATAGTTTTAACTTTTATCTATCAAACAGTGAATCAATTTTTACGATAGGTCCAGTAGTTTTTGAGATAATCTCAACCTTAAAAGCTCTCCTGTACACCTTTCTCTGTGTTCCACCGTACCTTTCAATGGGTGGTGTTATTAATAGAAAATCGATAAAAGTTAATTGTTTTTTCACCTCGCTTTCATCACGTAAAAATTTCATGCCCTCTCATATCTCGTGAAGTAACAAATTGTTATCCGATAAATTGACATCATAAATCTGGCGTGTTTTATGAAAATTATGTCACATAAAATCGAATCGACGTAATTTCGGCCATGGCGATATTTCATTATTTATTTAAGCGCATCCATTTTGTTTCCGTTTCAACACGAACTGATACTAACAGACAGATAGTTGTCGCCTCAAACAACTTGTTATTGCAAATCTAGAAAAATGCTCGTTTATAGATTATTTATTTATTTTATTAGTGGACTCGACTGTTCGTCATTTGCCAATGTCATGTTACAGAAAATTCAATATATTATAAGTTTCTATCTTCCTCCAGGGGAGTCGCATTAGCGTCTTCACCCTGGGCAGCCGCGTCTTCATGTCTTCATCCAGAGGAGACGCCGTAGCGTCATCACTCTGGACGAAGCAGCTCGACAGTTACGTTCACTCCCGAGCTTGTAGCGGGAATTCTTGATAAAAGCTTGAAATTTCAGATCTTGCATAAATAATTCAATAACTTCACCGTACTGTCATTCGCGAACATTTTCTGATTAAATTAACGTGATATTAAACACAAAATAGTCCCTGTAGACGTTAAAAGGAAAATTATCAAATAACTTCGCAACAGTCGTTTCCCGCCATTTTCAAGAGAATCCTTTATAGATTACAAAATTTATCGTAAATAGACAAATGACATTGCCACATTTCAATGGAGCTTTGCCCCACCCACAAAACTACGTGACCATTTAAGCCGTACCTATCATTTTGTTGGGGACTTATTACAGGTTTCATATTGCATAATCATAATCAGTATCATTTTCTACTACTCTCGCAACTTCTATAGAAGAATAACAAAAACAATGAATAAATCGCTTCGATTTCTTACTATCTTCTGAATTAAGCTGTTTTTTCGACTCGCAACTTGTACAAAACTTTATTTTAAACCAATAATTTTAATAAAAAACGGAGATAATTTTACATTTATTCGTTATCTTGTACAACTTGCGGTTGATGGTGGGGCAGAATCTGGCATTGTCATTTAGTTTATTGTTACACTTAAATATTAGGTCTTAATTAACAGAGTTCACATATACCCTGTAAGGGCACTACAATAATGTCAGAGGCACTAAAGTTTTTATTAGTTAACTACCTATTTCATGAAACCCTGTAAAATACGTCACATCGTACGAAAGGTTATGGCGAGTATAAAGCCTGTTGTTTTTCAGGTATTTTTCACGGAGAATCTCAAAAGCCGTGTGACTGATCCCTTGGTTTGTAAAGTAGAGGTTTTATTGGTGAAGATATAGCGGGTAACCCTTTTTATTGACATTATATTGGATAAGCTTATGCGGATATTTGTATACTGATTCAAAACGTGGCACGATTTTAGCTGGAAATTAGTGAACAACGGACTTTTAAGATTGTGTGCCAGGATCGCAGCAGATGGAAGTCCATCGTCTCTGCCTACCCCTACGGGAATCAGGCGTGAGTTTATAAATAAATGGACTTTTAAGGGCAATATTTTTTAGGAAGTAAGAGTTTATTTTTTTTAGGAATGTAATAGATTGCACAGTCGCTCTTTGGTGCTCTAGGATTTTTGTTTATGCAATAATTTTATGCTAAAACCTAAAATAATAAAAGGATTAAAAACTAACTCTAAAAATCTAAAGACTTTCCTATAAATAAAATATGTCCTCTAGGAGGGCATCGGGAGTCCCGGTGCTCAGAAGGCTGGCAGCATTCCCTCTCTGTATTGCCAACGCAATACGTTGGCAGAGGTAGCTGCCAGCCCTCTGGTCGCATGGAAGAGGAGGAGGGATATCTTTGCCCAGCATTGGGACGATTTATAGGATTACAAAAAAAAGTACTTATACGCTCCGTTTCAGCCACTATTTTTTTTTTTTTTTTTTTCGGGGGGAAAATCATCCAGATATTATGATACCTCCTTGCCACGGGGAGGCGAGGATGGTTATGTCGGACTCTTACCGACTAAAAACCCCTCGGTGTTCCGTCTCGCCGCCCTATGACGGAGTCACGGGGAGACTTGCGAATAACTTCCGCGACTACGCCGGCTGTGTGTCCGGGGGGACCCTTCTCGGGGGTCTTTGACCCCATCCGACTGTTAGCGGTGTGCTGGAACACATGCACGCCAACCAACTCGAGGACCTGTTACCGAGCGTTGGACTACCCCGTGTCCACTCGCCCGGAAGCCCTCATTATGGGGGGAGGTTACGGGCATACGCCAGCCTCCTCCGCCCGACTCTCCTGCGGCGGATTCGTTCGGACAATGGATCAACCTCTCTTGCCCTCTCCGCCGCCTCCTTCTGCGAAATTACTTGTTCACAGAAGGCGACCACCGCGTCCCACGACCCGCCGCTGTCCACCATAGTTTTAACTATGGCCGACAGCGACAGGTCGGCTCCCACTGCCGCGACAAGCGCAGAGCGTTGCTCCGCCCATGCGGGGCATTCAGCTAATGTGTGGTGCGCCGTATCCTCGGCGCACTCACAATGGTGGCATTTCATGGTGGGCTCCCCACCCGCAACGTTACACAGGTATCTCCCGAAACAACCGTGTCCCGAGAGAACCTGCACGAGGCGGAAAGTGAGCACACCATGTCGCCTGTCGACCCATCCTTCCAGGACGGGTCGCACCGCCTCCACGGTTTGTTGGCCGGCACTCGGCTCCTTCAATCTCTCCATCCACTTCCTAAGGAGGGCCTTTTGCGATTCCTGTTTACATCGCCTACTCTCCTCCGGACATGGATGTTCGCCCATCTCCTTTGCCTGTGCGGCCCGCCAGTAGGCGTCCGCCAGCACCTCTGCGTCTAAGTCCCAGGGCGGGGTCCCGGCCAATACGCACGCCGCCTCGCAGGATATGGTGCGATAGCCTCTCGCGACCCTGATAGCCATGACCCGTTGCGGCTTTCGCATGAGAGTCTTGTTATGGGCGTTCAGGGCGTCTGCCCATATCGGCGCGCCATAGAGTGCCATTGACCGAACCACACCCGTGTACAGCCGTCGGCAAGACCCGTTAGGCCCACCCAGGTTAGGCAGAAGCCGTCCGAGAGCTGCAGCTGTCTTGATCAGTTTGGGCGCTAAGCGCTTGAAATGCTCCTTGAAATCCCACCGGCTATCAAGGACGACGCCTAGGTACCGCATCGTGGACTTGACGCCGATCGGGACTCCACACACCACAAGTTGCGACCCCGCCGGTGGCGATTTTCGAGGCCCATGGAAACAAAGGGCCTCAGATTTATTTAGGGCCACCTCAAGGCCCAGCCTCCGGATTCTATCCACCACCAAGGCGACTCCGGCCGTTGCAAGAATGGCAGCCTGTCTGTACGATGTGCCACGGGCTGTCACAAGGGTATCGTCGGCGTAACAGTTGACGTCGACCCCTCGCAGGTTGGCACCTCGCAGTACCCAGTCGTACCCGATGTTCCACAGGAGCGGCCCTAGGACCGAACCCTGCGGAACACCGCACGACATTGCTCGACGACCTCCCTTCTTGCCTGTCGGGTATTCAACCGCCCTCTCTGAGAGATAGGCTCCCACGATCCGGCTCAGGTATTCCGGCATGGCGTGGTGCAACAGAGCCTCGTTTATAGTTGCCCAGGGCAAGGTATTAAATGCATTGGCAATGTCCAGGGACACCGCCAAGACGACCTCACCCCCAGCCACAGCCTCCAGGGCCAGAGCTTTTACTTGTGCTATTGCGTCAACCGTGGAGCGACCCCGGCGAAAGCCAAACTGGCTGTCGCTTAGATCAGGTCCGGGCCCCTCCAGGTGCTGGACTATGCGCGCGGCGATGACTCGCTCGAAAAGTTTGCCCACCTCGTCGAGCAGCACGATGGGGCGGTAAGCCGACGGCGAGTCGACCGGCCGCCCCTCTTTTTGTAACAGAACCAACTTCCCCGTCTTCCACTTGTTCGGAAATTGGCCCTGCGCTAGGCATGCAGTGAACAATCCTCTCACCGTAGGCTCCAGGGTTTCCATGGCAAGCACCCAGGCCCGTCCGGGTATCCCGTCCGGACCAGGGGCGGTATTCTTGGCCTTGAGCCGTAGGACCGCAGCCGTCAGCTCACCCTCCGACACCTCTGGCGGGTCGGCCGCGTCGCCATCACTTCTGTCTTCAGCTGCATGCCGTGCCATCGAAGGAGGCACATGCTGCCCCCTCTCCGGGAACAGTGCCGTGACTACTTGTTCCAGGAGTTTGGGCTCTAGGCTCTCTGTCAGGGGGGGCGCCCAGGGTCGAAGCTTGCTCCTCGCCGCTTTGTATGGACGCCCCCACGGGTCGACATTTAGAGTCTCGAGCATTGACTTATGGGCTGCAGCTTTGGCCTTGCTTATGCCCACGTGGAGGGCCCTCACTTTCTCTCTGTAGATGGCGTACGTCTGTTCTTCTTGTGCCACATCCCGGCGCCGCCGTCTTCTGCACCTGGTGTACTGGCGTCTTGCAGCTACACACTCTTCACGCATTTGGCCAAGTTCTTCGGACCACCAGCACACCTTGCGTCGGGCAGGGAGGGTTTTGTGACGAGGCATCGCCGCGTCGCATATCTGCGTCATGACAGCGCTCAGTTGCTCCGCTTCCTTGTTCACGTCAACCGGATCTTCAGGCGCCACAAGCCAGGCCTGCACGAGGGCGGCTTCTCTTAGCGCCTCCCTGTCTAGTCGCTTTACTGACCAGCGAGGACCGCCATCATACAAGGGACTGCTTCGACCTCTTGGCCTCCCCAAGTGCTCATAGACGCCGAACCGGATGTACCGGTGGTCTGATAGGGTCTCTACACTCTCCAAGACCCGCCAGTCGTGTACACGGCGCGCCAGGGCGGCACTCGCGAAAGTTACGTCCACAATTGAGCCGCCCTGTTGCCGCACGCATGTGTCAACAGTTCCCTGATTTAGCACCGTTAGTCCAAACGCAATCGACCACTCCTCCAGTAGCTCACCCCGTACATTCGGCACTGGGGAGCCCCATGCCGCAGATTTGGCATTGAGATCCCCAGCGACGATGATTGCATTCGGATGGCTTTGGCTAATGATTGCGCCTATTTTGACCAACAGGTGCTCGAAATCAGCTCGGATCCCATTTGGCGAAAAATACACCGCGACCACCGTTATGTCGCCCAGGACAGCCGCCACATATCCATGACCCCGAGTCACTTCTTGGAATGTAGGCGATCCTGCGGCAGGCTGCGTGACAATGGCTACCACACCGTCGATATCCCCCGCCCAGTTGCCTCTGTCGGGAATGTAGTATGGCTCCGCTACGACGGCCACATGTATCAGCCACTCCGCCATGCTTTGGAGCAGTAGATCCTGCGCTCTGGCGCAGTGATTGATATTCGCCTGAAGATAACGTGAAGCCATCTAATTAACCACCGTTGATTGTACCTCCTCAACCGGAGCTGTATTGCCCTGTGGGCGGACGGGCTGGGAGGGGACCCTGGGGCCATCTCCAGCTTTCTTTCTCTTCTTTCTGGGGGACGGTGCTACGCATTCTTTGCTCCCCAGCTTATGCGCCGCCGGTTTTCCAGCCGCCGCACATATAGTGCAGTGCGGTGATGCGGAGCACATGGCCGCCCTGTGGCCCGACTGACCACAGCGGTAGCACTCCTTGCTGCGATCGACCTCCGCAGTACATCGAGCTCCGATGTGCCCAATCTCAAGGCATCGGAAACATCGCATTGGTCTGGGTTCCAGCAGCTTGACCTGTGCCGCCACCCAGCCCACCAATAGCCGGCCGCCTTTTACAATCTTGTTTGCCGCCGCAACTGGACAGCGCAGGTACAGTGTGCCTAGGCCTGCGGGACCACGGCGAATTTCACCATACCTGAGCATGTTTTCGGGGCAACCACCCACCCGCGCCACGGCAGCGGCCACCTCCACGGCCGTGACCGAGTCATCCAGGCCTGAGATTCGCATTTCTGCGCACTTACTTGGCCTAGAGACCAGGATAATGCCACCTAGTGAGGCCTTCAGCTTCTCGGCCAGCGCGTCGGCTTTGTCGCCACTTGTAGCCCCCGGCACTTCCAGGATGCGCGCGCCTGTGACCGCTCGGCGAAAGCGGAGGGCCGTGATGCCGAGTCCAGGAAGGTCTATTTTCCGTTTGGCCTCGGCTAGTACATCCGCATAAGTCGCACCTTTCTCTTCCGACTCCTGGCGCAACGATATTACCACCGCTGCCGACTTGGGTGGGCGGAGCTTGCGCGTCTTCCCCGCACGGTGTTGCTGGGGTTGCGGCTGCGCCTTGCTAGCCGGCTTTTTATTTCGCCTTTTGCCCATCACCTTCCACTGCTCAGTTGCAGCTGGAGTCGCTGGTATCGTTGGGCGTAGTTCCTCCTGGACACTACACTTCAGCCACTATAACCCAACCCTTCCGCGCATCCTAAGGGCTCTGTCGACCCATAATTTACATAACACCCCTGAAATGTAGATCTCGGCAAATTTATGCCTTTGTCTGGCTAAGTCCCGTCAACGAAGGTTGCCCCATTGTTTTGGCATTCACACATTGTCGACGCATTAATCCGTTTGGAATCTTGGAATTGACGTAAACATCTTGATATTGCCCAAACCCATTCAACAACAGAACAGATGCTAAGCAATATCCTACCGCCAGACCTACGCAGGGAAGAGGCATCGAGAAGACAATTCGACAGGATCTGCCACTCTCCACATTTCCCGATCTCTGTGGACCTACCACCAACCACCACAACCAAATGGGGATACAGCGACGACCCGACATGCACCTGCGAAGCGATACAGAGCATGGCCCACCTCGCGAACAACTGCCCAAACTGGCCTATAGAGGGAGGACTGGCCAGAATAAACACGGCGGATGACGAAGCCATCGCGTGGCTAAGAAAAGTTTTGCCTTTGTGATACACGCTGTGTTGTGGCAGCTGACGACCGAACGATAAATAAATACAGAACAGACATTTTGGATCTGAGACAAATTTATAGGACACGTATGTACAAGTGAGCCTGCAAACTATTTGCCTGATGGAGCAGAACCTAATTGTAAGTTTTTTTTCTTTGTAAAAAAATTCTTCCCAGAGGGAAAGTTAAAGCCAACTAGAGCATACAGCCTGGTCTGATATTAATATAATGTCTGAATTCTTCTAAATACATACATATATACGAAGATAACCTAACCTAAACCTACGCACAGCCCTCCCAAACCCCTAAACGAAATAACTCAACGATCCACGCAATCATCGAATTATGCAAGGAAACCTTGCTAAGAGCACAAAACTTCCCAAACACGACTTCTTTCGAGCACTCCAATTAATAGAAACGTGCGCGGACATCTCCTGATTAACTTAACGTGATCATTATTCAATAAATACAACGGCAACTGTTTAATTAGAATTTTCATAAAAAAGTAGCGTTTCGCGCGAATTTCAAGGAATCCGTAGATACTCGTAGATTTAGATTTCTTTATTTCATTTTTACATAACAAAATACTATACAATAATATGGGTAGTACATTATGTCAAATATAGACATAGTGATACGTACCTACGTATCACTATATTTGAACTACATTTGATTTAACGTATATGTGAACTTGTATTTCTTTTTATTGAATGGTAGGTAACTGTGATTCATTTTGTGAGTCTTGAACTCTTGAGGAACAATAATTAAATACGGTCAATGAGGAACAAGAATACTACCCTAATTATTTAATTGAATCTTAGGTATAAAGGCATTGATCTCCTATAAACAACTAGATACACAAAGGTCTTACTAAAACAATTTAAAAAACGTCCAAATAAGGGTCCATTGTTAACGTCCAAATAATGTACAATAAAGCAAATGATTCATCCGTTTGGATCTTCTTTGCGCTCGGATATTTTTAGAAGGCAGACTGTGTATCTAGTTGTTTATAGGAGATCAATGTATAAAGGCCTAAAATTAATTATACCTACTCAATGATTTTATTTCAAATGCGCGCTTTTACTTAGGAACGATAAATCAGACGCCACATTCACTCTTTCCCCAAAATGGTGGCGGTAAGGTGCCAACACTCATTCGCAGAATGTTTACGGTTTGCACTAGAGCCACACTAGCATGAAACCATAACTTTAGCTTCGGTCACAATAAACAAAACCATGACTTTGGCTTCGGTCTCAATAAAAAAAAACCAAGTGTGTTTGTGAATGTGTATTATAATTATTACTTTTATTTTGTCTGCAATAGTGGGCTTTTTATATTTTTTAAATTACACAGAAATTATCAAGCACCTAGTACTACCTATACACCTAGGTAAGCGAAGTTACACGAGAGTCTGAAAACGTATCGCATGAGGTATTTCCTATCGTTTGTACCACATACCACTTACCCCATAGACGTCCGTGTCTGCCCGCACATGAGCGCAAAATTGCTTCGCGACACGCTTAACCTAGAGATATTATCGACATGGACGCATCTCTTTAACACGGCACCCCTGTCCCCCGCTTCGTCTCTATGCGCAATCAATCAATGTAATAATAGAACTTTGAATAGAAAACTTATATCTTTAATCTGTGTAATAGAAAACCGGGATAAAACAATGACAGCAAAGAGAATCTTATGACAGTATAATAAAAAGTAAACATTTGAACCAATGACATAGCTATAAAAGAGATTTTATGTTGCAAACAACTATTGGCGCCACAAATAACGGCTATGTATATTTTTTCGTTCGGTCTCTAGTCAAATTAAACCACACAGCCAGCTCTAGTGCTAGAGTGACTAATTGGGGTTCCGCACACAGTGACGTATGAGAACCTTTTCAGTTCAAACTTTACCTTCTCTAATTAAACGCGGCCGCGGTCCTGCCGGAACAGGAATTTAGATAGAGGATGTTTTAAATTAATGTCCCACCGCTTATACAGGGTGTGGGGGTAATGGCGTGTGTGATTTTTGGAAGTTTTTTTGGTTTGGAACCAAGCAGTAGGACAAAATGGCTAAAACTCTCGCGACACCGTTGTATTTTATTTTATTAAGAAACAAACGGTTACAAACATTGTAATCGTACGTGTGTAACAATAAGATAACAAAATTAAATGTAAATCTAGTAGTTTAGTAGTTCCCTAAATTAAACTTATAACAGCAAAGTACAAAAGAAGATAAAAAGTATATAAGTACTTAAAGATATTAACATACCATAGTTTAGAAAGTACGGTGGAACCTCAGGTGGAACACAGAGAAAGGTGTACAACAGGAGAGTTTTTAAGGTTCAGATTTTCTCAAAAACTACTTGATCTATTGCAAAAATTCTTTTACTGTTTGATAAATAAAGGTTAAAACTATGTAGCTGTAAAAGAATTATTAAATTCGGTCGACTAGTTTTTCAGAAAATCACATCCTTATTGAGGCCCCCTGTATACTTATCTGTCTTCGACTGTACCTATTTGTTAATCTATCTACAACTTAACAATGAATCAAAGACTTATTTCGATTTGACCGAGGTCCAAATCAAGTGCCTTATTTTGTAAAAAAAAAAAACTACCCTACTAACATTTTAAGCTGTTCTGTGCTTATTGCATAGTTATTTTCACATTATTAGATCGGATTACTTTATTTTCACAATGATGAACAGGTTCGATCAATCAGTTCCTTCAGTGTTACATCTACATCACAACAGGTAATTAGACGATCATATTTGTTTACAAAATAAGGCACTTTACTGCTTGATTTGGGCTGCGGTGCCTTTTGTCACTCAAATAAGTAAAGGCGGCAAGCGATAAAAACGAACAAATTAATTAACTACCTACTACTTTAATTACGACTGTTAATTTATCGGTATGACACCTTTAATGTGCATTTACTGTTTGACTGTAAAATTATTTATCAAAAGCATCAAAACAATTAATTAGGACACTTTAGTAGCGATAGTTAAAATATGACGGTTTCAATTGCAATTTGTACAATAATAATGATATTATTATTCCATTAATGGCGGATTGATAACAGAGTGACCATCAGTTTGTGACAATTTAAAAAATGTTAGACAGGTACACTTTTTTATAAAGTGTACCTGCGTAACCTTTTTGAAATTCTCAATTTATAATATTTTGCTATAACGTCTTTATAGCGAAATATTGATTGTTAGGTTACCTACGTGTTGGTTCATTAAAAATGACATTTTCATTTCAAATACATCTAATTTCGGTTAAAATGAGCCTCATTTCATTTTATTTATTTTTTATTTATTTCAAATACAGGTCACTTCATTTAAAGCTAACTTTTCAATTATTCACGTACTTACATTCTTTTAACCGAATAATGAAAAGGTAGGCACAAGCTAAAACTGCTGCCATGAAATGAAATGAAAAGAAATGAAATGTCATTTATTTGTAAACATGGGTAAATAATGCAGACATTATTATAATTTATGTATCACGATATCCGGCCCGAAAGCGTACAAATTTTTGTGGTAGCAGAACTATTTGGATTTAATTCATATTAACACTTATATTATCTTACCTATCAGCTATCATAATACCTATCATAAATACTCATGACTTAGTTACCAAAATAAATATTTAAGTAACCAACAATAACTTTACAAACATTACCTAATACTAGGTAATCTACAGCAAACGTTTTACGACTAGATAAGCGTTCTAGATAAAGTATAATAATAACAATATCTTTGGTTCCTCGTTTTATTTATCTATTGTTCTCAGACAAAAACATTTTTAGGAAAGATTGCTTTCCTAAAAATGTTTTTGTTTATGGTAAGTATATAAATGTTTTATTACTTACCTGTAACTTTCTAAAATTATTAAATCGGTACCTACCTAACAATTGGAAGTAATAACTAGGTTAGGTCACAGAATATATAATAGTACAAGTACAGAAGAGTCTCTCCTAAAAACCGTTAAAATAAATCGCGAGTCTCGCAGCGACGCAATAAAGTACAATTCAGCTCGCGCAGCGCGAAGTGCCTACAATTATATTCACCTACAACGTGCGTCTCTTTCTATCGGGTAGCTCTTTACTCTTCTGACACGATTAGGGCTGCCGGCTTGTGAAAGATAAATAATCTGAATATTTAATGAACATATATTATTATACCACTCTATTATTCTACTTTTGTAAACAAACTGATATTTCAAATATACCTACGGTATTAGATCACAAAAGACCATAGGCATGCTATCTTCTTACACTTTAATGGGTGTCTACAATACTAAACATAACTCTTTTAGGTTTTAGCTAGGTACAATCTAGTCCGGGAGCCGAAACCCATATTTACATATTTAAGATGCAAGAACTAGCCTTGCGATTTATTATATAAATCTAATCTAATTATTCGTTCATTATTCATTCAATTTCATTCAATTATCTGCAACTATTCTCTAGATTGCATGGTAAAACTACTCGTAAGTTAATGGAGAATAAAATCGGGGAATAAAAATAACCCTGGGATAGTTACTCCAGTATAAATTGAAGTTTGGTCGAATCCACCCTAAATAAAATAAATTATTATGGTAGGTACTAAATTGTATGAAAGAATATTTTAATAATTTAGACCAAATTCTTGTCACGATTTTTTTCTTCCGATACAATTAAAGACGGCTAAATACGTCGCAGCGCGGGCGCAAAATAGCGGGCTACGTACAATCAATCTGGCGCGCAGCAGCCCACTGAATAGCCGCGCCGGCGCGGCCCAAGGCCGCCCGCCCGATGTACCTGTAGATTTATACCTAAAGCGCGGAGAGCACCAGGCCTGGTTAGGTATTAAGATTAAAGACCGCAAACTTATACAGCGTGTTATTGAAATTAATGATTTCAAAAACTAAATTACAATGCTTGTCCTAATTATTCTAAACTAAATTGTAAACACCCCAGACCAATAGACAAAATGGATGACTTTTTTGGCTTGAGTTGATGTCACAGATTAAAGATATTATAAGTGTTTATATGCTAACAGCCTCCTAACAGCAGATCAATGTAATGGTGGCACTTCACTTGACTATTCGTATTCCCATACGAATAGTCAAGTGAAGTGCCACCATAACACTTTGTACATTGTACAGTTCTTATTATCTGCGTCGTAAGAGTAGAAATCGTACTGCAAGTATTACCATTGATCTGCTGTTGTCCGTACTTGTAATAAGCGTTATTTTATATCGTGAGTTCACCTTTTCGCAGGTAAGCGCTCCAGTCCCCCTCTTTGCGTGAAGTTAGCTCTAAACCCAGTGCATTGTCCACCGTTGCTGTGTTCACACAGCTGCAGCGTTTTACGGTCCGTGTTCGTGACTTTTAGCATAACAAAACTCTAAACCAGGTTATTATTAATCTACTAAACTCGTTTAAGACACGTACAGCACTATAACCTAACAAATCAAACCTAAACAAAGTGAAATAACAGTGAAATGTAATGTTAAAACAGTGTAACAGAAAGTTTCTTGGAGTTTTGTTTATAGTTATCGCCCGAAGTAACCTGGCTGAGTTGAGAAGCGCAACAGTTTGTTTTTAGAGTGAGCGTAGCGTCGCTTTCTTTAATTTTGTAAGGTTATACTTCTCTGACAGTCGAACAGTCACTCCGTGGATTCTATGTAGTGCTCTCGTGTTTCGCGTTTATATCGACAAAAACTTTATCTTCAGTCGAAAATTAGCGATAAAACGAATTCTATCGATTCGAATTGCGAGATTTTATCGAAAAAGTGAGGTTATGTAGTGCTAAAGTGTTTTGGTGCACATTTTTATGTGAAACAAAGTGCATTCTTGGTGATTCATCTCGTTTAAGTTAAGAAAATCTGTTTGTGTGTCATAGTTGTAGATGTATTGGTCATAAAATTATGTGTAGCTGCTAAAGTATTTGGTGAACGTTGTTTTTTTTCGGCTTGGAGCCGAATTGAAGCAAAGGCGCTTGAGAAATGAGGCTGTGAAACCAAAAAGGTAATGTTGTCTTTTTATTTTTTTATTTTTATTACTAAGAAAGGAACAAAGTAGTAGATTTCATTTTAGCTGCCAGTTCGCTGAGCCTGTTGCTTTTGTTTTGATTTTAAATGCAAGATGTATTACTTACTACCTAATTATAATATTTTGCTGAGAGTAGGTTTTGCTTTTTAATGGCTTTTATTGAAATGAACACGACACAGAGCAAGCCACTACTATCAGAATGAGATCAATTACAATACCGCAAGCCAAGCCAAGTTTCATGGCTTTGGAAGAAAGGTGATAACCGTTAAAGGCAAGGGTCAGTCAGGTAAGGTCTCGTCTTCATGAAGGGTCTGACGATAATTTGATCTCAAACCAAGCATCTCTTTCTAGTCTATGATAGGTTGATAGGATAAGAAACGCATTCTAATCAGAATTGAGAAAGTATCACTGGTGGTAATACCTATCTACTTGACATGCAATTTCGGTTCCTAGTCTAGGCCTTATGTGCAAAGAGTCCTGGGTTCTATTCCCGGTCAAAAAGGTGCATAGTAGGTATTTTAAACTCTTATCGAGTCTGGATGTTATTTTGTGATAGTAATCCTGTGTCTGGCTGGGCCTAGAGGGAATCCTAGGTTGAGCCATGAATCTTATTAAGTCTTATTCAACTTTTAGGTAGGTTAAACAGACAATAAATAGCACGGCCATACCGCATATATTGTAATGTTTTTGTGTAGATTTATGTACTGTCGACTGTACTACTAGTGTATGGTGAACACAGAATAGTCCACCAAAGTGTTACCTTGAAGAAACAAGGACAAAAGATAGTCAATTTACCTGTTGGTGGAACAAGATGGATAGCTAATTTGGGTTTATGAATCGGTTTCTATTGTTATAGCTTCAAAGGAGAGAGAAAACAGATAAAAATCCCTTTCATTCTGACCTAACATTATGAGCTTTGCTAATCTTTTATTATAAGCAATTCAGTGGGTGGTCCGACCTTTCTTAGTATTAAAAACACAATCTCATCATTCCAAGCGAGGTGGTCCTGGGTTTTGCACAAAATGTGCCGATTTCCAGATTTTGTGTCGTACTATTTCACACATAGTATTTATTTATTTAACACTTTATTGTACACAACATGACAAATAAAAATATAATTTGTACAAAGGGCGCACTTATATCTAAAGATATTTCTTCCAGCTGACCCATAAAATAGTACCTACCCACCTTACAGTTCTGACAGCTAATGACAGCCGTAGATATAATTGAAGCTGTATGGACTTAAGACGCTTTGCCTATGCGCTGAAAATCAACACGAAAGAAAATGTCGGACATTTAGACTGTTGAATTTTGAAAATGGCGGGAATGAGACAGTTCTAAATGACCATGCCAGATTCTGCCCCACCATCAGCCGCAAGTTGTTCAAGATAACGAATAAATTTAAAAATATCTCCGTTTTTATTAAAATTATTAGTTGCGATTCGAAAAAAAACAGCTTAATTAAGATTTCAGAAAATAGTAAGAAATCGAAGCGATTTATTTATTGTTTTTGTTATTCTTCTATAGGAGTTGCGAGAGTAGTAGAAAATGATACTGATTATGATTATGCAATATGAAACCTGTAATAAGTCCCCAAAAAAATGATAGGTACAGCTTAAATGGTCACGTAGTTTTGTAGGTGGGGCAAAGCTCCATTGAAATGTGGCAATGTCTTTTTAATTGTAACAGACAGATGTTGTACCTTAACTACTCTGTAACTTAATATTGTCAAATGAATAATATAAACAGTCGAATCCGATAATAAAACTACCTTATTCAATAAACTAATTTTTAAAACCATTCACTGACCGTTCTAATGAAATTACCAATTAAGTAAGAACGATTCTGTAAAAGACAAAAGTAGAATTAACTTTTTTCACCAGCTTTCCTCGTAAAAGCGGTCACATTGTCCGAAGCCTTAACTAAATCAGATTATGTGCTTAATAAAGGTTTTTCCGATACCACCCTTAATAACGTTGATAAAGATCATAATACTTAACCTACTTGGGAGGGAGTAATTGGATCCTTAATAAATATTCTGAGAAGAGCTCTATAGGATGGGTACTTAACAGATATCATCGATACTATAGGTATTTGCTGCACGTGGCTCTGTGGTTTTTAGTTTTTTATTAATGGACTCGACAATTAATGTCATTTGCCAATGATAAGTTGGAGAGTATTGAAGGCGGACGATAGGTTCAATATTTGTCAGATGATTCAGAATTACGGTTAAAACCAGTGTTTTCCTGCCAGTATTTTGGCAATTTCCGCCTTTTTGATATTCTGAATTCACCATTATGGATGGATTCACCTAAGCGAGAATGCAGAATCTCATTAAACGCTAAAAATGACACAAATATTAGTTTGGCTGAAAATTCTGAATGCATCCATTGGACAAAGTCAATTATCTGAAAATTCCAACATACTGATATACCTACCTACCTATTTTCATATTTATATTATTATATTGTATTTATGCAGCATAATAAAGAATGTTATTATCTTCAACAGATTAATCTCGTCTACATAAAGACTTTACGTCTTTATCTACGTATACAGATATCTATAAAGGTGGATCTTGTGTTATGTTGCCCTCCCCTTCGTAATAAAACACACGTCAATACATTTTACTGCCAATAACTTCAATATTCTGATCCCCTGATCCAATTAAGGCGTCTACCAGTCTCGTGTCCTCTCCATCTATGCCAAGCTCCTTCAAGCTCTTAAGGGGTTACGAGCCGTCACCACGGAACACCCATATGTTGACAATCAATATTTTTGACACTAGAAAAATACCCAATGTGAAGGTTGACTATGAAAAATTATTCATAGTTCAACTGTAGTATGTCTTGATCATCCTTAAAATAGATAGCCTACCTCTCGATTTCAATTCTGTTTCCATTGTTGACTAAAAAGGATAATTTAATCTTAGATACTAAACTTGTAGTACCTATCGATCAAGTTTCAAAATGAATGATTATAATTTCTGTGCTATCATTTGCGACACTGTCCCCCTTCCTTAAGAGCCATTTTCATTAGGACGTGTCTAAGTACCGATATGGGTGTCACTTGTCACTTCCCCTGGCACTTGTTTCGAGTTGTCCGAAACTTGACTTAATTTTTGACTACGAGGGCAGAATTTGCATTTTTCCGTGAAACTTTTTTGAACATATTTCGTGGCTCTTGCTTTGTGGCTTTGGTCCCATGCTTCAATACTTCATTTATTCAACCTTAGGAGCTCTAGGGAACACTTGATTATGTCATACATAATGTAAAAACCTAATTAACTCCATTTAGTATAGTAAGTAGTCTATTTCTTTTTATGTTAAGTATTTATTAGTATGTAATGTATCAGTTTATTTATTGGTAAAAACAATTATTTATACTCATAAGTATAATTATTATTAGTAGGTAAATAAGTTTTATTTTTTATGTAGGTAGGTACTTATCTTAAGTACCAGCTAATGATAGGTATTTAATATTGCTCAACAAGCTACCTATTCATACGCCGAATTCTCTACCCAAAGGTTGTCTGGAAGAGATCGCTTTGAGCGATAAGACCGCCAATTGTAATACTAACTGTATTAGCCTATTTCTTTTGTGTAATACTTTTTATTTTTTTGCAATAAAGAATATTTATCTTATCTTTGAATAACATAATACCTAGACTGTTTACGTAGGGCCAACAGCAGATCAATGGTATCACTTGCAGTACGAAATCAACTCTTATGACGCAGATAATAAGAACGGTCCAAAGTGTACACCTGATCTGCTGTTAGCGTACAAGCAATTCCCAGAAGCTCAAATGCGAATTTTCTAATTCTGTGAAAAATAAAACTAGCCTATTAAAATTAATTCAATTCCCAGTTGCTGTAAATATATTATTAACTAGCTGCACCCCGCAACTTCGTTTGCGTAGAGGATGAGGATGGAGGAGATCAGGAGGCAGATCTTTCTCTCTTAATCCTTGTTTCCACATCACATACCGCCATGGCTTATAGCCTATGAGCTGTCCGGATATTTCAGCTATCTCCTAGTGAAACTCCCATCAAAATCCCTTCAGTAGTTATGGCGTGATACTTGCACAAAGTCACAGACAAACAGACAAATATTCTAAAAATTAGTGTTTTGGCATCAGTATCGATCCTAAAACACATTACAATTATTCTTTTCAAAAAATATCCAATGTACAGACACAACTTTTTTACAGTCTTATTATATGTATAGATTATAAGAATATTAAAAAACGAAAGTGGAAGATTCCCGTAATAGTTATTCTTACTTCGGAAAAAGTACTTACAGAATATGTTTTCTTAATTTTCGCGAGCTGTTTTATTTTCCTTTGAAAAAACGTAAACTTTTCTAATTATAAGGCCCGTATTTAGCGTAAACGAAACTTAATTCCCGGTATAATTTCTCATTATTATTTCAATAACATCGCGTTGAACATAAAAAAGGTTACTAAAGGTAACCTAATTATTTCTAAACCTTGCTTAAATACTTAATGGACTGTCAGCATTTATTCATAAGCAGATATTTTGTTAGAATAATATACGATTCCAATTACATTTTATTAGAAATCGGTAAAGGTACGTTTTGAAAATGAAGGCATAAATAATGAGGCATAAAGATCATTGTAGGTTTGTACGGACAACAGCAGAACAATGGTAACACTTGCAGTACTATTTCAACTCTTACGACGCAAATAATAAGAACGGTCCAAAGTGTTACACTTGATCTGCTGTCGACTGTACTTTTATTCCTACTTATTCTGATGTCTATTCAGTTATCTAGTGAGAAACTTTTTACCGTTTCTTCAGTTGAACATAAAATATCTTGAAGGGAAAAAATCTTAATGAAAGAGGTTGTAATTGTATCCTCATTCATCAAGACCTATCTCTCTCGTTTGAGAATATGTCTGAACCTTAGTAAGCCACCTGTAGGTTAGCTCAAAGTGGCCATAGACGGTAAAGCGGTCATGGGCTATTATGAATCTATTTTAAGTGGTAGTGACGACGTTAAAACTTAAATAAATATTCTGTAACTTGCATGCCGTTGAAGAAGAATAAATCTAAGGCATGTGAAAACTGCCAATCTGCTGTGGGCCCGCGTGGTGGATCATGGCCCGAGCTCCTTCGTAAGGGAAGGTCTGTGCCCGAGCAGTGAGGCAATATAAAAAGACTAATGATGTATTTTATTGTCAGATTTTTTTCACTTAAAGTTAAAATGTCCGCTTTGAGCTGACTTCTATCTGAGCTTCTGTGTTAGGCCGTATAAAACATCGATCTAGGGTTCGAACCTGGGCCCCTGTAAAGAGTGAAGCGCCACCAAGCGAGATTACAAATCGATAAGGCGTTATTTTAAATCAGTGACCCCGAACGGCGTTACAAAAGCTCTTTGACGTTTCGCAAAGATAAAAGCTCGAACAAATGTTGGTATTAAAATTTGTCCTTTGCCAAAGGATTAGATTTGTTTACAAAAAGGGAGGAACCATTCTCTAAATTCGCTTTTACTTGCACAAAAGGAGTTAAGCCGAGATTAATCTGTGACTCGATTTTGTAGACCGTTTTAATAATTATTGAAGATATAAAGTACTGCCGGTGGGATATTTAGACATAGGACATAGACATCTTTATTGTTAATATTAATTACACGTCATTATAAATTTACAATTTCGTTATTGCTACATACATACCCATTTATTAAAAAAAATTAAAATACTGAAAAAAAAAAATGTACGTTAGTTGTTCATTTATATTATAGTATAATATATTAGTATTTCAATTATAATTATTCATTTCATTATCAGCAATTTAATATAATTATATGAAGCCGAGGGGAGTGTGTTCAGTATCGGTGACTGAACAACTTTTGTTCTACGACTTTTCGATTAAAAAATAAGAATAAAATAATGTCTCATACAAATCGATCATCTGACCGGTACGAAATGTATGAAAAGTCAAAAATTAATTCGCGAAAATCGAAAAGTCGTAGAACAAAAGTTGTTCAGTTACCGATACTGAACACCCTCCCTTCGGCTTCATATACCCTTTACGCTACACCCTGTATATAAAATAACGTTAGTACATGTTTTCGTTCATTCTGAATTAACAGTAATTTCTTTCACCTAGTAATAAAAGATATTGCAACAGAAATGCATTTTCACTCCAATATCAATTCAGTTTCGTAATATTCTAGCCAGGAGATAACCGCGTCGGTATTGATAGATACTCCTTGTGGTGTGCAAAAACGTGCCTTGTGTTCCATTGGAACACTTTTCCGTAACCATTTACAAGCAAAGGATCCTAATATGTTGCTTGTGTCACTTTTTTTTGTTAACCTATTAATTGTCCCACTGCTGGGCAAAGGTCTCCCCCCTCCTCTTCCATCCATCCCTGTCCTGAGCCTCTTCCAGCCACCCATCCCTGTATCTAACGATATCGTCTCTCCACCTACGCCGAGGTCTGCCCCGACGCCGGCGACCGTCCGATGGCACCCATTCTGTGACAGTCCGGGCCCATCGGTCCGGCTGCATGCGGCACACGTGGCCCGCCCAGTTCCACTTTAATGTAGCTGCTTTGCGGGCCACGTCTGCTACGCCAGTTATCGATCGCAGGGTTGTGTTTCGGACACATGTGTGTGTCACTTACTTATGGAAAATAATGCAAAGTTGTAAGATAGTATACATTTGTTGGACGACTGGAAGTGTTGAATGAAAAGCTGGAAGTAGATTTTAGAATTTTAAAAATATTGTGAGTCATTACTTCAAGTGATTATCCACACGAATAACACTCACTTTTGTATTGGAAGCCAGGATTTAATTTAAAACCAACAGTTTCAACCTATTTCGACGGTCTTTTTCAAGGTTTACGCGGGTGGCGTTCCGTCTTGCACTACTCAGTAAAGCCAAATAATTACCGAACAATGTGAATCTAAACAACGTGATCTCATGGAATTATATTGGAATATTTTACAACTGTAACAAAATTCGCTTTGTATCTAGCTCATCCCTCATGTCATGTATGGTATGACAGACCGGAAATTATATAAAAACGGGAATTACCGTGTTAAACATTCATTTATCGATGTCTCGATATTTCGACAGCATTGCAGCCATCATGGTCACGAGTAGACTGACTGTCAGGCTGACAGTTAACCACGGTAATTCCCGTTTTTATCTAATTAATATGTATACAAACCGTGTAAGTTTAAAAAGTGACAGACAGGAAAGCCTATCCTTGCTATGTGAGTGAACTTTTGTTAGCCCTGCCCCAATACTAATTATTAGCAGGATTAATTCAATAATACTTTATTATTTCGTACCATGGCGTCCTTAATAAGCTTACTTTAATGTCTTTATGGTACGAAATAACAAAGTATTATTGAAGTAATCCTGCTATAAGACTTCATTACCTGTACTTGGTATAATTTGCAAGAAATTCTTCGACAAAAACGACACATTTTATTTCTATCAGTCCTCTAACAAAGACATATCTTTAAACATTAGCGAACCACTCCCTTTCGCTTCGTTTATCTTGTTAAGTAAATATACCAAGCTTATCGAAATAGGTTTTATCAATTTTATCGGTGAGATAGGTGTATTCGATATTCTGATCGACACATTGCGTTCAATGGATAAAAATCAATGACTTTCTCAATGTTATTATGATTATTGAACCTTACTTACAGTAAAGAATAGGAGTAACAAGAATAGTCTTATTATCTCTTTATTTATATATTAATATTTTCTTCTAGTTCGTACATTTTGTCATTTCCACCAATGAACCACAACAGAGAGTGCGCTACATTATCTATTAAATACATTTTGTTTCATTAAATACTGTATTCGATAACATACTTACTAGACTATATGACACTTATTACGAATTATTTTCAAATTGTAAACTCAACTTTATAAGAGATCAGCGGGGTTACTCTCACCTCTTAAAGCGATCCAGTTTAGGTTCTACAAAAGCAAATTGTCAGTTTAGAACCTAAACTGGATCGCTATAAGAGGTGAGAGTGACCCCACAGTTAAGTGTGTAGTATCTTTCTAACTTCATACAAACTCCATACTAAGTTCGTTTTGCCAAAAAGGAATAAAAACACAATTTTAACCATCAATATCTCTGATGAACTCCATCAGAATATTAATATAAGAATATCATATAGGTATAACTATTATATTATAAAGGACATTGTTCAAAGCGCCATAAAGTGCAGGCTCAAAAAAAATAATTTTTAGATACCTCAAATTAGATACTAAATAGGAGAGATAGGTATCGTACTTACAAAGGCTGTACAAATAAACCTTTTATCCATATGGGGTTCTTATAAACTTATTTATTTATTTTATTAATGGTCTCGACAGTTCGTCATTTGCCAATGTCATGTTACAGAAAATTCAATATATTCAATAGGCTTCTATCTTCCTCCAGGGGAGTCGCTGTAGCGTCTTCACCCTGGGTAGCCGCGTCTTCATGTCTTCATCCAGAGGAGACGCCGTAGCGTCATCACTCTGGACGAAGCAGCTCGACAGTCACGTTCACTCCCGAGCTTGTAGCGGGAACTCTTGATAAAAGCTTGCAACTTCAGATCTTGCATAAATAATCCAATAACTTGAACATTTTCTGATTAATTTAACGTGATATTAAACACAAGATAGTCCCTGTAGACATTAAAAGGAAAATTATCAAATAATTTCGCAACCGTCGTTTCCCGCCATTTTCAAGAGAACCTTCTTGTAAACTTGCATTTTCATTTCGAAGATTTAGGTTAGGTTACCCATAACAACAAATAATTTATGGTCACAGATTATATACATTCTGTCACCAAAATAATAATATATATATATGTATTTTCAGATTCGGAATATTGAAAAAAATATTTTCAGATCTCGGTATGATCACTAGTACAGACAACAGCAACACTTGTAGTACGATTTAAACTCTTACGTCGCAGATAATAAGATCGGTCCAAAGTGTTACGCTTGATCTGCTTTGATATGTACCTATACTACTCTATTAAATCATCACACATTGCCCCTAGCTTTAAGCATTACGCGTGGTAAAAAAACCATTGAAGTAATAAGTTTTTTAATTTAAATAAAACGCGTGCATTACTAATATATATAGCTCGACTACCACTGACTGACTGACTGACTGACTGACTGACTGACTCACTGACTCACTGATTGACGCGCCCGTTTAGTCTGAAGGAGTTCCCGGAGGTGAAAGTGATGTAGGGGGGAGTTGTATAGTTTAGTGATTGGACAAGAGGAAAACTATAGGGAAGTGAAAAAAACAAAATGGCGGCGGGTCACGTGATGCCATCTCCGCCATTTTCCAACCGATTTCGATCAAATTTGGAACGCGTGTCACATGGTCCACCTACTGTGTGATGAAATTGAAAAACAAAAGAAAAACAAAATGGCGGCGGAAATATAGCCGATTGAAAATTTGGACATGTCAGACCAAACTTTGACGAATTAGCTGGCCTAGCACGAGCGCATGAGGAATATCCAACCAATTCCACTTCGTAGCACATATGATGCAGTATACCAGAAAATTGTCAATTTTTGGAAAAAAAAAATGGCGGACGAGGAGTTAACCATAATATTTTCTTAATAAATTTTCCTATACGAAACGAAAGGATTACTTGCGTGCGGTAAATATCTATCAGTAACTATAGCGAGGCCGAAGGCCGAGCACCCTCCGGCGAGGCCGAAGGCCGAGCACCGCGTAGGGCGAAGCCCGAAGCGATAGAACACCGCGAGGCCGCAGGCCGAGCTCCGCGTAGGGCGAAGCCCGAAGCGTCCCCTTGCCAAGCAGAAACAACTCCCCACCTTCCAAGTAACTTTTGCGAGGCCGAAGGCCGAGCCGGCCTGCGAGGCCATAGGCCGAGCTCCGCGTAGGGCGAAGCCCGGAGCGTCCCCTTGCCAAGCAGAACAACTCCCCACCTTCCAAGTAACTTTTGCGAGGCCGAAGGCCGAGCCGGCCTGCGAGGCCATAGGCCGAGCTCCGCGTAGGGCGAAGCCCGAAGCGTCCCCTTGCCAAGCAGAACAACTCCCCACCTTCCAAGTAACTTTTGCGAGGCCATTGGCCGAGCTCCGCGTAGGGCGAAGCCCGAAGCGTCCCCTTGCCAAGCAGAACAAATCCCCACCTTCCAAGTAACTTTTGCGAGGCCGAAGGCCGAGCCGGCCTGCGAGGCCATTGGCCGAGCTCCGCGTAGGGCGAAGCCCGAAGCGTCCCCTTGCCAAGCAGAAAAAACTTCCCACCTTCCAAGTAACTTTTGCGAGGCCGAAGGCCGAGCCGGCTGCGAGGCCATAGGCCGAGCTCCGCGGAGGGCGAAGCCCGGAGCGTCCCCACGCTACCAAAGGCTGAAAGATGCCCCTGCCTTTCGAATTATGAACAAAGTTATGGAAATTGTGTACAGCTAGCAACGTTTGGCTTTTGAAAACTTTCTTTAAGTTTCTGGCATACGGGCATTTCGAGCGTTGTTTGCTTCAAAAATCACAAAAATAACCTACTTTAAATGAGCAAACTCTTTCCGAATAAATGTTTTTCACAGAGTTTTGAACTTGCAACTTTCGGGCGGTGCTTGATATAATTAGTGGATGGCTTGCACGAATTATATGCACAGCGAACAATCCGGATAATGTTTATTTAGTTGCGGCGCCTACAACACGAAAACAAAGCAGTCTCGCGGGCCGCGCGCGGCCCGCGCACCATGCAACACCTAGTTATTTACATAATATGCAAAGTTTTTGTTTCCCGTCACGTAGTCTCGTCCACAAATACACTCGACAGTCCTCGCTCCTCATGTTTACTCACTGCAGTATTTACTTTACTGAAATTGCAAGTATTTTGGGAGATTATGTATTATTTATTTATTTCAAATTTTGTCCAACATAACTGTTGAGGGTCACGATCCTCAGCACTGAGGCAACGATAAGGGAGGAGGAGATTTGACTTTTATCTAGATAGATAAAATTAATTAATTATATGTTTATGTTTCAAAAGTTTTATTAGGTTAATTAGGTAAATTCCTTTGTGCCTAAACTGCTTGATGGATTTTTCTAGAGAAGTGTGGAAGTAATAAAAAACACCTAAGTGCCTGGTACGGTGGAACACAGAGAAAGGTGTACAGGAGAGTTTTTAAGGTTGAGATTTTCTCAAAAACTACTTGACCTATTGCAATAATTCTTTCACTGTTATCTAACAGTGAAAGAATTCTCCTGTTCACTTTTCTATGTGTTATATATCGTACCTACTTATCTGTATGTCGTTTATACCTAGTTAGTTACGTACATAAATACTTACAAGTTTACTACTTCCACAAACTAAGTCAAGAAACCAGAAACATTAAAAGCAACTTACTAACTTATATTTTTACGAAAGAGTTGTAAGAAGTGGCGCACTGGGAAATGTTCAACTTTGCTTTTTACCATTTTGCGTAACGGACGCTAAAATATCACTGGGTTACTTGGTTAGTTAGACTTCATAGCTGTTATTCATAAACGTGACTTAAAGTTACGTCACCGTTTAGGCGTGTCCCTTTCTATCTTAACCTTTTTTAACGAAGTGTGAAAGGGATAGCAACACGATTTAATGGAAGTGAGGTTTAACTTGAGAGCTCGGTGGCTCAGTGGTTGGGTCAATGGATTTGCAATATGGAGGTCCCAGGTTCGATTCCCAGCTAGGGCAGCCATGTACCAATGAGTTATCCTCGGTATTTTCGACGGAAAAACTTACGTACATTTACCGAGTGCTCTCAAAACGGTCAAGGTGATGAAACCTGCATGTCGTAGAAGAAGAAAAAATCTAAGGCATGTGAAATCCGCCAACCCGCACTGGGCCCGCGTGGTGGATTATGGCCCGAGCTCCCTAGGTGTAAGGGTGATGATGATGATGAGGTTTAACTAGGTTTATGAATAACAGCCCAAGTCAGTAGGCTACCATATACCTACCTGTACTGAAGCCCAAATCAAGTGTCTTATTTTGTAAACAAATATGATCGTCTAAGTACCACTGCCGGAACTGATTGATTGAACATGTTTCTCATTGTGAAAATAAAGTGATCCGATGTAATAATGTGAAAATTATTATGCAATAATGTTACTTAGTAGTTTACAAAATAAGACACTTGATTTGGGCTTCGGAGTTTAACCCAACAAGGTTGGTTTAATCTCACATCCCTTAGGTACAGTCGAAGACAGAGATAAGTATACAGGGGGCTTCAATAAGGTTGTGATTTTCTCAAAAACTACTGGACGGAATTTGATAATTCTTTTACAGTTACATGGTTTTGACTTTTATCTATCAAACAGTGAAATAATCTTTGCAATAGGTCAAGCAGTTTTTGAGAAAATCTCAACCTTAAAAACTTTAAACTTTCTCTGTGTTCCACCGTACCAGGCACTTAGGTGTTTTTATTACTTCCACACTTCTCTAGACATCAAAATCCATCAAGCAGTTTAGGCACAAAGGAACTTACCTAATTAACCTGATAAAACTTTTGAAACATAGACATATAATTAATTAACAGGCGCATAATGTAGGTACTTATTAACAACATTGTAACAGCGGAATGTCAATCTCATACAAGTTCAGAATACCAAATTATTATATCAAAGGAAACCTTAGTAACGCAAATGCCTAGAAACTTAATTAGGTGGGTGTATAGTTTAGTCCTTGAACAAGATATCGATGTCTAGATTAACTATTTAATTAAAAAATCTTACAAACAAATATAATAAAACTAAACTACTTAAAAATACATTAAAAACTAAACTAAAAATCTACCTAACTAAAAACATTCTAAAAAACTTGGCCCTCTTGGGAGGGTGCCCGTCACACTGGCGGCATTCCCGCGCTGTATGGCCAGGCTCAGCCTCTGCGCGAGAAAGCCGCCAGCACGAGGGTCACCCGTCGCCTCCCTCAGGCGCTTGCTGAGCTCCTTGTGGAGCGCGTGTGCACTCGGACCCCACGGACCAAGTGTCTCGACGCCAAAGGGGACAAAGTCATATTGGGCGCCGAGACACCTGTATTTGCCCCTCTTAGGCGCTCACGAGCCTCGGCCGCCGCGCCCGCGCGACTGGCGGTCGCCGGAAGATAGGTCGCAGCCAGAGTGTCGGAACACGTAGCATTAACTATTAATATAGATTAACTATTATAATATTAACCTAGAAAATATAAACTAAACTAAAAACTATATATTCAATAGGTCGGTTGAACTATCTGAATGGCTTAGCATTACAGATAGTTCAACCGATCCCCGTTGTCCGGCAACGTGCCCAAAATGCTGGCGGCATTTCCCCTCTGGATCGCTAGGCTGATCCTTTGGGCGAAATGCAGGCCAACATTTTGGTCACGCGTGGACTCCACGAGCCGCGCCGACAGATCTTTCAAAAATCTCTAGTCTAGATTTGTTTAGTTTGTACAGTCAAAAACACATCAAGTGTCATTTTGGACTTTGTACAGTTTACTTATAAAATTATACTGGGGTCTCATTAAGATTGCCAAACTATGTGAGTGAGTGAGATCATCATCAGTCCACTGCTGGACGTAGGCCTCTCCCAAAGCGCGCCACTCAACCCTACTCTCGGCCCTCTGCATCCAGTCCCTGCCAGCCATCTTGCGAAGGTCATCCCTCCATCTGGTCGTCGCGTCCCACACTACGTTTACCCGTTCGTGGCCTCCATTCGAAAACTCGTCTACCCCATCGGTTATCGGTTCTACGACAGATGTGATGTGTACCTATGTATAACGCAGCCCAAATCAAGTGTCTTATTTTGTAAACAAATATGATCTTCTAATTACCTGTTGTGATGTAACACTGAAGGAACTGATTGATCGAACCTGTTCATCATTGTAAAAATAAAGTAATCCGATGTAATAATGTGAAAATAACTATGTAATAATCACAGAACAGCTTAAAATGTTAGTAAGGTAGGGTAGTATTTGTTTACAATATAATACACTTGATTTCGGTTCAGTTTAGGCCAATAGACGAAAAAGAATTTTTCAATCGATGAAGTACGGTGGAACACAGAGAAAGGTGTACAGGAGAGTTTTTAAGGTTGAAATTATTTCAAAAACTACTTGACCTATTGCAAAAATTCTTTTACTGTTTGATAGATAAAAGTTAAAACTATGTACTGTTAAAGAATTATTAAATTCGGCCCAGTAGTTTTTAAGAAAATCTCAACCTTATTTTGACCCCCTGTATACTTATCTCTGTCGTCGACTGTACCTAGTTCTTATTGAGGGCCCCTTGTATACTTTTCTCTGTTTTCGATTGTACATAAATAGATTAGCTTGAACCTGTCTGTACAGTTAATTGTACACTTAAGTTGGGAGCTTTTTCGTTTTTACCGAGACCTTTATAGCCAATAATGGAATTACTCCTGGCCTTTAATGGCCTAGAAGACATAAAGGAATATATAGTGTCTGGGATTGCTTCAATCGCTCCTTTAGGGTGAACTTACATCTAACCTATTATATTTAAAGAGCTCGGTGGCTCAGTGGTTGGGTCAATGGACTTGCAATATGGAGGTCCCAGGTTCGATTCCCAACTAGGGCAGCCATGTACCAATGAGTTATCCTCGGTTTTTTCGACGGAAAAACTTACGTACATTTACCGAGTGCTCTCAAAACGGTGAAGGAAAACATCGTGATGAAACCTGCATGTCGTAGAAGAAGAAAAAAACCTCTAAGGCATGTGAAATCCGTAAACCCGCACTGGGCCCGCGTGGTGGATTATGGCCCGAGCTCCCTCGATGTAAGGGAAGGTCTGTGCCCGAGCAGTGGGGCGATATAAATAGACTGATGATGATGATGACATCTAACCGAAAGTGTCGATCAACAACGATCGGTTGACATTAGCTCAGTGGACATCGATGAAAACCGAAGCCAAATTCATTTTTTTTATTTTTATAAACTCACGCCTGATTCCCGTAGGGATAGGCAGAGACGATGGACTTCCATCTGCTGCGATCCTGGCACACGACCCTTGCCTCCTCCACATTCATCAATCTCTTCATGCATGCTCGCCGGTTTGTAGTAGACTGTGCTTGACCCTTTCAAGACCTCGCCAATTTGGTCGACGTACGTTCTAAATAAAAACCCTACTAACATTTTAAGCTGTTCTGTGCTTATTGCTTAGTTATTTTCACATTATTAGATCTGATCACTTTATTTTCACAATGATGATCAGTTTCGATCAATCAGTTTCTTCAGTGTTACAACACAATTAGGCGATCATAATTGTTTATTTTTTTTATTTTTTTATTTTATTTATTTATTTTATTAATGGACTCGACAGTTCGTCATTTGCCAATGTCATGTTACAGAAAATTTAATAGTCTTCTATTTTCCTCCAGGGGAGTCGCAGTAGCGTCTTCACCCTGGGTAGCCGCGTCTTCATGTCTTCATCCAGAGGAGACGCCGTAGCGTCATCACTCTGGACGAAGCAGCTCGACAGTCACGTTCACTCCCGAGCTTGTAGCGGGAACTCTTGATAAAAGCTTGAAACCCCAGATCTTGCTCAAATTAGCCAACAAATTCACCATACTGTCACTCGCGAACATTTTCTGATTAATTTAACGTGATATTAATCTCAAAACAACCACTGCAGACAATAAAACAAAAATATCAAACAATTTTGCAACCGTCGTTTCCCGCCATTTTCAAGAGAACCCATAATTGTTTATAAAATAAGACACTTGATTTGGGCTGCGGTATAAATGTAAAGCTATCCATAGACCAATCAATGAACGGATCGAGAGACGACAATTCAAACTATGGACTACTTAACATGGTATTAATAGGTTACTGGTTCATATCAGGCTCGAAGAACCAAAAATATATGTATGAAATTAAAAGCGTTTGTCGATGATATTTTATTCATTGACATTCGTTGTTTGAAAATTATATTAATTTGAATTGACAACTAGTAACACTTTTTAAACTTTTTTTTACTTTACTTTCTTTATTCTAGTTTTCTATATTTATCTATCAATTATGTATTTCTTTTGTGTATATGTATTGTGTGTTGTAGAAATGAATAAATGCTTTATCTATCTATCTTACACGGTTTGTATACATATTAATTAGATAAAACGGGAATTACCGTGTTAAACATTTATTATTGATGTCTCGATATTTCGCCAGCATTACAGCCATCATGGCCACAAGTAGACTGAAGTCGGTGAGTGTTGAACGTCAGAAGGGTGACACAAAACAATCTATAGTATGACCGTCTAAATCAGTCTTCGCCTGCGCGGTATAGGGATGCGGGGGAAGGACGACAACGGGGACCGAGAGAGGTGCGGGAGGGGGTGTAACAGAAATGCGCCTGCCGCCCGCACCTCTCTCGGTCCCCGTTGTCGCCTTCCCCCGCATCCCTATACCGCGCAGGCGAAGACTGATTTAGACGGTCATACTATCCCCTCTTTCGTGTTCGCTGACTGCGTTGAGAAGTTGTTGATTGCAGGTACCTAACTAATAACACGTTCAAATGACTCTTATAGCCTTCTAAAGGTTGTAGGTAATTTGTAACACCATAATCTCTTCCTATTACCTATTATAATTTTTTGCACGTGATAGATACTACCCAAATCTTCATTTACCTATGCCTTGATCCAACTGAAATAATTAGATCCAGATTTAAACCGATTATTATTCAAAAGACACTTCCACTTTTATAGCTAATTGAAAATTCAAAAGATCATCCCTAAGTTAAGAAATTCCGTTTAACAGCTTTTTATTACTTCTAAAGAGCTATGAAAATTAACAATTTGTACTTACGGATAATGTTAGAAAGTTGCTTTTTAATTAATACTTAGGGGACGATTGGATTTTGGCTTATTTACTCCGCTGGGTCAATGACCCGAAGCGGATCTTGTCCTCCGAATTTCCAAGACGCCAGACGTGCCGGTTCTACACTGACTGCCGCCAAAGGGGCTCGTCGGCCAGTTGCGAGTACGCGTTGAAAACGATCGTACAGGTCAAGCAACGTTGGGCGAGGTACCTGGATGGGTGACCGCTAGTGACACTTTCATCTGTGCCCCTTCGTGCTTCGGAAAGCACGTTAAGCAGTTGGTCCCGGTTGCTGTCGCTTGACAGCAGTCGTTAGGCCACGTCAAAGGTCTATTACGGGCGGCCTGAATAACTTTGACCAATAGGTTTGGTCACTAAACCACACGAGAAAAGAAAAAGAAAAGAAAGGCTGACTGCCGCCAAATGTAGTTACACCCCACATCAAATGTAACAATTTGGATCGTTCTTATTATCTGCTTCGTTAGAGTTAAAAATCGTACTGCAAGTGTTACCATTGATCTGCTGTCGGTCGTACGGACTACAGCAGATTGGTCTCTCCGAGTGATGTCTATGTCTGAAAAGAATAAGATAAGATAAATATTCTTTATTGCAAAGTAAAAGGAATTACACAAAATAAATATGCTAATACAGTTAGTATCACAATTGGCGGTCTTATCGCTTAAACCGATATCTTCCAGACAACCTTTGTTTAGAGAATTCAGCGGATGAATAGGTAGCTTGTTGAGCAATAATTAAATATATATCGATACCTAACTGGTACCTACTTGAATACAACGAAGTAACAATTTACATGCTACTTAAACAATAATGTAATTATCTACATAAGACTGACAATGACAATTATTATAATTAGTGGGCTATTTAATAACAATGCTTTTTGGTTTGAAATGTATCCTGTCTGTCCTATGATCAAGACGAATCTAACAATATCAACCTCATCGATATAGGTACGGTGGAACACAGAGAAAGGTGTACAGTGCGCGAGGCGTAAGCTCAGGTTTGCATTTGTGTGAGTGCAGTCCTACGCATACAAATTTATACACAGCGGGACGCCACCCTGCCGCGCACGCACCGCACTTCACCTCTTGTACCGCTAGCAGCTTGGCGATCACTCACACAAATGTAAACCTGAGCTTACGCCTCGCGCACTGTACAGGAGAGTTTTTAAGGTTGAGATTTTCTCAAAAACTACTTGATTTATTGCAAAAATTCTTTCACTGTTTGATAGATAAAAGTGAAAACTATGTAACTGCAAAAAAATATTAAATTCGGTCCAGTAGATTTTGAGAAAATCTCAACCTTATTGATCAGGGTCAGGATGCTGATGGGGCTGCCCCGCTTCTGCAGCGCATCGGGTATGTTTGCGCACGCACGCACGGATGGGTTCCATGCCATCATGCGCAAAAAAGGAGCGTCCCTGTTGAGCAGAGTGCGGGACAGTCCCAACACCATCCTGAAATGCATGTCTGATAAATATGACTCGCCAATTATGTGTCATCTCTTTCACGTGCCGATCAGATAGATAAACTGCCTGGTCGGCTCGTGGGGGAGATGAACACATAAAATATACTTACGTGTCTCAACTCCCTATTTATATAAAAATATTTATATTTTGTCTTCGACTGTACTTACCCGAAAAGCATGATCATCTTTCCGGCAGTTGGGTAAAAAATTGTACTATTTGCACACAACCTAATGATCCCAACAATAAAGGAAATACCTAGATAATATGAGTAGCTCTAATCGCTTTAAACTAGGGCGGTCGTTAACGGAAGATAATAAATTGTCGTTCAGCAGTCACTACTTTAAGAATTATGGCCGACTGTGTGGTCCGCTTGGTGAATATAAATTATGAAAAGGTCTAAATATTCGTGAAATATTCTTAATTAATACCTAAAATATTGTCGTCTCAAATGAAATTAATCTACAATGGCTACACAGCTCAGGTGGAAAGACACCATTACTTGCCCCTCTCATATTTACCACGCAAGCTAGATTTTTTAACCATAACTCGTAGTGCCGTGTTAAAGTTAAGTTAGATATTAAAAAAACTTTAAAAACAACAGATTTTTTTCTTATCAAGCCCTTCTATTTATAATAACCTACATTTTGACATATATTGTATAAATAACTGTTTTAGTTTAGACACAATACTCAAAAGAAAAGACAGGAAAAGGTATGTTTGAGATTTTTTTCTATCGAGCGAGGTTTGTCCAATCGTGTATTAGTATTCATCAGTCACTAAATAGACACCTCAAGATTGCTATATATTTTTTTCAGACGATTAATTTTAGTAGTGCCGTAGCCTTCGTAGAAGAACTGAAAATCCACGCACACCGAGCCATAAGCGCTAATAAAAATCTTGATGGTCAGGTCACCTCCCTGGATTTCAGAGGATGAAAGTCTATTTTGTCTCTGCCTAGATATACTGCTACGGGAATCATGATTGAGGTTCTCTTGAAAATGGCGGGAAACGACGGTTGCGAAATTATTTGATAATTTTCCTTTTAATGTCTACATGGACTATTTTGTGTTTAATATCACGTTAAATTAATCAGAAAATGTTCGCGAATGACAGTACGGTGAAGTTATTGGATTATTTATGCAAGATCTGAAGTTTCAAGCTTTTATCAAGAGTTCCCGCTACAAGCTCGGGAGTGAACGTGACTATCGAGCTGCTTCGTCTAGAGTGATGACGCTACGGCGACTCCTCTGGATGAAGACATGAAGACGCGGCTACCCAGGGTGAAGATGCTGCTGCGACTCCCCTGGAGGAAGATAGAAGACTATTGAATATAATCAATTTTCTGTAACATGACATTGGCAAATGACGAACAGTCGAGTCCATTAATAAAATAAATAATAATCATGATTGACTTTCTGTTTTATCGATCACAACTAGTCTATAATAAGGTTGATATTTGGGGTTATCGATAATATGGCACCATTATCTGGTCGTGTGTAATAATACGTACTTGTAGTAGGTAATAAATATAAATGATTTCGTGTATGCTTGACCGAAAACTGTCAAAGAGGCGCCGAGTCTTTGATTTATGGTTTGTAATTGGTTCTTCGGGCGTAATAATGAAATTGTGTTGTTTATAATATTGAAAACGCGATTTTTATCTACGGTTGTTATCTTGTCCTATTACGGTTCTCAAAACGATCAAATCATACCATGTCATAGCGATCGTGACAGTGCTATTGCGTTGATATAGCGGCGTCTCTGCTTGGCGCTTCATGACGTGGTATGATTTCATCGTTTTGAGAACGGTTAAGGGACCTGATCGTTTCTTTTTCTTATGGTGTCGTCTTCTTACAAAGGTTGGCGATCATTATGGCAATCTGCACTCTCGACAACGCCGCACGGAATGGAGACCTAGTACTCTTGCTGTACCATTGGCGTAAGTTCTTGAGCCATGATATTCTCCTTCTTCTGCCCTGAATCTTTCCCTGAAGAATCAGTTGTAGATCGTGCTTTTTATTCCTCATTATGTGACCTAGATACTGGAGTTTCCGTTTTTTAATGGTTTTAAGAATCTCCACCTCCTTGCCCATTCTCTGGAGCACTGTCTCATTTCTGACTCACTGTACCCACGAGATTTTAAGCTTATCCTGATAGGGTACCATTTTGGCGACACTTCGCTCCATTTGGGATCTTTTGTAAGCTTTCCTTCCTTTTACAGTTCTTCCTCGAAGCTCGGTGGCTGAGTGGTTGGGTCAATGGACTTGCAATATGGGGGTCCCAGGTTCGATTCCCAGCTAGGGCAGCCATGTACCAATGAGTTATCCTCGGTTTTTTATCGACGGAAAAACTTACGTACATCTACCGAGTGCTCTCAAAACGGTGAAGGAAAACATTGTGATGAAATCTGCATGCCGTAGAAGAAGAAAAAAAATCTAAGGCATGTGAAATCCGCCAACCCGCAGTGGGCCCGCGTGGTGGATTATGGCCCGAGCTCCCTCGATGTAAGGGAAGGTCTATGCCCGAGCAGTGGGGCAATATAAATAGACTGATGATGATGATGACAGTTCTTCCTTCTCCCTAAAGATGTAACTCAATAGATCCGCTATGCTACTCATGGGAAGGAGTCTGTAATTTTGTAGTTCTGGTTCCGGATAGGCTAATGCTTTTGAGAGCATTCAGTAAAATGTACGTAAATTTTTCCGTCGAATAAACCGAGGATAACTCATTGGTACATGGCTGCCTTGGCTGGGAATCGAACCTGGAACCTCCTTATCGTTAGTCCATTATCACTGAGCCACCGAGTTTTCGGACGAACTTAAGGACTTGGATACGTATATCATTATACTCAAATACGTTACTCGTCCTATATAGGTAGTAGTCTGGGATATGTAAAGGTAGGTAATCCTTTAGGTAGTAGTCTGGTATAGGTAAAGGTAATTACAGGGTGCCTAGAAAAGCTGCGAGACTGCGATTGTGTAAAAGACGAAGTTTATAAATCTCGCAGCAGTTTTTCACGATAAAGTTTTAACAGCACCATTCACATTTTAATTTAAAATCTCCGTTGTCACCGGAAGTCCGGGAATATAACGTCCGGAACGTAAATTTTAAAATTTGTATTTAAGGAAACCTTGAAAAGTCGTAAAAGTGAAACAAGTGTATTTTTGAATTTTTACCGTAACAGTATACCGTCTATTTTATATCCGGAAGTTCGAGTTTTATTAGTCGTTTGACTGAACAATATTTTTTATTCGTCCTATATTTATATTACTTTACTAATTTCAAGAAGAATTGTAGAATAAGATAATATGTAAAATAATTCGTGATATTTATTATTATTATTGATAATCAGTTACTTAATTTTTTATGAAATTAATATTATTTACGAAAATTTTGTATAGAATTTAATAAAGCAAAAAAAATATATATAATTGTAAAATAATTAATAATTGTAATATGTGAAATATTTAGATCGGGGATTTAATTTTTTCTTTGAAATTCCTTTAAATTAATTTCCATAAATTTAAAGGAATTTCGTAGAAAAAATAATATTCCCGATCTAAATCTAATTAAATTAAAATAATAAGGATTAACATTCAAATTATTAAAGACAATATAAACCAAGGCCTTCAATCCAATTAAGAATTGATTGACAAACTGATCGTACGCTTAATTGACTGACATATAAATCAATCGCAAACTAGCATCTTGAAATAAACGATAGAATCGATATTATGGTTTCTTTTGTGAAAACTCTAGTATTTACCGTGGCGTTTACTGTTTAAATCATGAAATATCCGCCAATGTTTCTATTTTAGTGCTTTAAAAATACGTGTATCGTGTATAGTATATAAAAGTTTCGTGCTTATCAGGGATTCCTCACATGACTCAGGGGTGGACAATGGACATGAAATAAAACAATGACCCACGTACGAGACCACCCTACACAGATTTCAATTCACCATCCACGTTCATCATGCCTTAAACCATCACCTAAGGCGATTAACACGCGGCTTGCAGCCTGCGGCTAGTTGAAACGCATGCCCCGCCCCATTTTCTCCCGTCATGAATATCCAGTAGGTAGCGGATTGCGGCCTAGGCCTCAGATCTCTAGTCGCTGCCTACTGGACGATACCGACGGGAGAAAATGGGGCGGGGCATGCGTTTCAACTGGCCGCAGGCTGCAAGCCGAGTGCAGATCACCTGTGTGTGTATCAGACTTAGCCACCTTTATCGCCAAGGGTCTGAATGTCGGTCCAGTCAGTCTTTGTTGAGACCAGACCTTTAAAACATCCTGAATAATTAAATTACATTTAATCCCATATTTCTGCAATCCAAAATAACATTTCTAGCGAGGCATTCCTACAAAATGCGTCCCATTCACATATCAACAAACGCCAAAACTTATATGTGTACTTCTCAGAAGTTATTTTTTCTAACAAACCTAACAGAGTCAAGTGGTTTCTGAAGATTCGACACTTCGAGAACACGTGTATTTGACGAGTCGAGTGGAGCGCAAAAAGTTTCTCCAAACATTTGGCTTACAATCCAATTCTGATGGGACATTGAATAGAACTAGAAAAATAATAGCAGTTTATGCATCTGTCTGCGTTTTGAAGGCAGTAATGTACTTTTGTGATTATTCCAAGAACTCCTCAATCAGAATCTCGCCTTCTTGCATACAGTCTCTGCTAGCAACCTTGCGTAAGCCATCCTCTCTGAGAACCCGTCTACCCCATCATCGGTTCTGCGCACAGACCACTTACCCCATAAACCTGTAACAGGAGTCCGCCCGTTTCTGCCTGCACATGAGCGCAAAATTGCTTCGCGACACGCGTAACCTTGAGATATCGAAACGGGTTTAATATGGCGCCCCTGCCCCCCGCTTCGTAATTGCGCCTATCGCTTGACAGAATTTTTCGCTTGCTTTGTACCGATTTCATGTCTTTGGGGTAAGTGGTCTGTGGTTCTGCGACAAATGTGGCTAGCCCACTGCCATTTCAGCTTGTTGATCCTATGAGCTATGTCAACTACTTTTATCCTCTGGCGGTTAGCTACCAGAGAAACACCAAGCATAGCTCTTTCCATAGCTTGCTGAGCGACTTTGAACTTGTGGGCTGATTGTTAGTTGGTGGTTGCAGGAGAGGTATTTAAAACCAGTAATACTTACCGAACCAGTTTTGTTTTTTGGCCGAGAAACTCATTTCTAGTTCTATCCACCAGACATGAAAAAACGTCAAAATAAGGGTCTATTGTTAACGTCGAAATAATGTCCAATAAAGCAAATGAGGGTCAATTCATCCGTTTGGACCTTCTTTACGCTCGGACATTTTTAGAAGGCAGACTGTGTATCTAGTTGTTTATAGGAGATCAATGCCACCAGATAAACGCTTGAACGGCTTTAAACGGGCCATCAGTCACACCGTCAGTTTCGGCTCCGTAGATCATATGGAATGCCTAATTTATGTAAAGTAATACTCGTCAATCATTAGTCCTCAGCTTATGTCGTCGCACGACGTTATTCTGTTCCAATTTCCGCCAATGGGGATTTCAGCTTATTTTGCCGTCATTAAATAAACCAATGGGAGCGCGAATTTTTCCAACCCTCTCATTAAACTTTGTGAGGTACTAAAGCGAAAATGTCTCTATTATCCTTGACTTCACATTTTAACTGTTGCCTAAATTAACAGAAAGGGTTAAAACAACAAGCTAATTAAAATTGTTTCTAAAATCTTTGGTAAAGTCAACTTTGAAATCAGTTTTTGGGGTCGAAAGTGTGTGATCACGAACCCTTTTAATTATAATCCCGTTATGGTTGCTTCCGTCGTCATATTTTCAGCTAAACCACGAAAACAGATAATGTATTTATGTTTAATATATACCCCCAGGAATCTGTGGATTAGGCCTTAAAAGTTTAATAAGCTCAGGTGGTCTTACAATGAGGGCTGCAGATTCGATTCCCAGCGGGGGCGTGTAATCTGATTAACTAAGTATCTTTAAGAAGTCTTGGAAAAACCTTTTCGTGCTCCAAAAAGTTTAAAGGAAAGGGGGAATCGGTAATTAGAGATGCGATGAGCATTGCTTTGGTATTATTCGGGTTCGGTTGTGAGATTCTAGAACGTTTTGGTCTTTAATTGTCTGTCCTAAAGTCCCTACATATAAGGATATGTATGTTCGAAAATGTGTGGGACAATAAGCTGAATTAAGGTACGGTCGAAGGCAAAGAAAGGTGTACAGTAGAGTTTTTAAGGTTGAGATTATCTCAAAAACTACTTGACCTATTGCAAAAATTCATTCACTGTTTGATAGATAAAAGTTAAAACTATGTACTGTAAAAGAATTATTAAATTCGGTCCAGTAGTTTTTGCGAAAATCTCAACCTTATTGAGGCCCCCTGTATACTTATCTCTGTCTTCGACTGTACCTAGGTGTATGAGTATACTATAAGTTACACCGTACCTATCATAAATTCGGAGTGACGATCGATGAGGAGAGATCTTCTACTATTATTTGATTCTAGTCTGTTCCACGAAAAGGAATTGAAGTTTGGAGTTCGGAAATTGTTAACGTTTGGTTTGTGATTGTGACGAAAACGAGATTCTAGGGTTGTTTTTGTTTGGAATTCCCGATCATTTCCAAGAAACAACGGCGTATGCCATCTTTTAAAAGAAACGTGATCGTCGTCGCCACTGCATGACGTTGATTTTTCGCCAACCTTGAAGAGATCTTCAGTGTCGGCGACAAAGATACCTGATCTGATGACAAGCTGTCATGGTTGGTACTGTTATCCATTGGCGATTATATTAGATGGCTCGTCTGCATGTACGGGGTTACCCATTAAGACCCCGTGCTTTTCGGGGGGGGGGGGGGGGGGGGGGCTGGCTCCAGGATCTAAGGAACGCACCGGTTCCCAAGCACTTACCAGAGGTCCAATCCTGAGAGGTGTGCTTCACCTCCAAGAAATCACAACGGAATGGAATGTTTAATTTATTTTGGAATTAAAACTATAGTGAGCCATTACTACAAATTATTATATATAAGATTATAGAGAGCTCGGTGGCTCAGTGGTTGGGTCAATGGACTTGGAATATGGAGGTCCCAGGTTCGATTCCCAGCTAGGGCAGCCATGTACCAATGAGTTATCCTCGGTTTTTTCGACGGAAAAACTTACGTACATTTACCGAGTGCTCTCAAAACGGTGAAGGAAAACATCGTGATGAAACCTGCATGTCGTAGAAGAAGAAAAAAATTCTAAGGCATGTGAAATCCGCCAACCCGCACTGGGCCCGCGTGGTGGATTATGGCCCCAGCTCCCTCGATGTAAGGGAAGGTCTGTGCCCGAGCAGTGGGGCAATATAAATAGACTGATGATGATGATGATTATATATAAACGGATATCACTCACTTATATTGTTGAAGTCGGCAATTAGACCGACAGTTTCGACCGATTTCGACGGTCTTTTTCAAGGTGAGCGCGCCACGGCCGCGTCGCCGTTGACGTTTCTTCGCGCACTGCCGACATCAACAATATAAGTGAAGATATCCGTTTATATATAATAATTTGTTTAATTTATCTTGGTCATAAGAATCGAATGTCTCTGCTCGTCTCTAGCTGACCAACTGACACAATTGACAGATTGCTACACTGTTTCTCGGGGATTTGCGTCTGTAACAAGGGTCGTTTGGGGTTCGACTAATTTTAAGATTGTTGACGTAAAACACGACAATTCAATCATTCCTAGGCCCGTATTAATAGTCTGAGCACAAACCCGCCCTCAAGAGCGAATTCAGTTGATACACTCTCAAGACAAGATCATCATCTCAAGTATGTAATTTATTAATAAACCAATATTGAGGGTGTATCACGTGATGTCTTTCTCGAGTCGCGGTTCGCCTGCAATCAGCAAATGCGTTCTCAAGTGTGAGTTTGACAGTTCTTTTGAAAACTGAGTTTTGTTTATTAATACGTGATACCCGATTCCTAAACGCGCACCTAAGTTGCGTTTATTAATAGGAACGCCATCTTGAGGTCGTTCTCAAGATTGACTTTTGAGCTGAGTGTGATTTATTAATACGGGCCCTAATTGTATGATTCTGGAGCTGAGGAACGTCGATGAAGTTATGGCCAGACTGGTGTCTTTCCCATTAGAAGGCAATAATGTAAAACCCTTGACTCACCTGATTGTCACGTATAGATAGGCGCACTCAGAGCGAAGCCACCAAAGCGAAGGCACACGTCTATACCGGGCTGCAGCCGGACCATTGAGTTACTCTCAGCTCTCACACATCGGATAAAGAGTTATATAGTTATTCATGCACAGAAAGTAAGCGGACACATATAAAGTTATATATCACAACACACAATGCGGTAAAATGCGGGTTTAATGCGGATTTACTGTACGAATGCACATTTACAAGTCGCCACAGGAGCTGCCAAAGCGAGACTGACAAGCATCTCCTTAGTATGCAATCTTCTTAAATTATACTCTTCTTCTTCCCGCACTAGGTGGCCAGTGGCTGGCGAGCCTCAAGTTAACAAGATTACCCGCTAATAAGAAATCCACCAATTTGGCCAAAACACTAATCACTAATAAGTATTGATCTGATTTGAAATATGGGTTAAGCATATTATAAATATGTATAAGTATCATTCGAGAAATAAGTAGATAAATAAGATTAATATTGCAACTCATGCATGATTATGGTACAGATAACGTAGGTATTTTGATGGCACTGGGAGTAAAAACGCCAAGTCCTCTCAAAGTAAGTTATTGGCCCAATATCTAGGCAACAATGGACCCACAATGACTACAGTAATGCCATCTAACACACAATGGCTAATAAATAGTCTCCATATACTCAGTCGGTAGCAAAAACCACATAATCGTTAAAAATGTCGTCTTCCTTATTGTTGAGGACTTTGTTGTTTTCTGAACTGAATCTTCGTGGCCATAATTTTAGATGATATTGTTTCATAAACTAAGTGCATTCTGGCTTTACGAGTGTATTACGATGTCTTGCGAAGTTACGGTTACATTGCATGAAACGAATAAACCTGGTAGTTTTAGGGATTTGGTTAACGATCCGGTCGTAATTTATTAAGGCACAAAACAAATATAAATTAGGTTTTCTTGGGATTCTGGTGTCAATGCCAACCTTCGAGGTCTATGGTAGTTCTATGTCGCTGTTTGTCGAAAACTTAGGATACCATGTGTTTTCAAAATAAATTCGAAAACGTCTCATTTTTAGAGAGTGGCGCGGTCAACGGTGATTTATGGCCATTTTCATAAGATCGACAAATCAAAAAATCGGGTATCCCTAAAAATGCAGAGTGACGTCACGAATCTCGCGAACTTAGCCGACTAGCGTTTTTGACGTGTGGGAACAAACGGGAAATATTTAATGTTTATTTTCTTTCAGTAATCTTCTACTTTTATGTAATAAAAGTGTTATATTTGGGAACCTAATGTGAAATACTATATGAAATATTGAGTTTATTAATAACTAACATTAAATAACTAAATGTAGCCGGACCGATGGGCCCGGACTGTCACAGAATGGGTGCCATCGGACGGTCGCCGGCGTCGGGGCAGACCGCGGCGTAGGTGGAGAGACGATATCGTCAGACACAGGGATGGATGGCTGGAAGAGGCTCAGGACAGGGATGGATGGAAGAGGAGGGGGGGGGGGACCTTTGCCCAGCAGTGGGACAATTTATAGGTTAATAAACTAAAAACTAAAACTACCTATAAATAAACTAACTATAAATAAAAGATGCCCTCTAGGAGGACATCGGGAGTCACGGTACCCAGAAGGCTGGCAGCATTCCCTCTCTGAATTGCCAACGCAAGACGTTGGCGGAGGTAGCTGCCAGCCCTCTGGTCACCGGACTCCTCGACCAGCCGCTTGGACAGCTCTTTGACGAGCTGTCGAGCGTCCGTTATCTATATGAAATAAATATTGTTTTATTAAATGTCGATATGAGTCAACTAGCCTATTGGGAAGTTCCAAAAATAACCCAAATAAGGCATCTATAGTGTTCGTTTTAGTGGGTATCATACTTATATTTCTCCTCGAAGCCTTATAAGATAGAGAAAACAAACTTGTAATACCACGATCAATATAACAGAACAAAACGTGTAGGAAACTAGGAACTGATAATATCGAAAACACTTGAGAACATGCAAAATTGCAAATTGAAAACATTTTCAATGAATCAGCAAAATTCTGGAGCAAATTCCGACGACTTCATTCACTAGGGATCCGAGCAATAGAAATAATAATAAATGATGTCTGCTAAGGGATTAAGAGGACGCCTGTTCGGTATCGCCGCAACGTTCACTCTAAACTGGATTAAATATCAAATCTTCTGAGAGGACACAGCCTTAAGGCGATATATGGTTGTCAAAAGCAAGAGTGAGATACAAGATGCCCCGATACGATACGAGACGCAGTGCCTCGATATTCGTATTTTTATGAATTTTGGAAATAAAAATACGCCAACAAAAATCAGATTTTTTTTCAACCAAGCTCTCGTATTTATAGTACCCTACATTTTGATATATAGTTTGTATGAATAACCATTTCGGTTTAGATATAATTTTCATTTTAAAAGACATGGAAGGGAAACTTCGCGCGATAGAAAAAAATCGCAAACATATGTCCCCTTCTATGTCTTTTAAAATGAAAATTATGTCTAAACCGAAATAGTTATTCATACAAAATATATATCAATGTAGGGTTTATAAATCCGATAACATGTTTTAAAAAAATCTGATTTTTATTTCCCTGACAAAATTCATCCAGAATTAATAAAAATACATATATGGAGTCACTGTGCCGTGCTCTTCACTCCGCCGCTGCGGGACATCTTCTGTCTCGCGCTCAAGTTTGACAGCTGGCAGCCCCTTAAACGAAGGTGTGAAATTGTTTGTTGTGGGATTCAATTGTAATGCCGAATCAAAGAGTTTCGTTCGTCTGTCGAGATGAGAGGTAGATGTAATCTCGTAAACTCGAGAGGGAATGTAAAATAGTAAGCTTACTGTCTGCTGATATAATCTAGAATAATGGGAAGCTCAAGGAATGACCATAAACTACGCGTTGCGTGATGTCTTATTTAGATTTCTAAAGTAGCCATTTAGTTTCGGTATTTAGAGGAATTTGTTGTCATTGTTGTGAAATAGAAGAAACGTACAAATAATTCTAAAAGACGTGAATGTACTTGTAATTTATTAAGGTCTAACACAGGTCATTAAGGTAGAGATTTTCTCAAAAAGGACTGGGCCGATTTTTTATTTTCTTTTACAATCTAAACAGAAAAAGAAACGGCTAGGTACTCCAGGGAGTTTAGTCGGTATTCCGCCCCTTCAGGACGGCGAGCACGACATAACTTGTATACTTTTCGACGAGTTTCAAAATCTATTCAACCTGTAATTGATCTCTTGCAATGCACGTAAGGCAGGTATACCTAGAAAAGATAAAAATGTCTAGACCATTATTTATATTACAAAACATGTTTTGACAATTTTCTTGAACAAAAACCACCACGAAAAGATCCCCAAAACAGCTATAATGGTAACAACAGTTAGGTCGACACTAAATTCGTAATTCATGCATAAAAATGCAACAAAAGACGTAAAAAGTGTAATTCTTTGAGCAAGAAGTTGCCAACCCTTGGGTCACAGGTGTGCTGGGAAAAACTGTAAGCGGTGTTTTTTTTTAAATATTAGCACCCAGACTTTTCTCCAAGTCACGTTCAAATTATATTCTCGCCTTTTGTAAAAAAATAAAAATGCTCTATGGTTTTCGAAGAATACATTTACTAATAAATCAAGGACAAATAGTAGGAAACTATTTATTAACTAAAACTATAGTGAGCCATTACTACAAACTATTATATACAAACGGATATCACTCACTTATATTGTTAAAGTCGGCAATTAGACCGACAGTTTCGACCGATTTCGACGGTCTTTTTCAAGGTGAGCGCTCCGACATAACTTCCGCAGTGCGCGAAGAAACGTCACCGGCGACGCGGGCGTGGCGCGCTCACCTTGAAAAAGACCGTCGAAATCGGTCGAAACTGTCGGTGTAATTGCCGACTTTAACAATATAAGTGAGTGATATCCGTTTATATATAATAATTTATTTATTAACTACCTAACCTACCTATTAATAATTCTTAAATCTCAAAATCGTACAACGAAATTAAATTGGATGCCAAGATTCCATCTCACTAAGTTCATAATTACAATAGCATCTTAAAATCTTTGAGAATCCTTTGAACTTAGTATATTACGGCTGGAGGAGATTAGCGTTTATTTCATACTACGTTGAACGAGTGAGAAAGAATTATCACTAGTTCAGTCAACTGAACTGGATAATAGCTAAACTAATGTGGATAGGCGGTTAGCACAATATTCATAGAGTTAAGTATTGTGGTAGAAGTGACATCTGACCGTGACATAAATTAAAGACGGAAAAAATAAAACGGAAGTTTAAAAAAAAAAGTTTGATATGTCTGGACTGATGATGGGTCTTTTCGAAGCCAGGAGTTGGTTAGTGATGAATTTGGACGATAAGTATTACGGACTGGAGCTAATAGAAATGCCTTTTTCGTAGGTAAAAACGTATAATAGGAGAAATATAATTGCGATTACAATAGAGTGAAATAACAAGTGAAGAACGTTGACAAACGTCAATTTTATCAAAAGAGTAAAAATATTAAAAATAAATGTGTACTGGCCAGCACAATAAGGCTGGATATTTAAATGGTGGTAAATAATAAAGATAAAATGAAAAATCACGTCACGTCGTGAATGTTCAAATGTAATCTAATTAATTCTATGTCACCAAGACAACTATGTGTTATAAAAAAGAAACAGCCAGTGCTGCATACAGTTCCTAACAAATGTGGATAAGCAGTTGAAGGACAATATTCATAGAGTTAAGTATTATTGTCGAAGCATTGATCTCCTATAAACAACTACCTAGATACACAGTCTGCCTTCTAAAAATGTCCGAGCGCAAAGAAGGTCCAAACGGACGAATGGACCCTCGTTTGCTTTATTGGACATTATTTGGACGTTAACAATGGACCCTTATATGGACGTTTTTTATATTGTTTTAGTAAGACCTTTGTGTATTATTTGTTTATAGGAGATCAATGATTCTCAATGAAATTTTTGTATGCTCTATCTAGATAGGCAAGATTCGGAGAAACTTATAACATTACCAAGTTCTCCCTGTAACCCGTTTCTACTAATAAATATATTTGAACGTTTTTCAAAGAAACGAAACATAAATCATGTCAACAATCCTGACACTTTATTTGTGTTCTGCTTTTGGTGTGGTTTAGTGACCTTTGTGTAAGTATTAGTTCCAATTCCAATTTGATGATTATGACTCCATCGTTTTGTCGATGATTCTGCCAATGTCAGGGTTGAGGATGACACGGTATGTACGGGTGCAATTGCTCAGTACGATTGATTACTCGTTGATATGGTTGAGTTTTTATAGTCTGACGTTGTTAGAAGATATAAAAGTAAGTATTTTAATTAGTGGGGAGTGTGCTACAGTTCGATGGCTCAGTGGTTGGGTCAATGGACTTGCAATATGGAGGTCCCAGGTTCGATTCCCAGCCAGGGCAGCCATGTACCAATGAGTTATCCTCGGTTTTTTCGACGGAAAAACTTACGTACATTTACCGAGTGCTCTCAAAAACGGTGAAGGAAAACATCGTGATGAAACCTGCATGTCGTAGAAGAAAAAAATAAAATCTAAGGCATGTGAAATCCGCCAACCCGCACTGGGCCAGCGTGGTGGATTATGGCCCGAGCTCCCTCGATGTAAGGGAAGGTCTGTGCCCGAGCAGTGGGGCAATATAAATAGACTGATGATGATGTGCTACAGTTAATAAAAAATTGACATTCACTGGACGAGGAAACTTTTTGGAGAGGATATCATAAAGGGGAACTGACACATTCGGGCAATTGAAGAAAAGTATTAGTTGTTTATAGGAGACCAATGGGTCGAAGTGACCACTGACAGTGCCATAGTTTGCTTTTACGTGGCTTATGGACGCTCCGCAACCTTTACATTTTTACACAGAGCTGGTGCGATAGCGCACGTATTTTTTTATTTATTACAACGGCCTTTTTCGTGATTTGCGATGACACTTTGCGTACAAAGCTGTTCATGATGTGGTAAATGTTACCATCCCGGGATCTGGAATTCTTCCAGGAGAATTCGCTTCGTATAATCTAATAGATGGAATGTGACAGGCTTGGTTTATACATTTTCCGCTGCTTTTCACTGAATACGGTCTCTTTCAATTTGTTTGTAGGTCAATTTTATTTTTATTTTTTGTGTCCGTTGCTATCATTTGTGGGGTCTTTTGCTAGTTTTAAATTAAAACTAGCTGTACTTCGTTTGCGTAGAGGTAGAGGATGGAGGAAATCAGGAGGCAGATCTTTCTCTCTGGATCCTATGAGCTGTCCGGATATTTCTTATTCTCCTAGTGAAACTCCCACCCATCCAAATCCCTTCAGTAGTTATGGCGTGATACTTACACAAAGTCACAGACCAAAAATTCTAAAAATTTGTGTTTTGGCATCAGTATCGATCCTAAAACACATTACAATTATTCTTTTCAAAAAATATCCTATGTACAGACACAACTTTTTTACAGTCTTACGAGTATTATATGTATAGATTACTAATGTCTTTAAAGGTTTATTTGCTGACGCGGTTTACTAATTAACCGACGATAGTGCTTGAAGAGATTGATGAATGTGGAGTAATGTACCTATGCTGGGATCTCAGTACATGGAAGTTCATCGTCGATGCCTACGGAAAACTGGCGTGAGTGTTTATGTGGGTATTCATGTACTTGTCTTCCATCAATTAGTTATATCAATATGTTGTAGACTAAACTGATTTATGGATAAAACATTATTGTGAAATATTGGTAATGCAGCTGTGAAAATGAATTTCGAATCATTTACTAGCTAAAGTGTTTCCCGAAACAGTATTTGGTACAAGTCGTAGTTACTTTGTCTTCTAGAGTTTCTGAGGAATTATTTGGCTCAAACTCAAATATATTGGGACAGTTTTGTTATTTATATATTTGACCAGACAAATTGAGACCCGCTGCCTATTGATTTGCAAGTTAAAAGAGACAATTGGCGACATCCTGACCATCCTGTTACTTTATTGGCATTGCAAATAGGTATCTGTTTGCCTCATCATTACTCATATACAATATCTTGAGTGAGGGGTTTCTACTTTCCGGATGTGTAGCGATCCGCCCTCTCTGCCTACTTTTATTTTATTTTTTATTTATTGGAAAACCAACGGCAATGTACAAAGGGTAAGTGACACAGGTTTTCAGTGACACAGTGGTACAGGTTTTCGCTGTTAGATTATATATCGACTAAATTAACAATATCGAGCACTTAACTAGGCACTATTTCCACGCGCACATACTCAAAATTCATTACATTTGTGATGCATTAGTCAGTCAAGCGTTGGTCCTCATTATATCATCTTCCCCATTTGATCGAAGGGCGTTCCAAACTACGTTTACCTGTTCGTGGCCTTCATTCGAGAACTCGTCTACCCCATCGGTTATCGGTTCCACGACAGAAGTATCCAGCCCATTGCAACTACAGTTGATCCTATGAGCAAAGTCAACTATTTGTGTTCTCTTTTATACTATAAGAGAGCTCGATGGCTTAGTGGTTGGGTCAATGGACTTGCGATACGGAGGTCCCAGGTTAGATTCCCTGCCAGGGCAGCCATGTACCAATGTGTTATCCTCGGGTTTTTCGGCGGAAAACTTACGTACATTTACCGAGTGCTCTCAAAACGGTGAAGGAAAAACATCGTGATGAAACCTGCATGTCGTAGAAGAAGAAAATCTAAGGCGTGTTAAATCCGCCAATCCGCACTGGGCCCGCATGGTGGATAATGGTCCAAGCTCCCTCGATGTAAGGGGGTCTGTGCCCGAGCAGTGGGGCAATGAACTGATGATTACTTTATACTTAACAAATTGAGCTTGATTTTGACATGACATGAATGTCAATCTCATGATGTGAAGATGAATCTTCAGTTGAATTAAACCTCAAACCTTTAAATTAAAGTTAAATTAAAACATCTGTGATCCAATTTGGCTTGAAGCTAACAGCGCATTGCGTCCTCGGATCGTCGGCGAAGCAAAGTTTACTCTCTACGTTTCAACCAAAATTTTATTACCCTGTTCTGCATCACAAAGTTCCTAATACATTTGTTCAGTAAATGTATATTTTGCGAACAATTTTCCTTCCAAAATCTCTCTTGAAAACTTGTTTTGTTAGATTCTTTTATTCATGTACGTTTGGTTTCCGCATCGCGGTTTCAAACGCACACCTGTTCGGGAATATTTCAACTGTGAATACTCTAGTAGTGTTCGTATTATTCAATGCGAATCCTTTGTTTCTATACTTTGTAGCCATATTCAGCAAATTTGCTCTGTTGTTTTAGTTTTGCAACTAGAAATAGCTACTTCATTTAAATCAAAAGTTGGCATAACGATATTGTTTATCTTGCTTCGTTTAATTTCGGAGTCAAGTTGTAGTTAATTAATTTTCAATGTAGTAGTTGGTTATTTATTTAAAGCAAACCTTGACATAATTCTATATTTTTATATGATTGCCGAAAGGAGGATACTGTTTTTTTCTTATTGTGTGTGTCGGTTACTCTAGTCTATGGTTTCCCAAACTTATGACCCCACGTACCCCTGTTAAAGTTTCCAGATGACGGCGAACCTCCCAAACTTTGGGGCCCAAAGAAAATAATGAAATGAGCTGTCAAAGACAATATTTTTTATTTATTTCAATAAAACGTAACGAATAGAAGCGAAATGAAATGTTTTTTTAGTTAGTTGTTAATTGTCGCAAATCGAGTCCATTTTGGGAGTAATTTTGGACAACTTTAACCGTAAATTGTAGCGCACCCCTTGCCGTCGAATGGCGAACCCCTAGGGGTTCGTGCACCCCACTTTGAGAAACCCTGCTCTAGTCTAAATGTCTTGATGGATTTTGATGTATGGGTGTCGTTAGATTCGTCTTGATCGCGGTACACATTTTATAGGTAGGTGCCTACCAAAAGATGGGGGGATGACCTTCGCAAGACGGCTCGCAGAGACTGGATGCAGAGGGCCGAGAATAGGGTTGAGTGGCGTGCTTTGGGAGAGGCCTACTTCTTCTTCTTGACGCGGGCTATTTTCCGCACTTGGCCGCATGAGTGGCAGCCATTGTGCGTGAAGAGGTGCAAAACCGCACTAGTTGAGCCAGCCCAGCTCCCTCCGGGAGAGGCCTACGTCCAGCAGTGGACTGATACTGGCTGATTATGGTGATGATGACCTACCAAAAACAATTTTTGTTTTGGCAATAATTCACTTGTTATACCTAAATAAAATTATTCCGGAAAAAGATAGAATAGTGAACTGATATTTACGTTAGAATACAGTCTTAGCAGGAATATATTGAATATTATCAGACCTGAAAATTTCCTTAGCGTCATCAAGAACATATAACATTGAGAATTCAATAAATTCACCTCCCTTGAGTTTAACTTCTACTCTCCTTATTACTCCACATATGAGAACTCATCCACATTCTTAGTCATCTTTCGACAACTTGAGCGGTGCTTAACTTTCTTGGCGTCGACTTTTGGCTCGTTTGCCAACTTTACCACAAGATCTTTAAATGGAGGACCATATATTAAAATATATAGTGCCGTATATTATGGCTTACCATATATTCTCTGACAGCGGTAGATTCCCGTTGTTTGATATCAAACAAAGGTTAATATGGCGTCTAATTTTCGTTTAATAGCTTTGCGAGAGACAAGATCTGTGCAATTTTGTTGAAGCTTATGAGCTCTTGACTTTGCTTGGATAAAGTGCAAGAATGATTAAACGTTTTTCAAAGGAACGAAACATAAATCATGTCAACAATCATGTCAACAATCATGTCAACTTTTGGTGTAGTTTAGTGGCCAAACTTGATATCTACGACTGATACCATACAGAAAGAAATAGACAGAAGAGTTGCTAACACTTGGAAACGGTTCTGGTCACTTAGTGAAGTTATGGAGAACAGAGATATGCCTATAAAAGAAAAAAGGAAAGTGTACAACACATGTATCCTACCATGCCTATCATACGGCTAAGCAATAAAGGCTTATTTTATTTTTTATTTATTTTTAGTGGCCAAACCTATTGTCAGAGTTGATGAGGTCGCCTCTAAGGCCTCTGACATGGCCTGACGAGCCTTGTGAGTTCGACAGCCTTGTCGATACTAACCGGGAACGATATCAACCGGGACCAATTGTTTAACGTGCTTTCCGAGACACGGATGACTATATGTCACTAGCGATCACCCGTCCAGATGAGGTGTAGGACAGCAAAAATATACAGAAAAGTCATTGAAGGTAAAATTTTCACAAAAAGTACTTTATTTTCGAGTGTATGTATGTCTAATTCATTGTCCCGCCCTGCAGCCTAAATGCCTTGATGGATTTTAACATATGAAGTTAGATTTGTCTTGATTGTAGGAGTGACATAGGCTATAAAAATTTAATAAAAGTAATAATGCAATCGGTGTTTTAAAAATAATTTCTGCTTGTCATTTATTATTATTATTCAAGAAATCTTACAAACAAATATAATAAAACTAAACTACTTAAAAATACATTAAATTAAAACCTAAACTAAGAATCTACTTAACTAAAAACATTCTAAAAAACTCGGCCCTCTTGGGAGGGGTGCCCATCATACTGGCAAAAAAAAATTACATTACATAGTCCGCGCTCCAAGATACCTGCTCGTGAAAATAATTTTACAGTCTGTCAAGCAGCTTTTGAGAAAAACTAAACATTATAGATACCCCTTTTTGACCCCTTGAAGACCCCTTGTATACTTTTCTATATTTTCAACTATACAGATTGCGCCCAAAGTTGCTTTGTACGATCGTTTTCAACGTGTACTGGCAACTAGACTACCCCTCACATTGGATATAACCATGGCATATCAAACGAGACAGAATGTCACAGCTAAACACAGCAAAGCTTACGGACAACCGATGCGCATGTCATGTGTGTAGCCGCCTTTATGCCCCGCACTGGAGCAGTGTAACGCAGTGAATTGAACCGTGGCTTAATCTCCCTTGTGCACCAAGCTTTATATATATACCTATACATAATCATACTAGATAGGCACTGTACAGCTTGTCATGTATATGAAAACTTGCCGTGGGCAGGACTTGAACCTGCGACCGTGTCATTCCGTGACACGCTCTTACCAACTGAGCCACCACAGTAAGTAAGTTAAGATTGTGAACATGAAAAAGGGCGTAAGTGACGATGACGTCACTTTACTGATATAGTGTCGTTCCAAAATCGGTGAATAACCATGTTTCGGGCGTTTTCAGTATTTGTAAGAGCGTGTTCAATGACATTTTTCTTGTGGACTCGCCAAATATGATTCTGACTACCTAGAAAGCATTGAAAAAATATTACAGACAAAAATACAATGTATTTACCCATAGTATCAAATCAAATCAAATATACTTTATTTGCACACAAATGAAAACACATCAGTTACATATAAAACCAAAGTTAGCTAGCGTACAGACAGGCGGCCTTATCGCTTTAAGCGATTTCTTCCAGGCAACCTTCGGGTGATGGAGATATTGTATCAAAAACAGCGTAGCGGGTGCAAAAATGTCATAATACAATACTATAAAAGCAATAAAATACCTATTGTATTCAAATATGTTAAATAAACCTACAATATAATACAATAAACTACTTAATAAAAATATAAATAAATTACATATACCTATATAGTACTGGGAATCCTAATAGTTTGGGCCATGAGTGGTGGTAATCAGTTCCATGAGCCACGAAAACCGTAGCTCATGGAACTGATTAACATCACTCGTGACGTGGCACACAGTTAATTAGATATATTATATTTATACCTTCATACAATCAGTGTGATCAACGAATGGAACAGTCTCAATAAATCAGACTATAACAAAACCCAATATGAACAGTAAATTGTTCAAGAGCAATGACCTCGCAAACCGTGTAAATCAACAATACTGCTGTCATCGTAGTCCAAACTCCAACTAAACTCGAGTCCATAATTCAAAACCCAAGAAACTTATCCCGACGTTCAATCCAAACAGTACTGTAAGTAGTTATTTTTTGCTATGCAGAGCTGCTCAGACTGGACAGTGGTCGTACCGGTTTCAGAAACACTCTCACAAAACGTTGTATGTGCAAAGCGTGCTGATCCGAATACGACTCTCGATGCATCACATTGAATGTAAAATGCTCTCTCAAAATCTGGACACGATAAGTAAGGAAGGTTTAAGGGATAGAAAACTTTAAATTGACATCGTTAGAGGTTAGTTTCAAAGTAACGGTTGCGTATGGACCAGAGCAATGGTGATTGCTGCCTTTAGGCGGTTCGCCTTATGGTGAAGCCTATTTTGAGCTCGTACAAAAACGTAATTTTGCTCTGACAATTTCACAAGCTTCATGATTTTGAATTTAGAGTGAAAATGCAGATAATGCATTCGTAAATTGCTTTGCGAGATGTTGGCAGGATTATTTTTGCATTGTGGAATCCAGGACCACCTAGGTATGGGATGAGTTATGTGTAATAGCTTTTGCGTGTTATTGTGTTGCATTGTGTCAAATGACAATGCCAGATTCTGCCCCACCATCAACCGCAAGTTGTACAAGATAACGAATAAATGTAAAAATATCTCCGTTTTTTATTAAAATTATTGGTTTAAAATAAAGTTTTGTACAAGTTGCGATTCGAAAAAAACAGCTTAATTAAGAATTCATAAAATAGTAAGAAATCGAAGCGATTTATTCATTGTTTTTGTTATTCTTCTATAGGAGTTGCGAGAGTAGTAGAAAATGATACTGATTATGATTATGCAATATGAAACCTGTTATTAAGTCCCCAACAAAATGATAGGTACAGCTTAAATGGTCACGTAGTTTTGTAGGTGGGGCAAAGCTCCATTGAAATGTGGCAATGTCTTTTGAGTTTAGATTTAGTATGGGTAGGAGTAGAGAAAATGGTCGGTAGAATGTTAGAATATTTATACTTTTGCAGGGATGATGCTTTACAGGAAGTTCAAATTATTATCTCCGTCTTTTACATTGAGTATTTTCAATTTTCCTTTTACAGCGAGCAGTAATTGAATTCCGAACAAATATTTTTCAATTCAATTGAAATGTACTGTTTTTAAAACTAACCTATGTCCGACAGGTTTAATTAAATTTAAAAAAAAACGCTTCTCTTCACTGTTATAAAACGGATAGCTCTTTTAGAACTGGTAAAGTTAGGTTATAATTAGAAAACATAAGAGAGAATCATTACCACCGTCGTCTAATAGACCCCTATAACTCCAAAAGTTTATCTAATTGTACGAACAACAGCAGATCATTGGTAACACTTGCTTTACAATTTCAACTCTTACGACACAGATAATAAGAACAATCCAAAGGGTTACCTTGTGCTTTGGGCTGTACAAATACTGAAGTATGACTAGTTAAGGGCCTTACATGAGCCAACTAGCGCCGCCAATCTTAGAAAAAAGGAATCTTCCACATTAATCATTTTTATTAAAAAAAACTATATACACAATCTTTATTACGATAAATACTATTTTTCAATATACAATTCATGGCATAATTGCGACAAATATGCCAAAAAGGCCGTTTTTCGCAATTATGCGAAGCACGGTATAAATAAGCATTTAAAAAATAGTATTTATCATATAATAAACATTTTGTAAATAGCTTTTTTAATCAAATTGATTATATTGGAAGATATTATTTTTTTAAGATTGGCGGCGCTAGTTGGCTCATGGAAGGCCCTTAATGTTACTAATAAAGTCATTTTCATTTAATTTCGGTAAATAGTGGTTGATTTAATTTCCAGACGGATATCCGCCATCATTTTAGAATGGCGGATTGATTTTTATTCGTTTAATTTTCTATTTACATGAATACTCTAAATAACTTGACATTGGCGAAATTATCTCTTGAATAAGAGTAGATGTCATTCATATAAAAATAGAATAGATTTCCAGACGGACTCTACGTAGAGTTAGCAGTCTGCATATCCACATTTTAAATTAAAACCGAGGTCCAGTTTCATTGAAATTAAAATATCTTTCTTTATATTACTTACGCTAGAATAAGTTCTTTGTTTGAAGCAGTGAATAAGCATTAACATAACTTCACCTTTTATACTAACTTTGTTAAGCTAACTTTACTTTAATTAAAACGCAAAAAAAAAATTCTTTAAAAACTTAAAAGCGCTCTAGAGTAAAGCAAAAGTAATGTAATAACATCATCATCAGTCTATTTATATGTCCCCACTGCTCGGGCACAGACCTTCCCTTACATCGAGGGAGCTGGGGCCATGATCCACCACGCAGGCCCAGTGCGGGTTGGCGGATTTCACATGCCTTAGATTTTTTTTTCTTCTTCTCCAGCATGTAGGTTTCGTCACGATGTTTTCCTTCACCGTTTTGAGAGCACTCGGTAAATGTACGTAAGTTTTTCCGTCGAAGAAACCGACGATAACTCATTGGTACATGGCTGCCCTGGCTGGGAATCGAACCTGGGACCTCCGTATTGCAAGTCCATTGACCTAACCACTGAGCCACCGAGCTCTAATGTAATAACAAGTTGTAGCATTTCAATATTTTCAATAGAATATTTTATGTCCAAATTATTGAAGTTCCTGAAGTATTTACATAGATGAATATTATTATTTACATTTTGGATTCTTGATTTCAATATTCGACTGAGAGTTATGTTTGTGGGAGTTAGTTTTGATTTCTCGAAACGAGGAAGCTAAATGTTACCAAGGTTGTCAGATTTTTTTTCTTCTAAATTTTGGAAAAAAATGACAATGCCATATTCTATTTCAGCCATCATGGTCACGAGTAGTCTACTCGTGACCATGATGGCTGCAATGCTGTCGATATATCGAGACATCAATAATAAATGTTTAACACGGTAATTCCCGTTTTATCTAATTAATATGTATACAAACCGTGAAAGTTTAAAAAGTGATATGCCATATTCTGCCCCACCATCAACCGCACGATGAACAAGATAACGAATTCCGTTTTTTTATTAAAATTATTGGTTTATAATAAAGTTTTGTACAACATGCGAGTCGAAAAAACAGCTTAATTAAGAATTCAAAAAATAGTATGAAATCGAAGCGAATTATTCATTGTTTTTGTTATCATTTTCTACTACTCTCGCAACTCCTACTGATTATGATTATGCAATATGAAACCTGTAATAAGTCCCCAACAAAATGATATATGAGCTTCAATGGTCACGTAGGTGGTGTCATTTGGCTGTTGGGAAAATTTTGGGGAAGTCGGCATCACTGGGGAAAGTTTGGGGAAAAAGTTTTCAAGTTGTGACCACATAATAAGGGTGAGATATGGCTTAAAAGCCCGTGGCGGATGCTCAAAGTTTCAGCCGACTGCTAAAATTCAACTCAGATAACGTTAAATATAAAATGTAATCTTGTGTCTTCTTGACAAGTGGTCTTGTCTATCTGTGTTTATTTTTAAAACCACAAAATGTTATTGTAGTATTTTTTTCTTAATTTTTTTTTGTAAAACTTATCATTTTGTGGCAAAAAATTTCAATTTGGGGAAATTTGAAAATTTTAATCTGGGTAACCCTGATTGTTACTTTTCATTCAAGTGGTTAAACTAATATTATTGTTTTTTTCTTACAGGTAAATTCTTTGAGAACATTACTGAAAGCGGAACCACGGTCCATATACTGTAGTAATTACTATAGTCTGTCAACGTCGTGCTTACCGTGCCTACGGGGTACAGGGGTTGGCGGGGACGAGGTACCACTATACACAGTCGTGCGCGTCGCGCTCACATGCCCTCCCGCAGCCACTCCGAAACCGTATCGTCCCGCCCTCTGTACCCCGTGGGCGCGGCAAGCACGACGTTGACAGACTATAGAGTTAATACTTTTGGTGGAAGCATAAATCGCCATACGATTAAATAAGGTAAGGTTTTAGAACTAATTGCTAAGTACTATTTAAATACTGAAAAAAACGGGGTAGCTACAGACGTGGCAGCTTTTACTTAGCTGTTGATTTCTAGCTAAAACAACTACGGTCTTGTTAGTCATAGCAAATAATTGTAAACAATAACCAATCAAACTAGCAAGGAAGACAAATAGCAAAAACAACAAAACACTTGGCTCTCACTATAGTTTGTAATGGTGGCACTTCACTTGGCTATTCGTATTTGCGTATTTGTCATAATTGCCATGTGTGGTTTTTATTCTTGACAAAATATTCGTCTTAGTATTTGACAAAGCTCGGTGGCTCAGTGGTTGGGTCAATGGACTTGCAATATGGAGGTCCCAGGTTCGATTCCCAGCTAGGGCAGCCATGTACCAATGAGTTATCCTCGGTTTTTTCGACGGAAAAACTTACGTACATTTACCGAGTGCTCTCAAAACGGTGAAGGAAAACATCGTGATGAAACCTGCATGTCGTAGAAGAAGAAGAAAATCTAAGGCATGTTAAATCCCCCAACCTGCACTGGGCCTGCGTGGTAGATCATGGCCCTTATAGTTATTGGTACTTATAGTTCGCTAAGATTTGTACTCGTTTCGAGTTAGTGAAACTTGAATTACTTATATAACTTTTTAGTTCTCGCTAAAGCGAATTTTAATCCCATCGCTTCGTTCAAAACCCTGTCATAATCTCAGTTAAAAAGCCCATACGTACTCTACTCTGCGTGTGGTTGGTAGCGCGAAACTTTTTAATAAGCGAGCTTTAAGCTCGGCTAACTATTAATGCAGCAATAGCCAGAGCTTTTTAAAAGTTTCCACGGCTATTGTGAGTTATATTATATCATAAATTGGTTAGGAATTGCTATTTTTAATTAAAAATGAAGTCTTAGAAAAAAGAAAATATGCCATTAATTTAGTAGGTATAAATATACTAAAAACCGTCTGTTACTGCTAGGTTTGACTAGTCAATCGTCAAGTTTGACAACAAGTCTTAATTAACAAAATGTAGCCAAGACCGAATCTCTGTCACTGCTAGGTTTGACTAATCAATCTTCAGGTTTGACAACAAGTTTTAATCAACAAAATGTAGCCAAGACCGAATCTCTGTCACTGCTAGGTTCGACTAATCAATCTTCAGGTTTGACAACAAGTCTTAATCAACAAAATGTAGTGAAGACCGAAGCTCTGTCACTGCTAGGTTTGACTACTCAATCCTCAGGTTTGACAACAAGTCTTAATCAATAAAATGTAGTGAAGACCGAAGTTCTGTCACAACTAGGTTTGACTAGAGTCAATCTTCAAGTTTGACAACAAGTCGTAATTATCAAAATGTAGTCAAGACCGAAGTTCTGTCACTGCTAGGTTTGACTAGTCAATCTTCAAGTTTGACAACAAGTCTTAATCAACAAAATGTAGTCAAGACCGAAGTTCTGTCACTGCTAGGTTCGACTAGAGTCAATCTTCAGGTGTCAAACCTTTTCTCAAAAACTACTTGACCTATTGTAAAAAATCATTCACTGTTAGATAGATAACAGAACTATGTGACTGTAAAAGAATTATTAAAATCGGTCAAGTAGTTCTGGAGAAAATATCAACCATATTGTCCCCCTTGTATACTTATCTCTGTCTTCGACTGTACCTACACAAATTCTAAATTTAAGTATTAAGTAAGACAAACATTCAGTTTTATCTTCACAGAGACGTCAAATATTTGCACTGAGCTCAATAAATCCCCGAGAGATTTAAAGCGTCTGACAATTCCTCACATGCGAGTGTAAATACGGAACGTAAATAAAACAATTCGTTCCAGACATGCTTAATTAAATTAAGGCGGTGGCTCAGTTGGAAACAAAACTCAACTCTACATTTAAGAGCCAAATCAGAACTAAGTGGCGACCCCATCCTTAAAAAAATGCATTATCTTCTATTATATTAGGTTTTTTAGGAATGCTATGTACGGTGGAACACAGATAAAGGTGTACAGAAAAGTTTTTAAGGTTGAGATTTTCTCAAAATATACTTATCCTATTGCAAAAAATATTTCACTGTTTTATAGATAAAAGTTAAAACTATGTAACTGTAAAAGAATTATTAAATTCGATCCTTTAGTTTTTGAGAAAATCTCAACCTTATTGAGGGCCCCTGTATACTTATCTTCGACTGTACCAAATCTCTATTACGATAAATACTGTTTTTAAATGATCAGTAACAAGATGATTCAATTTCGGTAAGTTGTAGTTGTAGATTTCTACGTACCTACAACTTAACTTGTCACAATTTGATATCTATAATTACTATTAGAATATAGTATTTGTGGTAATAAAGATTCCATACATACCTATACCTTTTTTTAATAAAATTTATTAGATATAAAATATAAACTAAACTAAAAACTATATATACAATAGGTCGGTTGAACTATCTGAATGGCTTAGCATTACAGATAGTTCAACCGATCCCCGTTGTCCGGCAACGTGCCCAAAATGCTGGCGGCATTTCTCCTCTGGATCGCTAGGCTGATCCTTTGGGTGAAATGCAGGCCAGCATTTTGGTCACGCGTGGACTCCACGAGCCGCACAGATCTTTCAAAATTTCCATCGCTCCGGCCCCCACGGACCCAGCGTCTCTAATCCAAACGGCACAAATATGTAGCCTCTGTCGAGGCCACTATACTTGCGCCGCTTGAGGGATTCGGCTGCTGCAGCAGCGCCACTTGCTCGTTGTGATGTTTCAGGAAGATGGGACGGCGCCAGCGTATCAACACACGTGGCATCCCACACCAATGGCCGTCCCATATTAGATGATATGATTTTTTTAAGGTTGGGGTGTGCTAACTTACCTGAGGCCTTAAGTTGTTAAAAGCCGATAAGGTCGATATTAAATTTACAATAACGTTTAATTACTGATATCGATAAAGTTTCAACATTTTATGTTGCAACTATTTTAACGTCACAGGTGGCATCCCTAATTTTTATATTTTCTTTATGTCCAAGTTTACGACTAAAAAACGAAAATAACTTCTGAAGTTGCTATAACTTTATCCTTTACAAGTCTTTCAAGAGAGCGGTTTTGCCAACTTCAAAAAAGAACGACGTCGATGTCTTTTATTAAACTATTTGAACTTGGCTCAGACAGACAAAAGGTGGGGACTTAAATAAAAGAAAATGATTTGTAAGCCTTTGGAAGACGATTATTTTTAAGTTTCAATATTGATGCTTCATGACTAAGAAAAGAATGCACGGTGGAACACAGAGAAAGGTGTACAGGAGAGTTTTTAAGGTTGAGATTTTCTCAGAAACTACTTGACCTATTGCAAAAATTCTTTGACTGTTTGATAGATAAAAGTTGAAACTATGTAACGGTAGAATTATTAAATTCGGTCCAGTAGTTTTTGAGAAAATCTTAACCTTATTGAAGCGCCCTGTATACTTATCTCTGTCTTCGACTGTACACGGGAAAAAAATTATACGAGTACAATATGAGACAAGGTTAAGTATACTGCCCGTATACTTAGATAGAAGATAAATCTTATTTCTCATAATTGATAATTAGGTAAAAATAGTGTTTGAGTAGGTACCTAGTTAAAAGTAGGTAGTAAGACGACCACAGCAAATATTAAATTAGGTAGAACGCACGAACCGCGACCAACAGCGGAGGTAGTTTTTTAATGTTTTCAAGAAACGCACGAAACGCGATCAACTAGGTTGTTTACTCAAAAACACCGACGCACGAACCGCGACTATACCACATACTCATTTTTTTCAAAATACTTGTATTCTAATGAATGTGAAGTCATTTTGTCAATTGTGAACATCAAATTTTGGAGGAAATCTCTAAATTTTATATATTTACAACAAAACAGTCGAACATAAAAACCTTACTGTTCGTTTCTCGTGTGATTTAGTGACCAAACATATTTGTCAAAGTTAGTCAGGCCGCCTGTAGGCCTCTGACGTGGCCTAACGACTGCTGTCTACAACAGCACGAAGGGGCTCAGATGAAAGTGTTACTAGCGGTCACCCATCCAGGTACTGACCTCGCCCAACGTTGCTTCATCATCATCATCATCATCAGTCTATTTATATTGCCCCACTGCTCGGGCACAGACCTTCCCTTACATCGAGGGAGCTCGGGCCATAATCCACCACGCGGGCCCAGTGCGGGTTGGCGGATTTCACATGCCTTAGATTTTTTTTTTTCTTCTACGACATGCAGGTTTCATCACGATGTTTTCCTTCACCGTTTTGAGAGCACTCGGTAAATGTACGTAAGTTTTTCCGTTGAAAAAACCGAGGATAACTCATTGGTACATGGCTGCCCTAGCTGGGAATCGAACCTGGGACCTCCATATTGCAAGTCCATTGACCCAACCACTGAGCCACCGAGCTCTCTACCTTATACGTCGAACGTTGCTTAACTTATACGATCGTTTTAACGTGTACTCGCAACTGGCTTACGGGCCCCTTGTGACAGTCGGATAAAAACAGACTAGATAGATCAAGGTTAGGTCGCAAAAACAATTCCTCCACAAATATCCTAGAACCACTCGCACAGAACGAATGTAACAAAACAAAAGGAGCTCTTTGAAAAATTGGATATAAGAACGAAACGTGTGTGCTTTGTAGTCTTGTAGGTATTCTGGGGCTACCAAGTTGTAGGGTACACTTGGGTGATATTGCCAGCTTAGCGGGAAACGTGGAGATCACAATAAAAATAAAAATCCTGTCAAACATTTAGTTATGTACCATGTTTCTAGGAAATAAAAGACTGCCACATTTCAATGGAGCTTCTACAAAACTACGTGACCATTTAAGCTGTACCTATCATTTTGTTGGGGACTTATTACAGGTTTCATATTGCATAATCATAATCAGTATCATTTTCTACTACTCTCGCAACTCCTATACAAAAACAATGAATAAATCGCTTCGATTTCTTACTATTTTCTGAATTCTTAATTAAGCTGTTTTTTTCGAATCGCAACTTGTACAAAACTTTATTTTAAACCAATAATTTTAATAAAAAACAGAGATATTTTTACATTTATTGTAACCTAATTTTTCAGAATTTGAATTGAATCCATGCTCGGTGAATAAATTAGAACATGATGAAAAAATTCTTGCCGTGGGCAGGACTTGAACCTGCGACCTTGTCATTCCGTGAATAATACTATTATTGTCCGATAGATGGAATTGCGTAAGTACCCTTTAAGTATGTACCTATAAATCGATGAAGATTTTCAGTGGGCGTGGCGTTGCCTGTGGTGGCTCAGTTGGTAAGAGCGTGTCACGCAATGACAAGGTCGCAGGTTCAAGTCCTGCCCACGGCAAGAATTTTTTCATCATGTTCTAATTTATTCACCGAGCATGGATTCAATTCAAATTCTGAAAAATTAGGTTACAATAAATGTAAAAATATCTCCGTTTTTATTAAAATTATTGGTTTAAAATAGAGTTTTGTACAAGTTGCGATTCGAAAAAAAAACAGCTTAATTAATTTTTGTTTAAAAGCCTGGACTAACCGCTGGTGGGCAATACCACTCGCGTTTACCCCAATACTATAAAATATTCAACAAGCTTTTGCATATAACTTCGTTTTTGTTGAATAGACGTGGGAATTACTTGGAGCGAAATGTTTTTAAATGTAAGCAAAATTCGTAACCAAGAGTTGGTATGTCAACTGGCGGTGACAGATGCTGGCGTGACGAGCGATAGAACGGTCCATGCTGCGAGTTTCACTGGGAAACCATGTTCGAAATGACGTCATCAGGACAAAAACCGGCTTCATACAATATAAATAATAATAATAATAAATTTTTCATAACTTCGAGACAATGTGATCATGGCAGGTGTCCGACGTCTCGCTCTATAGACCAGTCTGACTGACCCACCAACACCCCAAACCAATAGCCCCAATTAAGTTGTAATTTCCAATCACTGCAATAGTTTATGCACCTGACGGGGTCTGTCATTGAGTGCAGTCAGATGCGCTCAGAGACGGGTCCCGCTAGGTGCATCACATATCTCTTCAAATTAAAGTTCTCTAAGGGGCCTCTACGCGTTGGACCTATGTCTCCGTGCAAGCCTTTCAAAGGACCGGGTTTTCTTAAACCCGTGAAACCTAGAGAGATACATAATAATAATAAAGCTTTATTTATTTCTGTACATTCATTACTACATTTCAAATGTGTGTTAGTTGATTAATAAAGTTTCCTATTCTATGTTAGTATTATTAGTTTCTGTATGTACATGTACAGATCCCTTTTGGGTAAAAGCCTCCTCCATCGATTTCCACGTGTCCCTTTCCTTAGCGATTTTTGACCAGTCTCTGCCGGCAACCGCGATAATATCGTCGGCCCACCTTTTCCTAGGTCTTCCAACCTTTCTTTTACCTTTACCTTTTTCATACAATATAGGTTTTATTATTATTTGAAACATTACTATTCTATTCGAATGAGAGAGCTCGGTGGCACAGTGGTTGGGTCAATGGACTTGCGATATGGAGGTCCCAGGTTCGATTCCCAGCCAGGGCAGTCATGTACCAATGAGTTATCCTCGGTTTTTTTCGACGGAAAACTTACGTACATTTACCGAGTTCTCTCAAAACGGTGAAGGAAAACATCCTGATAAAACCTGCATGCCCTAGAAGAAGAAAAAAAAATTCTAAAGCACGGGAAATCCGCCAATCCGCACTGGGCCCGGGTGGTGGAGCATGGCCCGAGCTCCCTCATGTAAGGGAAGGTCTGTGCCCGAGCAGTGGGGCACTGATGATGGTGATGACTATTCTAATATATTATTTTGATTGGCCACCAGCATCAAAGTCAAAGCGTCTTTATTGCAATCGGTTACGGGATACAAAGTAGGTCTTAAATTATTATATGTTCATACATAACCTACCCGTTTTGTGGGCATGCAATAGATACTTAATGATACATTAATTGGATAATAATACATTTACAAGTTTCAATATTTTCAATATTCATCTTAAACCTTGAGAAGTTTTCCCACGATGCTGATATCCTCACACCGCTGCATAATATCTACAACATAATATATATTATGCACCTCGTAAAAGAGCTGTCCAAACGACTGATCGAGGAGTCCGGCGACCAGAGGGCTGGCCGCTACCTCTGCCAACGTATTGCGTTGGCAATACAGAGAGGGAATGCTGCCAGCCTTCTGGGCACAGTGACTCCCGATGCCCTCCTAGAGGACATATTTTATTTATAGATAGTTTAAGTTTTTAGATTTTTAGGGTTAGTACTTATATAATTTTATTCTCTATAATAATTTGTGATAATGGCAAAGTACTATGTTATGTTATAGATATTATTATACTTTGCCACCGAGGTCTTGGTGAGACGATGTATGAGTAACAATATAACCGGACCAAATGAATCATAATAACAAGTCGCCTACACGCGTTCATCAATTTGTGTCCCTCGCTATCACAAACAAGTATTGTGTTACACGCGACCTACTTACCTATACGGACGGAGAATGGCGATAGATCTACTTATAAATGATAAATGGAGAAAAAAAATTCATCACGACCGGAATTCGGACCGAAAACCGGAAATGTATGAGGGAGCACAACTATATAACAAACTCCCCAAAGACATCAAAGAAGCTAAGTCCATGCTCAGTTTTAGAAAGGTGTTGAAACATTACATTATACAAAATATAAATATCACTAATTTATCAAGCCACTTCTAGTACTCATAGTTCCGTTTTATTTTATCTTACCAAACTTGTATTCGTTTACTTCTAACTACCTACATTATATTAATAAATGTTACAATTCTATCTTAATATTAAGTTCTGTACGCCTACTTTTAAGTTATGTTTTCTCATGTAAGTGAATGTTATAATTCTTATGAGAAATAAATGATCTTAAACCAAATTCGAACCCGGTACCTCGCCATTCCGTGGCATGCTCTATTCCAACAGAGCCATCGTGATTAGTATCCAGATCGTGAATTTTGTCTCCATATTCTCGTCTTAGGGACGGTAGCGACATCTATTTATTTATTTATTTTATTAATGGACTCGACAGTTCGTCATTTGCCAATGTCATGTTACAGAAAATTCAATATACAATAGTCTTCTATCTTCCTCCAGGGGAGTCGCAGTAGCGTCTTCACCCTGGGTAGCCGCGTCTTCATGTCTTCATCCAGAGGAGACGCCGTAGCGTCATCACTCTGGACGAAGCAGCTCGACAGTCACGTTCACTCCCGAGCTTGTAGCGGGAACTCTTGATAAAAGCTTGAAACCCCAGATCTTGCTCAAATTATCCAACAAATTTACCATACTGTCACTCGCGAACATTTTCTGATTAATTTAACGTGATATTAATCTCAAAATAACCACTGTAGACAATAAAACAAAAATTATCAAATAATTTTGCAACCGTCGTGTCCCGCCATTTTCAAGAAAACCTAGCGACATCTATCCAGTAATTGTGCAATTACTCAAATTCATGTCTAACATTGCAGTTAGAAATCATGTTTTACTGATCCACTTATAGGTTCTACTCAGACACAAACCTCACCATACCATACGTTATCGACGTGACAAAGAAGAATGAAAGAACATACTACAAGAAATGAGAATAATATACAAAACGAAAGGAAAAACAATACAATATACAATGAACAACAGTATGAAAATAACAAATAAAGTAAGTAATAGGTATACGTATGGCTGACGGTAGCACATGTTGTGTCTTTCCATCTCTTCTACCCAACCGGTTATCGATAGAAAAAAAATCGCAAACATGACATTTAAAATTAAAATTATGTCTAAACCGAAATAGTTATTCATACGAAATATATATCAAAATGTAGGGTATTATAATTACGAGAGCTTGTTTTAAAAAAATCTGATTTTTATTGGCGTATTTTAATTTCCCTGCCAAAATTCATCTTAAATCAATAAAAATACAAATATGGAGTCACTGTGCCGTGCTCTTCACTCCGCCGCTGCGGGACATCTTCTGTCTCGCGCTAGAGTTTGACAGCTCGCCGCCCCTTAAGTCAGCTGTGATCGTTTTATGCGCCATAATGATTCAACTAGAGTCGTTCAATTAAAGTGCCTAGCTCTTCAATCAAACTTCTATTTTAACCAGTTGACTGCGACATTAGACATCACGGCGATGTGACGCGGGGACATAGATTTAAGGGAATTACTGGATAGAGTAATGATGTGGTTAGAAAAACTTCTGTTTAGTACTAATTATGCTGCCTATTTCCTTCTCCCAACTTATAAAAAGGAAGGCATTACTTTTAGAATAGTCAAACTTAGCTTAAAATTAGAAAACAACAGAATAGCCACCAATGATGGTAGACCTTTGAGGTCGCAGTGACCCTTGGGCGTGTACCAACACCGTGATACCAAATAATAATAATAACCATAATTGTTCCGATAGTCGTAACCGTGAACGGTTTAATAGCGAAGAGTCTCGACCAACACCTTAAGAGACTCTCGCTAGACAGTTGGGTCAAGAGCCGGATGCAGAAGGCAGTGCTGCTGGACACGGCACGCATTGTGAGGAGGTTCCTCACTCTGGGATCCTAACCTCCGGCAGCTTGGATGCGCATGCATCCCGCTGCCGGTGGGTGGCTATTTTTTATATTTATATATTTTTATATTTGTTTTTGATATTCAAATGTATAAATATATTAAATAAGAGAAAAATTAAATAAAGGGAATAATAATAAAAACGGTGTGTCTATCAAAAGTTATAGAATCCAACATTTGGGCGACATTACTATTGTAATTTTCGCCCGTAAGCAACTCGCCCAGTATCATTAAAGCATGTGGGCCAGTTTACTACGTGAAAATTTACAAAAGGGAAACTCGCCCGCGGACCAGATATTTTGTGGGCGAGTTTGCGACTAAGCCGTAATGGGCCCCTTAGAAACAACCCAGCACAGAAAGTATAACGCCAATAGGACCGCGTAATGCGGTGCTATTGTAGACAATACATCACGGCGAGGTGACACCGGGACACAGATGTAGGGGAATTACTGGATAGACTAAAGTAGTTCGAAGCACTGTTAACTCTGAATCAAGAAATGATTCATTTATTTATTGAAATTCAAACGATTTATTGCAGTCAAAAAGACCATATAAGTGTTAGTATACTTAAAACTATGTTAGTGTCAAAGTCAAAAAGTCAAAGTCAAATTTCTTTATTGCAAGCACGTTGAGTATATTTTTGCACGTCAATATATTTTTTGAATTTACATTTACACCACTTTGCAAGGACAAGGTGCCAACGCTGAGGAGAAAAGTGGCAAGAAACTCTCAGCAACACATCTTTTAAAACAATGATAATACAATGATTACTTAATAACTATACAGTACGTAACTATAACTATTACTATTGTTAGTAAGTAGTGTTTACAGGAGGCGCGTGTATTACGCGCTATGACATGCGACTTAGGTCCGACTCCGAGACCCCGGGACCTGTAAGTGTACCCAGTGTCTCAGAATCGGACTGTCCAAGGTATCCGCATTGCCCTTCAGGATGTCGTTAGGGCTGCCGCGATATATTTATGATCGTATTTTAAATGCCCCAATTCTCCAATTTTAACTATTAACAACTTGCGTAATTAGTCAGTTTCATCACCTAAGATCTGTAGGTAATTAAAATTACTGTCAATTAATAACAATACTCAGTTTAGTTTTCGAATGTATTAGCAAAAAACCGTGTTAGGTACCGCATGATTCATTATTCATAATTATTAGGTCACTTCACTGCTCTACGTACTTATAGTAACTAGGTAGGTACCATTGATCTCCTATAAACAACTAGATACACAAAGGTTTTACTAAAACAATTTAAAAAAAAACCAAATAAGGGTCCATTGTTAACGTCCAAAATAATGTCTAATAAAGCAAATGAGGGTCCATTCATTCGTTTGGACCTTCTTTGCGCTCGGACATTTTTAGAAGGCAGACTGTGTATTTGTTTATAGGAGATCAATGGTAGGTACCTACAAAGTTTGTCATTTTTATTTGTGAAAATATGTTTTGGTGATTTTTTTACCGCTTCTTGACTCATCGTAAATTTTGTTCGTTGAAGATGGAGATATATTTGGAATTTCGTTTCGCATTGGGTAAGTATGCGAGAAAAAAATCACAGCCGTTGTTCTCAAGGAACAAAGGCTTTAATCATAATCAAATTTATTTATGACATACCTATTCTATATAAGCAAGGCAATATAGAAAATGGAACTATAAGAGATTATTTAATTTAGAAAAAGTAAAATCTAAAAATAAAATAAAAATATATACAATGCACTTATTAACTTGCAATATAAAATAAACCTCTATCTGCCTATTCCAGCGTCATTATATCCGTGGTCTGTGCAAGAATCGGCCGAATGACAACAGTAAACAAGGCGCCAGGTGCGAGGGGCGAACATCTGTTGTAGGAAAGAGAGAGAAATAGTAATGTTATAGAATATTACCGTTGGAGCCGTCTTTTGTAACACGAAAATAATACCTTTTCGGTCAAGAGAATACTTTTGTTTAGGTTAGGTTAGGTTAGTATAGACAATTATGTATAGACAATTTATCGGATCACTGGCTCCTAGTCTAGTTGCGAGTACACGTTGAAAACGATCGTACAAGTTCAGCAATGCTGGGCGAGGTAAGTACCTGGATGGGTGGCTGCTAGTGACACTTTCATCTGAGCCCCTCCGTGCCTCGGAAAGCACGTTAAGCAGTTGGTCCCGGTTGCTGTCACTCGGCAGCAGTCGTTAGGCCACGTCAGAGGCCTACGGGTGGCCTGAATAACTCTGAGAAATAGGTTTGATCACTCCTCCTCCTCCCTAATCGTTGCCTCAGTGCTGAGGATCGTGACCCTCAACAGCAGGTGCCGTCTTGGCTTGATCACTAAACCACACGAAATAAAACGGATCACTTTATTTTCACATTTTTTTATTATTATTACTAAATGTCGTGGACCTCTTGGGAATCAATGTATGAACTTCAATTTTTGAGAACAATAGGCTCGTGGACCTGCTGGGAACGACCCTGATGAACAGGTGCAATGGATCAGTTCCTTTAGTGTTAATAATAACAGTTAATTAGACGATCATATTTGTTTACAAAATAAGACACTTGATTTTGGCTTCGGTATAGATAGATACGTATACGTCATCTCTCTCTCTCTCTCTACCTCTACCTCCTCGTGAATAGAAATGAAAGCGGATAAATACCCTTTAGTTAAAAGACCTATCTCATTTATTTTCGTGCTCATTAAGCATTCAAAAGCAAGCAATTTTAATTGAAAGCAATGTCTGTTACTATGTAAGTAGTATGTCTAGGTCTTTGGCACAATTAGTCGCGAGAACATGAATTAACTTCAATTAGTAGCATCTGCTCGAGATAAACCTACGGTACAGTCGACAGCACTCAATATAAAGTGTATTTAGAAAGAAATAATAAAGAAAACATGTATTTACAGCAGCAATAATGAGCCTTTTGAAAATGGGAATACGGCAGTTGCAAAATTGTTCGATAATTTAGATTTTATTATTCATGGTATTGCGACTCCTCTGGATGAAGAAAGGAATGCGCTGACTGCGGAGTGAGATCCTTTATCCAGGGTGATGACGCAGCACATGACGCTCAACAAGATCGGCAACGTTGCACAACAACGCGCGACGTTGCCAGCTTGAGCGCAACATGACCAATGTTCCTCAAGTTCCTCGGTGCGTTCAACATGATGAGCAACAATGTTGCCTATAGTGAAGGCTTCGTATGCGTGGATTTACAGTTTTTCTATAAAAGCTACAGCACTAACTACTAAAATTAAATGTCTGAATAAAATGTATAGCAATTTTGGAGTGTATATTTAGGGACTGATGAATACCGATACACGATTGAACAAGCTTCGAATGACAGTATGGTGAATTAATTGGATTATTTGTGCAACATCTGAAGTTTCGTGCTAGAGTCAAGAGTTCCACTACTTCAATCAAACTTCTATTTTAACCAGTTGCCTGCGACATTAGACATCACGGCGATGTGACACGGGGACACAGATTTAAGGGAATTACTGGATAGAGTAATGATGTGGTTAGAAAAACTTCTGTTAGTACTAATTATGCTGTCTATTTCCTTCTCCCAACTTATAAAAAGGAAGGCATTACTTTTAGAATAGTCAAACTTAGCGTAAAATTAGAAAACAACAGAATAGCCACCAATGATGGTGTAATGGGCCCCTTATACAACCCAGCACAGAAAGTATAACGCCGGTTCTCTTGAAAATGGCGGGAAGCGACGGTTGCAAAATTATTTGATAATTTTTGTTTTATTGTCTACAGTGGTTATTTTGAGATTAATATCACGTTAAATTAATCAGAAAATGTTCGCGAGTGACAGTACGGTGAATTTGTTGGATAATTTGAGCAAGATCTGGGGCTCCAAGCTTTTATCAAGAGTTCCCGCTACAAGCTCGAGAGTGAACGTGACTGTCGAGCTGCTTCGTCCAGAGTGATGACGCTACGGCGCGGCGTCTCCTCTGGATGAAGACAAGAAGACGCGGCTACCCAGGGTGAAGACGCTACTGCGACTCCCCTGGAGGAAGATAGTAGACTATTGAATATATTGAATTTTCTGTAACATGACATTGGCAAATGACGAACAGTCGAGTCCATTAATAAAATAAAACAGACGTATATAGTGCATTACGCTTGAAACGCCAGCCGAGTGTACTACGGGACGAGGTCACTCCGACTCGGCTAGGCTAGCCTGGGAATTAATAACAGTAGCAGCAGCATGGAGATATGAAATATGCATTTCAACAGTGCACCGAACCGGCCATTTGCATTCCATTCCGTCACAAAATGGCGACGATTTTAAAAGTCATTTGAACAAATTAAATTATTCTTGCTGTTAACAAAATTGTCAGAATAACCCTGCGCTATTGGATGTTTGTCGTATTTGTCAAATACTTGACGTACATACAAATAAGACGAATATTTTGTCAAACATACCAACCACACATGGCAATTATGACAAATACGAATAGCCAAGTGAAGTGCCACCATTAGGCCAATAATAATTTAGTATTTACACCAGACTGTATATTAATTATCTCTCGTTATATTACTGTACATACTTATACAGGCTGTCCTTGAATTCATTCGACAAATTGAAACTGGGGATTGTACTCATGATAAATATGAAATTGGTAAGGTTTTTTTAGTAAATCAAAACTGCCATTTTAACTAAGTACGGTACCTTAGTAGAAATTACCATTAGGTCAAATTCCAGTGAAAGACATCGTTGCAAAAAAAAAAAAAAATATCTTAGAATGTAAAAATCTCCAGAGCACCGTAACGATGCACATCAAATTAATAATTTCTTGATGGTTGAATTTATTGTAAATATTTTTAAATTTTTCCCCAAATTGTTTAATTTACTTAAACGCTGTGCAGAATTAGTGTATATCATAAGCCTAACCATCCATTTAATTTTGTCGAATGAATACAAGGTCACCCTGTATAACCTATTGGCGTAGTAACCTATTGGTTTCTGGTAGGTTTTCCATTACAATAAACGTAATCAAATCCTTCTGCGATTTTCCCGGAAATATAAGTATAAACGGAACGAGCACTCCCTTTAATATTAAATCAACCGTTTGACACTTCATATCCATCAAAGAAAACATTGAGAACAAAGGTGAGATATTAAAATCATATTTTCCTTTACAAAAGAACAAACAAATGCGTATTTTCTTTTCTCATATTTTTTTCTGCGCTCATAGCATACGATTCATTATCGATACCGGCATTATTTGCTCCAATTAGGGTTGTCACGCGTCCGGTTTTTCAGGTTGGCCGGATAAAATAAATGACGATCGGCTGGCTGGTCCGGATAATGGTGGGATTACTTTTTGAACGAAAACTGTTACCATTAGATCAGGCTTCGGTATTAAAAGATAGCCAACAAAAACGTTTAGTTCTACAGGTAGGTAAGAAAGCATAGATTGTGGAAGGGGAATAAATACCAAATAAAAGATTTTACGGTACCAGGAATCTGGGCCAGGAGGGTTTCGATTTTTCCACACGAATGCTTTATTTTTCTCATTTCTGCGAGAAATCTGCAGTTTATGTTTGAATCAAGACCCGTCTAATGTATTCCTTTGATGCAAAGGCTTTCATGCTTATCCTGCGTTATTAGGAAACATATCGATGTTTTATTTTGAATATATCATTAATGTGATCCTGTTAAATATAAAATTTTATTTTCTGGTTTCTTTGCGAGGATAATAATAATTTGTTCATATGACAAAGACAAATATCGATTAATTTTAGAATTAATATCGATTGACTAGATTTCTAGTGGTAGATAGAGTCCAACGCCAAAACACCAAACAGATACCAAAAATGGAAACGAGGATGGAACTGAGAAAGTTGTAGAGTCGAATACGTAATGGAAGACCTACCATGATAATAGGAATCGAGTATGAGTAGAGATAAAGTAATGAAATATATTTGTACTGTAGCCGTCTGTTATTTACAGGAAAATGTCAAAAGTCGTGAAAAGTGCTTTGGTGCTGATAGGTAGCGAAACTACCATACTACCGAATATGCGAGGTACCTATTCAATTATATTTATATGCTGTAATTGTATAGGAATAATTTGTTTATTTTAGTAATAACACGAGAGACAGAAATATTCAAATAAATATGCAAACATGCAATATATTCCTGGTACAGAGAGAACTTTTAGCACATAGAGATAAACCGCCATTTCCAGGATTTAGACGACGCAAAGTTAGTACATCCTACATGGCGCATTGCATTCGTTTCTAATAACAAGTTGCCGGAAACTGTTCCGACGTCGACAGTGATGCAAAATGGTATTAAAGAAACGCTTAAAAGTAAATATTGCGGAATGGAATAATTACCTGCGAACTTGCAATAAAATATATGAACCTGAGTCATCAGGGGTAACAATTTGAACTTTGGACAGTTGATATTGCTTGTGTAGAGTTTAAATTGCTCTTCAATTCCTACAACACAGGGAATCCTAGTGTGGGAGCTAGCGCTCACCAATATAGTCTAATCCTAGCCCTAGCACCTTTAATTGAAGCTGTATGGTTGTTGAAATGCTTAAGTGAAATAAACAAAAGACATTGCCACATTTCAATGGAGCTTTGCCCCACCTACAAAACTACGTGACCATTTAAGCTGTACCTATCATTTTGTTGGCGACTTATTACAGGTTTCATATTGTATAATCATAATCAGTATCATTTTCTACTAGTCTCGCAACTCCTATAGAAGAATAACAAAAACAATGAATAAATCGCTTCAATTTCTTATTATTTTCTGAATTCTTAATTTAGCTGTTTTTTTCGAATCGCAACTTGTACAAAACTTTATTTTAAACCAATAATTTTAATGAAAAACGGAGATATTTTTACATTTATTCGTTATCTTGTACAACTTGCGGTTGATGGTGGGGCAGAATCTGGCATTGTCATTTATTATTTATTAATTGTTACTATCAATGTGCTATCACCATCACTCTATGTTGATGATACTAGTAATATTATATTATTATAGACTTACCGCATTTATCCTTTCTTCCATTCTTTTAGAATTTTAAACGATTCTAGTAGGATTTACTTTGTGCCAAGCTCAATCCTCATACTTGAGGGTTGGCCACAGCATGTCGCTGTTCTTACTACTAATTATCTATTTTGTCACAAAATCGTAACTATTCTTCTTGAATTTTACATATTTCCTGCTTCTCGGGGGACGGCTCTTACGCCACGGTCTTGATTTGTCAAGTTAATTAGGTGGCCTTGTTGAGTTTCTGAACGTAACTTCGAAAGAAAATAAAATGTCAGTCGTTAAAAAGCCTGATTTGAATAAACGATCTTCATTGTAACCTCAGTTCGTTTTTTACATTATTTTAAATCGTAAAAGACTATATTTCACATTGTGGCGACCGTGAAAGGACTATCACTCTGCCAGCTTTGCTCACTAACAACACATCAAATTCAAATTCTTTATTGCTTCACCATATGGTATGTTATTATTATTATTATAGCCATTTATTCCATTAAAATTTCACATGTCACTTATATCTAATTTTTACTTATCCAATTTGTTTATTTGTTTTTAGTTTGTTACATTTGACTCTATTGTATATTTTATTCATTCCATATTTATAGTTCATTTATTTTTATTTATTCATTTAACGGGCACCCATATCTGGGTATAGGCCTCCTCCATACTGTGCCACGCCACTCTATCTCGTGCAGTCCTTGTCCACGTATTGCCCGCCGCTCGTGCAATGTCATCTACCCAGCACCTTTTTGGCCGACCTCTCTTCTCTATGGTATGTTACAGCTGTTAATTGACAATGATCCAGTTCACAACATGGCACCCCGTGAGGACACAGCAATACTTGTTGAAGCTACTATTTGTGCACATGGGTGATTGGAAATTTGGTACATTCCTTAAAAGGGGTGATACTAGAGGTGGTTTGCAGCAATTAACGAGGGGTAGAAAAAAAAATTCAAACCTCGTGATTTATGACCTTTTATTTTTGATTTAATGGGAATTATAGACATGCATTTTTTTGAGGTAATCTCTACTTTATCAGCTTTCAGAAAAGTATTATTTAAATCCTTTTTGAACTTTTTTTTTGTGAACAAGTCAGAAAATTCTTAAATAAAATTAAAACTATCGTAACTCAGAAACCACTCATAATTAATAGGGCCTAATTTGTTGCAAACCACCTCTAGTATCACCCCTTTCAAGGAATGTATCGAATTTCCAATCACCCATTCACACCATATAATATAACATATTAATTAATGATCAAATCCGGAAATTCTGATTTATCAATTCACGTTCGCTACATACAACCCTAGATCCCATAATGGAGGATAATGAAGGAATATGAAAGGAATGGCAATAAACTGAAATGGAGGTAGGAATTTATGTTGGCAGCTATTATTGTGGAGATGTCGTGGTCATATCGTTAAATTGAACATTTCATGAAATAGTCGACCATTTCATGAAATGGCGGCATTTCACGAAATCGTCAAATGTCTATTGGTCATTTCATGAAATAGCTTGGCCAGATCAATGAATAGAAAACGTTTTACGATATGTCCAACAAACGCACGGCTATTTCATGATATGACCAAACACAATTGACCATATCGTAGAAAAATGGCAAAAACTACCGCTAGAGGCGCTGAGAGCGCGCTTTGTCATTGTTTATGTTTGTGTGCGTAAGTAAATAATGCGGATTCATGTTGAAAAGAGAATAAAAATGTGCAAATTATATAAGAAAGTGTGTTGGAAACTTGAATAAGTGTTACTATACGAAACGGTGTGAATTTTATGACAGTCACGCAAAAACCAACCTCAATTTACAAACAAAATCTTGGGAATACATTTCACAGGTTAGTACCTATTTAAATGACAATATTTAGTTTATATCCTTTTAAAATCTCATCTAAGTATCTAAAATGTACTTATTTACTTTTAATAATTGAATCCTAGAAATTTATAAATAATTTTCATTTTTAGGTTATACAACAAATAAAGGAAAGTAGGGTGACCAGGCAACGAAAGTCGACGGACTATAATTTACTGGATTACAAAATATTACATCATGAAAAAACCGGAATTACAAGTTTTTAATATACAAGAAGAAATGCATTGATGATCCTACTATTCGTATAATTACGATGGAGAAATATTTTGAAATACTAACGGAATTTCATAAAGGTATACCGTATGTGAAACGAAACGTTTTAACGTTCTATAATATTATAATACAATTTTGTACTTATTTTATTAGGTAATAAATATAATAATAATAAACATTTAATAAAAACATATTTATTGTCCTTTTAATGTGTTCAATATGAATATTTCGTATATTTAATTCCAGTGGACAATTGGTTTGAAATGCTTGTAAGAATTTTGTAACATATATATTTTTTTAATTTGGTACTGACTAGAACAATAAATAAGTTCGTAATAAGTATATTTTGAATTATTATTCCTTACATCCTTAATGGGCACCCTACATTAATGATCTGACCAAACGTCGTTGGACAAATCGACGAACGTTGACGTTTAAACGATATGCCCAGCACAACTTGACGATTTCATGAAATGCCACCATTTCATGAAATGACTGACGATTTCATGAAATGCTCAATTTAACGATCTGACCACGACAGAGACACCACCTCATTACAGTGTTGCAGTGGATTCATAATGTATGGGCTTCTATCGACCGGCTCGGTGTTCGAGATATTTCTAGCGTCTAGTTTTAGGGTTCCACGTAGCGTCGTCACTCTGGACGAAGCAGCTCGACAGTCACGTTCACTCCCGAGCTTGTAGCGGGAACTCTTGATAAAAGCTTGAAACCCTTGCTCAAATTATCCAACAAATACACCATACTGTCACTCGCGAACATTTTCTGATTAATGTAACGTGATATTAATCTCAAAATAACCTCTTTAGATAATAAAACTAAAATTATCAAATAATTTTGCAACCGTCGTTTCCCGTCATTTTCAAGAGAACCCCGACGATATCTGTTATCAACTTATCAGACAAGAATAATTACGGCAAGCCCGACAGAAAGGCAGATTGCCCGTTATATAAGTTAGAAAATGCCTTAAGTTAAGTGGCACATTCGTCCGCAAAACGGTGCCAGCTCCACTTAAAATAAATCCAGGCAGATATGATCTAAGCAATGCACGAGTACCCTCAGATAGTTCGTGAGCAATAGTGATGCGAAAGTACGAATATTAGTTCATATTTTCGACAAAACTCTTGCTACGAATTTCATCAATTTAGGAATAAACAAAAAATATCTCCAAACGACTGGTCCTTGCTACAGGGGATCTCGAAGCTGGCGCTTACTTCGCTCAACGGCTGAGTTTAGCCCCGTCAGGGTAATAGTGTTCTGTGGTTTAGCCGCTAAGCAAGGTAATTTTGTATATTTTACTTATTTAATTTTGTAATTATGTATAGTTTACTAGTCAATTTATTTGTAATTCCTTGTAAATTATTTTGTAAATACTGTACTAAATAAAATACATTAATAAACTAGTTAAATATGAAAATGGGTACAATATTAATCATGTAATTAACAAAATACTTGCAGTATACTTATAAATAAACTAATAAGCTGAAACATATTATAAGAATTTAATATGTCTACAAAGATATCGTACTTTTTTAATTAACACTGCACGCCCTGTTACGTCCTTCTAAGGCTGGTGATAGTAGTTAATTTGTATTGTACTACAATATTTTAAATTAAAATACAGAAAAAAATAGATACCTGTTCTCATGGTGTGAATTCAAGTTTAAAATCTTAATGGGTGCTATATTGTTTTTATTATCTCGCCTCTGCAAAATTGGCGATAAATTCGACAAGTAACTTCTCTGAAGTTCGATTTAGGATACTTATACATCACTAGCAAGTAGCGACTGCTTTATCAAAACCATTTCTTTAAGAGCTTTCACCCGTCCGAATAACATCATATCTTAGTGCATTTGTTAAGTGTCTATGGGAGAGGAGGGTCTTAATATAATGGCCTGGTACGTGTTTTGTGTTTCAAATTATTTTAACGTCTTTTAGGGTCCCGTGCACCGTTATAAAGGGCAAAATGTTAAATGGTTTACCGTTATAAGATGTAAGGCCAAGAACTGGAATGCCAAGAATTTAAGTTAAAAAATATTCTAATCTGCAGATTCGAGCTAGAATCACTCTAGCTCAGGAGTGAACGTGGACTGCTGAGCTCATTTATCCAGGGTTGCAGTCGCTTTAGACATTGGCAAATAATAAACATTGTCGAGAACGTTAATGAAAAAAAACAACTAAAAGTAGTGACAACTTTTTCACAACTTCAATGAAAGGTTAAGAACATTGGTTGTTAAACAAAATATAACAAAACCTATATACTTCTTCTTTAAGGGCCTGATATGAGCCAGCTAGCTCAGCCAATCTTGAAAAAATAATATCTTCCAATTTAATCAATTTTATTAAAAAAGCTATTTACAAAATGTTTATGACGATAAATACTATTTTTTAAATGCTTATTTATAACGTGATTCAATTTCGGTAAGTTGTAGTTCGCATAATTACGAAAAACGGCCGTTTTTGGCATATTTGTGAACTACAACATTTTGTCGCATTTATGCCATGTATTGTATATTGAAAAATAGTATTCATCCTAATAAACATTTTGTAAATAGCTTTTTTAATAGAATTTATTAAATTGGAAGATATTATTTTTTTAAGATTGGCGGCGCTAGTTGGCTCTATGAAGGCTCTATTGTCGCAGAATATATATGTATAGTAGTACAATTGTGTTAAAGAATGTTACACAATTTTTATAACGTTAATTAATGCTGCGCGGTATTCTAGTTTTATTATTATTATATATTTGAATAATCTTTAACTGCTGTGTGAGCCTTATCAGGATGAGATAATGAACTATACTGAACCGTTAACAATATTACATGTCACACTTGTCTCGAATTTTTTCATATTCCATACGAGTGTGAGGCTCGTGACAGTAAAACAATATTGTCGTGTGTAATTGCCTCGGAAACGTGTCGTGACGACTGTTTTAATATATTTGTATTATTTATTTATATGATGCATTGAAGGGCTGTGGCGTATCGTGTCACAATTATGTTTTTAGCTGGAAAATTGTAATTGCAAGCATGAAAGGTGTTTGCTTTAAAGCTCATTATACGCTGATTCATAGGCTGTTTGACCGATCAGTTATCATTATCATACTCATAATACAAATTGTGAAGCACACATGATACTTATGTATTTTTATTTATTTTTTTATTATGTTAAATCATTTATTTTATAAAATTACATTAAGGCGCTGACATGAGCCAACTAGCGCCGCCAATCTTAAAAAAATCATATCTTCCAATATAATCAATTTTATTAAAAAAGCTACGTTCACATTGTTTATTGCTATAAATATTATTTATTAAATGCTTATTTGTAACGTGATTCAATATAGGTAAGTTGTAGTTCACAAATGTGCCAGAAACGGCCGTTTTTCGCAATTATGTGAACTACAACTTACCTATATTGCATCACGTTACAAATAAGATTGGCGGCGCTAGTTGGCTCATGGAAGGCTCTTAAATTAAAACCTAAAATAATAAAGTGACTAAAAACTAACCCTAAAAATCTAAAAACTTAAACTATCTATAAATAAAATATATCCTCTAGGAGGGCTTCGGGAGTCACGGTGCCCAGAAGGCTGGCAGCATTCCCTCTCTGTATTGCCAACGCAATACGTTGGCATATGTATTTTTGTGTCAGAACATATTACGATTCCTAAGGAATCTTTCGCCAACGAGGATTCATAAACTCTACATTTCATGTTCATCATCATATTGCCCCACTGCTCGGGCACAGACCTTCCCTTACATCGACGGAGCTGGGGCCATGATCCACTACGCGGGCCCGGTGCGGATTGGCGGATTTCACATGCCTTAGAATTTTTTTTCTTCTTCTACGGCATGCAGGTTTCATCACGATATTTTCGTTTTGAGAGCACTCTGCAAATGTACGTAAGTTTTTCCGTCGAAAAAACCGAGGCTAACTCATTGGTACATGTCTGGGAATCGAACCTGGTACCTCCGTACCGCAAGTCCATTGACCCAACCACTGAGCCACCGAGCTCTCATTTCATGTTCATTTTTTTTAATTATGCTGTTTTAGTTATTTGTCTAAATATTTATTTGTATGTGTTCCATTATAGTTATATTTTCTTAGCAAATAAAATGACAATGCCAGATTCTGCCACACCATCAGCCGCAAGTTGTACAAGATAACGAATGAATGTAAAAATATCTCCGTTTTTTATTAAAATTATTGGTTTAAAATAAAGTTTTGTAGAAGTTGCGATTCGAAAAAAACAGCTTAATTAAGAATTAAGAAAATAGTAAGAAATCGAAGCGATTTATTCATTGTTTTTGTTATTCTTCTATAGGAGTTGTGAGAGTAGTAGAAAATGATACTGTTTATGATTATGCAATATGAAACCTGTAATAAGTCCCCAACAAAATGATAGGTACAGTTTAAATGGTCACGTAAATTTGTAGGTGGGGCAAAGTTCCATTGAAATGTGGCAATGTCTTTTTAAATAGGCTATTTTGCCACATTTTGTGATCTATGCGGATGAAGATTAAGTCACAGCTATTCGCACACACAGGCACACACAGATACACAAATCCTACAAATATATGCCTCGTCCAAAGTTATATTAAGTCCCTTTTACGGCTTATAAAAAGTACAAAACGAGGCCGAAGTGAAATATCACAGCAAACGACGAATCTATCTGTCAGTCTGTCCGTAAACCCGAGACGGGCATCAATAAAACACGCATAAAAACCCCAGCCCTTATAGAAATTCTATCGCACAAAAGGCCCCGTAAAATCCCCTGGCCGTCCATAGACGGGCCCTTATTCTGAGCGATTTACCCCGCGTGAGGGTAGTTTGATTAGTGTGATTGTTATTGGGAATAGGAAGCTTGATACGCGTTATGAAGTAGGCAGAAATTATGACAGTCAGCAATCTAGCATAACAGCTTGCAATAATATAGAATTAAAACTATACGCTATAAGTCTTTAAAAAAGTTATTATCTTCCAATTTAATCAATTTTATTAAAAAAGCTATTTACAAAATGTTTATTACGATAAATACTATTTTTTAAATGCTTATTTATAACGTGATTCAATTTTGGTAAGTTGTAGTTTGCATAATTGCGAAAAACGGCCGTTTTTAGCACATTTGTGAACTACAACTTAGCTTGTCGCGATTATGCCATGTATTGAAAAATAGTATTCATCCTAATAAACATTTTGTAAATAGCTTTTTTACTCAAGTTGATTAAATTGGAAGATATTATTTTTTCAAGATTGGCGGCGCTAGTTGGCTCATGGTAGGGCCTTAAGCCATGATTTCTTTTTAGCGTTTTTTTAACGATATGAGAAAGTGACAAAACAGGGTTGGTTTAGGGTTGCGAAACTCAAGACGAAAAAAGGATCACTGTGTTGGTTGTCTGTCTGTCAAGCAAGACCTATATCTCAGAAACGCGTGGACGGATCAAGTCGAAATTAATACCAAATACTCAGGTCTGCAACCTCATGCAGCCATGCAAAAATCAAACTTCTACGTCAACGCAATCAAAAGATATGGCCGTTTATGTCGAATTTTCTCGCATATTTGTATGGAAATGCAAGAAAACCAAAACCTACTTCCCGTTGATCTAGAATCATGAAATTTGGCAAGAATCTAGTCTTATAGCACAAGTAAAGGAAAAAATCTGAAACCTGTTAATTTTGAAATTACAACACCCCCAAAAAAATTTTTTTTGTTATTACAAACTTATTTTTGCAGATTATGAACTAATCAGTAGTATGACGATGTATGGATATAATACTTTGGTAATGTCAAAGATAAGTTGGTCTCTAAATCTTGTTTATCTTTTCGTTAGAGCAAAGTTACGGGGTTAAGTTGCGTTGCACGGAAGCCTCGGGGCGCGAATCCAACTCGCACTTGGCCAGTTTTTTTTACTTATTTTTGCCTTACACATGGTCGAGGTTGCAATAAAAAAATGAACCGATTTATCTTTTCCCCCACAAATGTTCTTTAGTACCCATATCGGTCGTTCCAGCGAGGCTCTCGGGGTCAGGTCAACATCCATTTCCTCTAGGACAGTGGTTCACAACCTTTATTTGATAAGATAAGATAAATATTCTTTATTGCAAAGTAAAAGGAATTACACAAAGAAATATGCTAATACAGTTAGTATCACAATTGGCGGTCTTATCGCTTAAAGCGATCTCTTCCAGACAACCTTTGTTTATAGAAATCAGCGGATGAATAGGTAGCTTGTTGAGCAATAATTAAATATATATTAAATTTGACCAGGGAATTCTAGTTTTGGAGCCAGGAACATTGTCACTATTTTTGTGAACCACAATATACATTTTAGATCACATTTCAGGGATTGATTTTCAGCTATTATTAAGCACTATTGCAAGTTAAAAAAATCTGATTTAATACTGTCTAGAGCTAGACTATCGGCCAAAGTAATCGTAAAAAGACATTGCCACATTTCTATGGAGCTTTGCCCCACCTACAAAACTACGTGACCATTTAAGCTGTACCTATCATTTTATTGGGGACTTATTACAGGTTTCATATTGCATAATCATAGTCAGTATCATTTTCTACTACTCTCGCAACTCCTATAGAAGAATAACAAAACCAATGAATAAATCGCTTCGATTTCTTACTATTTTCTGAATTCTTAATTAGGCTGTTTTTTTCGAATCGCAACTTGTACAAAATTTTGTTTTAAACCAATAATTTTAATAAAAAACGGAGATATTTTTACATTTATTCGTTATATTGTACAACTTGCGATTGATGGTGGGGCAGAATCTGGCATTGTCATTTGTACCGATTTCATGTCTATGGGGTAAGTGGTCTGTGTCTTTCGTGGACCATATTTTATTTCTTGCATACCCGCGGACTCCTGGTTGTGAACTTGGGAACCTCTGAGACCAGTAGTCCTACGCCTTACGAGTAATTTGTCAAACCTTCTCGGCTTTCCTGGAACGTACCCATCCAATTTCCGTTATAGTTTCCTTGAGAAGTTTGTTAATTTCGTTGTCTGAATTAGTTGTATTAACATCGCATAGGCACCTGTGTCCTTCTTATTTAGGGAATTTCTATTTTCGTGGCGCCTATTTATTTATTCGACAGTTCGTCATTTGCCAATGTCATGTTACAGAATATTGAAGATATCAATCATTGTCTTCTCTTTCTTCAGTGTTTCTGTCTCTTTCTAACACAACTTTTCTAAGGCCCGTATTAATAAGTCACTCTCAGCTCAAAAGTAAACGACCTCAAGATGGCGTTCCTATTGATAAACGTAACTTAGGTGTGCGTTTAGGAATCGGGTATCACGTGAGTAACGCCGTATTAATAAACAAAACTTAGCTCTCAAGAGAATTGTCAAACTCACACTTGACGTACGTATTTGCTGATTGCAGGCGAACCGCGACTTGAGATAGGCATCACGTGATACGCCCTCAAGATTGGTTTATTAATAAATGGCATACTTGAGATGGTGATCACGTCTTGAGAGTGTATCAACTGCATTCTCTCTTGAGGACGGATTCGAGCTCAGACTATAAATAAATGCCTGTAGTTACTTCATTATTCAACTAATTTTGATTTCGATGTCACAGTTGATCATGATTTTGTGTCTTTTGTAATAATAATGAAAAACATTAAATTTTCGATACTTGTCAAATACCCTGTTGACGCTCAACAAGATCGGCAACGTTGCACGACAACGCGCGACGTTGCCAGCTTGTGCGCAACATGATCAATGGTCTAAATCATTCTTCGCCTGCGCGGTACAGGGATGCGGGGGAAGGCGACAACGGGGACCGAGAGAGGTGCGGGCGGCAGGCGCATCTCTGTTAACCCCCCCCCCCCCCCCCCATACTGACATAACTGTAAAAATTACATTGTAATCTGAAATAAATGAATCTATCTACGAGGATACGAGGCTCAAAGCATACTCGGAACTGGACTGGTCTCTCGAGGGATTATTTATTATTATCTAACTACAGGAATCCCCTTGTCTTCCATTTTGGAAACTCCAGAATAGTCTACGTCGTATCAGCTAGGGGCATCCCCTTCGTCTTTGCTTAGGACTTGACTTATTGTGAGGCACCCCATAAGTGTGCTACAAAACGGAGGGTAGATTCAAATTTATCGTCGATGCGTGTGTACTTATACGGCTTAAGTGTGTGTAGGATCATTTAAGGGCTGAAACGTGTTTGAGGGAAAACTAATGATGTCCCATATCATAGTGAAGTGATGCTTTGAAGAGTAGAAGAGTTTGCCAAGATGTCTTCGATATTTTTATAAACCTTAAGGGGCGGCGAGCTGTCAAACTCGAGCGCGAGACAGAAGATGTTGCAGCGGCAGAGTGACTCCATATTTGTATTTTTATTGATTTTGGATGAATTTTGGCAGGGAAATTAAAATACGCCAATAAAAATCAGTTTTTTTTTAAAACAAGCTCTCGTAATTATAATACCCTACATTTTGATACCCTACATTTTGAATAAGTATTTAAAAAATAGTATTTATCGTAATAAACAAATGTTTATTACGATAAATACTATTTTTTAAATAATCAATTTTATTATAAAAAGCTATTTACGATTTCGTAAATAGCTTTTTATAATAAAATTGATTATTTAAATTGATTATTTAAAAAATAGTATTTATCTTTACAGTATTTATTTAGAAATACTTATTTATAACGTGATCCAATTTCGGTGAGTTGTAGTTCGCATAATTACGAAAAACGGACGTTTTTGGCACATTTGTAAACTACAACTTAGCTTGTCGCAATTATGCCTTGTATTGTATATTGACAAATAGTATTCATGCTAATAAACATTTTGTAAATAGCTTTTTTAATAATTTCAAGTTTGGCGGCGCTAGTTGGCTCATGGAAGGCCCTTAAGGCAACTAAATAATTTCATTACCTACACATACAATTATATAAGCTAGTAAACAATAAATAACATTTATATTCCAATAGTTTCAGTAGATCAATATGGTAATTCGCCCCGAATAGGTACCGGGTTCGGGGTATTCAGACTTAATAATTCAAAAGACCTTTCCATTCACAAGGGTCTCAACAGGATCATTTCACTTCCCATTCAAACATCTAACATCAACACAGCTCTATGTTAACTACCTATTACTAAGCAATCACAGAAGTTGCCTTAATAGCTCGACAAATCATTGAATATACATCAAAGGTAAGTTGGTTGAAATAGAATCGATTCGACCTCATTATAATAGTAATGTCGCGGAAGGACTGAGTTTGCTTTTCGAGATACTTAGATATCGGCATATCTATTCATAGACAGTTTAGAGATTCCTGTGTTTGAGTTCGGCTCATAACCTATTATAAGTCAAGCACCTATACACCACTAAAATAGAAACGGTTGAAGAACTAAGGACACAAGAAAACACCAACAGAGATTTTAAATTAATTTAGATTTTTATTCTGCAAGAATCTCTCGACAGCGATCTAATGACAGAGACAATCAGATAGAACACTTCAATATTATTTTTAAAGATATTTAAAAATAATCAGCCTGTGTTAAATATCCAACATATCAAATTTTCATAGAATTTTGATAGTCGTAAGAGCGAATTCACGGTGAGTTTGTGCTCAAAAATGATTATAATAGTAACGTCGCGAAAGGAGTGAGTTTGCTTTTGGAGGATATCTATTTATAGACAGTTCAGAGATTGCTGTGTTTGAGTTCGGTCTTAGAATTTTCATAGAATTTTGATAGTCGTAAGAGCGAATTCACGGTAAGTTCGTGCTCAAAAATGTCAATAAAACAATGCCTTAAAACGTATTTACTTATATGAAATCACTATTATTTCAATACACGATAGGCAGACGGACGACCTTATTGCTAAGCAGTTTCCGAAGCGTTGGCACCTTTTTCTTTCAAAGCTGTGTAAATGTAAATTCCAAAAATGTTGACGTACGGACAACAGCAGATCAATTAATACTTGCAGTACGAATTCAACTCTTCTGACGCAGATAATAAGAACGGTCTATAGTCCAAAGTGTTACACTTGATCTGCTGTTAGCTACAGTGCTCGAGGCGTAAGCTCAGGTTTACATTTGTGTGAGTGATAGCGGTACAAGAGGTGAAGTGCGGTGCGTGCGCGGCAGGGTGGGTCCCGCTGGGGACGCGTCGCGCCTCAGGCCGAATATCACTCTACACTATCTGTGTGCACTCAAACAAATGCAAACCTGAGCTTACGCCTCGCGCACTGTACAAGAATGTACACAACGTACTTGCTCGCTTATCGAAAATTAAAGTTCGCGTCTCACACTCTGGAGTACATAAAACAATGGTGTAGCTGAACTAGATGAGGTTAAACCTAAATGGAAACTAGAACGCTTTGTCGAATGACCTCCCTACTAATACAGGTTTGCCTATCGCTGCTATATTGGGAGTACTGTTTAATCATACCATTAAGGACAAACTGCTGACTCATACGAATCTATTACTCACGGTACTAACTCATTCAAATCCAATTTTCGGTTTAATTTTAGATTCCATGAATCGTTGGCAGATATGCGTCGTATTAATCACTGAATTGACTACATTTCCATTCATACAGTCTGCTATGGATGACGGTTATCTACACCTAATCCTATAAATTCAGGTGAACCTTTGTGAGAAGGTTATCAGTAGATAAAAAGTATCAAAATCTCAATTAAAAGAGGTAAGAAGAGAAGTCATTCCGAACAAATAAACAAAACATGCGTTTTTTTAAACTCACGTAGCTCGACATTACCAAGTTCAACTTGAAGTTCATTCGGTTGAACTAATTGGACACAAAATAATCCAATTATTTCAACTTTATGTAAATAGTTACAACGTTGACATAATTGGAATATTACAAAAATAAGACTTTTTAATAAAATCCAATGTTCAACCACTATTATTGACCAAAACTTTAGAAAATTGCCACATTTCAATGGAGCTTTGCCCCACCTACAAAACTACGTAACCATTTAAGCTGTACCTATCATTTTGTTGGGGACTTATTACAGGTTTCATATTGCATAATCAGTATCATTTTCTACTACTCTCGCAACTCCTATAGAAGAATAACAAAAACAATGAATAATTCGCTTCGATTTCTTACTATTTTCTGAATTCGTAATTAAGCTGTTTTTTTCGACTCGCAACTTGTACATAACTTCAATTTAACCCAATCATTTTAATAAAAAACGGAGAGACTTTTACATTTATACGTTATCTTGTACAACTTGCGGTTGATGGTGGGGCAGAATCTGGCATTGTCATTTTCATAGAAGTAACGAGAATTCACGTGAACTCCCAAAAGCTCAATTTCCAACTTGGAACAGTAACATTTTACAGCACCCAAAGGAAAGCGCAGTGCGAAGAAATAAAAACAAAACCCTTCCAATTTAAAAAGATTATTCAAACAAACACCTCTGTATGCATGACGCGGTTCATCTGAATGTTGTCACCCTATCAGCGGCACTTACTCGCCTCCAGGCTTTGCATAATTTAACTCACTAAGCGGCGCTCGTTTAATAGGATAGCAGTCTTGCGATTGGGATGCGAATAAAAATCGTGCGACTGAACTGTACGACGCAAGATGTCACAAATCACTGGAGAGGTGGAGTAGAAAAGGATCGGTCCTCACTCTCTCTCGGTCGATGCTCTCTCTCTGTTGGATTTCTCATCCAACTTATTGCGGTATCGATTATTCTTCAGTGTACCACATAACCTTCAATATAATTGCTCTAATTGACTTTATACTTTATTGTAATGCTGTGTGAGCTTTTTGTAAATACATAATAATAATAGTTGTACACAAAAGATTACACATACAAGAAAACGGATGTACATTTAGTCGAGCTTATCTATAGTGAAGAGATTTCTTCTAGCTTGACCTGTCCGGAATCGAGAGATTTTATATGATACAGGTAAACATGGTTATGTAACTCTCCCAAAATCGATGCAATATTTATTAATGTCGCGTAGGTCGTAGGGGACTATCTAAAATCTAAATAATTTAATTTTATTGCTTTGTTTGTGGCATCAGGGTAGATTTACCTACTTAAATACCTAGTCAATACAAATTAGCTTTTGCACCATATAATACATCTGTTATTAGACCTCTATGGTCATTAGAATAGTAATCAAAATTGTATTTTTATAAGAAAATACGCTGTCCTTCTAAATTTTAAAAATTGTGTCAACCTGACTTCCAGAATAAATTCCACCAAGAAATAACTTGCTTTTAACTTTTAACTTAAATTATACAACAACGTCACTCGATTTCGCGACTGCGATTTAAAACCGCTCGTCTACCAGTGTGCAGTAAACTCATCAGATGCCTCCTTAGTTATGCTCACAGCTGCAACTTGCAAGTCACTCCTCTGAGGAATTTTTACCCTCAGTTCTCTTTACGAGGAAAATAGCGCCAAGCAATTTTTACTGCCTTTCCTCCTTATTTTTTATGAATTTTTATGTTTTCGTGTCGTAGGAGTGGTATTTATGGCTGCTTTTAAACCTTTCACTGTAACTCTTTTGTGTTTGCTTTTTTACGAAAATTGGGCTGTTTGTTACGAAAATTTCATCATCATCGTTTACTTACTAATGTGTCTAATGCCTGTGTTATCTTTAAGCCGAAGCTCAAATCAAGAGTCTTATTTTGTAAACAAAAACTACCCCACTAACATTTCTGTGATTAGTTATTTTCACAGTGAGTGTAGTTCACAAATGTGACATTTTTGTGTAGTGGGCCGTTTTTGGCACATTTGTGAACTACAACTTACCGACATTGAATCACGTTATAAATAAGCATTTAAAAAATAGTATTTATCATAAATATATCGTAAATAGCTTTTTTAATAAAATTGATTATATAGGAAGATATTATTTTTTTAAGATTGGCGGCGCTAGTTGGCTCTATGAAGGCTCTTGACATTTTTTTTAAAATCTTTAGTTTTGTTTTACTTTTATTGCATTATCATCTTCAGTACATTCGCCATTATTATCTAATACCTAAGTTGTCAGTTCTTTGATCTTTTTAAAGCAATTATTTTTGGTTTATTCAGCAATTTGACCAGACTCCCTTATTTTCCTTGCTTCGAGCTTTTTACTTTAGTTATTTCATTTCTCATTTAACTTTTTCGCAGCGACAAAACTCTTGCGAGCTTTTAAGCTTCAGCAAGCCAGCCTTTTAACTTACATAACTTCAGGGCAGTTCCAGAGTGGCTCTTTGAGTAGTTTGATCTTTGACCTTTCAAAAACTCCTTGATATTTTTTGTTTTAAAATATCATCTAATGGCTTCCATGAAGAATTTTTTTTGTCACGCTCCATGGAGAGAGCTTAAAGTATGTTGTGTATGGGGACAGGCCTCCGCCATTTGTTGTCACTTTCACTCTCATACGTCAGAAAGAGACATCTGTTTCTATATGTTCGAGTAACTGAGTAATTGAACCTGTTCATAGTTGTGAAAATAAAGTGATCCGATCGAATAATGTGAAAATAACTACCTACTTATGCAATAATCACAGAAAAGCAAAATAAGACACTTGATTTGAGTTTCGGTATAGATAAATGAAGCTTAATTCGTCAAGTACAGTCGAAGATAGAGATAAGTATACAGGGGGCTTCAATAAGGTTGAGATTTTCTCAAAAACCACTGGACCGAATTTAATCATTCCTTTACAGTTACATAGTTTTAACTATTTTCTATCAAACATTGAAATTAAAAACTCTCCTGTACACCTTTCTCTGTGTTCCACCGTACTATGTACCTACTTTATCAATTTGCTGTAAGGTTATATACGGTTCTCTTGATAATGGCGGTTGCAAAATTATTTAATAATTTTTGTTATAATGTCTACAGTGGCAATTTTGTGTTTAATATCACGTTAAGTTAATCAGAAAATGGTCGAGTCCATTAATAAAATAAATACTATTCAATAGTCCGGACGTCGTTCGTCACTGATCGAACAAACGGACGGACGGATCGTTCTGGTTGACACACATACAGACCGACAAACTAATGGCCAATTCGTATATCGGCAGTCATTCTTCTCGAACAGGCTGAGATTTATGGGTGATGTTATTACAATGTCTTGGAAATATGAGATTAAATGGAACGTTGAGATGATGCTCCTGATATATTGCTTTTTGAAACTCAATTTTAGGGATTTTTGTTTTAATAAATGGGACACCTGAGAGCTCGGTGGCTCAGTGGTTGGGTCAATGGACTTGCAATATGTAGGTCCCAGGTTCGATTCCCAGCTAGGGCAGCCATGTACCAATGAGTTATCCTCGGTTTTTTCGACGGAAAAACTTACGTACATTTACCGAGTGCTCTCAAAACGGTGAAGGAAAACATCGTGATGAAACCTGCATGTCGTAGAAGAAGAAGAAAAAAATCTAAGGCATGTGAAATCCGCCAACCCGCACTGGGCCCGCGTGGTGGATTATGGCCCGAGCTCCCTCGATGTAAGGGAAGGTCTGTGCCCGAGCAGTGGGGCAATATAAATAGACTGTTGATGAATGGGACACCTTTTCCTTGCAAAGTGGTGTAAAATTATTTATTAAAATAAAACTAACTACTACCTAAAAATACATTACTTATAAAATAAATAAATAAAAACTAAATACTAGAACGAACACGTCGTCAAGATCCCCGTTTTGCGGAATGCTGCCCAGGACGCTGGCAGCATTTCCTGGACGGTAAATGGTGGTGGTGTAAATGTAAATTCAAAAAATATATTGACGTGCAAAAATGTACTCAACGTGCTTACTTGCAATAAAGAAATTTGACTCTGACTTGACTTTTGACACCCAATTTCGGGTATAGGCCTCCATCTCTTTCCATTTGCCTCTATCAAATAAAGTACATTAAATAAATACGTGTTTAAATGTAGTGTGAAAGTGACAAAAAACCGTTTAAGGGAAGTGATGTCAAAGTAGATTTATGAATAACTAATGACATTTGTGAGTATTTTGGTACAGCTAACAGCAGATCAAGTACTTTGTTACTTTGAACAGTTCTTATTATCTGCGTCGTAAGAGTTAAAATTGTACTGCAATTATTACCCTTGATCTGCTGTTGTCTATGTCGAATGTTTTGAATTTAGGTCCTACATTTACTTATTTTTGAATTTAATTATTATTATTAACACTTTATTGTATACACACTGGATATTTACATTGTAACATAGATAAGAAAATACATATACAAAGAGCGTAACTTATCTCTATTAGATATTTCTTCCAGCAAACCCCATGAAGCGACAATTTGAAATGATAGTGTGTACCGTTATAATAATAAATAAATACTTATATATACTTACAAATGTAATACTATATTTACAATATAACATAATAATATATATTATATGCTTACTAGAATTTAACATCACTTTTCGAAGAAAAGTTTTTTTTTTATCGAGGAAAAGTTGACAACCTTGAGTAAACAACCCTTAGCAGCACATCTTTTAATATATGTATCAACAAATACATTTTCAATAATTAGGTGACTACAGAATTCTTTTATAATTCAGTTAGTCATTGTACCTAATTGAAATTAATTAGTTTCGAACCTGGGTTGCGGTTACAATTTATTCAGGGCGACATCTCCGTCCTTCTTAATATAAAATGCGATACATTTTATGTCAGACATGCTTCTGGGCTGTGTATTGCATCTCATAAAACGAAATGAGATGGCTGTGTCAGATGCGGAAGGCATTTGTAACTTTAGGAATATTTTTGTTAACGTATGTAATAAAACATCCCTGAAATGGAGGCTGTATGGACCAAGAACGTTTGCCTATAAACTGGAATACAATAACTCGTTAGCCGATATCGTCATTTAGCGCCATACACTCCCAAACCAGAGACTGAAGATAAACTTGCTCACCATCATCATCAGTCTATTTATATTGCCCCACTGCTCGGGCACAGACCTTCCCTTACATCGAGGGAGCTCGGGCCATAATCCACCACGCGGGCCCAGTGCGGGTTGGCGGATTTCACATGCCTTAGATTTTTTTTTTCTACGGCATGTAGGTTTCATCACGATGTTTTCCTTCACCGTTTTTGAGAGCACTCGGTAAATGTACGTAAGTTTTTCCATCGAGAAAACCGAGGATAACTCATTGGTACATGGCTGCCCTAGCTGGGAATCGAACCTGGGACCTCCATATTGCAAGTCCATTGATCCAACCACTGAGCCACCGAGCTCTCACCGGATCTAAATAAACGTAATAACATTTGAGGTACCATAATAAATAAGAAAATATCTAACTAAAGGCACCTAAAGGGTCCGATAAGTTTAGGCAAACTGCCCCTGGTCGACCGATCTGACTCATCGCCATGTAGGTTCCCAAACCACAGGCCGTAAAGATGAAATTTTAACGCGTAAGCACAGGATAAGGGATCTGGGAACAACCCGGCTCTTGTAAATATATTCGCAAGATTTACCTTCGGGCAGGTAAGGACCCAGGGTAACGGGGGCCCTAGAAAGTTCTTCAGAATCAGCTCCTTATTGCAAGTAAAACATTGTGTATGGAATCAACCCTACTCTCGGCGCTCTGCATCCAGTCCCTGCCAGCCATCTTACGAAGGTCATCCCTCTATCTGGTCGGTGTCCCACACTACGTTTACCCGTTCGTGGCCTCCATTCGAGAACTCGTCTACCCCATCGGTTATCGGTTCTACGACAGATGTGAGCATCCCACTGACACTTCATTTTACTGATTCTAGGACCGACAGTAGGGTTGATTGGCGCGCTTTGGGAGAGGCCTACGTCCAGCAGTGGACTGATATGGGCTGATGATGATGGAATCAACAGAGAAAGGTGTACAGGAGTTTTTAAGGTTATGATTATCTCAAAAACTACTTGACCTATTGCAAAAATTCTTTCACTGTTAGATAAAAGTTAAAACTATGTAACTGTAAAAGAATTATTAAATTCGGTCCAGTAGTTTTGAGAAAATCTCAACCTTATTGAGGCCCCCTGTATCCTTATCTCTGTCTTCGACTGTACACTCGGGAACATTTAGTCACGTTACGTTTTTAACAAATGCGACTTTTACTTTGTCTCTATGTTTACTTATTTCATTGACTCAATAGGGAACAGGCCCTTTCTTTTCTATATTGTAGTCCCCTGAATTCGTTCCTGTATTCTCCTTCCCCAAGCTAGTACTGCCTGTCGGCGTCTTCGCAGGAACATGTAATGTTCTAACATAATAATGAAGGTTTCCTCTGAGAATTAAGAGAAATGCTCTTAGATTTTAATAAGTTCTGGTGACTTTTGGACGGCATGTGAAAGCATATTCCTGTATCTCATTTCTTAGAATTAGGGATGTTAGAATTGTTTGTATTATTAAATCCGTAAAAGAAGTTATTCTGTTTTCGTTTGGGAATAGTGTAGGTAGAATAGGTAAGTATCCAAGGAAGCCTGAAGACTTAGACCATTGGACTGATATACAAATAGAGCTAGAAAATAGTGGAATCAAATAACTGACTGAGAGCTCGGTGGCTCAGTGGTTGGGTCAATGGACTTGCAATATGGAGGTCCCAGGTTCGATTCCCAGCCAGGGCAGCCATATACCAATGAGTTATCCTCAGTTTTTTCGACGGAAAAACTTACGTACATTTACCGAGTGCTCTCAAAACGGTGAAGGAAAAACATCGTGATGAAACCTGCATGTCGTAGAAGAAAAAAAAAATCTAAGGCATGTGAAATCCGCCAACCCGCACTGGGCCCGCGTGGTGGATTATGGCCCGAGCTCCCTCGATGTAAGGGAAGGTCTGTGCCCGAGCAGTGGGGCAATATAAATAGACTGATGATGGACTGACAGTAGAAGATATGGCAGGGAATCAGAATCATATATTATTATCTCTCTAGGTTTCACGGGTTTAAGAAAACCCGGTCCTTTGAAAGGCTTGCACGGTGACATAGGTCCAACGCGTAGAGGCCCCTTAGAGAACTTTAATTTGAAGGGATATGTGATGCACCGCGCGGGACCCGTCTCTGAGCGCATCTGAATGCACTCAATGACAGACCCTGTCAGGTGCATAAACAATTGCAGTGATTGGAAATTACTACTTAATTATTATCTTTATTATTATACGTTGTGTACATTTTTGAACATCAACATTTTTGAATTTACATTTACACCACTTTGCAAGGAAAAAGTGCCAATGCTGAGAATGAAAATGTGGCAAAAAACTTTTAACAGTAAAGTGTATTTGAATTGAATTAAATCTTTTAAAAGAATACTAATTAAATTATTTCAGGGAAGGCTTAAGTCCAACATTGGGCTCATAGGGGCTAAGAATGACAAAGTATCCCAATACCTATCACCAATGGCGAAGTGGATTGGTTTGTTTGCTGTTCAACCACGATGTAACATCTTTATAGATCGGCACCAAAAAGACATTGCCACATTTCAATGGAGCTTTGCCCCACCTACAAAACTACGTGACCATTTAAGCTGTACCTATGATTTTGTTGGGGACTTATTACAGGTTTCATATTGCATAATCATAATCAGTATCATTTCCTACTACTCTCGCAACTCCTATAGAAGAATAACTAAAACAATGAATAAATCGCTTCGATTTCTTACTATTTTCTGAATTCTTAATTAAGCTGTTTTTTTCGAATCGCAACTTGTACAAAACTTTATTTTATGCTAATAATTTTAATAAAAAAACGGAGATATTTTTACATTTATAATGAAAATGAAATGAAAAATATTTATTACACAAATTATACATACAAGTTGACCTTATTTATACACTTAGAGCTAACTTAAAATAATATGAGTAAAAGGCCTGTGATCAGCTGAAATGCTGTGCCCAGCCACTTGTACAACTTGCGGTTGATGGTGGGGCAGAATCTGGCAATGTCATTTTGCCTCGATTCTCAGTGGTGCGGTGACACTACAGTTAGGAATCTTCTTCTTCACGTTCCTCTTCTCTGCGAAGGTTGGCCAACATCATGACAAACTTCACTCTCTGGACGGTTAATTGTAGAATATTTTAATAGACTAGATAGCCGTAAATGCCATTATACCATTTGCTTTGTAATCTCCTTCTATGAGCCTCGAAATGTCTCGTATTAGAATCCTTCCATACAAATCCACGTCTCATGTAAATAACTTAATGCCACTGACTTAAAGCTGAACCGATGCAGCGTAACATAGCTTAAAAGTTTTGCGATGGATTAAACTGAGAATTTGTATTGCGTTCTAACAATTCCTAATCTTCCTTTGTAATGTTTACAACATTGCTAAGGCAAGCCTAATATAATTACGAACGAACAGTCGACTTCGGCCGAGTGTGATAGTTTTGAGCACGTCTTTACAGAAGTTTATGGAATTTCACATTTGTAAGAGCAAGCTCACGCTTAGCTTACCCTCAAGGCTGTCTATAAATCTCGGCTTAAGTGTATCGCCTCAACAAAATGACATTCGATCCCATGAACGCTTCGATTCGATTCGGGACGTCGCCGTGGCAACTGAGTTTCACACCCAGTTGCCAAAAAGGATGAAATAAGCATGCTACTCAACCAGTTGCGAACATTTTCTGTTCAATTTAACGTGACATTAAACATAAAACAAGTACTATTTACAATAAAATGAAAATTCTCTGCAACCGTCACGTCCCCCTTTTTTCAAAAGACCATAGAATGACTTTCGAGCCCATGGTCCAGGGTGATGTCTTATTTTTAGTTCGTAGTTTAAAACTTATACTTAAGCGACGGAATCTCCAATATTTCGGTCATATTATGCGGAACCCCCGATATAACCTGCTGCAATTAATCATCCAGGGCAAAATTTGTGGAAAGAGGAGCGTTGGCAGGAGAAGACACTCTTGGCTGATGAATTTACGTGATTGGTTCGGCTGCAGCACCGGCTCCTTGTTCCGGGCAGCCGTTCAGAGGGCGAAAATTGCCATGATGTTGTCCAACCTTCGATGAGAAGAGGAACGTTGAGAAGAAGAAGAGTTTAAAACTAAAACTCATCCCTCGTGTTGCCTTGTTGCTTTATTCTCGAAAGCTCTTCAAGCGAGGATAACTCGTGCAGCATTTATCCTACTTAATTATGTAAGAGGGTGTTGAAACAAATCTTGGGAGACGGAATTGAAGAGGATTGTCTGACAGGTTAAGGAATTTGCTGCCGGAGGGAGGACAAATGATAATGAGGGTACGTACGATTGTGGAACATATGGGAAGTACCTAGAAGGCATCTGTCCCTAAAGGCTGGCATAGCGATGTAGTAGAGATATAGTAGGCAGTGTAACCTATTTGAAAGATAAGTTGCGAAAATATTTTGTTTACAGCGATTGGGGAGCTTCAGATGAAAATGACATTTAGGCCCGTATTAATAGTCTGAGCTCAAACCCACTCAAGAGCGAATTCACCTGATACACTCTCAAGACGTGATCACCATCTCAGGTATGTCATTTATTAAACAACCAATCTTGAGGCGTATCACGTGATTTCTTTCTCAAGTGGAAGAACTCGAGTAAACGTCGCGGTTCGCCTGCAATCAGCAAATACGTTCTCAAGTGTGAGTTTGACACTCTTGAGAACTGAGTTTTGTTTATTAATACGGCGTTACTGACGTGATACTCGATTCCTAAACGCGCACCTAAGTTACGATTATTAATCGGCACGCCCGCCATCTTGATCTCTAGATTGACTTTTGAGCTGAGAGTGATTTACTAATACGGGCCCTAGTGGTCGGTCACCCATCGTGTGCACTTACAGAATGGTTTCGACATTTGCTGTATACTACCTTCTATTACGTAAACTATGTCCCAGAATTCGACTCAGCGATTTTCATATTCCAATAGCAATTAATATGAATTTTTATTCTCGTGACTCGAGGACAGATGTCGTTTTAAAATCCGATAAAATACTGAAGTATTTTTATCGGATTTTAAAACTGGAAATTCATTGCCAGTTCCGCATGAGTAAGATTGGATTATCAATATACAATACATGGCATAATTGCGACAAGCTAAGTTGTAGTTCACAAATGTGCCAAAAACGGCCGAATTTCGCAATTATGCGAACTACAACTTACCGACATTGAATCACGTTACAAATAAGCATTTAAAAAATAGTATTTATCGTCATAAACATTTCGTAAATAGCTTTTTTAATAAAATTTATTATATTGGAGGATATTATTTTTTTAAGATTGGCGGCGCTAGTTGGCTCTATGAAGGCCCTTAATGATAAGAATTATATTGTAGTTATCTAGTTATTAAAACATGTAATTATTATTATTCAAAGATGTGCTGTTGAAATTTTTTGTCACTTTTTCTCCTCAGCGTTTCCCTTTCATTTGCAAAGTGTTGTAAATTCAACAAAAAAATATTGACGTCCAAAAATATACGAACTGTATAAAGAGATATGATTCTGAAACCTAATTAATTGTCCTACTTCCCTAGGCATTTCCACTTCCAGGTCAATCTAGGACACCTAGGTACACAAAGGCCTGGGGCTATTCCTCGCATGATTAGAATGCATCATGATTCAAATGAATACCACAGTGCAAACGGACGGTCGGTCATAAGCTCTCAGAGTATTGACTCTGGAGTGTCCATTGTGTGAGCTTTTATTACCTGCGGGTTGTATGTTCCTGTGCATGTTCTTACGAATTAAAGACAGGAGGTAGTGGCTAACATTTTGTTGCGCTTTGCGACGTTGCTTGCATTTGTTGACATAAATAGATGTATATATCGAATAAACACGTTAAGCTGTCGCTCTTGTCATTCTCAAAATGATGAAATCGATGAGTGTGCTGAACAGGGACGACGTTATACCAGCGCAATAGCACTGTCCCTGTCACGCACGCATGGTACGATTTCGTCGTTTTGAGAATGACATAGCTCCACTGGTTGTTGCCGCTCGACATCAGTCGTGAGGTCATGTCAGAGGTCTACAGTTGGCCCGAATAACTATGACAATAGGTTTTGTCACGAAACAACACGAGAATAAGAAAGATAAAAACATTTATTCAGACATAACATATAACACATACAAGCACAGGAAAATAATTACAAATAAACACATAAAACTAAAGTCAGATGATGTTCACCATCATCAGTCTATTTATATGTCCCCACTGCTCGGGCACAGACCTTCCCTTACATTGAGGGAGTTGGGCTATGATCCACCACGCGGGCCCAGTGCGGATTGGCGGATTTCACATGCCTTAATAAAAAAAAATCTACGGCATGCAGGTTTCATCACGATGTTTTGAGAGCACTCTGTAAATGTACGTAAGTTTTTCCGTCGAAAAAACCGAGGATAACTCATTGGTACATGGCTGCCCTGGCTGGGAACCGAACCTAGGACCTCCGTATCGCAAGTCCATTGACCCAACCACTGAGCCACCGAGCTCCTGATGATGTTCAGCATCGGAAAACTTGACTATTGTTAATAGACTGTATTAACTAACAGTGAAAACCTGTGGCTAACAGTTTTGTAATATTTTAGAATTAAAACTATAGTGAGCCATTACTACAAATTATAATATATAAACGGATATCACTCATTTATATTGTTGAAGCCGGCAATTAGACCGACAGTTTCGACCGATTTCGACGGTCTTTATCAAGGTGAGCGCGCCACGCCCGCGTTGCCGGTGACGTTTCTTCGCGCGAAGAAACGACGAATACTGTCGAAATCGGTCGAAACCTCAGAGGTTTCAATGGTATAAGTGAGTGATATCCGTTTATATATAATAGTTTTGTAATATAACATATGCAATAAATTAAAAATAAAATAAATAAAGAAAATACAAAAAGCGTCTCTATTCTAAATACTCTGCAACACAAACATGCGGACGGTCATAAGGCCGAGATTGCTCACGGCAGATGTGCATTGCAGATATGCGCGTACAGTCGGGCTCGTAAACTGTTAATAACGTTGTTTTTTATTGTTGCAGGTAAAACATCAAGACAGCTTTTATTGCACATGCTGACTACACATTGAGAAACGAGGTACTTTATTGTTTTATTAGCGATCGATGCTGTGTTGGATGAAATTTTTATGTAAGGAATAATAACTTAGCTACCTACTTATTTACCTACTGGTGATTATTTTTAAACAACTTCATTGTTTATATATATTCTTATTAAAATATATTCAAACAAAGAAAATTAGCAATGATTTCACATCGATACTTAACTAATTTTCTCCCCAATCACTCCAAATAAGCTGTCAGCTTGTACTTGGAGTAACCACCACAGTACCTACTATTAGAGTTTAAAGCTTTAAACTATAGAGTGGGCCATAATTTCAAATTATTATGGTGGCACTTCACTTGGCTATTCGTATTTGCGTATTTGTCATAATTGCCTTGTGTGGTTGGTACGCTTGACTAAATATTCGTCTTATTTGTATGTACGTCAAGTATTTGACAGATACGACTAACATCCAGTCTTCTTCTTCTCAACGTTTCTCTTCTCATCGAAGGTTGGACAACATCATGGCAATTTTCACCCTCTGTCCGGCTGCCCGGAACAAGGAGCCGGTGCTGCAGCCGAACCAATCACGTAAATTCTTCAGCCAAGAGTGTCTTCTCCTGCCAACGCTCCTCTTTCCACTAATTTATTATTTTATTATAAAAATTAATTGCAGCAGGTTATATCGGGGGTTCCGCATAATATGACCGAAATATTGGAGCTTCCGTCGCTTGACCTCCTTTAAAAGTTCCAACTTTTTATCCATACGGTTCAACACCTCAACATTTGTCACCATCCAATAGTCAATACGAATAGCCAAGTAGATTGGGAGCATTATATGTAGGTACACGGATTAAATCACTTGTTTGGTTGTAGCCGGTGCTTGGACCGACACAGTTTGAACCGATTTTGACGGTATTCAAGATTAGCTTAAGCCGTGTATATTATAAAATTATTCACCATAGTCCATAGTTTCTACTATCCAGGAGTAAGGGGCTCGTAGTCCAGTTGCGAGTACACGTTGAAAACGATCGTACAAGCTAAGCAACGTTAGGCGAGGTCAGGACCTGGATGGGTGACCGCTAGGGACACTTTCATCTGAGCCCCTTCGTGCCTCGGGGCGCACGTTAAACAGTTGGTCCCGGTTGTAGTCGCTTGACAGCAGTCGTTAGGCCAAGTCAACGGCCTACGGGCGGCCTGAATAACTTTGACTAAGTTAATCACTAAACCACACGAGAAAAGAAAAGAAAAACTATCCAGGAGTGGGAGTCAAACCTTATACTCTTACGTCACAGTCTCGCTAACATTCATACTCAGTGTGTGATGGCAGCGGCCCCACAATTGTTAGCTGCACTGGTTTTTAACCTCCGTTTCAGAGCACTTCTGTCGCCGACTGTCCCAGGCAAACCGCATGCCGTCACGGCGCAGCCCTGTTTATGGTCTAACCCGGTCACTTAGAATACAATGCCGCTTAGTACTCACTTATCTGCAGATCCAACTTTAACTGGCCTTCTAACTAACTTGGTTTAACCTTGTGCATCTTTTATTATTGTGTTTTTGGGGGGTTAGTGGCTTCTGGGTAATCGAATTATTTGTTTACTTACTTACTAGTCTGCTTACTACATTGCTGTTCCGATTCTATTGGTGGATAGAATAAGAATGGGTCACGGCAGGCAAAATACAAGAATCATATTAGTTCTTTTCATAGCTCGCTGCCTTCAGTTAAAGTGTGTAGCCTTCAGTTATAAACACACTTACAGTTTTTACTCGTATATAATACTAGCTGTACCCCGCAACTTCGTTTGCGTAGAGGAGGATGGAGGAGATCAGGAGGCAGATCTTCCTCTCTGGATCCTTGTTTCCACATCTCATACCGCCATGGCTTATAGCCTATGAGCTGGCCGGATATTTCAGCTATCTCCTAGTTAAACTCCCATCAAAATCCCTTCAGTAGTTATGGCGTGATACTGGCACAAAAGGAGGATGACCAGATGGAGGGATGACCTTCGCAAAATGGCTGGCAGGGACTGGATGCAGAGGGCCGAGAGTAGGGTTGATTGGCGCGCTTTGGGAGAGGCCTACGTCCAGCAGTGGACTGATACGGGCTGATGATGATGATGATGACTGGCACAAAGTCACAGACAAACAGACAAATATTCTAAAAATTGTTGTTTTGGCATCAGTGTCTATCCTAAAACACATATTTTTACAGTCTTATTATATTTATATAGATAACATAACCTTTAAAAAATTTTTTGGATATATCGTATTGATAATATCGAAAGGCATTGCATTTCCCGTCCTAATTTTAACCCTTAGTCATCTCTGTATCATTTCTCCTCCATCGGTAACATTAACCCCGATGCACTGCTCCCGGAAGCTTTATAAAAACACCAAAAAAATTCACGCGAATATTCGACGAACATTTGGTAAAGGAAAATTAAAATGACGAAGCTATTTGGAAATTAAAATTCTGTGTTCAAAGGATTAACGTTCTAAATTGATTAAACGTAATCTAACCCTCTAGTGACAGATGTGGGAAGACTTGTAAATGTAGTAAAGTGTTTTTTCGACGAATTCGAAATTCGATTTCTAGTCGGAAAGGTGCTTGTACAGTCGACAGCACATCAAGCTAACATACTGGCACTCTACGCGGGGATATACGACTTAGTTTGCTATGGTTATATGTACAGTCGACAGCAGATCAATGGTATTTTTTTTTACTTTTGACAGTAATTATTATTTGCGTCGTAAGACTTGAAATCGTACTGCAAGTGTTACCATTGATCTGCTATCGACTGTACCTACCAACCTAGGTTGATGTGCTGTCGACTGTACGGAGAAAAAACAGTGTAGAAGTAGAATTTTAAAGGGTGAGATTATCTCAAAAACTACTTGACCTATTGCAAGAGTTCTTTCAGTATTAGATGGATAAAATATAACACTATGTAACTGTAAAAGAATAATTAAAATCGGTCCAGGAGTTTTTGAGAAAATCTCAACCTTATAGAGGCCCCCTTGTATACTTTTCTATATTTTCGTTAATTTGTGATACTTTCTGTATAGTATGTACGGTCGAAGACAGATAAAGTTGCACAGTAGAGTTTTTAAGGTTGATATTTTCTCAAAAACTACTTGACCTATTGTAATAATTATGTCACTGTTAGACAGATAATAATTAAAACTATGTAAGTATTGTAAATGAATTATTAAAATTGGTCTAGTGGTTCTTGAGAGAATCTTAACCTTATTGAGGCCTCCCGTATACTTATCTCTGTCTTCGTGTGTACTGTACGTCTCTGAAGTTTACTATGTGCGTAATATTTTCTTAGAAACCCCAACAAAACATTGATACGTGGCTGATCTGATATCGAACCTGGGACTGCCGTATCGTAACGTAAGTCCAGTATCCCAACAACTACGCCTCTCTTACTTGGATATTCCATATTACCTGCTGAAAATGCAAAGTTATTTAAAAATCTCGGACTTTTAATTCTGATTAAAAAATAAACCCTATAGACAGCGTTCTGGTATTTTCTTCACCGTTCGTTTTATTTTCAAACAAATCGTTGCAAGGGTTGAAATTTGAAAAATAAACGCTTGTAACTTTTAAATTAGATTTTTAGTCTGATAAAACACTGGCTACTTAGAAAGCTTTTCTATAAAATATGTTTACAGAAAAAACAGAAAGCTTTTAGGACTTTTTAGAATTCTTAGATAAAGATTTTTAGAGCATAACTTTAACTACCTAGGGTACTAAAAATGTCCAGTTAAACTTATTTAATTTTGGTCATGGTGATTGTTGAGTATCCGTTAGATAAAAATAGTAACTATTTATTCTTTGGTGCTTACCTAGTAACTTTAAATACTAATGTAAGCATTATATTTGAAAGAGAGAGACGCTGGGTCCGTGGGGGCCGGAGCGATGGAAATTTTGAAAGATCTGTCGGCGCGGCTCGTGGAGTCCACGCGTGACCAAAGTGCTGGCCTGTATTTCGCCCAAAGGATCAGCCTAGTGATCCAGAGGGGAAATGCCGCCAGCATTTTGGGCACGTTGCCGGACAACGGGGTTCGGTTGAACTATCTGTAATGCTAAGCCATTCAGATAGTTCAACCGACCTATTGTATATATAGTTTTTAGTTTACTTTATATTTTCTAGGTTAATACTATAATAGTTATTTTTAATTTTTAATGCCTTATGAATAAAAATACCTTTTATCAGTAGTATGACGATATAAAATGTAAGCATTAGTTTTGAAATTAGTTTTTCAATATTATAATTTGTATAATGCTCTTCCTACTATCATCTCTTATGATATATTATGTACCTACTTATGTTTTTCTAATGTATGAAGTGTCCAACACCTTGGGACACAGTAATGTTTGACAGTTTGAAATATTTAAATTGACACAGAATACTATACTATAATTATATTTGCTAACGAAAAAGCAAAAATCAATCCCGTTTGTTATTTCTAGTCTAGATAAACTCATAAACCTAGTTAAACCTCACTTCCCTTAAATCGTGTTGCCATCCCTTTCACACTTCGTTAACAAAGGTTAAGGTAGAAAGGGACAGGGTGCTTGTCCAAGTAACTTGAAATAAACGCGACATAAGCGGCCATATCTTTTTATTGGGTTGACGTAGAAGTTTGAATTTTTAACGGCTGCGTGAGGTTACAGACCTGAGTATTGGGTATTAATTTCAACTAGATCCGTCCACGCGTTTCCGAGATATAGGTCTTGACAGACTGACGGACAACAAAGTGATCCTATAAGGGTTCCTTTTTTAAAATGTTGAGAAACCCTGCTCTAGACCATCTGAACAGATATTAAAATGAAATCAACATTCAAATACGAATATAAGTCACTTTACATTCTTATAACATTTTGAACTTATTAACATTAAATTTAAATTCGTCTGTCTGTCGCGACTGTAATTTGCATTCCACCCCTCCGCTGCGATGGTGGTGATATAGGCAGGGTGCATGACTTGCCACCCTTGTGTTTACAGTTTGGAGTTTTACAACTTTTTTCCTGTTATCGTGACTTATAGCTAACTGATTCTATCTATACGGTTTTTATAATTATTATATTGTTGTTACAAATAACTTAACAAAAGGTACAAATTACTATATACATGTCAGAAATTTATTAAGGGAAATTTATAATATAGAATAGAATAGCATACTAATATAAAAACTTAAAATAATACAAATAATAAAAGTAATATTTACAAAATATTTACATAATAAGCATATCGCCTACGTCGCTCCCATGCGGCAGGGTTCCCAGGATGCTGGCGGCATTACCTCGCTGAATGGCTAAACTCAGCCGTTGAGCAAAGTAAGCGCCAGCATTATATTATAGTAGTCCAGTGATCGTACAAGTAAAAAAAAAATACTTGATCGAAGCCAGTTACGTACAAGTACTACAAAAGCCTCGATCGAAGCCAGTTTCGAAACTCCGGTTTCGTAGACGGCCGAAGGGATCCAACCACTACGCCATCGAGCTCTTACGATACGGAGGACACATGTTCGATCCCCGGCCTGGTCGGCAATGTACCGATGAGTTTTTCTCGGTGTTTTCGAAGGAAAAACTTCGTACACACTAATATATATAAAAAATTATACAGGATGGCCTTGAATTCATTCGACAAAATTAAGTGGATGGTTAGGTTTGTGACATACATTAATTCTGCACAGCGTATAAGTAAATTATATCTACAATTTGGGGAAAAATAAAATAAAAATATTTACAATAAATTCAACTATGAAAAAAATATTAATTTGATGTACATCGTTATTGTGCTTTGGAGTTTTGATATTTAAGGTATTTTAAAATTTTTGCAAAGATTTGTTTCACTGGAATTCAAAATAATATTGAGATAAGGTTGAGATTTTTTCAAAATCGAATCGAATGAATAATCTTTTACAGTTTCAGAGTTTTAACTTTTATCTATCAAATAGTGAAAGAATTCTTGCAATTGGTCAAGTAGTTTTTGAAATAAAATCAACCTTAAAAGTATTCCAACAGTTCGTATTTATATACATACTATAGGGTTCTCTTGAAAACGGCGGGAAACGACGGTTGCCAAATTATTTGATAATTTTTGTTTTATTGTCTACAGTGGTTATTTTGAGATTAATATCACGTTAAATTAATCAGAAAATGTTCGCGTGTGACAGTATTTTGAATTTGTTGGATAATTTGAGCAAGATCTGGGGTTTCAAGCTTTTATCAAGAGTTCCCGCTACAAGCTCGGGAGTGAACGTGACTGTCGAGCTGCGAGTGATGACGCTACGGCGTCTTCTCTGGATGAAGACAAGAAGACGCGGCTACCCAGGGTGAAGACGCTACTGCGACTCCCCTGGAGGAAGATAGAAGACTTATATATTGATTTTTCTGTAACATGACATTGGCAAATGACGAACTGTCGAGTCCAATAAATAAAAGTCTCTGTATACTTTTCTCAGTGTTATGAAACCTCCATGCCGTAAATATCTCGTTTATTCGTCATCTAAAACGATAAATCGTTGTAACAGAATTATTACACGACAGCGAATAGTTTCACAGTCAATCGATAGCAAGGACGAATCGCTTGGAACAGATTACATCGCGTGACTTTGCCAATCAAAACGCGACCTAATAACCATCTCTCTGATAACACTGCGCACGCGCACCGTATACAAGGATTATGGTTCTTATGGCGCGGATTATAAAGACACTAGACGGTTAAAAATAAATCAAAATTATTTGTTAATAAATATGATAAAATTAAAATACTCATTTAATCAGATTTCATTTGAAGCATTACTTATGCAATGCTCGGCTTACAATTTAAATAATGAAAAATGACCATGCCAGATTCTGCCCCCCATCTTGTACATCAACCGCAAGATGTACAAGATAACAAATAAATGTAAAAATATCTCCGTTTTTTTTTTAAATTATTGGTTTAAAATAAAGTTTTGTACATCAAGCGAGTCGAAAAATACAGCTTAATTAAGAATTTAGAAAATAGTAAGAAATCGAAGCGATTTATTCATTGTTTTTGTTATTCTTCTATAGGAGTTGCGAGAGTAGTAGAAAATGATACTGATTATGATTATGCAATATGAAACCTGTAATAAGTCCCCAACAAAATGATAGATGGTCACATAGTTTTGTAGGTGGGGCAAAGCTCCATTGAAATGTGGCAATGTGTTTTCTAGCCGTGGACAGGACTTGAACATACGACACATTTAAATTAAATATAAATATACATACAGCTAACAACAGATCAAGCGTAACAGTTTGGACCGTTCTTATTATCTGCGTCGTAAGAGTTGAATTCATACTGCAAGTGTGATTGATCTGCTGTTGTCCGTACTTGTAACATTTAAGGCGCTATATGGTTGTCAAAAGCAAGAGTGAGAAACAAGATGCCGCAGCGGCGGAGTGAAGAGCACGGCGCAATATTCGTATTTTTATGAATTTTGGATGAATTTTGGCAGGGAAATAAAAATACGCCAACAAATCAGATTTTTTTTAAACAAGCCTAGTATTTATAGTACCCTACATTTTGATATATATTTTGTATGAATAACTATTTCGGTTTAGATATAATATTCTTTTTAAAAGACATGGAAGGGGTATGTTTGCGATTTTTTTCTATCGAGCGAAGTTTGTTCAATCGTGTTTCGGTATTCATATATATTTTTTTCAGACGTTTAATTTTAGTAGTTAATGCCGTAGCCTTCGTAGAAAAACTGAAAATAAACTTACGGCCTACTTTTCATTTAATTAACACTAAAAACGAACAAAACGTGATGAAAACGAACTTTGCTTCACTTTACTTGTGGAAACATTAAAACACTTTACGAGCGAAGTTAAGTAGCCCATGTTTTAGCAAATTTCATTATAAGAAACACATTTTACCGTTGACCTGTGGTTGAAGAGGGGTTTATAAATATTTAAGCCGAGTTTTTGGTAGAAAAAGAAAACAAGATATTTGAAGTCATTGTTGGGTCCGCGAGAACCAGAAAAGTATGCTACTCGTACGTACACGAACACTTTATTTGATTACCTACGTAATGTAGAAGAATTTTTTAAATCGGCGAATTACTTTTTTTGAAAATCAAACCTTAAATACTAAAAATCAAACCTTAAGAGCCTTCCTAGGGCCAACTAGCGCCGCCAATCTTAAATAAATCATATCTTCCAATATAATCAATTTTATTAAAAAAGCTACGTTCACATTGTTTATTGCTATAAATATTATTTTTTAAATGCTTATTTGTAACGTGATGCAATGTAGGTAAGTTGTAGTTCACATAATTGCGAAAAACGGCCGTTTCTGGCACATTTGTGAACTAAATGTGCCAGAAAAAACTTTAAATCAAAAAACGATTTGTTCTCGTTTCGACCAACTTTCGAAAATTCTTGGTTCGAAAATTTTATTGCCGGTTCGCCCAGAATTTGTTTTTATTATTATTTCAAATATTTTATTATCGTTTCGCCCTTTTTTTTATTCTTGCTACGCCCAACTAACTTTTGTTACGCGTTTGTATTATTTTTATGGCAAAAAAATGAGAATATGTAAAATAATACGTCATCGGTTATTAGTACTCATTGAAATATCTGTTTCTAATGCTTACCTATCTTATTAATTAATACTATACTCACATTGATTCGTCTACCAATTCTTTTACTGACTCTACTTTTGACAGTATCTTGAAAGTTGGGCGAAACGAGAAAAACGTACCATCTTGGTCGAAACAAGAATCTTGAACAAGAACAAATCTAAAAAACAAATGATGAAGAACATTGCACACATTTTCAACACATTCTTTGGACACGCGTCCAATTAGTGTTAATATTTTTTGTAGCAAGACCCCATAGGTCTTAACTAAGGCCCGTATTAATAAAACACTCTCAGTTCAAAAGTTAATCTTGAGAACGACCTCAAGATGGCGTTCCTACTAATAAACATAACTTAGATGCGCGTTTAGGAATCGGGTATCACGTGAGTAACGCCGTATTAATAAACAAAAGTCGGTTCTCAAAAGAACTGTCAAACTCACACTTGAGAACGTATTTGCTGATTGCAGGCGAACCGCGACTTTAGAAAGACATCACGTGATTGGTCAAGATTGGTTTATTAATAAATGACATACTTGAGATGGTGATCACGTCTTGAGAGTGTATCAGGTGAATTCGATGGGTTTGAGCTCAGACTATTAATACGGGCCTTAGAGCTAAAGCAGCAGTAGTATTTCTTGCACGTTAGACTTCCCCATACGTTCCAAGTTGCAGCATTAAGAATGCACCAAAAAAGAGGGTAATGAGTAAAGTTAGGCAATTGGACAAGTTGTATGTGGAGTTTAAAAGTTTCCTCATACCGGTGTGGTGGTAGCGAGGCTGGGTTACAGCGACTAGCGATGAGATCGCGCGGCAACTCCACGCCCCACCGCGCCGTCCGTCCACCGTTTATACAAATATTGGCATCTCATTTTCGAATCTTCATCTTCATTACCTATATGATGAATATTCAATAAAACAAAAAACACTGACGGATAAAGGTGTATTTATCTGCTACAAAAATTACAAGACATGTCAAGGGGCAATTAGAAATGGCTACCGTCAATTATTTCATTACTTTAATATTAACAATAATACATTCAGAAAGATGGTCGTCCGACGCGAAAAAATTTTGTACAGATATTTCCACCCGCCTGATCCTCGCCTCGGGTGACCCCAGAGCTGGCGCCTACTTTAGGCAAAGGCTGAGCCTCGCTATTCAGCGGGGCAACGCCGCCAGCGTGCTGGGGACCCTGCCGCGCAGTGCAGAATTAGACGGCGTGTTCGGGCTTTGATTGTAAATAGTATTTAGGTATTTAGTTTATTTTGTAAATAGCTTTTTTAATAAAATAGTATTCAGAAAGAAGGTCAGAGGAAGGAAGCTAGCAACTATAATCAGTTACGTAAAATAGGACAAACGTATCCCAGCAACGATGCTACTTACTCAATTAAAATTATTACAAAATCAAACATTTCGCCTCATCTATCGCACAATAATGCGACTTGTGCTTCCTTAAAACTGCAATTTTTACTGCAGCAATTCCGCTGTATTGCTAAAGAGTCTGTATGAGGGAAGTCTAATCTGAAATTCACGAAGTCTACGCTCTCATTTGCACTAAGTAACGTAAGTTTCTTTTGATTCCTTTAACTTATTCGGGATTCGTTAAGTAATTGTACGCTAATGTGGAGTTTGTTTTTCCTAAGAAGGTTATACAACTTGCATGCAAGCACGTAGGTAATGCCGAGATTTATTTAGGTCGAAATTCATAGACAGTTTTGAGAGTGAGCTGAGTTTAAACTCAAAACTGTGTATGAATTTCTGCCGTAGATACATTTTTGAGCTCGCTCTTAGTGTTGTCAGAACGAGCTCACCCTAAGCTCACGTTCAAAATAATTCTGTAATGATAATGTACTTTTTATATTTGCGAGTTGACAAAGTATCCATCAGTGGGGTGACCGCGACTTCCAATTGTTAACGTTATCGCTTTCAATTTGACACATGAACACTATACATTGCTGCTATGTTTTTGCAAGTTTTAACAAACGGCAACGAAACGCAGCAATGTATATCGTTCAAGTGTCAAAATGAAAACAATAACCATAACGATTGAAGCGGTCACCCCCCTGGTTGGTCAGTTAGGAATAAATATTCCTAACGACCCACCTACAGATAGAGCCATATAAAAAATAGTTATTTATTTTTGGTGCGTCGAGCCGGATACTATGGGCGGCCAGAACAACTGACAATTAAGTTTGTCCACCGACCGCTGGACAAGAACAAGAAATAATTACATTTCTGATACAATTTACTTAGCCGTGCCCCGACTGCCCCGTGCCCCGTGCCAGCAGCCGGGTCCGCTCAAGTTAAGTCTTGGCACGGCGTCAACCCAATCACTGGACTTCGGTGCACCGGCCAACATTTACACATGAACACCTTTTGCTGCTAATCCAATAACGCAAAGTTTGCGACCAGTGACGTAACTTACGTACGGACAACAGCAGATCAATGGTAACACTTGCAGTACGATTTCAGCTCTTACGACGTAGATAATAGGAACGGTTCAAAGTCCAAAGTGTTACACTTGATCTGCTGTCAGCTGTACATAAAATAAACACGTACAGCTGACAGCAGAGCCTAATGAGCCTAATGCCTAATGAGGCATTTCAAAAAATGTCTCTGATCTGCTGTCAGCTGTACATGTTTATTTTATGTAAAGCTGACAGCAGATCAGAGACATTTTTTGAAATGCCTCATTAGACATTTCAAAAAATGTCAAGCTATTGAGTACAATAGATGGCGTTCGCTATGCTTACGCAAAATCCTATGGCATACTAATAATGTAATTTTTTTTTAAATTTATTATGGCATGGCCCAATGCCATCCTCCATCCTCAAATGCAGTACTCCGGTCAAATAAATACCTACCATACTTTATTTATTTTATTCATTGACTCGACAGTTCGTCATTTGCCATGTTACAGAATATTCATATCGTCTTCTGTTCATCCATGGGAGTTGCAGTAGCGTCTTCACCCTGGGTAGCCGCGTCTTCATGTCTTCATCCAGATGAGTCGCCGTAGCGTCGTCACTCTGGACGAAGCAGCTCGACAGTCACGTTCACTCCCGAGCTCGTAATGGACTCTTGACTTCAGCACGAAACTTCAGATGTTGCACAAATAATCCAATTAATTCACCATACTGTCATTCGCGAACATTTTCTGATTAATTTAACGTGATATTAAACACAAAACAACCACTGTAGACATTAAACTGGTATTAATGCAAGGTTGTAAATGTAAATTAAAAAAATGTTGATAATTTAATTATTAATAATGCTTATTAATTGTGTGTAGAATGTAAGTATAGATCATAAAGCTGGTACTGTAGTCGGCTCCGAACCTCGTCCCAGTGTTTAGCCAATCGGGTGTCGTGCATTATCCTATTAACGCTGCGGATTATCTGTGGTGAGCTGTAATTGGATGATAGATTACTCGAACTGGTTATAACCGGTTTGTAGGCGTTTGTGCGGAAAGTTTAAAGTTTTCGTATGGGGAATTCTTCTAAAACAGATAAAAGTCAGAACCAGAATATCTCTTTATTTAAATACTTTCGTGTATTCAACATTTTTTGAATTTACATTTACAAATACAACCACATTGCAATAATACCAGTACCATCTCATAGTACAGTCGTCAGCAGATCAATGGTAACACTTGCAGTACGATTTCAACTCTTATGACGCACACAAAAAGAACGGTTCAAAGTCCAAAGTGTTACACTTGATGTGCTGGACTGTACAGTCAGCAACAGTTCCGCCTAATCACCTTTAGGTTGCAATTCACTTGCTGTTACCGGCGGCCCTACATTTCTATTATGATACTGTGCATAATAACACTACGGAGGATTTTTTTACGAATTTGGTTTTTGTTTCGTTTTATTAGCGATCTATTTAATCATTTTGCGATCTGGACTAGGATCTAGCCTTTTTATACCCGTCAGGGACTAAATAGTGTGGGTTCAAATTCACAAGAAATAGTATACGAAATTACAAATAGATTCTCCAAGTGTTCAAAATTCGATAAAAACACGGGGCCGTAACGAAATTTCCCGTCTATCCAAAATTGACTTCGTAAAGTATTATTTTTATGCAAGAAAGGACTCGTTATTCCTTACCGGGGCACCGCCGTTGCCATGATGACGTAATTCCCCTATAATCCCTTTTATTCTAGCGTTTCATCCCCCACAAGGCCCCCTATACATTATCCGTCAGCCCTCGCTTGAAGGGCATGTTACACCGTGACGAATTTTGATCGAAAACAAATAAATTGTGCAACCGTTTTGGTTGAGTGGGCGGGATAATTAAGTCGTTAACATATTACGGATGTTGAGTTAGAAAGGGCCCTTGATTTTCGATAAAACAATGTTAAATTTTGTAACGTTTTGATTGAAATTCTGAAGTTGTTAGGTTTCTAATTGGGTCGAGGTCCATTTCATAATTTCAAACCCGACGAAAAATGAAAAATGAAATGAAATGAAAAATATTTATTACACATATTATACATACAAGTTGACCTTATTTATACACTTAGAGCTAACTTAAAATAATACGAGGCAAAACTTTAGCTATGGTTATGAGTAACTGTTTTTAATTTATCTAGGAACTTATTATTTTATAATTTTGAGTGGAAATACTAGAAATCCATGTCCAATGAACTTACAAAAATATATGAAGTACCGTTAGATTCGGATTTATTAGCGCATCGTCCAATATGCATTTCGTCCAATCGTAATTTAGAAATTGGTCCATTTCGCAGTTCGTCTAATTCATATTTCGTCATGGCGCTACGCCGAAATATTAAAATGACCAATCTTTAGAATCTTGTAATATGAGTATTTTATTGTTATTGAGCAAATATTAAATGAAATTCGTGGAAGGTTTTCTATTGCGTTTATTCAGTTCCGCCATGACACGAGAAGAGAGTTTATAATAGTGTTGCCAGTAATATAATCTTATATTCTACTTAATATAATATTAGGCTGTATGTCTGATATTACAACATGCCGCTCCTTAAATAAAAAAGAAAATATTTTTACTCTATGGTTCCAAGATTGATTTACTATTGATTGATAAATGTAAACAAATAATAATGAAATTTGGAACAATGAGTTTTACCTGAAAAACTTATTAAATGGATTATATAATGCAAGAATTATTTTATACAATGCAATAAAACAATATTGAAGTGAATAGCAATGAAGTTAATGTGCAATTGTGACTTAAATGTGAAAGTTTGTTACAATACTATGTTTACAATGTTTTTGTGAATTCTATGTGAAAATTAAAGTTATTAAACATAAATGTTGTTGTTAATTTACTTTACTTAAGTTATTTACTTACAATTCTTATTGAGTTAAACGCAATGAAAAGTTTACTTACATACTAATTACTTAGTACTAAAGAATTTAGGAGTTTTTACAGTTCTCCCTGACCTAGTTACTAATTGTTTATCAGAATCTTTCTTAGACTTAGTATTAGACATAGAAGTTAAAGAATCTTGATAAGAATCAGTTTCTGACATGTTACTTGGTACATAGGTTTCATCGGACAGAGCGGTTTGACAAAGTGTATCTTCTGATACTGACATTTCTTCTGGATTAGATAATTCTGATTGAATAGATTCAAAACTAGAATGTAATGACTCATAGTTAGACTGCATATCTTCTTCTGTAATTGACTGTAATGACTGACGTTGAGACTGACTTATACGACTTGGACCTGGACTTGATTCAAATATATTTGTAGACGACTGACTGATTTGACTTGAACCTTGACATGGCTCTGACATTATAGATTCTGACTCTATAATCTGACTTTGACTTGAATCGTTGACTGAATCTGAGACATTTGATAATTGACTGTATGACCGTTCTGATTGTGACTGTGAAGACATTGATTCTCTTGACTTTTGTTTTGAGTTATTGTACCAATAGTAAGAATAGTTATCGACATTAGTAAATGAATTAGTTTCTGTAGACTTGTATGAATTTGACATGTTATTTTGTGACTGTGATTCTGAATTCTTATGTTTATTTACTCTGTGATTAGGTAAATTAATATGTTGTATATTCCTTCTGTATACACTTCCTGACTCATCTCGCACTATGTAGGAACGAGGAAAATTAGTTTTAGAGACAACAAATCCTTTACACCACATTCTATCATTAGGATTCTTTTTGAAATAAATGAAATCATTTTCTTTTAATTCTGGTGACACCCTAGCATGTTGGTTATAGTATAACTTTGTTCTGTGTAAATTACTTTGTTTATTTTGTGTATGTAATGAAAATTTGATAATTTTAGGTTTTAAATTAGAAACTTTGTTAGGTAATTTAGTTCTTAATTGACGTGACATTAGTAGTTGTGAAGGAGAACTGAGATTCCCTCTTGGAGTATTACGATATTGTAATAATCCAATATAAGGATCTGTTCCTGAGTTTTCACACTTTCTAAATATGTTTTTGACTATTTTGACAGACACCTCAGCAAGACCATTTGCTCTAGGCAAATAAGGACTGGAGGTTATGTGTTCTATGTCCCATTCAGTTAAGAATTCTTTGAAATATTGTGAATTAAATGGGGGACCGTTGTCACTGAGCAATTGCATTGGAATACCATGCCTTGCAAAAATAGACTTTAATTGTGTAATAACATACTGACTTGAACTGTTATTATTCAATAATGCAATTTCTATGTAGTTAGAATAAAAATCTACACATAATAGATATTTCTTGTTTTTGTAGTCAAACAAATCTACTGCTATTTTTTGAAAAGGAAATAAAGGTTGTTCGTGTGAGAGTAATGGATCTTTTGTTTTATTTTGCATAAAAATTAAGCAAGTTTCACACTGTTTTACTTTTTGTTCTATATCATGGTTAATGTTAGGCCAATATACTGTGCCACGGGCTTGACTTTTAGTTTTTTCGATGCCCTGATGACCTTCATGCAAAATTGATAGAATTTCTGATCTCATTGATAATGGAATTATGACACTTTGATTTTTGTATAGTAAATGATCAATGACATGAATTTCATCTCTAATATTCCAGTAAGGCAAAACAATAGGATCCACTAATTGTTTACAATTAGGCCATCCATTATGAAAATAGTATTTTAACTTTTGAAGTACTTGATCTTGATTTGTGTGTTGTAGAATTTTATCCAGTTTTTCTTTACTCAAAGCTAAGTTAGAGGTTAATAAATTGACATGAATTTCGACACTGTTTTGTAAATAATCTAGATTTTTGTCTCCTGAGTCATTGACTGGTGCTCGGGACAAAGTATCAGATACATACATTTGTGAACCTTTTGTGTATGTGACTACTAAATGATAGGCTTGTAATGTAATCATCATTCTTTGTAAACGAGTAGGAACATCAGATAATGCTTTTTTGAATAGTGTGACAAGAGGTTGATGATCAGTTTCCACCTGTACAATCTTTCCATACACATATTGATGAAACTTTTTGCAACCAAATACTATAGCATATAGTTCTTTCTCAATTTGTGCATAGTGTTCCTGACATGTAGTTAATGATTTTGATGCATAGGCAATTGGGTTTTTATCATGAAATATTACAGCACCTACAGCACTCTTCGACGAATCGACAGACATTCTTAGAGGTTTTTTCATATCGAAATGAGTTAATACTGGTGCTTGACAAATAAGTGATTTTAATCTATTAAATCTTTGTTCATGTTCATCTGACCACTGCCATAAATTTTGTTTTTTGAGTAAATCTCTGAGAATATCGGTTTCTGAGGCTAAATTTGGTATGTATGAACCTAAATATGTTATCATTCCTAAGAATCTTTGCAAATCTTTGACATTATTAGGACTTGGCATCTTAAGAATTGCTTCTACTTTAGACTTGTCTGGGGAAATACCATCTTTATTGAAAATATGACCAACATAACATACTTCTGAAAGACCAAATTGACATTTAGATTTATTGAATTTTATGTTTACTTCTGCTGCACGTTTAAATACAGCTTTCAGACGTCTGTTATGTTCCTCAATTGTATCTGCATGTACTAACAAATCGTCAATAAATACTGCTACACCAGGAAGATCTCCAAATGCTTCTACCATTGTTCTATGAAAAATTTCAGAGCTAGAATTGATACCGTATGGTAAACGTAGGAATTTGTATCTACCATATGGAGTATTAAAGGTACAGAGGTCACTGCTCTCTGGATCTAACTTTATTGCCCAAAATCCTGAATTTGCATCTAATTTTGAAAAAATTGTTGAATTTGCGACTTTAGAACGTAAATCATCAAATGTAGGAAATGGATAATGAGGTCTTTTAATAGCTTCATTTAAATTTCTTGGATCGAGACATACTCTTAATCTACCATTAGGTTTTTCGACTAAAACAATAGCATTGACCCATTTTGTCGGCTTAGTTACTTTTTCTATGACTTGTTGTTCAACCATTTGGTCTAATTCTTGTTTGAGACGAGATAGTAATGAGTAAGGTACTCTACGAGTAGGACATATCTTTGATTGTATACTAGTATCAATATCCAAATGTGCTTCATTAGGTAGACAACCTAAACCTTCAAATGTGAATGAATATTTATCAATAATACTTTGTACTGACCTGGGTATTACTTGTTGTTGATTTTGTGTTGACATTTGTTTATTACTTGATTGTGAAATACTCTTTGTCGAACTCTGTGTCCTATGAGACTGTGACTGTTGTTTATTACATAAATCATTGTCCTGAAAATTCTTAGTTATGCTGAAAACACGTTTAACAATACCTAAATCATCACACGTTTTGCTACCAAGTACAGTCTGACATAATATATCTGCAACAGCAAAATATAAATCTGTAATTATACCATTTGAAAATGTGCACTTTAGTTTACATTCTCCAATTATTGGAATTTGGTTTCCTGAAAATGAATACAACTTATTATTCGAATCTGAAATGTTTACACTGTTTGATAATTTTTGTAATGTTTGTTTAGAAATTACATTTATTTCAGCTCCTGTGTCAATTTGACATTCTAACATTTTACCATTTACATCAATATTTATTTTCCAAGTTTTATCAGATTGACACAAGTTCACAGTATTGATAAATCTCACCTTTTTGTTATTTTTATTGCTGAAACAAAATCTCGAATAATGGTTAGGACGATTGCATACACTGCAAGTTACACCTTTTGCTGGACACCTGAATCGATGAATTTGTCCACATCTGTGACAATTCGAATTTGAGTTTTGACCATTGTTGTTGTCATTTCTCGATAGACTTCTTGCTCTTCCGTTGAATTTTGATTTCTTTGAATGACTGCGCTTCCTTCCTTTGAAGTTTGGGGTATGACTTCTTCCACGATGTTGCATTTTACCTTTGTAAATAGCATTTATTTGCTCCTTTGACTGTGAATCATTACTTGACTGGACTAGTTGATTGGACCGTTCTTGAGACAATTCCATACTTTTGGCAATTTTAATAGCTTTTTCTATAGACAGATTATCTTCTTGGAGTAATCTCTCCTTGACTCTTTGATTGTTTATTCCTATGACAAACATATCTTTGATCAAAGATTCCTTTAAACTTGACAGATCACAAGAGTTGCTTAAATTTGTCAAAATTGTTATATATTCGTCGATAGTTTCATTTGACTTTTGTAGTCTTGTGAAGAAATTGTATCTTTCCACCGTAAGATTCTTACACGGGTTGAATTTGTCATCAAATTTTTTCATAAGCTGTTTTAAGGTTATATCGATTCTTTTGACATCGAATGAGTTAAAAATTTCGAGGCATTCGTCACCAACAATGTTCAGAAATATTGCCACTTGTCGAGCATTGCTTTGCTTGTCTAATTCATTGGCTTCAATATATATCTCAAATTTTTGCTTCCATATTCGCCATTTTTCCGCCACGTTGCCGTCGATAGTCATGGGACGAATCGTGTTCGAAACCATCACTACACCTGAATTGGAATTACCTGTGCCTGCGACGTCCATATTTTGATTATTCCTTTACTTCTGACACCATATTTTATTGTTATTGAGCAAATATTAAATGAAATTCGTGGAAGGTTTTCTATTGCGTTTATTCAGTTCCGCCATGACACGAGAAGAGAGTTTATAATAGTGTTGCCAGTAATATAATCTTATATTCTACTTAATATAATATTAGGCTGTATGTCTGATATTACAACAATGAGGATAAATACATAGTAGTATAATCTCTTATTTAGTTGCAATCGCATTTTTTACCCCACTGCCGAATGGAGGAGGGTACGTGTTTTTCGAGTACGTGTTCTATATGTATCCCTTTGTGGTCTAACCTAACCAGTTTTATGGATTTTTATGTATGAGGTGACGTTATATTCATCTTGACTTCATAGAATATATTTCGTGGCAGAAAATTAGTCGGTTTTTATTTTATTTTTATTTAATTCATTTGTTTGCGATTTTTATTGTGATGAGAACGCAACTGTGTAACACGCGGCCGCTGTCTTTAAGTCCACACCCAAGAATTTGTCTATTGAAATGCCCACCCTCAGTGTCCGTCAAACCGACCCCAGCTGTTCACAAAACTATGCATTTCTACCCCTCATTTTGTTAACATACTGCGTTGGAACATGCCACGTTCAGATATATCATAGCCCTTTATTTTGGGAAGTTTTGGATTCAATTTTATCGTTTAGTGTCAGTGTACACGATATCCCGTCATTTGTTGTCTGACTGAAAATTGTTCTAAAATGCTCTGTTGAATTGTATAGTTTTGTGGTAGCTGAATATTTAAATGGTAAAGGGTTTGTCGTCATTTACATTGCTTCAATTGGTCAAAATTTTGATGAAATAGTCAAAAGTCAAAGTCAAATTTCTTTATTGCAAGTAAGCACGTTGTGTACATTTTTGCACATCAACATATTTTTGAAATTACATTTTAAATAATATGCAATGAAAAGGTGCCAACGCTGAGGAGAAAAAGTGACAAAAAACTGTCAGCAGCACATCTTTTAAAATAATAACAACATAATTACTTAATAACTAGGTACGGTGGAACACAGAGAAAGGTGTACAGGAGAGTTTTTAAGGTTGAGATTCTCTCAAAAACCACTTGACCTATTGCAAAAATTCTTTCACTGTTTTATAGATAAAAGTTAAAACTATGTAACTTTAAAAGAATTATTAAATTCGGTCCAATAGTTTTTGAGAAAATCTCAACCTTATTGAGGTTCCCTGTATACTTATCTCTGTCTTCGACTGTACATAATTAACTATTACTTTTATTAGTAATCTAAACTCTATCCCTCATGCGGAACCGGCGACACACACCATGCATGTTCATCGTTTAAATATTGATACTATAGCAATTGTTAGCAAAGATATTGATAGCAAATGCGTTTCATTGTTATTCGAACGACAAAGTATATTTTTAGTTTTTAGGTTGGGTGTCTCTCGTGGTGAAAGCCAGCTATGGGCATTTTTGGAACTAAAAAACAGTTTTTTTTTTAAATCTAGAATACGAGTCAGATTTCTCTGTCTCTTCTATTTTAAAAGATTTATACTCAGTATATTATCTTGTGTCTCATGTTTTATTTGTGTTTACTTTATGTGCACCTATCCTCCTCTGTTTTTATCTCATTCTTTTCGTAAAGTGTCAGCTGGAAGAAATCTCTTAATAGAGATAAGTGCGCTTTGTACAAATTATATTTTTTAAATTTTATTTGTTATGTTGTGTACAGTTGAAGACAGAGATAAGTATCCAAGGGGCCTCAATAAGGTTGAGATTTTTTCAAGAATTACTGGACCGATTTTAATAATTATTTTACAGTTACATAGTTTTAACTTTTATCTATCTAAAAGTGAAATATTTTTTGCAATAGGTCAAGTAGTTTTTGAGAAAATCTCAACCCTTAAAACTCTCCTGTACACCTTTCTCCGTCGTCCACCGTACAATAAAATGTGAAATAAATAAAGATATTATATACCATACCTACTGAAAGCGGTATCTTTAGTAAAATTAAGTCTAATGAACCATTAAACCTATACGTAATCTTCTTAACAGAACCAGACATAAGTAAGTACTTAAGGCGTATGTTTGTTTGTGCTATGGAAGAACACCATTAGAGATATTAGCTTCATATCAACCGCTGTATGGATATTTATTTGCTTTCATTGCCTTTGATGTGAGTTTGAAATTAATTAATGTTTAGACTCAGATAAGTGATGTTGAAATTATTTAGTACCTAAATCAACCGATCAAAATGCAGGCCTTGAATTCATTCGACAAAATTAAATGGATGGTTAGGCTTGTGACAAAGATGTGCTGCTGAGAGTTTTTTTGCCACTTTTTCTCCTCAGCGTTGGTACCTTTTCCTTGCAAAGTGGTGTAAATGTAAATTCAAAAAATATATTGACGTGCAAAAATGTAATCAACGTGCTTACTTGCAATAAAGAAATTTGACTTTGACTTTGACATACCTTAATTCTGCACAGCGTTTAAGTAAATGAAACAATTAAAGGAAAAATAAAAAATTCAAGTACAATAAATTCAACTATCAAAAAATTATTAATTTAATATAATAACGGATGAATGGACCCTCATTTGCTTTATTAGACATTATTTGGACGTTAACATGGACCCTTATTTGGACGTTTTTTTAAATTGTTTTAGTAAGACCTTTGTGTATCTAGTTGTTTATATGAGATCAAATGGCTAGAAACAGAGGAGGCTCTGTTTCGTACCCGCATTTTATAATGTTATCTACAATTATCAAATCCGTACGACATGTTTATTTATTTTCATAATTAGGTATCGGCTTGTTGTAATACTGGCATGTATTTTATAGATATTTTGTAGTTCTTTTTTACAATTTATATCTTACGGTCAGCATTACATTGTTCATCTCCATTCTTGTCACTTCAATAAATTATCTTCATCAGTATACACTATTTTTCTCTTTTATTACGTTTATCTCTATAAATTCCCAACACGGCTGAAGTCTAAATACTCATTTAACGTTATCTAAATAAAAATATTTTTTAAACTTAATTGTTTTTTTAGTTTTTTTTACTGAGGCTTCGTGACCCTCTTATAGCTTCGCGACACATGTTGAAAAACACTTATATATCTAACGTAATGAAAATACTACAGCGGCTATGTATAATTCAACAGTTATGCTCCCCGAAACACTTAATAACTTCACTCCGAGGCCAAACCAAACAAACAAACATCGGTTTCGCTTATCTAAACACACATTAAAGTCCATAGCCATTGGAATTAGTGCAGTTTATCGGTGACTAATGCTGAGGTGTTTGACTTATTACACGTGCAGTCTGGTTTTAACCCGCAGTAGGTAGTGCGGACGAAAATATCCCAAGGCGATGGGCGGTACATAAACCACACAAGTAGAAAATCCATCGGATTGCATCAAAGACGTCGCGTAGCGTGGGTTTCTGACGCTAAGGTCCTCTCTACAAGTACAGTCGAAGACAGAGATAAATATATAGGGGGCCTCAATAAGGTTGAGATTGTCTCAAAAACTACTAGACCGAATTTATTCATTCTTTTACAATTACATAGTTTTCACTTTTATCTATCAAATAGTGACGGAATTTTTGCAATAGGTCAAGTAGTTTTTGAGAAATTCTCAACCTTAAAAACTCTCCTGTACACCTTTCTCTGTGTTCCACCGTACGTACAGTCGAAGACAGAGATAAGTATACAGGGGGCCTCAATAAGGTTGAGATTTTCTCAAAAACTACTGGATCGAATTTAATAATTCTTTTAGAATTACATAGTTTTCAATTTTATCTATCAAACAATGAAAGAATTTTTGCATTAGGTCAAGTAGTTTTTGAGAAAATCCCAACCTTAAAAACTCTCCTGTACACCTTTCTCTGTGTTCCACCGTACAACAGTAGATCAATGGTAACACTTGCAGTACGATTTTAACTCTTACGACGAAGATAATAAGAACGGTCCAAAGTCCAAAGTGTAACACTTGATCTGCTGTTGGAGGACCTAGCGACATGACAGCTAGTAGAACAAAAAGAAAAACTTATGGAATTGATAATTCGTTAGCGTTAGTCAATCCCGTACTCTCGTAAACGAAAGTCTTATCATGGTACTTGGCTAGGGACTCGGTAGTCGCTACGCCAAATAGAAAAAGTCATTGCCACATTTCAATGGAGCTTTGCCCCACCTACAAATCTACGTGACCATTTAAGATGTACCTATCATTTTGTTGGGGACTTATTACAGGTTTCATATTGCATAATCATAATCAGTATCATTTTCTACTACTCTCGCAACTCCTATAGAAGAATAACAAAAACAATGAATAAATCGCTTCGATTTCTTACTGAATTCTTAATTAAGCTGTTTTTTTTCGAATCGCAACTTATACAAAACTTTATTTTAAACCAATAATTTTAATAAAAAACGGAGATATTTTTACATTTATTCGTTATCTTGTACAACTTGCGGTTGATGGTGGGGCAGAATCTGGCATGGTCATTTGTTTTTCGTTAAAGCTAATGTCAAACCTATAATTTTTCTTTCTATTCTAGTAGCGTTAACGAATGTCCAAGGCTATAGACTATCTAGACTAGAATATAGACTCTCTCGGTGTAGATGTTTGCCACTCCCTTATTTGGGTATTTAAATCCTTAAATTTACTGAAATTCTGATAGGATACAAGGTGTTTTTTTTTTTATTTTCAAGGAAATACCAATGTTACCGCTAGGCCAGGTGAACTGACTATAATTTTGCAATTCTGATTCATTGAAAGAGAATTAAACATTGAGGTGCCCATTAATAGATGAAATAACAAATATATTTTTTTAATTTATTTAAAATAATTAAAATAATCAAGTGGGTAAAAAAAAATATTATAAAAGGTACACGTCGTCGTGCAGCTCCCCTCCACAGGGCATCGTGCCGAGGACGCTGGCTGCATCACCTCTCTGTATGGCCAGGCTAAGCCTTTGCGAGAGGTATGCGCCAGCCCTCAGGTCGCCGGAGGCGTGGATCAGCCTGGTTGAGATTTCATGCACTTTAATTTATTTATTTATTTATTCACAATATAGAAATAGGTATATAACAACATAGAATGTTGGTTATTCTAATAAGTATAGGTATGTATTGAATATATGCATGGTGTACCGGTCATTCCGGGAATCAATTGAAAATACTCTTGAATATGTTGACACATAGGTAGGTAGGTACTTTTGCTACAATCTCAGAGCTTTTAAAATGATTCATACTAAATTAATATTCATATTGTTAACACATGACCCTCCTTATTGCCCAGTCGGGTAAAAGTAATTGAATTTATTTTTAGTTTGCATTTTGTTAGTGGGTAGTTAGGTTTGTATGAACGGGCTGACGATGTCCGCCTTTGACATAGAAAGAAGTAACACATAAGGAAAACTAGGGTTTATTTATTCTAGAATATTAGGTCTGAGCATGTTAAATTAAGGTTTAATTTATTAGTTATTATTAACAAGAAATCACAATGTTTTCTTTTAATAGTACTTTGTACTTGGTATGATTTGAATGGCACGAACTCCCACAGAATGACAGCCAATGGGAAACGTTCTACGAACTTACGGTTTCCGCCCTTGATGTGGAGGGATGTCTCGCATAGGGAAATTAGGGTTGATTTATACTACAGTATTAACTCAAAGAAATATTTAATGAGGGTTTAATTTATTAGTTATTATTACGAACGAATAACTATCTTTCCTATTAATAGTGTTTGGTATGGGTTGAGTAGTACGAACTTCGATATAGTAACAGCCAATAGGAAGCGTTCTAACTTGAGAGCATCGCGTGACATTTTCGAGGGAAGGGGTTAGGCAACGCTAGCTTAAATAGACTTTTTCGACACGCGGTCAGGAACTTTTTACGGGGCTTCAAGAGGAGACGCTGCTGAATTAATGATTCACGGGCCTTCAAGAGGGACACATCAAGACGAGGAGACGCTGCTGGACTGGCTGCCGGACCATCAAGAGGAGGCGCTGCCGGACCATCAAGAGGAGACGCTGCCGGGCTGGGAAGAGGCGCCAATGGAGCACTACGCATGGCCAAGGAAGCAACCATAGCTTAGCCTAGCTTAGTTGGCGGGAATTTATTACGCAGTGAGTGATAGTAGGCTCTTTTAGTTTAAACTTCTTTATATTGAAGTTTATTTTATTGGATATCTTATTTATCTATGATATTTCCCACGTAGGGACCATTAGGACAAATTCTTCCTATTACCATCACCTATACCTGTTTCCTAACCAAATTCCTCCTATAAATCAACCAGCCCGGTACAGGACAAGACACCTTTATCCTGTGTTAGTATTATAACAATCTCGTCTGAGTCTGGATGAGAGTGCCGGGTAACCTTTCCTCACATTCCATGATCCAACTGCTTGGAATCCCAGCGATTTCAAGTGAAGAAAGGTACTTATGTGTGCATATATGTATTTATTATATCTAATCCCATTATCGAGAGTTCGTGAGTATACGTTAATTGTTGCTAATCACATATTTTATTACAGCTACTCTCTCTACGGTAATTTTATATGATTGTTCTGTGCGCGCCACGTGTTGAGATTTGCACTGAACCTAGTATAATTTTATTCTTTCGACGGTAGTTTTATATGATTGTTCTGTGGGCCACGTGTTAAATTTTGCATTGAACCTAGAGAATTATAGTGTTATTAGTGATTGAAACCATAGGTTGTGATCCGATGGATATTTTAATACGTCAATGTGGTTTTAAACTATATATTTATGCCCTATTGCCCGGACCATGATCCACCACGCGGTCCTAGTGCGGATTGGCGGTTTGCACATGCCATAGATTTAATTTCTACGGCATGTAGGTTTCATGTCGATGTTTTCCTTCATCGTTTTCTTGGTTTAGTTAATTGTTTTAGTCTTAGTTTATAATCTTTATAGTACGTAAATTAAGTAGTTGATAGTGAAATCATAAATAAATTCTTTATACTACCGAGATATAACTATTGCGGTTAATGGAAGGAGCGAGACGTTTTAAGAGTGAGTAACTATAGTCAATTAAGGCTCATCCATTCCTTAATTAGCTCCTACCTAGGGCAGTCCTACGGGGAGGCGAGGGCAGAGAGAGATATTGTTTGCATGTGTGCCCCTGTCAATACTATTGAAATTACGAACAAGTGTGGTTGTTTTATTTTCCCCTGACCTATCTATAAACTGTATTTACCTGAGATATTTCTTTGTTGTGTGTTTGTGTGTGTTTAATTAATGTCTCTTTTCCCATATTAGCATTTGATCGGCGTGGATTTCTTTGTGATTTATTTTACATCTGTGTATTACTGTGTCTTCAATGGTGGTGGTGAGCAAAGCGAACCTAGCCTTAACATAGATGGAACTGAGGTCTAGCATCATGATTGAATTGAATTAGCATTCAATTCAATTTAATTTACCTTTAACGTCCTTGCGTCCTTGTGTAAATATATGTTAGCACTGGTTTGTCTATAGATCTACAATACATCAACTCTCTGGTACTTTCGTGAGCAAGCTATTTACTTTATGGTCAGTCTGTGATTGGAAGGGCCCGGCAAGCTGTTTCAATATCCAGTGGTCTTATTGGAGGCTAGTTCGTGAGAGTATTGGGGCAAGCAGTAACACTATACCCGCAGCTATCAAATTTTCCCCACTCTGTACGCCGAATTAGCTGTGTGGAGTATCGTCTTGGCCGATGATGTAAAGCACGGCTTATTCAACCTTCAACTATGACCAAACACAGACGAATCAAGGCTAATTCAGTAATATTGAATGCTAGGCTTTACTTTTATTCTATTCCGATCTAAAATCCTCCAAGGTATCTTTGTCCTATCTGTCTAAATCCTAACCAACTCCTTTCTGATTTCTATACATTAATTGTAACTTGTTTTATTTGTGAACAATCGCTTCAGTCTGTCTTATTCTTACCGTTACTACAATTCATTCTATTCTTATATTATTCCTACAGGAAATATAAAAGGTATTGATCCTGCCTTTTATTTTGTGGAAAGGTATCGAACCTACCTTTCCAGTTGTACAAGGTATCGAACCTACCTTTGTACGCACAATGTGCAAATACTTGACCAGAAGGTCTGAATTACTACCTAATTGGATTAAACCAATTCTATCAGTAACTGGGCACTCCAGAACCACTAGAATGAATCTAGTAATATTAAGAACTTCAATAGGAGGGACTGAAAGGTTATTAGTCTTGCGAAATAGCAGCTTTTAATATCAGATTCCCCTCCATCATCCATTCTGAGGAGACACGCACCTTGGCTGGTGTCTATCGCCTCGATGGCGGTGGTGTGGAGCCAGGGGCCGTGAGATCATATTTTTTAAGAGGATAACCTCTTACAGGATATGTCCTCACATCTAACAGTAATTTTTTACAGAGATTCAGATGTCTGAGTAATTTTCTTCACTTCTATCCAGAATTCCAGACTTATTCTCCACCAGTACCTACCTATATATATATTTCTTGTGTAATTCTTCTTCTTTTGTGTGAAACTCATCTTTAAGTCGATATTAACCTATTTTTCTGGTTGCAGGCAACCTCCGTTTACGGTTTTAATATTAGTTGTAAGATCCTCTCTCAACTAGCCATTCTAATTGTTTATTTTCATTTTCAATATAAATTGTATAAGATCTTTGAAAGTTTTATAGGGTTGACTCGTAGTCATGGTAGTTCTGTAAATATATTGCCGAGGTTTAGTATTGTGTTCAGGCCCTGGGATGGGCAATGAATAATGTGAAAAGGTAATTAATTGTATCCAAGTCTGTTCATCAGTAATACCTTATTTTCCATTTTAACGAATATCATTTTGTACTATAGATAGGGACGTATTTGAAACTTGTTTGAATTAGATTTAAGATAACTTAGCCTAAGTTTTATTAATCGTGCTAGTAATAAGAAGATGCTGTATGATAGGTTCTGTCAATAAATGTTTTTATGTTTTAAACCTGACTAATGTTTCTTTTCTCAATCCTGTAAATGCGATCTCAAAACCCTTGAAGATTCTGAGTGTTACTACAGTAGGAAATAACAACGTAGGGTAGACGATCACGATTTGGCCTTTAATTAATTTTAGTAGATAATTTAGATTCATTATTAATAATTCTTTAGTATTAGCTTTATTTGGAAGGAAGTTTAGTAAGAGCTTTGGTAAGTATCTTAACGCTAGTGTACTAGGTAGCTTTCACGTAGAGCTCTGTAGCTTTCTTGTAGGTTTTCACCCCTTCAGGGTCTTTCGTAGTCTTTTTGGGGGTTGCGTAGAGGGGGGATGCTTAAGGGCGGGGTGGGATCGTCACAATATGGTGCCGTGACCAGGATGTGTATATATCTATGTATAACGTATGTTATGTTGTGTATTTATGTATATTATTATGTATTTATGTATATCTTTAATGTGGACTTCAGTCCACAATATGGTTCCGTGTAAACAAATGAGGGGTTTATGAGATCGCTTGCAGGTTTGATGAATTGATTCATTACAGGTTTACTAGGTTAAATTCGTGCGTAAAATAGGTATTTACATAAATTTAATTTTAGTTAGGATTTTAGGAAGTTTCAGGAATCGGGGGTGCGTTAATGGGTTAAGGTTAGTCGTATTTCTTATCTCGTAGCAAAATTGCATAAGCTATTCTACTGCGTGAATGTACGTAGATGCATAAGAGTTACGATGAATGTGGAGGAGGTATGGTGTCATGATGGCAGAAGACTGAATTCTGTCGGCTCTGTCTACCCCTATGGTAGACAGGCATGGGATTATGTACTTGAGGTTATGTATACTAAAGTTGTACTTATACTCAAGTTGTGTATGGGTTCTTAATTCTTATGTATACCTTAGGTTGCATGGGTACTCGAGTTTATGTAAGTACTTGAGTTTGTAAACTGAGGTTGTATACTTAACGAGTTCTGTGGTAGAAAGTGTGTTCGCATACATTGTGTAAGATGTATTTAGGTAACTCTTGTCGTTAATTATAGGAAGTTTTGGCTAAGGAGTGTCATGTCAAACGGGGAAATGGGGGGTGTCAGGATTGTAGGAGATGGGCGGTGTTCTCCTAGTTACTATTCCAAGAGATTTGTTATTAACAGAGTGCAGATAGAATGGTATAATGGTTTTCGAATGTTATGTCGCTCGCAACTCAAGTGTCGGTCCCATCATAGCTATAACCGACTGCAGATAGGAGTAGGGTAATGTTTTTCGAATTTATGTATGTCGGTTCATTTGTAACATGTTTAACTATGTTAATTTGTATTTTATTAACAGACTACCGATAGTAGAAGGGTTCTCAAAGTATATGTATGTATGTCTTTTTGTGATTTCTTGTAGTTTAAACCGATAATGTATTTTGATGTACGAGTACATCCATCCTGATCAAGAGATTGCTATAGGATACATAGATACGGGACTGACTAGCCGGGGGGGGTGAAACCCCCACCCTTAATAAGTTAAGTGTAGATGCGGTTGAAAATTATATTCTCATTACTTACTTAAGTATGTCTATTCCATCGGAACTTAAACCGATTGCAGATAGGAGTAGGGTTATGTTTTCGAATGTATGTATGTCGCTCGTAACTTCTTGTAGTTAAAGGTTTGATTGACTAGGATAATGTGTGGGTCATTATCCGACTGCAGATAGGAGTAGGGTAATGTTTTTCGAATTTATGTATGTCGGTCCATTTGTAACATGTTTAACTATGGTAATTTGTATTTTATTAACAGACTACCGATAGTAGAAGGGTTCTCAAAGTGTATGTATGTATTTTTGTGATTTCTTGTAGTTTAAACCGATAATGTATTTTGATGTATGAGTACATCCATTCTGATCAAGAGATTGCTATAGGATACATAGATACGGGACTAACTAGCTGGGGGGGTGAAACCCCACCCTTAATAAGTTAAGTTTAGATGCGGTTGAAAGTTAGATTCTCATTAGTTACTTAAGTATGTCTGTCCCATTGAAACTTCGGGTTATGTTTTCGAATGTATGTATGTCGCTCGTAACTTCTTGTAGTTAAAGGTTTGATTGACTAGGATAATGTGTGGGTCATTACCCAGCTGCGGATAGGAGAAGGGTATTTTTTTCGAACGTATGTATGTTATCGATTCCCTCTTAACATCTGTTGACTTGCGCGGATAATGTAATGTAGGTCATTATCCGACTGCAGATAGGAGTAGGGTAATGTTTTCGGATTTAAGTATGTCTGTCATCTTGTAATGTTTCATTTATCAGTCTCCTTGCGATTTATTGTAGCTTAAATTGCTAGGTATTTTGATGTATGATGTATTATTACATTCTTCTTGGTCAAAGGATTGCAGTAGGATACATAGGTACAGAGCTGCCTATCCGGGGGGGTGATACCCCACCCTTAATAAGTTATGTTTAGATGTGGGTAAAATTTAGATTCTCATAAGTTACTTTTGCATGTATTTCGGTCCGTTTGTCACTTCCAGTAAGGTCTCGGAAAATGGAAAAATCAGGATGGCGGCAGATGGAAATCCATCGTCGCTGTCTACCTCCATACGAGGCTGGCGTGAATTTTGAATGTATGTAGATAGTTTCAAAGTTGAGTAATTGTTAGGCTTTCTCAGGGTAAGAAAGGCTGCATAGGCCGGGGGTGAGGCCGGCCAGGGGGTATTTGGAAGAGTTAACCATAAACTTAGGTTAGCTTCATTTCTCTGAATCTACGCTTAGACGGTTTCACATTTTGATAAAAACCCATAGGTTAGATTTGAATCGTGCTTAGATTTCAATCGTGCTTATTTTAAGTCGCGTTTATAACTAACGTACGTATTTTTATTTTAGGGATACTAGGTAGGTTCGTCTGTCTCGTGTCTGTTTCATGTTTTCTCTGTGTATGCGGAAACTGAAGTCAAAATGTGTTGTTGACTGTTAGTCATAAATCTGGGTTAACCTCAGTTCTGTTAAACTCAGTTCTGACACTTTCACACTTCCATAACAGCCATTTTATACTAGCATTGTTTTAACAATAGCTTACTAGGTAGGCAGAGATGTTCACCAACTCCGTCTGCGGAGATAGGCGGCAGGTTGTTGTAGGCATAGCTTGGGTTAACTTCATTTCCCTTAACAAATGTTCATCATCGATAAAAACTGTTAAGTTAGGAAGGGAGGGTCCATAATATGTCTAGCGTTGGTTTAGGAATATTAGGTAGGTAAGTGGATATACGTTCATATCTGTCTGCGGAAATAGGAGTCACATTATGCCGTTAGCCATAAACATTGGTTAACGTAGCTTCCCTTATCCATATTTTGTCACGTTCACACATCGATAAAAAACTCTAGGAATCGTATTGTAACCCGTGGCCTAACCTTAAGTCACGGTTATGTCTGGCATTGTTTTGGTAATATTAGGTAGGTTCGGTTGTCTCGTGTGTATGTTTCATGTAGTATCTGCGTATGCTAGAACAGGATACACCAGGTTGCTTGTTAGCCATAAATCTGGGTTAACCTCTTCTGTTACTTTGTTCTGACACTTTCACATTTCCATAAAAGTCGTTTTATGTTTAAGAATAGCATTGTTTTAGGAATAGCTTACTAAGAAGGTAGGTGTGTTCATCATATCCGTCTGCGGAGATACGCGGCAGGTTGTGTTGTTAGTCATAAACTTGTTCATCACTTTCTTACATCGATAAATTATGTCTAGCATTGTTTTAGGAATAGCACTAGGTAGGTAGACTATAAAATCCATTAGGATCTTAATTTAACCCGTGGGTTAACGTTAAGCCGCGGTTATGTTTAGCATTGTTTTAGGAATAGCACTAGGTAGGTAGACTATAAAATCCATTAGGATCTTATTTTAACCCGTGGGTTAACGTTAAGCCGCGTTTATGTATAACGTTGTTTTAGAAATAGCACTAGGCAGGCAGACTATAAAATCCATTAGGATAGTATTTTAACCCGTGGGTTAATGTTAAATGTTGTCTAGCATTGTTTTAGGGATAGCACTAGGCAGGTAGACTATAAAATCCATTAGGACTATGTTTTGAACCATGGGTTGACTTTAAGTCACGTTTATGTCTAGCACCGTTTTAGGGGTACTAGGTAGATACGTCCATCGTCGCTGTCTAGGTACCGCTACGGGAAACAAGTTTAAGTTTATGTATGTGGGTAGGTAGATGTTTTAGCGCGTGCGCCGCGGTTAAGCTATCGTTTTATCCATTACCTTCCATTTTCAGATGTACGTTAAAATTGTTTTGACTCTGATTGTTGGTAGGTTTGGTTAATAATTGGAGATTCCTAGTCGAGGTGCGATTTGCGAGTACGCGTTGACATCGATCGTTCAAGTTAAGCAAGGTTGGACAAGTCTGTATTTGAATGGGTGACCGTTAGGATTTGATTGTTCCCTTTTATTTTGTTGTTGTTGTTTCAGTTGAAATATATATACGCATAATGCTTCGGTTTTAAAGTTCGTCTGTACTCTGTGCTACGTTAAGATAAGTTATTTTTGTTTGCAGTCTAGTAGGGTAGATACGGACTGACCTAGATGTCGAACCCGGGCCTCCGAGACCTTAGTTGTTAGCATATTTTTTTTTAATGTACTTATCCTATTGCTAAATTATTCTAATTTATGTAGTGTTGGGCGGCCCATCCAGATAGACGGAAGATCTCCGAAGGGCCACTGTCACTTCGAAGTCTTGTTGTGTAGCGTGTCTAGGGGAGGTATATGTCCAGCAGTGGAGTACTTGTAATGATGTCGATAAAATTAACATAGGTAAACGTTATGCGCTCGCGCAGTAGGTAGGATTTTCGACAGACCTCATATTTTTCTTTGTTATAGATAGATGTGGAATTGCACTTGTGTTAGGTAGGTAGTTGTGCGTGTATCACCACAGGTGGAGCTAGCGTCGCCGTTATCGTTAGTTGTGTGGATATAAACACAGGTGGAGCTAGCGTTGTCGTGTCATTTTTTATCAACAGCGACATCTATCGGCCTTGGTAAATAGTTTAGGTTCGCTACCAATTAGCAGACTCAACAAGCGTGGTGATGTGGTTCGGCGCATTCGATTATCAATATTGTGTTTTCTTTATTATTATTTTTTTATTCTAATAGGTGTTGCCATTTAGGCGTAAAAGTTACTAATTCAGTAGATACTTTTATAAGTGGGTTTCGTAGGTATTCTGTAGATTAGGTTAGGTATATGTATACCTACCTATATTTTAGGCTTTTCGAATTCAATTTTAAATTCCAACCAGTCTGCTTCGATAATTAAGGCTAGGATGGAGTCCTTATTATCGTGTAGCTAATTAAAATTAATGCAACTCACGATAACAATTTTAAATCGTTGTCATATTGTGTTTACTAATTTGATTTTGACGAGGTGAAACACTGGAATCAAATCATTGTCAGATTTGAGGAAAAAAAAATCGGTAAGAAATCGGGTTTCTTATGAATTGTTTGTTTTGTTACAAATAACAGTATTTACAGTAAATTGTGTTGTGATGTATGTCGTATGTATTAGCTTAGCAGCATCAATATATTCGTGTGGATTGACGCATATATTTTTTTTTGCAAGTTTGGTACGTTCGCATGTTGTAGGTAGGTTTCAATTTATTTCAAGTTATTATTTAGGTTGTGATTATTAGCAAGATAGTGTCGTGTACTTTGTATTTTCGAGAATAGGTTCCATTCTGGAACTTCAGGGAATGGTAGACGAGGTAGGTGTACCTATTGTGGGTACAGGGTCGGTTGGCCTCAGGGTGAATTAGGAATTTAGGATGTGAATTGTCATTATTCGTTTTAACATTGGTTTCAATCTCGTTCCAGGGCGCGGAGAGATGGTATGTTTTGATGTTCTTTGCGGGAGCTGTGAGACTGATCGTTACGATGAGGGTTGAGTTACATTTATCAATGTACATGAAGTGGCAAGGCGGAAGAAGTTGTATAAGGTATGAGTATTTTCCTTGAATGGTTGGATAATCAAGCCTCAGATATTATAAATAATATCTTCGTTTAATTCTCCAGGGGGTGGTGTACCGGTCATTCCGGGAATCAATTGAAAATACTCTTGAATATGTTGACACATAGGTAGGTAGGTACTTTTGCTACAATCTCAGAGCTTTTAAAATGATTCATACTAAATTAATATTCATATTGTTAACACATGACCCTCCTTATTGCCCAGTCGGGTAAAAGTAATTGAATTTATTTTTAGTTTGCATTTTGTTAGTGGGTAGTTAGGTTTGTATGAACGGGCTGACGATGTCCGCCTTTGACATAGAAAGAAGTAACACATAAGGAAAACTAGGGTTTATTTATTCTAGAATATTAGGTCTGAGCATGTTAAATTAAGGTTTAATTTATTAGTTATTATTAACAAGAAATCACAATGTTTTCTTTTAATAGTACTTTGTACTTGGTATGATTTGAATGGCACGAACTCCCACAGAATGACAGCCAATGGGAAACGTTCTACGAACTTACGGTTTCCGCCCTTGATGTGGAGGGATGTCTCGCATAGGGAAATTAGGGTTGATTTATACTACAGTATTAACTCAAAGAAATATTTAATGAGGGTTTAATTTATTAGTTATTATTACGAACGAATAACTATCTTTCCTATTAATAGTGTTTGGTATGGGTTGAGTAGTACGAACTTCGATATAGTAACAGCCAATAGGAAGCGTTCTAACTTGAGAGCATCGCGTGACATTTTCGAGGGAAGGGGTTAGGCAACGCTAGCTTAAATAGACTTTTTCGACACGCGGTCAGGAACTTTTTACGGGGCTTCAAGAGGAGACGCTGCTGAATTAATGATTCACGGGCCTTCAAGAGGGACACATCAAGACGAGGAGACGCTGCTGGACTGGCTGCCGGACCATCAAGAGGAGGCGCTGCCGGACCATCAAGAGGAGACGCTGCCGGGCTGGGAAGAGGCGCCAATGGAGCACTACGCATGGCCAAGGAAGCAACCATAGCTTAGCCTAGCTTAGTTGGCGGGAATTTATTACGCAGTGAGTGATAGTAGGCTCTTTTAGTTTAAACTTCTTTATATTGAAGTTTATTTTATTGGATATCTTATTTATCTATGATATTTCCCACGTAGGGACCATTAGGACAAATTCTTCCTATTACCATCACCTATACCTGTTTCCTAACCAAATTCCTCCTATAAATCAACCAGCCCGGTACAGGACAAGACACCTTTATCCTGTGTTAGTATTATAACAATCTCGTCTGAGTCTGGATGAGAGTGCCGGGTAACCTTTCCTCACATTCCATGATCCAACTGCTTGGAATCCCAGCGATTTCAAGTGAAGAAAGGTACTTATGTGTGCATATATGTATTTATTATATCTAATCCCATTATCGAGAGTTCGTGAGTATACGTTAATTGTTGCTAATCACATATTTTATTACAGCTACTCTCTCTACGGTAATTTTATATGATTGTTCTGTGCGCGCCACGTGTTGAGATTTGCACTGAACCTAGTATAATTTTATTCTTTCGACGGTAGTTTTATATGATTGTTCTGTGGGCCACGTGTTAAATTTTGCATTGAACCTAGAGAATTATAGTGTTATTAGTGATTGAAACCATAGGTTGTGATCCGATGGATATTTTAATACGTCAATGTGGTTTTAAACTATATATTTATGCCCTATTGCCCGGACCATGATCCACCACGCGGTCCTAGTGCGGATTGGCGGTTTGCACATGCCATAGATTTAATTTCTACGGCATGTAGGTTTCATGTCGATGTTTTCCTTCATCGTTTTCTTGGTTTAGTTAATTGTTTTAGTCTTAGTTTATAATCTTTATAGTACGTAAATTAAGTAGTTGATAGTGAAATCATAAATAAATTCTTTATACTACCGAGATATAACTATTGCGGTTAATGGAAGGAGCGAGACGTTTTAAGAGTGAGTAACTATAGTCAATTAAGGCTCATCCATTCCTTAATTAGCTCCTACCTAGGGCAGTCCTACGGGGAGGCGAGGGCAGAGAGAGATATTGTTTGCATGTGTGCCCCTGTCAATACTATTGAAATTACGAACAAGTGTGGTTGTTTTATTTTCCCCTGACCTATCTATAAACTGTATTTACCTGAGATATTTCTTTGTTGTGTGTTTGTGTGTGTTTAATTAATGTCTCTTTTCCCATATTAGCATTTGATCGGCGTGGATTTCTTTGTGATTTATTTTACATCTGTGTATTACTGTGTCTTCAATGGTGGTGGTGAGCAAAGCGAACCTAGCCTTAACATAGATGGAACTGAGGTCTAGCATCATGATTGAATTGAATTAGCATTCAATTCAATTTAATTTACCTTTAACGTCCTTGCGTCCTTGTGTAAATATATGTTAGCACTGGTTTGTCTATAGATCTACAATACATCAACTCTCTGGTACTTTCGTGAGCAAGCTATTTACTTTATGGTCAGTCTGTGATTGGAAGGGCCCGGCAAGCTGTTTCAATATCCAGTGGTCTTATTGGAGGCTAGTTCGTGAGAGTATTGGGGCAAGCAGTAACACTATACCCGCAGCTATCAAATTTTCCCCACTCTGTACGCCGAATTAGCTGTGTGGAGTATCGTCTTGGCCGATGATGTAAAGCACGGCTTATTCAACCTTCAACTATGACCAAACACAGACGAATCAAGGCTAATTCAGTAATATTGAATGCTAGGCTTTACTTTTATTCTATTCCGATCTAAAATCCTCCAAGGTATCTTTGTCCTATCTGTCTAAATCCTAACCAACTCCTTTCTGATTTCTATACATTAATTGTAACTTGTTTTATTTGTGAACAATCGCTTCAGTCTGTCTTATTCTTACCGTTACTACAATTCATTCTATTCTTATATTATTCCTACAGGAAATATAAAAGGTATTGATCCTGCCTTTTATTTTGTGGAAAGGTATCGAACCTACCTTTCCAGTTGTACAAGGTATCGAACCTACCTTTGTACGCACAATGTGCAAATACTTGACCAGAAGGTCTGAATTACTACCTAATTGGATTAAACCAATTCTATCAGTAACTGGGCACTCCAGAACCACTAGAATGAATCTAGTAATATTAAGAACTTCAATAGGAGGGACTGAAAGGTTATTAGTCTTGCGAAATAGCAGCTTTTAATATCAGATTCCCCTCCATCATCCATTCTGAGGAGACACGCACCTTGGCTGGTGTCTATCGCCTCGATGGCGGTGGTGTGGAGCCAGGGGCCGTGAGATCATATTTTTTAAGAGGATAACCTCTTACAGGATATGTCCTCACATCTAACAGTAATTTTTTACAGAGATTCAGATGTCTGAGTAATTTTCTTCACTTCTATCCAGAATTCCAGACTTATTCTCCACCAGTACCTACCTATATATATATTTCTTGTGTAATTCTTCTTCTTTTGTGTGAAACTCATCTTTAAGTCGATATTAACCTATTTTTCTGGTTGCAGGCAACCTCCGTTTACGGTTTTAATATTAGTTGTAAGATCCTCTCTCAACTAGCCATTCTAATTGTTTATTTTCATTTTCAATATAAATTGTATAAGATCTTTGAAAGTTTTATAGGGTTGACTCGTAGTCATGGTAGTTCTGTAAATATATTGCCGAGGTTTAGTATTGTGTTCAGGCCCTGGGATGGGCAATGAATAATGTGAAAAGGTAATTAATTGTATCCAAGTCTGTTCATCAGTAATACCTTATTTTCCATTTTAACGAATATCATTTTGTACTATAGATAGGGACGTATTTGAAACTTGTTTGAATTAGATTTAAGATAACTTAGCCTAAGTTTTATTAATCGTGCTAGTAATAAGAAGATGCTGTATGATAGGTTCTGTCAATAAATGTTTTTATGTTTTAAACCTGACTAATGTTTCTTTTCTCAATCCTGTAAATGCGATCTCAAAACCCTTGAAGATTCTGAGTGTTACTACAGTAGGAAATAACAACGTAGGGTAGACGATCACGATTTGGCCTTTAATTAATTTTAGTAGATAATTTAGATTCATTATTAATAATTCTTTAGTATTAGCTTTATTTGGAAGGAAGTTTAGTAAGAGCTTTGGTAAGTATCTTAACGCTAGTGTACTAGGTAGCTTTCACGTAGAGCTCTGTAGCTTTCTTGTAGGTTTTCACCCCTTCAGGGTCTTTCGTAGTCTTTTTGGGGGTTGCGTAGAGGGGGGATGCTTAAGGGCGGGGTGGGATCGTCACAATGGAGAGGGTTGGGGTTTCCGCTATTGGATACGTTTACTACATCCTTCTTCCAAATTAATACGATTTTGTATTACCTGACTAAATAAAAATTATTAACCTAAATAACAAATATTTAGGTGCTCATCATGCTATGGTTCAATTTTTGTAAATAAAAATCTATATCCCACAGACCACAGCTTTCGTAGTTCATGAACAATCCCAAAGTATTACGTGCGTGTTTACTTAATAGTTTGGTTCGATAGATTATGCTCCATTAGGAAAAATCAATGCTTTGCCGCAAAATTTATTTTACGCGTTAGAACTATTACGGGTTGATTTAGTAAATGGTGCGTGCCAGAATCTATGGCATTACTGCGGTATTGCGTCTTTGATTTGGGAAATTACTGGAATATGCGGTAAAATGAGTTGTGGGAGAACAAAAGAAACTTAAGGGCCTTCATAGAGCCAACTAGCGCCGCCAATCTTAAAAAAATAATATCTTCCAATATAATAAATTTTATTAAAAAAGCTATTTACGAAATGTTTATTACGATAAATACTATTTTTTAAATGCTGTAAGCAGTTTTCCTGCACTGAATGTATGGTCTATTTCAAGACAAAGGTGTAGGTACAGGAGAGTTTTTAAGATTGAGATTTTCTCAAAAGCTACTTGACCTATGACATTAATTCTTTACTGTTATCTAACAGTGAAACAGTTTTATCTATCTAGATCAAATTTATAACTATGTAACTGTATAAGAATTATTAAATTCTGTCCAGTAGTTTTTGAGAAAATCTCAAACTTTAATGAGTCCTTCTGTATACTTATCTCTGTCTTCGACTGTACGTGGAGGGATCTGAGATACGATGACTTAGGCAGAGGTGTCAGGATCGCGTCAGATGCAATTCCGTCGTCTCTGCCTAGATCTAAGGAAATCGAACGTGACTGGTTATACGTGGTGAGGATATATTTAATTTAAATCTGAAAAATTCACATAGAATAAGCGCTTCCGGTAATAATCGCGCGTTCAACGAAAATACAAATACACGCGATATCTCACTAGCTAATTTATAAATCACGATGTTTTCTTTCACTGTTTTTTAAACAATCGATACAAGACATCTCGCTGCAAATCACTCATTTATAATGATTTCTAATATTAAATCTCGCTCTGTATTAACTCATCGTCATATTCCCTAATGTATGGCACTCACTAATATAAGCATTGGTGTAATTTTCATAACCTTAAGATTAAGTACACTCTGTTTAAGGGTATATCTATAGTTGTAAACACTCTAATTCATTAATGATTTACTAAAACTAACCCACATATTTAAATTATTGGCGAAAACTTGTAAATGGCTTAGTTTTTAACTTAAGTTTTATAACCCATATTACATACATAAAAGCTGTAAGTTTTCCTATCAAATAAAAATAAAATAAAAATATGCAAGTGGGTTATTACAATAGGTTATTATAATAGAAGGCTCGTGGTCATAAAGGCCCACCCGTCGCTCACAAGAGTTAAATGTTAATATTTGTACTTGAAACTGGCCGCTAACTTATGTGTTGTTAATGTCGTAATCGGGCGACCACTGTTTGCGTTGCGATACGCTGGTATCGGTCGCATTGGTCGGCAAACTTGTCGCCGTTGACATTAATGTAGTCGTTATGTTAAATACTTTGATATTGTTATGTAACTTTGGTAGAAATGACAATGCCAGATTCTGCCCCACCATCAACCGCAAGTTGTACAAGATAACGAATAAATGTAAAAATATCTCCGTTTTTTATTAAAATTATTGGTTTAAAATAAAGTTTTGTACAAGTTGCGATTCGAAAAAGAACAGCTTAATTAAGAATTCAGAAAATAGTAAGAAATCGAAGCGATTTATTCATTGTTTTTGTTATTCTTCTATAGGAGTTGCGAGACTAGTAGAAAATGATACTGATTATGATTATGCAATATGAAACCTGTAATAAGTCCCCAACAAAATGATAGGTACATCTTAAATGGTCACGTAGTTTTGTAGGTGGGGCAAAGCTCCATTGAAATGTGGCAATGTATTTTCCTCTGTTCTTAGCTGGCTATCGTTCCAATGTCATGATTCCTTCTTCTACCCGCCTCTTCCCCAATATTATCAGCTGAAGAAATGTACTCAATACTCAATATATTTATTGCATTCCATAAGTTATAATACAGATGTTCACATACTTAACATTAAAATGTTACAATGTTCTTTATTCACCTTGTTTAGGCACAGCAATACAAGAGAGAGACGACATTTCTTCTTCAAATATAAAGTAAATTGTAGTTACTAAGAAGTAGTAGGTAGCGATTGTTTATTATATTTTCTCATTTAGAAATTCATCTACTGTGTAATAGCATTCAGCATGTAGGTGTTGTTTTAGCAGTCGTGTGAATGTTTTTTTCATTTGTTGCATTTTTTATTTCGTTTGGAAGATGATTATATATTTTTATGGACATGTTCAATGTACCATAAAATAGGATGTATTAGAAAACAAAGACTTACCATGTCAAAAGCCTTACCAAAGTCCATCGTAAAACCAAACGATGCTCATATCTCCAAATCGCTGACACACTTCTCATACCAAACTTTCACGCCCGATTACCATCGCACATCGTATTGGATCATTGAAATTCAGATCTAGTATTTCATTGTACCCTTTTCCTCTTCCTTATAGGTTCGGTATATTATTTTCCATCGTTCTGCTGTATTTTATAGGGTTCCGTACCTCAAGAGGAAAAACGTAACCCTTATACACTTTGTTGTCTGTCTGTCCGTCTGACAAGACCTATATCTTAGAAACGCGTGGACGGATGAAGTTGAAATTAATACCAAATTCTCAGGTCTGGAACCTCATGGAGCCGTGAAAAAATCAACCTTCTACGTTAACGCAATCAAAAGATATGTCGTATTTTATTTATATAAAAAAAACTATAGGGTACTTCCCGTTGACCTAGAATCATGAAATTTGGCAAGAAGCTAGGTCTTATAGCACAAAGGAAAAAATCCGAAAACTGTAAATTTGAAACTATAGCTTTAGGTTATGACTAGTTTTTACCCGCGATATCACCTACATCGACATAGCAAGATACTTTCTGAATTTAACTTTAGTACCAAGTTTAAAAGAGAATTCTTCTATTCATTCTAAGAATTTAAGGTTTTTCTCTTCTGGAATCGTATATTTAAGCGACAATGACCGCTTATCATCCTTTGGCCGCATCTAATATTAAATAGGAGAAGAGACTGAAAAGAACCAACAAACAAAGAACGAACGAAAGAAATTCTTAGTATGAATATACCACGTTCTGGGATATGACCCGAAAACAATAACCTCAATTTCACAAACCTCGCCCATTTAATCGGAACCTTTATTAATATATTAAGCCGAGGTGTTGAAAGATCAAAGGATTCTGGCCATTCACCTGCAGACAACGCTATGCAGACACCCCCAGCTGCTAAATTTAGCTTCCAGCTTAGACTAATCAATGATTCAGACGTGACAGCCGGAGGTGCTTAGTTTATACCTACGAATACCGGCTTGGACTACAAGAGTATTGTCATTGAAATAATAATGATTTAAGACTGTATTTGAGTTGGTCTATTTTAATATTTCTAGTATGTATACAAGTAAGAACTGTTGGAATACTTAAAGACCCACTTATTTGTTGCTGGTTTCGTTTGATATGTGTATGCATGTATGGTAGTATACGTAAACTAAATTAAACACTACGCAAACTGGCTACACGCACATTAACCAAATTAATCTAAATTGTAATATAATAATAATATCATCATACCTTTATTTTCATTAATTATTATGTAAAGTAACTTTAAATAAGTACTACAAACAACTTCTATTGTATTAGTGAAAGAGCATGACTCCACAACACAGGGAATCCTAGTGGAGTCACAGGAACTTAGAATAAGGTTATATTTTATTGAATAAATTATGCTTATGTTTATATACAGTAGAATCCACTGAACAAATGTACCATTTAATCTAGCTTTATCTAGAAAGTCTAGTTCATATCTAATTTTTATTTGGCGTTTTCTAGAACGTTGGTCAATTCCGTCTTAATATGTCTTCTGCCTTTAACGTTAGTTTTAATCTTGAAATTGTGAAGAAACTGCTTTAAATCCAAATAAATCTTATTTCAACCGTAAATGACAATGCCAGATTCTGCCCCACCATCAACCGCAAGTTGTACAAGATAACGAATAAATGTAAAAATATCTACGTTTTTTATTAAAATTATTGGCTTAAAATATAGTTTTGTACAAGTTGCGATTCGAAAAAAAAACAGCTTAATTAAGAATTCAGAAAATAGTAAGAAATCGAAGCGATTTATTCATTGTTTTGATATTCTTCTATAGGAGTTGCCAGAGTAGTAGAAAATGATACTGATTATGATTATGCAATATGAAACCTGTAATAAATCCCCAACAAAATGATAGGTACAGCTTAAATGGTCACGTAGTTTTGTAGGTGGGGCAAAGCTCCATTGAAATGTGGCAATGTCTTTTTAATGTATTGTAATTGTCCACATTATTCCATCTACGGGATCTAGCCCAATGTTTTATGCTCCCATTTCACATGGCTATTTATATTCGCTATTGGATGTTTGTCGTATTTGTCAAATACTTGACGTACATACAAATAAGACGAATATTTTGTCAAGAATACCAACCACACATAGCAATTATGACAAACACGAATAGCCAAGTGAAGTGCCACCATAATAATACCCGTTGTTACGCTAGCAAGCGAAATTACGTATTTCTCTCATATTTAGGGTGTTTTCAACCCCAAAAAGCAACGAGCCATTTCCACAGACCAGACACAATACTATGTTATGGCTAATATTGAAGCTGCCAAATAGCTACATGTTTTATGCTTCTGTAAGCTGGCAATTGAAGCTGGACATTTGTTATACTTCTGGCAGAGGCGGGGCATGAATAAACGCTGCGCTAGCCGTGTCAACATTTCAAATTTCCTTGCGACTATTGGCTAGTCATTTGGATAAATCATGTAGTAAGTAACCGCTGTGGAGATAACCATATTTAAGCATGACACACACAGCCGCGATCTGCGATCAGTTTAAGCGCAAGCCTCATTTTCTGCCGTCGTTACCTACTGAACCTAGATCGCAGGCCTCAGATCGCTACCTACTGGACGTTAAAATTGTTAGAGTTTGCATTATAATTTACATAAGGTACTGGCTGTTATAATATGTCAATGCTATGACATCAGTTCAATATTCGATTACTGTTGATTTTACGTTTGTCTTGTCTGCATAATATATTTTCTTTAAAACCGTTTAATTCTATTATTCCATTGAGCTGGTCAGCTCCAATAAAAATGCCCAGAAAATGAGGCGGGGCATGCGTTTCAACTGATCGCAGATCGCGGCTAGGTCGCGGCTATGTGTGGAGGGCATTATATCGCACTCTTGCATGACAATTTTTGCACGTCTCTGTCATTTGTTTGATTTTCAATACAAGTCGAAAAGCCATTGACACATTTCAATGGAGCTTTGCCCCACCTACAAAACTACGTGACCATTTAAGCTGTACCTATCATTTTGTTGGGAATTTATTACAGGTTTCATATTGCATAATCATAATCAGTATCATTTTCGACTACTCTCGCAACTCCTATAGAAGAATAACAAAAACAATGAATAATTCGCTTCGATTTCTTACTATTTTTTGAATTCTTAATTAAGCTGTTTTTTTCGAATCGCAACTTGTACAAAATTTTATTTTAAACCAATAATTTTAATAAAAAACGGAGATATTTTTACATTTATTAGTTCTCTTGTACAACTTGCGGTTGATGGTGGGGCAGAATCTGGCATTGTCATTTCTTTGTCGTATCGCTCCTACTAGGTAGTAGGTAAATAAATGAAATCAATCATCACCTATACCTACGTGGTTGGTGGTAATCGCAAGAGATCATGAAGAATCATCGCAATGATACTCACTGCATCGGGAGTCACCGCTACGGGAATTCATCGGAAAGAGAATTCAATGCCTCGGGAATAAGTCGTAATTTTGTCTGTTTAGGTAACACATTGTCTCTTTCTTCTTGTTGTAAATAAATAAATGATGATTAGATATAAATCTAGATTTGTGTGTGAATAAAACCTTTCTTTTTTCAAATTAAAATAAAAAATTAAAATGCGGAGTTAGACGGCGTGTTCGGACTTTAATTGTAAATAGTATTTAGATATTTCTTTTATATTATGTAACTAGTTCGTGTACTTAGTTATTTAGGAATATAATATGCAATAATTAAAATTAGTTGCATTAGTAGCACTAAACTATCTATTGGAAAAACAAATCTCAAAGTGAGAAAATATATGGAGATAAGTACCTACCTGTTTTCAACTATAGAATAAATTGTTTATCTACCTATTAACTACGATTATCTATCATTGATCAATAACCCTTATCTTTAAATTATGAGTTCCATAAAATACCTCGCCCATCTTCTAGTTAGCTAATCTGTAGCCCGGGTCAATGCCCCTATCCGATGGATCGACCACTATTATAGAGGCCAGATAAAGAACCCATTGATCGACTGATTTAGATACGAACCAGTTTTGTTAGGAAAGTAGATTCCATTGTGAAGCATGCGATTTTGACGGCAGGGAATCGATTTTGAGTTTAATGTCTTGAAGAGGTGAAGTAAGTATTACCAATATTATTTAGAAAGAAGTATAATATAATTATAATATATTTACTTGTAATTTTTAGATTTTTCAAAATAAATAATTAAAAATCTTATATAATTATTATAGTATCTTTGAATTAGTATTGATGCTTGCAACAGTTGATTTTTTTCCATTATTTACTTATTCAATTTCCAATTGATTTTAATTTTCAGTTTCCATTATTGACTTATTCCATTTCCTAGTCTCAATACGCCATAATCTGTTGATCTATTTCTAAAGGCGGTTATTGGTTTCACGATAATGAAAACAGTCTCGTTCAATGTTAATTAACGTTACGCTGTCTAAACTGGTGTTTTCATTAAAATCTTCAATAACCGCAACATCACTCCCCTTTCAGCTTAATAAATCTTACCTGCTCTATAATCAAATAGCCCTTTTAGTGAAAATTCCACGCAAATAGGTACACGCTTCGTTCAAGGAAAATCGTATTCAAATGAGTTGGTATTGAAGGTTTCGAATCTGTTGATGATTTCAATATATTTAAATGGTAAGTAGTAGAAAGCCACATTTTCATACAAATTCTACAAATACATTATACTCATCCTTTTGACAGTTATAGGCGATTCGGAAAGGGTTCTGTTGGCAACTGGCTGGAAAGGTGATGTACTGGACTTGCATACATAATTTTCATACAGGAATTTTTTAAATTATGTATGCAAGAATGATTTTTGTTTTTCAGTTATGATTTTTAAAAGATTGAATTATTGTATTAACAGAAATACGAAAATTATGTACCTACACAAGAATTTGCTTAGTTTTTCAGTTGTTAGTGAAAAAATCTTTAATTTGTCATTTCGAAACGAGTAGGATTAAAAAATTATCAAAGTATGTGAGTGAGCATGTGATGTCAGAGGGTATAAGAGGATATGAAAACATCTAGGTACATATAGACGCATCTATCGCAGTAAAGTACATCGCGATTACAAACTTTCGAAGTCCAGTACATCGAAATCGCATACTTTCGCTGTACCGTACATCGCGATTATAAACTTTCGAAGTCCAGTACATCGCAATCGTATACTTTCGCTGTAACGTACGTCGCGGTCACAAACTTTCGCTTTGGTAATATTCGCTGTAATGAACATCGAAGTCATGAAATACAGTCGTCATTTTGATACTTATGGAATTTTATATCACTTTTTGAATACTTTTGTTTTACGTTTTATTTTTAGTCTGTCAAAGTTCCTCTAATAAACCACATATATTCATCAGCTCATTTTCCGCAGTTTTACTCCTCCATCATCCAGCCTTCAGCTCTAACAGGTTCCATAAGTAAAAACTCAACTAAGACGTATATAATAACCAAAATCAATTGAGGTCATAACTGTTGTAATAAGCAAATTATTCCGTAGATATACAATAAGTAACCATTGGTTGCCATTGGAAGCTGTGAGCTTACCTTACGTACGTACGGTACGATGCTCCTCTATAACCAATTTGGAGCCAAGGTGTGGGCTGAAAACCAGCGCTGACGCACTCTGTGTCAGCATCAGCTGAAGCCTAAACCTTTTGCCTAAGTTATATGTTTGTTAATTGTCATTGTAATTTATTAAGACTGTTTTTATTTCTTATATGTATATACTTAATAGGCAATAAATGTTATTTTATTCTATTCTATAGATATACCACAGAAGACAGAATAAAAACAAGAATAAACAAGAACGTATTGAAAAATACTGTAGAAACGGTAAAGACACTTGATAGCTCTTTATTAGGTTAAAATTACTATAAATAATAAAATGACTAAAACTAACATTAAATAACTAAAAACTAAAAGTACCTATAAATAAACTAACTATAAATAAAATATGTCCTCTAGGAGGGCATCGTGAGTCACGGTGCCCAGAAGGCTGGCAGCATTCCCTCTCTGAATTGCCAACGCAATACGTTGGCAGAGGTAGCTGCCAGCCCTCTGGTCACCGGACTCCTCGACCAGCCGCTTGGACAGCTCTTTGACGAGCTGTCGAGCGTCCGGCCCCCACGGCCCCAGTGTCGACCCCGATATAATATATGATATGGCTCTTAAATATGCTACTATTGAAACCACAGCTTCGTTGGATAGAAAACATTGCAACATCAAGGCGAATAAATAAATGTTACGTTGAAATAAACATTTATTTATTTATTTTATTAATGGACTCGACAGTTCGTCATTTGCCAATGTCATGTTACAGAAAATTCAATATATTCAATAGTCTTCTATCTTCCTCTAGGGGAGTCGCAGTAGCGTCTTCACCCTGGGTAGCCGCGTCTTCATCCAGAGGAGACGCCGTAGCATCATCACTCTGGACGAAGCAGCTCGACAGTCACGTTCACTCCCGAGCTTGTAGCGGGAACTCTTGATAAAAGCTTGAAACTTCAGATCTTGCATAAATAATCAAATAACTTCACCGTACTGTCATTCGCGAACATTTTCTGATTAATTTCACGTGATATTAAACACAAAATAGTGCCTGTAGATATTAAAAGGAAAATTATCAAATAATTTCGCAACCGTCGTTTCCCGCCATTTTCAAGAGAACCCGAAATAAACATTTAAACAGAAACTATAAACGCTGACATTTCAAATTCACACAGTTTTTGTTTTACGAACCGAAACCGCCGATGCGCCAGCATTTTTACCGGCACGAGCTGAGCTGACCCAATTTGATAACCAGTAGGCGTTTAAACTTGATGATGAATGGATTCCAAATCCTTCTTCCACACACTACACTGTAGATTAAAACTCATAACTCATTTATTCAGATCTTAGGAACACTAGGTACACTTGATCACGTCAATCAACAATATATCAGAGAAATTTTCAACAATATAAAAAACTAAACTCATGTTCGACAATCTGTTGGCAAAGAGCAGACCGGTTGCATTACAATAGATATTGTATTCACACTACCCGTTTCACTACAGAATTGCAGCTATTTATTATAATTATTAATTGTATTAAATCTATATATTTTTTTTTCTATAATTTTTTAGGGATTTTTGTACACAAAGTGACGATGCCAATCCCATCGTACCTATTCTAAATTAACTTTATAAAAGAAAGAGAACAGCATTTTAGCTGGGCCTGAAGTTGGCTCAGCTAAAATGCCGTGGAATATACCTACATCTAGTTTGCATAAACCTAAACTATTAATAACATGCTCTCTTTTAGTCTCGTACCGGACACATTCCATCAAAATATGTTGCAAGTCCTCCTTGGTCCCACAAATCTATATTAAAGTTATAATTGTGTGTATATGTAAGCATTATGTATTATGTCAATAAAATATAAATTTTCATCAATATATTACTCAAAATGCTACTATTGATAAAATGCTGCCGTAAAAATTATACTCTGCATTGGTTTTATTACTTAGTTCAATTTCAAGTCTACTTTGTAATTCGAAGATAAATTATTATACTCTTACATTGTGGAAAGTTATAGTCATACTTAAATGGCCTTCCATGAGCCAACTAGCGCCGCCAATCTTTGAAAAATAATAGGTATCTTCCAATTTAATCAATTTGATTAAAAAAGCTATTTACGAAATGTTTATTACGATAAATACTATTTTTTAAATGCTTATTTATAACGTGATTCATTGTTCGTAGTTGTAGTTCGCATAATTGCGAAAAACGGCCGATTTTGGCACATTTGAGAACTGCTACTTTGCTTGTCGCAATTATGCCGTGTATTGTATATTAAAAAATAGTGTTTATCCTAATAAAGATTGTGTACATAGCTTTTTTTACATGTAAGATATTATTTTTTTAAGATTGGCGGCGATAGTTGGCTCATGGAAGGCCCTTAAGAACTTAGGCCCATATTAATAAATCACTCTCAGCTCAAAAGTCAATCTTGAGAACGACCTCAAGATGGCGTTCCTATTAATAAACGGAACTTAGGTGCGCAGGAACCTGGTATCACGTCTATTTATTTTGCGGCGTTACTCAACGCTGTATAATAAACAAAACTCAGTTCTCAAGAGAACTGTCAAACTCACACTTGAGAACGTATTTGCTGGTTGCAGGCGAGCCGCGACTTGAGAAAGACATCATACACCCTCAAGGTGATCACCTCTTGAGACTGTATCAGCTGAATTCACTCTTGAGGGTTTGAGCTCAGACTATTAATACTGGTTTGAGTAACATTAAATTAAGACTATTAAACTGGGTCAATGCCTTACTAGTATCTCGCAATAATACATCTTCTTTCTCAACGCTGATCACGTCCAAAACAGGTCGTATTAGAATAGTTTTAGTATTTTTTAGTGTATGTTGTTAGTTATGTCTGGATTACCTTGGTTTTGAGGCTAACACTAATGTGAGATACCATTGTACAAAATATAATTTTATTAAAATAACTAAAAATATAAACTAACTTACTAAACTTACAATATTAAACTAAAAATAAAAGTACTTACTAAAATATAACTAAACTAAAATAAAACTATATGTACAAAATAGGTCGGTTGAACTATCTGAATGGCTTAGCATTACTGATAGTTCAACCGATCCCCGTTGTCCGGCAACGTGCCCAAAATGCTGGCGGCATTTCCCCTCTGAATAGCCAAGCTAATTCTAGATATTTTATATTGTCTTATATTGAAATTTTGTATCACCCAATTTATCTGTTTGTGTTTAACAAAAGTTCTGGCAGTAGAATTTCTTCCTTCCTTTTCTTTATTCCATCGTTTAGTTTAAATCCCAGCTAACTTCTTAAAGAAATATGTGCCAATAGCTTCCAAATACAGTCCAATTGCGAATTCGACCTAATATATCTTAAGATATTTCGCCCTATTTCTGTCGGCCTGCGAGAGAATGGCCCCGATTCGTTTCGATGGGATTTCATATGACCCTTTGGCGAATTTATTCAATCCGTCTTTGTTGCCGAAGATTCTCGCGATTTCGTTCAATAGCACCTAATGTCTATTGGCTATTAGGTGAACTACATGCTTTAAAGTAGATTCGATTAGAGTCGTAGATCCTAAAATAATCTCTTGTTTGTCTCTGCGGGTGCAATTAATGACTAACGTGAATCCATTTACCATTAGGGCCGACGTTTAGCGGCGCCGTGCCGTCGCATGGCGCGGCGAGTTACGGCGTCCAGCGGCACCGGCCACCGGTGCACGTTTAGTCCGATAAATCTATCTTTTTTGAACGAATTAAATTATAACTGCAATATAAAAATTGGATGTGATAGTACACATAGACTCTCGATGCATTGTATAATATCCCACCAAGAAAGTGGTCCGGAACATTGGATTTTAAAAAAAAGTTCTGTTTTTGTAATATTTGTTCAACTTATCTTTATCGGACGGCGCAAGTTACCGGCGGACGCCGCGCCGTGACGTTGTACGCTAGACCTTAGATGGAATAGTCAATTGCCAATTTCTTGATTATTATTTTGACCACAACCCCTTGTTAAGTTGTTAGTACCTAAGGAAAGGAATAGGAAAGTTACACGGTCTTTCATATTTTATTCTTTTTCTGTCCTTTAAATAGCTTTGTATCAAACCGAAATAAGTATTAGTGTCATATTTTAATGAGCCTTTAAATATGTTCAAGTTCAATGTCAATCCTATTTATAAGCACTAATAGTTAGGTACCATCAGCAACAGCTCCGCCTGCTCACTTTTCAAATGTTATACTTTGCTCCCGCGCGCGAGCTTCGTCCGGCCCCCTGGTGAGACTACCTGACCTATTGAGCAATCAGGGTCAGTAACCCTTTTTTATGTGTCTAAGATAATTGTTTTATTTGTGTAAACTCTTATTGAAAAAATGTAGGAGTCCAATGATAAAAAAATGAGTGCAATAAAATCTATTATTGTAATTGTCTTAAATCACATAGCCGATTTGCCATTGGTCGATGAAAAAAGGAGGAGCTGCAGGGCCGCCGGCAACTGCAAATGAATTGCAACCTAAAGGTGATCAGGCGGAACTGTTACATTGGCAAACGGATTTTTTTAATCATAATCACTGGGTGTTTGAAATTAATTTTCTCTGATAAGCTAGATCACTCGCACTTGAGGGATTCCTTTCTCATTCACTCGTTGTCAGAACTATTTACATAGCACATAATATAAACGCCTTTCCTTTCCAACAATTGTTATCCATAAATCTAATCTTCACCCATCCTCCCGAGTTATTACAACAAAAGAGTCCACATCTAAAAATTAGGCCTTGACATCCGCCCTTTCCGTCCCTATGTTCCGGTCCGAATCGCATTTTCACACAAAACTCCATTTGGGAAACTCTCTAAATTAAATTTTACGATTGAAGAAACCGTAAATCAGTTCGCACGGTAATATATCTAGCGGGTGCGGTTCGGTTATGAATGCAAATTTTATGGATAAATGGTAATTGGATCCTTTGGGAACCTTATCTGTCTTTTAATCGATTTCATATTGTAAACAAAACATCACGTTTATTTGGGTTTCTATGTCAACTGATAATGATTACGCTGGGGATTTTCAGCCATTTTTTGCTGCAAAGTTTGGATCATATCATATAATTAATAGATGAATTATTATTATTATGACATCGACATTAATAGGAAATAATTGAATTATAATTATAACAGTCATTGAAATGTAAATAATATAATAGGAATAAGTTAATATGTGACCATAATATTTGCATGTCAGCAATGACTGAGTGTGCTGGACATAGTACTAATGTAAGAACCCGGTAACCACATTCAAGGCAAGTAAATAATTTCATTTCATAAATGAGGGTTTTTAGAACAAAATAGACACTTTTGAAAGTGTTTGAAAGAGTGAGAAATGTCACGACGCGCCGATAAATGCAGTAAAATTGCTTAGGGCCCGTATTAATAGTCTGAGCTCAAACCCGCCCTCAAGAGCGGATTCAGCTAATACAGTCTCAAGACGTGATCACCATCTCAAGTACCTATGTCATTTATTAATAAACCATTAAATTAATAAATTATTAAGTTTACCATAGTATCATTTTATTTATATTTAGATTAAGGTTATATTCCATAATAGATGGTACAATTAATAGAAAATAATGTGACATGATAAAAAAATAATCAAACTATAACTTAATAAACCAATCTTGAGGGCGTGGAAAATATACATCATTTCATTTTATTATATATAAACGGATATCACTCACTTATATTGTTGAAGTCGGCAATTAGACCGACAGGTCCGACCGATTTCGACGGTCTTTTTCAAGGTGAGCGCGCCACGACCGCGTCGCCGTTGACGTTTCTTCGCGCACTGCGGATGAGATAAGTGAGTGATATCCGTTTATATATAATAATTTGTAGTAATGGCTCACTATAGTTTTAATTCTAAAATCATTTCATTTATTGATTGCCTTATAGGTGTTAAAGTTTGTTATAGTGTATTATCCAGAACTACTTTACCATGTACGGTGAAACACAGAGAAAGGTGTACAGGAGAGTTTTTAAGGTTGAGATTTGCTCAAAAACTACTTGACCTATTGCAAAAATTCTTTCACTGTTTGATAGTTAAATGTTTAAACTATGTAACTATAAAAGAATTATTAAATTCGGTCCAGTAGTTATTGAGAAAATCTCAACCTTATTGAGGCCCCCTGTATAGTTATCTCTGTCTTCGACTGTACATACTTTCTTTGTCTATTCGTTTCATCGCACTTGACCGCCTGTTCTCGGTCGCCAATCAGTCTCGGCCTTCGTCCAACGGCCGCATCTCATCTAACCAAGTGTCAGTTACCTCTTGTCACTGAAAACGGAACGGAATTAGTCTGGAATGAAAACCGACACCCTAATAAGTGTGGTTTTCTAAAGTATCAGTTGTCACCTTATGGTTATCATCAGGAAGATTGTTAACATCAACCCTTCCAGATGCATTAACTTTTGTCAATCCTATACATTTTTCTTATAATAATAATAGGCACAGGCATTATCAAGTAGCCAGGATAGTACATTTATTAATAATAATAAAAAACATTTATTATTAAAAAAAACTTACATTTATGCCAGAGCCTTCTGAACCTAAACATCCGTGTCTGATCTGGTTAGAGAGTTGGTCGGGGTGTCCCTTCATTTGATAAAAAACAAATTACAAATTTATGTATAATTGTTAATAAATGAACTTGCTTTTTGAATACAAAAAAAAACACCTAACATCGAAGTCTCTGGCTTAGAGCGAAGCTGGGCTTCGCTCCAAGCCAGAGCCTTCTGAACCTAAACATCCGTGTCGGATCTGGTTAGAGAGTTGGTCGGGGTGTCCCTTCATTTGATAAAAAACAAATTACAATTACCAAACAATGCATTTTGTCAAAGGTTTTTATGCCTTGCGTTGTTTTATCTATTAACGTATATAATAAGTGAATAGTTTGTTAAGTGATGTTTTGAAGAAAGAAACTTTGTCTCGTAATTGTTTTGTCAAATGAATTATTTATAGAACCATTACTTTGTACAAAGATGAACTTATGAATCATAATTTTGCCAAACGTTGTTTGTGAAATGAAAATTTGTAATTTGTTTTTTATTATTTAATTAAAATGAAATTACCAATTATTTAACATTGGTTGACTTAGAAACTAACTCGAAGAATACTTTGCTTTTATAAGTAAAGTATTAGTATCTGCAATCTCATGATCGCGAACTATCTCTATACGAAAGATCGATTACTTCCTAAATATTACGACCAGCATTCCTCCCAGAAACCTTTTAAACTAGAAGGACGAACTTCTAAACCGACAACTTCGGTAAATACCAAAGTTTGATTTCAAGATCAAAACTTTACGGTGTCCATGTATAGTGGGCAGCATATCTATAAACATAGCAATATATGCCGTATTAACCGCAGCGTAAAGAGGCTTATATTACACGTGATATCCTATATGTACACACATCACGTGCCATCAATAAACCACAACAATGGCTGTATTAGACCAATCATAACTTACGAGAGACGTTACCATGGTAACTCGAACAGTATTATTGATAGTATATCCAGGAAAAATTATCTATAAACCAATATTGATAATGAATAAATAGGAACGGTAACTAAACAGTATAAAGCTAAAGAATATAGTGACAATGACAAAAACAAAGGTTTTTGATGATATTTTGACGGAAATAGTACCTAAACTAAGTAGAAATGAAATTCGTTTGAAATTCGTTTATTCGTTCGAGTGTAGTATACACATTAGATCTTAAGATGAGGTTATTGCCCTTTTACTCAACCATTTGGTGTACGAATATTAAAGTAAGTAAGTAAGTAAGTACCTATTTTGATTTATATATCTAGTCAGTAATTAACTAAGTATAGCAATGGATCAATTAAACAAAATATTTTCACATGTCACATAAATCACAATACAATATAGCAAATACGAATTCTAATACTTAAATGTCATTCATTACGTAATTAATTAAATTTCATGTCAATAAATTCCGAAGAAACACTATCAAAACTAAAGATTCTAACGTATACATTTATGAATTATCAATAATGATCTTGAATACTTTTAAGTACTAAAAGTAATCGAAAGAGACGTATAAATGATTAAGTCTCATAATTTTGTTAAAACTGGACAACGGCAGAAAGCTAAATACAAATGAAACCTGTAAAAGACAATAATGTGTAAAAAAAATCTAATTACTTTTGTGTTTTTCTATTGTTCTATGCAGCTTCGAGTTTTGATAGTAACTCCCTTCCGTATGAGTAATTAGCCGACCAGAACTTGTCTACAACTTGTCCAAAACAATAGTTGGGCCAACCGTACGATGAAATATAGACGCTGCTGTTATAATATTAGAATAGAATAGAAATATATTTATTGCCATACACCAATTACATAAGCTTACAAAAATAAATAATAAAATTAAATTTATAATAAGCGTTACTTTTGATTGAAGATAAAATAGAATATTAGTTCAAAGGCACATCCATTCGTAAGTAACTGATAATGAAAAGCGTTGAAACATATGTGTTTTAAAATTTGTATTTATATAAATACCCATTCACAATCAAAATATTTTAAGAACAGAAGAAAATATTTTAACAAGTTTGTCGCCACAGTTTTCACTACAACCAATCAGATGACAGATACACATCCTCTCATTGGCCGACAATAAAAAAAACGTGAAACAACGCTGTGATGGGAAACCTTTACAGATTTCCGACATTTTTCTTATTAGAGTTGGTAAACTTGGGAGAAATAACCATTCAGCAAAATTAGATATCATTAGGTTTACGTATACACTTTTCGCTTGTAATTGGGTCGTAAGCATTTCTGATTGGATCTGAGAATTTTTATGGGTTTATTAGACGTCAGTGCACTTAATTTTAAGCTGACAATTACTTTTTTGCGCTATTATTCATCAAATCAAATAGGTATACTTTATTTGCATACAAATGAAAATATATCAGTTACATATAAAACCAAAATTACAGACAGTTTTATCAGTTTTTTTTAGTTTTTAACAGATTCATCGTTTATCTATTCATCTTTATGTACATACAATACACTTAGATTTATCAATTGATACACAGAACAGTAATTAATCGCAAAATGAGTACTTATCTGTATTTTAAAGTTGGATTTTTGTGTTAAGGGCCGTCCATGAGCCAACTAGCGCCGCCCATCTTTGAAAAATAATATCTTCCAATTTAATCAATTTTATTAAAAAAGCTATGTACATAATGTTTATTACGATAAATACTATTTTTTAAATGCTTATTTATAACGTGATTCAATGTCGGTAAGTTGTAGTTCGCATAGTTGCGAAAAACAGCCGTTTTTGGCACATTTGAGAACTACAACTTTGCTTGTCGCAATTATGCCTAATTATGTATTGTATATTAAAAAATAGTATTTATCCTAATAAAGATTGTGTACATAGCTTTTTTAATAAAAAATCATAATTTGTAAGGTATTATTTTTTTAAGATTGGCGGCGCTAGTTGGCTCATGGAAGGCCCTTAATTAACTGTTTTAATTTATAACAAGTAATTATTATAAATAGTTTTTTACCAGTATATTTACTTCCTTATCTACCAAACTTACAGTAAACTAAAGTTCTCGAGTAAACTGTTTTCCTTCGGGATCCTGTTTCTGAAGTTAGCAGTTCCTTCCGTGTCCCTTCTGAAATACTACACTATTGAACCTATCCTCTGAAGTGGCTTTCAAGGAAATGTTAGTAAAAGTGTGCCTAAGGGTGTGAAGTGTAGTAAAGTCATATCGAAAGCCTTTCTATATATTTTGGTAACGTTAATGTACTACGATATTTTCTGAGTAATGTCATGGATGGGATATTTCGTATCTTGTCTACTGTTCTATAATTTATTTTATTTTTATTTATTTTATTAATGGACTCGACAGTTCGTCATTTGCCAATGTCATGTTACAGAAAATTCAACATATAATAGTCTTCTATCTTCCTCCAGGGGAGTCGCAGTGGCGTCTTCACCCTGGGTAGCCGCGTCTTCTTGTCTTCATCCAGAGGAGTCGCCGTAGCGTCATCTCTCTGGACGAAGCAGCTCGACAGTCACGTTCACTCCCGAGCTTGTAGCGGGAACTCTTGATAAAAGCTTGAAACTTCAGATCTTGCATAAATAATTCAATAACTTCACCGTACTGTCATTCGCGAACATTTTCTGATTAATTTAACGTGATATTAAACACAAAATAGTACCTGTAGACGTTAAAAGGAAAATTATCTAATAATTTCGCAACCGTCGTTTCCCGCCATTTTCAAGAGAACCCTGTTCTATAATTATCTGTTAGCACAGAGGTTCTGATCAATGAAAACCGGCAAAGTGCGAGTCGGCTGTTGGACTCGCCCACCGAGGGTTCCGTGCAACTTCACCATAACATTTGCTCTAACAAAAAGATAAAATCTTTGCATTTTCGAGACTGATAACGTCATACATCGATATACTAGACGTAAACTAATGTACGTAGACGTAGACGTAAATTAAACGTAAATAACAATACAAAATTTAATAGAACATTAAAACTTTTTCTTATTGACAAATCGTACTATACCGTCGCTGAATTTTTGGATGATAAAATGAAATAAATTAATTAACCACATAATTTACTAATTGCCGCAATGTCTGCCTCTGTCATTCCATGTTGCTGTGCCCTACAGGGGGCATGTGTCATAGTTTTAAGACCTAATGTATTAATGTACATTCTGACATGTGTATGCAATTAAATAAATTGAAATTGAAATTAAACTGCAAATATACGTTTGTAAATACAAAAAAAAATCGTGATGGAACCCCAAATTTACAGTTTTCGGACTTTTTCCTTTACTTGTGATATAAGAGCTAGCTTCTTGCCAAATGACAATGCCAGATTCTGCCCCGCCATCAACCGCAAGTTGTACAAGACAACCAATAAATGTAAAAGTATCTCCGTTTTTTATTAAAATTATTGGTTTAAATTAAAGTTATGTACAAGTTGCGAGTCGAAAAAAACAGCTTAATTAAGAATTCAGAAAATAGTAAGAAATCGAAGCGAATTATTCATTGCTTTTGTTATTCATCTACAGGAGTTGCGAGAGTAGTAGAAAATGATACTGATTATGATTATGCAATATGAAAACTGTAATAAGTCCCCAACAAAATGATTGGTACAGCTTAAATGGTCACGTAGTTTTGTAGGCGGGGCAAAGCTCCATTGAAAAGTGGCAATGTCTTTTCATGTTTCTAACTCAACGGGAAATACCCTATAGGTTTTGAGTTTCTCGCGTTTTTATACAAATATATGGGGAAATGCGACATAAGCGGCCATATGTTTTGATTGCGTTGACGTAGAAGTTTGATTTTTTAACGGCTGCATGAGGTTGCAGACCTGAGTATTGGGTACTAATATCAACTTGATCCGTCCACACGTTTCTGAGATATAAGTCTTGACAGACTGACGGACAACAAAGTGATCCTATAATGGTTCCTTTATTCCTCTTGAGGTACGGAACCCTAATAATTACAGTCAGTCTCGATATTTCACGGTTTCTCCCACTTTTCGTACATACATTGCCAATGTAACGCTCCTAATTAGATTGATTACCTGTAATGTTTGATTTATCGATATGAAGAATATTTCTTCGTGTGTTCTTATCAACAATATTGGAGACGTTATTGTTTTTGCTTCACTTATTCTTATAACAATGATTTTCTTCCAAAAACACGAACAATATCCCCGGTTACAGTTTTTCTATGAAGGCTACGGCACTACTTAAATTAAACGTCTGAAAAAAATGTTTAGCAATCTTGGGGTGTCTATTTAGGGACTGATGAATACCGATACACGTTGGACAAACTTCGCTCGTCCAAAAAAAAAAAAATCGCAAACATATATATTATTGTCATGTCTTTTAAAATGAAAGTTATATCTTTTAATTTAATTCTCAGTTTGACAATAATATAATTTTTAATATTGACAGGAACATTGACATATTATTATTAATGGATATTTTAATAAAGCACTGATTTTATTAGTATCAAGTAAATTACAACTGTTTATAAAAATGACATATTATATAAAAAATATATCTAGCCAACACTACACCTCGTCAAGGCCCGTCCCGCGCGGCAGGGTGCCCAGCGCACTGGCCGCATTGCCCCGCTGTATAGCGAGGCTCAGGCGCTGGGCAAAATACTCACCAGCTCTGAATATTTTAATTAAATTATTTTAATTTAATTTTCAACCAGACCGGCAAACAAATTATGGATGACTTTTAGATAATAGTAAATAAGTACATATGTAAATGACATTCTAATTTGTGATAAATAAATCTAATCTAATAAATTCCATTTCATTTCGAATCTCTCGTGTGAGGTGGGCGTAACGCAACTATTTCCCGAAAATCCCGAAATCGACTATTAGGTACGTAATACTCATACATTCAAGGAAACATCTAAACAAAACTCCAGCGAAAACATTTTACGTGTCTCCCCGAAGGGATTCAGAAGAATCATTTAAACTTTATATATTTTGGAGACAACCCAAAAGTTTATCAGGATCTCTCTATAAAACCCTTTAAATTGATATTTTTTCGATAGATTCGGGCTACCCTTTTAAGGAAAGAAACGTTTATGTTTTAAGACTTCGTTTTGTTTCCATTTCGTAAACATTGGCGCTTCAATTTGGCGATTGGTTCAACAATTTGACTTCTTTTCGTATGAGTACTGAAATTCTTTGATTACTTTCTAGTTTGTTATATTTATTTTATTTTCACAGGAAAACCAACAGCACAACTATAACAGAATACATAAACTACAATAGTAACACAAAGCCAATTACAGGTTTTCACAAATAGTAACAACATAATAATAAATACAGCAAATTTCGACACTATGGCAACACATTCATATGGATATAATTATAATAAATGTATAATTAACATAATTACTCATTTATTACACTTTAGGTACTCTATGGAACAATTGGTTACGTCAATATTATTATTGGGTCTAGTTCACGACATCAAAAGTCGCTACATCGACGGTAGCTATATCGAAAACACTACATCGACGGGTCACTGCATCGACAGTACGCTATATCGATGGTACGCTGCATGGACAGTACGCTATATCGATGGTACGCTACATCGACAGTACGCTATATCGATGGTACGCTACATCGACAGTACGCTATATCGATGGTACATCATATCGATGGTACGCTACATCGACAGTACACCATATCGATGGTACGCTACATCGACAGTACACCATATCGACGGTACGCTTTATCGAAGACTTAGGTGAAACCTCGACCACATACATCTCGACCGATGATCGAGTGGACAAAAAGACCAGAACTGTCAGAACCTGTCCCGGTTTTTTTCAAAAGGTGGCTGCTCGACAATCGGCCGAGATTTGTGTGGTCGAGCTCTCAGCTAAGTCGTCGATGCAGCGTACCGTCGATATGATGTACTGTCGATGTAGCGTACCATCGATACGGTGTACCATCGATATAGCGTACTGTCGATATAGTGACCCGTCGATGTAGCGTACCATCGATGTAGCTACTTTCGATATCAGACCCATTATTATTAATTTAATTTGTTTCAAGAAACAAAGACTAGCTGGATACACAAAAGTAAAAATAGGGACAAAAAAGCAGACCATCGTCAATAATGAACACACACTAACACAGTGTTAACTTTGAACATTTTATACGGTAACAAAATCCTCAGCCTGGAAAGGCAATTTTCTATATAAAATTCGAAAATGTTCAATTATTAATATGTAGGTAACATTATATTTTTGTGAAAGAAGCTATTCCATTATTCCTGTCGAGCTAATGAATAAATTATTCCATAAGTTGCTTTATGAAGATATCAGGCAGCCATTTTATACAGAAAACCCTAGTCCCTTTTATTTCAAATCAATTTCAATATTATTATGTTAAAAGTAATAGTAGATTTATTTATTTATTTATAATATCATTTGCACCCTTACAGCTAATAACCATCGCGGTACAAATTTAATAATCAATTAACAACACAACATTTAAATCAGATAAATAATTAAGTCAACTAACAACACAACATAAAATATTCAAGTCAATAGGATCACATTCACTCTATCGTACTCTTAGGCATTTCGTCTTCCGCGGCTCTCTTACACTCCCACATCAGGCGTCCCGGCGCACTCGCAAACAGATCGCAATGCGGCTATATGTGCTTAGTCCAAAAGTTCTTTATTTAATACTACAATAAAACTATACTTACAACTGTTTATAACTATGACACAATTATGACATTATATAAAAATATATCTAGCCAACATGATTAACAATTAATGAAATATTTGCAAAATACTGTAGGTAGTACGTTGAAAATACATTAATTTCGATGTCTTTCTACCTAGAGGTAATCTAGCTACTTTTCAAACTCCTTAATATAGTGTCGAGGAAAGATTCTCAAACTTTTGGAACATTCCAAAAGTTACCCTTTTGGTTTCCAGGCAACGATACTACGCGTACAAGCAAATGGCTAACTATTTCTGTCCAAACTTATTAATTGATAATGAATTTAAATCAATTCTGTTATAGTACTAGGCTACCCACTAATTATACCTGCTCTATTTCTTTAATAACAGGGCTTTGAATGTCAACTTTTGACAAAATTCTTTTCTCTAAATGAAAATCCCAGAATATCCATGTCCCATAACGTCCACTTTCCAAAGTGACCTTTTGCAAATAGCCTCTTGGGTATTTTACTTCACGTGATCAGTTTTAAATAATAGGACTGGAGATTTTTTGCCACTTTTTCTCCTCAGAGTTGGCACCTTATCTTTTGCAGTGGTGTAAATGTAAATCCAAAAATATGTTAACGTGCAAAAATGTACACAACGCTTACGTGCAATAAAGAAATTTGACTTTTGACGTTTTTGCAATTTCAGCCCCTTCCCAGCTTTCTTCTTCAACATAACGTTTTGTCCCATCGAGTTCTGTGTAATTAATGCCGGTACACGGGCGACTATGTAATTATATGCGTGAGACCTATCCCTTTCATTAAGGTGATATGTCAGTTCAATGGCGTATGGAGATTTATTGATGATGTTTACTCGGGACCGTGGGATCGTATGTCAAGATGTCAACTTGGACAAGCTATGTGTCCGTATGAGGTCATATTAGATTACCTTTGTTCGTATTTTCATGTATGTTCTTATAGTAATTCGATATTTTCTCGTGGTACAGAGTGTGTAGGTTACATGTATTATTCCAGAACTTTATATTATTTTATTAATGGACTCGACAGTTCGTCATTTGCCAATGTCATGTTACGGATCCATAAGGATTTAAACATAAGATATGTAAATGACGAGATTATCACCTCTACAAACACCTACAGGAGGAGAATAGAGGCTCACCCAAACCAGCTGGCAAACTCTTAAAGACAGACCCTAGGACAAGATGGCTGAAACGCAGAATACCGGAGGACAATCTACTCCCGGACCACTGACCAATTCCTGGCTCGTCACTGGACGACCTGGGACTAATACCCGAGCACCAAAACTGCAGCTAAATGTCAATTGAGACAGATAGCGGCAAGAAGTGGAGACAAAAAAAATGTTACAGAAAATTCAATATATAATAGTCTTCTATCTACCTCCAGAGGAGTCGCAGTAGCGTCTTCACCCTGGGTAGCCGCGTCTTCTTGTCTTCATCCAGAGCAGTCGTCGTAGCGTCATCACTCTGGACGAATCAGTTCGACAGTCATGTTCACTCCCGAGCTTGTAGCGGGACTCTTGATAAAACTCGTCTACCCCATAGGTTATCGGTTCTACGACAGATGTGACAGTTATAAGCAATGTCAACCACTTTTGATGATCATAGACTATTTATATCCAATCCCTGGTAAATATAGCAGGGACCTTGCATATATTATCTCTCCCAATATGATCGAGAGACATCTATACCGAAGCCTTATTTTGTAAACAAAAACTACCTAACCTTACTAACATTTTAAGCTGTTCTGTGATTATTTCATAGTTAATTTCACATTATTAGATCGGATTACTTTATTTTCACAATGATGAACAGGTTCGATCAATCATTTCCTTCAGTGTTACATCACAACAGGTAATTAGACGATAATATTTGTTTACAAAATAAGACACTTGATTGCGGTATATATGTTTGTATGATGTAGAACGGAATTGAGTAACATTGAAACTTTAGGTTGCTCATATAAAATATTAAGTACGATTTCAAATCTATTGTCATTCATCGTAACGAACATAGTCATTTAATATTCACCGTAGTTACATATTGATTGAAGGTTTCTATTAGATTTCTCTCGTACTTTCTCGACATCATCGTTCAAGTCATTATTGAATTCATTGTGTGAATTATTTTAGACCTTTTGTATGTTTCGCCTTTGAACTTCAGCTTAGAACTTAATTCAATTCTTTGTCTAACATTTTGAAAGATTTGCTTTGCTTGAACCGTGTGTTTAAAGGTTAAAATATTGTTTGGATAATATTTTTTTTTTGTTAACCTATAAATTGTCCCACCGCTGGGCAAAGGTCTCCCCCCTCCTCTTCCATCCATCCCTGTCCTGAGCCTCTTCCTGCCACCCATACCTGTATCTAACGATATCGTCTCTCCACCTACGCCGAGGTCTGCCCCGATGCCGGCGACCGTCTAATATATCTATTTTATAATAAAATATAAAATAGTAATAATATAAGTAGATACTTAGGCCCGTATTAATAAATCATAACTTAGGAGAGACGTTACCATGGTAACTCGAACAGAATTATTGATAGTAAGTATATCCAGGAAAAATGATCTATAAACCAATATTGATAATCAATAAATAGGAACGGTAACTAAACAGTACTTATAGCTAAATAATATAGTGACAATGACAAAAACAAAGCTTTTGATGATATTTTGACGGAAATAGGTTATTCAACTAAGTAGATTCTGAAGAAACACTATTAAAACTAAAGATTCTAACGTGTTTATCAATTATCAATAATGATCTTAAATACTTGTAATAGAAATAGACGTATAAATTACTAAGGCCCGTATTAATAAATCACTCTCAGCTCAAAAGCCAATCTTGAGAACGACCTCAAGATGGTGTTCCTATTAATAAACGTAACTAGGGTGCGCGTTTAAGAATCGGGTATCAGGTGAGTAACGCCGTACCTTAGTTCTCAAGAGAACTGTCAAACTGACACTTGAGAACGTATTTGCTAATTGCAGGTGAACCGCGACTTGAGAAAGACATCACGTGATACGCCCTCAAGATTGGTGTATTAATAAATGACATACAAATGGTCACACACTTGACACTTGGTCCGTGGAGTCCGAGCGCACACGCGCTCCACAAGGAGCTCAGCAAGCGCCTGAGGGAGGCGACGGGTGACCCTCGTGCAGAGGCTGAGCCTAGCCATCCAGCGCGGGAATGCCGCCAGTGTGATCGCATCCTCCCAAGAGGGACGAGTTTTTTAAACTGTTTTTAAGCAAGGTTTTTTCTCTAGGTAGTTTTAAAGTATTTTTAGGTACAAATGGTGATCATGTCTGAGAGTGTATCAGGTGAATTCGCTCTTGAGGGCTTGTTTGAGCTCAGACTATTAATACGGGCCTTAATCTTTGCAATAAATGTTTTGTTTTCCTTCTTCCTTTCTTATTTCATCTTCCTTTTCAGCCATTTCCATTTAATTTATACCTTGATGGTATCCCAATATAGGTATATTTATTGAGGACTCGCTACTTTCACGTGCTTGTGGCAAATTTTAATTACGTTCTCCCACATTGTTTTTCCTTAATCAGCAATTAATTATGTAATTAGTCTTTGTTGTAATTAAAACCTCTCTTTCCTGTTTTGTTGCAGATGAGAACGAGTGCTCTTAAAATAGAATCCACAAATATTTGAAGGTAAGAGGGATTATTAAATAAAACAAAACTAACTACGTCTAAAAATATACACATTAAAAATAAAATACTAATATAGCTAAATTAACAAATATTCAAATATAACAAAATAAACAGGTATACATATTATTATTGTATATATATTTCTAGGATTATTTATCACTGACTAGATTGACAGAAATGCAAGGGAAAAAAATACTACAATGAATGACAAGTAATAATATTATGCTATTAATGGCCTCAATAGATAAGATAACGTTTTTTTTATGTGCAATAAAGATAAAGCAATAAAGATTTTGAATTTGAAAATAAAATAAAATAAATACTAAAGAACGAACACGTCGTCAAGATCCCCGTTTTGCGGAATGCTGCCCAGGACGCTGGCAGCATTTCCTCGCTGTATCGCAATGCTCAGCCGCTGAACGAGGTAGCTGCCAGCCCTGGGATCGCCCGAGACATGGACCAACCGGGTAGACAGCTCGTGTATCAGATGTTTCGAGCTATTACTGCTATTTGGTATTTTTTTATTTTACTGGCTATCTCCTATAAACAACTAGATACACAGTCTGCCTTCTAAAATGTCCGAGCACAAAGAGACAGTTACAGAAATTTCAATATATACTAGTCTTCTATCTTCCTCCAGAAGAGTTGCAGTGGCGTCTTCACCCTGGGGCTACGCGTCTTCATCCAGAGGAGACGCTGTAGCGTCATCACTCTGGACGAAGCAGCTCGACAGTCACGTTCACTCCCGAGCTTGTAGCGGCAACTCTTGATAAAAGCTTGAAACTTCAGATCTAGCTCAAATTATACAATAAATTCACCATACTCTCATTCGCGAACTGTTTTGGTGTACACCCTGTGGGTAACCTATTTCATAAAATAAAATAAATAAAATGTCATAGCGCGCATGACAGGGACAGTGCTATTGCGTTGGTATAGCGGCGTCTCTGATCGGCGCGTTATGACATGGTATGATTTCGTCGTTTTGAGAACCGTAATGGGCTGATCGCTATTTACTTTAAACTCTTCCACTTGCCATCAATTACTCTATCGAATCACTCGTCCGCAGCAAACAGACCGCGGTCGTTTCCGCGCCACTGTATTTGCCGTCTAACCTAACATGTCCCCCAATTTGAAGCTGGATGTTTATGTTTATACAATCCATCATCGGTCCCGCTCACGCTTGTGGTCTGGGAGATAGGAGTGAGCGAGAAAATATTGTGGCCACGGAATGGCTAGGTACCTGGTTAGAATCCCGATCGTGATGAAAAAATACATTGCCACATTTCAATGGAGCTTTGCCCCACCTTTGGTCACCTACGTGACCATTGAAGCTCATATATCGTAGGGACCTATAGGTATTACAGGTTTCATATTGCATAATCATAATCAGTAAGAGCTGCGGGAGTAGTAGAAAATGATAACAAAGACAATGAATAATTCGCTTCGATTTCTTACTATTTTCTGAATTCTTAATTAAGCTGTTTTTTCGACTCGCATGTTGTACAAAACTTTATTTTAAACCAATAATTTTAATAAAAAACGGAGATATTTTTACATTTATTCGTTATCTTGTTCATCATGCGTTTGATGGTGGGGCAGAATCTGGCATTGTCATTTGTACCGATTTCATGTCTATTAGGTAAGTGATCTATGCTTGTGGAGAACAAACGCTTTCGTTGATGGGATTTTTTCTTCTTCCCCAACCCAACTCGTTTTATTATTGTAATATTTTATAAATTAAATTATTTAGTGAACAATATAGGTACTTACATAACACAAAAATTCTGTCAACGACGAGCGCATAGAGACCAAGCGGGGGACAAGGGTGCCGTATTAAAGAGATGCGTCCATGTCGATAATATCTCTAGGTTACGCGTGTCGCGAAGCAATTTCGCGCTCATGTGCGGGCAGACACGAGCGCCCTCCTGTTACAGGTCTGTGACCACAAGGATGGGAGATTTTTTCAATAATATATAAATAAGCCTAGCGATCCAGAGGGGAAATGCCGCCAGCATTTTGGGCACGTTGCCGGACAACGGGGATCGGTTGAACTATCTGTAATGCTAAGCCATTCAGATAGTTCAACTGACCTATTGTACATATAGTTTTTAGTTTAGTTTAGTTTATATATATATTTTTTAGGTTAATATTATAATAAATTATTTAATAACCTATTATATCGAAACAATTGGGAACAATGCTTGACAATACCACCTTCCGTTCAGCCATATCGTTACGCATCGGTGCTCCCTGTGTAGCGCCACACAGGTGTACATGCGGAGAGAAGGTTGACCGCCTCGGCCACCACGGACTCAGCTGCAGCAGGAGCGCTGGCCGCATTGCTCGCCACAGTGCAATAAATGATATCATCCGTCGGGCCTTTGGAAGTTCCAACGTCGCCGCAGTATTAGAGCCGAATGGGCTAATGCGCGATGATGGAAAAAGGCCTGACGGAATGACTCTCATTCCTTGGAAGATGGGAAGGCCCTTGGTTTGGGATGCCACATGCGTGGATACGCTGGCACCTTCCCATCTTCCTGAAACATCACAACGGGCGAGTGGCGCTGCTGCAGTGGCTGAATCCCTCAAGCGGCGCAAGTATAGTGGCCTCGACAGAGGCTACCTATTTGTGCCGTTTGGGGTAGAGACGCTGGGTCCGTGGGGGCCGGGAGCGATGGAGATATATAAAGACCTGTCGGGGCGGCTCGTGGAGTCCACACGTGACCAAAATGCTGGACTGTATTTCGCCCAAAGGATCAGCCTAGCGATCCAGAGGAGAAATGCCGCCAGCATTTTGGGCACGTTGCCGGACAACGGGGATCGGTTGAACTATCTGTAATGCTAAGTCATTCAGATAGTTCAACCGACCTATTGTACATATAGTTTTTAGTTTAGTTTATATATATTTTTTAGGTTAATGTTATAATAGTTATTTAGAATTTTTATTATTGTTATATGGAATAAATTATTCTTTAATAACCTTAGGTACTAATATTATATGGCTAAAAACATTAGTGACACCTTTTCCATGCAAAGTGGTGTAAATGAAGATTTAAAAAATATCGACGTCCATAAATGTACACAATGTGCTTACTTGCAATAAAGAGATTTGATTAGTGTTTTGTCGCCACAAGCTTGAACCTCGTACCCCGCGCCGCACTGCACGCGGCAGCAGCCGTGGTTTTTGTACAGTGTAAACATTTTATAAAGCGGCGAGCGCTGTGTGGTGAAACCGAGCCATCGCTTGTTTGCTATACGTGCGAAACGCAGCACTAGTTTTTTTACTAACAGCATAACGACATTAACTACACGTGCATCGTTTTTTTGGGTGTCCTGTTGAGCTGAACTTAGGCACAGGACTCCTGTGACTAAGTTCAGCTCAAAAACAGCTGAAATTGTCCGTATATTGGCGTGAAATATTCAAATTCAAAATCTTTATTGCATTCCGTAAGTTATGGAATTGATGTTACGGCCCCTGTTGGGCACACAATTAGGAGAGAGGAAGGCTAATCGTAGCTATTAAGGCCATTAATAGCATAATATTATTACTTGTCATTCATTGTAGTATTTTTTTTTTGCATTTCTTTGTCAATCTAGTCAAATTCTCTGGTGGATAGAATAATAGGTGTATCCCAATCTGGTAACCCTGCATGTGAGTGCTCTCACACAAACTTCCTCAAGAATCATCATCATCATCAGTCTATTTATATTGCCCCACTGCTCGGGCACAGACCTTCCCTTACATCGAGGGAGCTCGGGCCATAATCCACCACGCGGGCCTAGTGCGGGTTGGCGGATTTCACATGCCTTAGATTTTTTTTTCTTCTACGACATGCAGGTTTCATCACGATGTTTTCCTTCACCGTTTTGAGAGCACTCGGTAAATGTACGTAAGTTTTTCCGTCGAAAAAACCGAGGATAACTCATTGGTACATGGCTGCCCTAGCTGGGAATCGAACCTGGGTCCTCAAGAATAACAAGAAGGAACTTTTCATTTAGCAGCCAGTCGCCATTTCCCTTAAAAATAAATAAACAGCAGTGAAAATACTTCACAAAATGGCAGCGGCGAACGGCATTTGGGAACCACGTGCTTCCCTAAGAGGCATTAAAAGGTCATCGACTGCAAACGGCCAAACGCGGCGTTTCGTTGTATTTGCAAATTGCCCACTTCCTACATTCGCTATAGGACTGACGAATGACAATGCCAGATTAAAATACACACCCCACCATCAACCGCAAGTTGTACAAGATAACGAATAAATGTAAAAGTATCTCCGTTTTTATTAAAATTATTGGTTTAAATTAAAGTTTTGTACAAGTTGCGAGTCGAAAAAAACAGCTTAAATAAGAATTCAGAAAATAGTAAGAAATCGAAGCGAATTATTCATTATTTTTGTTATTCTTCTATAGGAGTTGCGAGAGTAGTAGAAAATGATACTGATTATGATTATGCAATATGAAACCTGTAATAAGTCCCCAACAAAATGATTGACACAGCTTAAATGATCACGTAGTTTTGTACGTGGGGCAAAGCTCCATTGAAATGCGGCAATGTCTTTTGTCTGTTATCGGTTAACAATTCTTCGTGTTCTAATTTCAAGTTTCTTTCAGGGTTCATTGATTACTACAAAAGTCACACGAACAGAAATTCTACAAACTGGAACACGTCTGAAGTTAGCAGAAAATGCAAAGAAAAAGGATGCAGTATATTCTTTGCCAATGGCCTTTTCTGCTAACTTCAGACGTGTTCAAGTTTGTAGAATTTCTGCTACAAGCAGTCGATATTCGTAGGTCCGAACGAAAAACGGTATTTTCTGCTAACTTCAATTCAAACGATCCGACCCTGCTTTCAGAATTATCAGCTAAAAACCCGCATATTCACGACATATTGTGACAATTTCAGCGTTTTTGAGATTCTGAATCGAACCCTAGGGTGCCTTTGTTTGTACTATTACTTATTCTGTGCCTAGAGCTACATTCAGAATCAATTTTTTTTTTCAAAATGGTACAATTTTGCAGCATACGTCGAAACGTAATTTGTAGCGTAACACGATCAATTTGTAGCTGGTGTAGCGTTCGCCATTGTATCATTCGAGGAAGTAAGGCGAGAGTTTTCAAACCTATCACTTTAAACATTCTAAACACGGCCGCGGCATATCATTAGTATCGTCACCATAGCATTGACCTTCACAAGCAGGAATGGCATTCGATACCGAAAGTGTTCCCAAACACGAACACTACGCGACACGAACCAGAAATGCTAACCGTTACGTTTTTATAACGACTTCGTCCGGACTGGCATTTGATGGGGGCCGCCATAAGGTTGTTTAGACCCCCATGTAGTATGTCTAGCAAAGCTCTGCGTCAGTGTCTGGATAGATTTGCATGATAAGATAACACACTTATGGCACATACCATGCATTCCCTGTGTTATAGGTCCAGGAGAGACATACCTGCTACAGAGATCACATGTAACAGCCAGACACGGAAAAGGGCCTTCCATGAGCCAACTAGCGCCACCAATCTTAAAAAAAATAATACTTTACAAATTATTATTTTTTATTAAAAAAGCTATGTACACAATCTTTATTAGGATAAACACTATTTTTTAAATGCTTATTTATTTTTTCTCCATTTATCATTTAGATTTTCGTTTCGCATAGCGCATATGCAAGAAAATATCAAAAAATATATGAATGCAATAATGCAAGAGCATATCTTAAGCTCCTAATAGCGAGCTCAAGATATGCTCTTGTAGTACAAGTGACTAAGGTCTATTCTATGGAATTTTACAATTGTAAGAGCGAGCTAACTCAAAATGATCTCTTGACGTAAGTTCCTAGATACGTGTCTGATATGAAATAACATGTATACATTTGTATGTATTTACCGAGACTCCGCCGAGATTTTCCCTCGAAGGGAATATCGGAGGCGCTCGTCACGCGCCAAACATCATCTAAACTTTGTCCGCTAAATATGCAAACGACACCAATTTGTCAACTTCCAGCCCTTCAAAAATATTCACAGTAAAAAATAAGGGTTTTTTACGTATAGGTAAGTAAGGGATATCACATTTTCTAACGTGTTCTCGGGTTTAAGCAGATTTGTGAAGAAAGATAGATGCTGGACCATATCCTTTGGGTACCTATATTCGTTTAATTTAACTTCCGTTAAACCGTGTTTTTGTCACTTTCACACTTTGTAAAAACGTTAAATTATAACGTTATGGGAGATTAGAACTTTAAATTACGTTTGTGGCTAACCGCGTTAGGATTTAATACTCCGGACTCATTGCCAGGAAGTAAAAAGAAAAACATAAAAACCGCAGTAGTTGAAAAAGCTCATAGAATCATCAAGCATGTAGCAGCGATCAAATCTCCTGTGAGCTTAGGTTTAAACGTTATTTCAAATAATAGACAGCCTTACAGTAAAGAACAAAAGTAGCTAGATTAGCTCATATGATTAGCAAACTGAAGTGGCAGTGGGCTGGCCTAGGGTCTAATTGTGTAAGTGACAGTGATACAATTCCCACTTCTATATTCCATTGCTGGCAGTATCCGGCTCTTGACCCAACTGTCTAGCGAGAGTCTCTTAATGTGTTGGTCGAGACTCTTCGCTATTATTATTAATCAAGTTATTCAAAGTCCATAATGCTCGAGCTGCAACAATCTCCGGGACATGGCCATGGTATTCACTTACCAAATTAGGTTCCCCGCGGCAATCGTCCCGCCCGATCGTCCGAGACCGCGCCAGAAGAAAACTATCATATTTCATCTGTCAAGGCAACCGATAAAAGCGGCCTGTGTACTTCTCTCATACCGGTGTAACTGGCAATGCAGTAACGCAACGACTTCATGCGTATGTACGAGTTGCAAGTCTGCATCCGTTGACATGAAACTGTAATGGGTGTATTGCCGTTGTTATCACATGTTTCTCTAATTTTAATGTAGGTAGTCTTGAAGATAGCGAACGACAGCTGTTTTAAGTAAGACAGTTACAAACATTATTCTGATGTAATGAATTCTTCTTCTTTTCTTTTCTCGTGTGGTTTAGTTACCAAACTTATTTGTCAAAGTTATTAAGGCCACCTGTAGGCCTTTGACGTGGCCTAACGAGTCGTTAGTAACTACTGCTGTCAAGCGACAACAACCGGGACCAACTGCTTAACGTGCTTTCCGAGGCACAAATGCATTTCCTCAAATTGAATTAGCTATATCTGACAATAGAGGGGGAAATAACGGATGAAATACATCACAATGTTAATTGGGTAGTATCTATGTATCGAACGGCAAGAAGTAGAAATATCCTAAACATATTCAAATACTGTAACCGAATTCTTTGCATACATTCATAACCAGCCACACTACATTACAAGGGAAACATCATGGACTGAACTGACCACTCAATTACATTTAATTTACCAGATCATACCCTATTCAAAGGTAAAAGACTCTTTCCATAAGCAATTATTCGTCACCAAAACCGTCAGTTTCATGTATCGCACCAGTATATGAGAAGCAAAAAGCCAGTTACGGCCAGTTTTTTGAACTCTAAGGTCGCAGAGAAATGGAGGTAAGATGACGGATGTTATTGGCGGCGTATTCGGAATATTTATGGGCTCCTGTGATGCGAACGACTTTAGATGGAATGTAAAAATAGGCAGGTACCTCTAATAATCCGACCGTAAGGAGGAGTAATGTTTTAAGGTTTTCATTCATACAGTGAGGCACATTCATGTTGAGATTTCGTCTCCGTAATTTTGTTTAATAACCCATCCCTTTTCGTTCACTCATCTCTGTCCTGAGCCTCCTCCAGCCGCCCATCCCTGTATCTAGTGAGAACGTCTCTCCACCTTCGCCGGGGTCGGAGCTCGTCCAATGGCAACCATTTGTGACAGTCCGGGCCCATCGGTCCGGCTGTATGCGGCATACGTGGCCCGCTAGTTCCACTTCAATGTAACTGCTTTGCGGGCCACGTCTGCTACGCCTGTCATTGATCACACGGTTGTGTTCTTCACGATCTGGTGTCATTGCGCATTTCCTCTGAAGGCCATTAATTTTTCGAATTCCCAGAAGCTACCTTTTTAGACCCGCTAAAATCTTGGCTATTTATTTCCCGAATTCCTAGCAGCTGTACTGTAACTGTTAGAAACTCGGGAAATGAATTGTTATCAGAGGAATTGCGCAATGACGCCTTTTTAGACCCGCTGTTCTTCTCACGGCCTCTATTTTGCGTTTCATTGCGCTTTTAAAGAGCCATGTTTCACCCTGTATCGAGTGGCAGAGTCCTCGAGACGATCTATGTTCATGAATAATTTCGATTACAACAAAAGCTATCTAAGCCGTCAGATTTAGGCCTCCGACGTTTGATCCGAAACGTGCGTGACTTTCGGCAAAAATGGCCAGTGCCTCCACAATTTGGTCTCGTAATTGTAACAAGTGTTGGTGCTCTTGAAAATGGTGGAAACGACGGTTGCAAAATTATTTGACAAATAGTGGCTGTTTTGTGTTTAATATCACGTTAAGTTAATCAGAAAATGTTCGCGAATGACAGTATAGTGAATTTATTGGATAATTTGAGCAAGATCTGAAGTTTCAAGCTTTTATCAAGAGTCCCGCTACAAGCTCGGGAGTGAACGTGACTGTCGAGCTGCCTCGTCCAGAGTGTTGACGCTACGGCGACTCCTCTGGATGAAGAAAGGAAGATGCGGCTACCCAGGGTGACGACGCTATGGCGACTCCTCTGGACGAAGATAGAAGACTATGATATATTGAATTTTCTGTAACATGACATTGGTAAACGACGAACTGTCGAGTACATTAATAAAATAAATAAATAATTGAAGTAGGTATTAAGTTGTATACTATTTAGACCGAGCTTATCAGTCCCAAATAACATCGAATCGACGATTGTACCCAAGATATTCTCAGAATAACAAAAGGGGACACCACACTATCGATTTATCGCGATCAACAATTATGCCCCAGAAAAATATCCCCGGCCTATTTATTTATGAACACGAGAACTCCTTTGTAATCGGTCCGTCGCATTCCCAATTCCCGGATAGATATTCCCCGGGGAATGGGAGTAACGGGGCGGGACTGCGACGGAATAGTGATTCAAAAGATGAGTTTCGGTCTTGGGTTTGAATTTAACGAGTAGACAGTCCAACAATTGCTTTTGTATTATGTTCTTGAACTAGGCTGTATGTCCCTTGGCCTTTAGTAATGATATAAACCTAATATCCTATATTTATTTTATTAATGATTTTAGTAATGGACAGACAGACGGACAACAAAGTGATCCTATAAGAGTTCCTTTTTTCCTCTTGAGGTTTAAAACTACACAATCTCGACGAATTCTGAATCTAATCGTTTATGGATGTCAGTTAAAAAGTATTCAACCTTTCACCATCATAAATTCCATTCATGAACGCACATAGGTAATTCAATTATTATACATACTCCAGCATTAAGCAAAAAAATCGCCCCTCTCTATGGAGAGAGCCTGAAGTATATTTTTCATGGGAACAGGTATCCGCTCTTGTTGCCACTTTTACTCTCATATGTCGGAAAGAGACATCTGTTTTTTATGTGTTCGACTTCTATTGAAAATTCAAAAAATGGAAAAGCAAATGTGTTGTCGGCGGTGCTCTGCCTGCATTCACTCTTATTTTCCACGACATACAAGTCTCTATGTGTACACATATTTTTGGATTACTGTCTAGACCATACATTTAAGACTGATATATCAGTTATAGGTACAATGATTGTAATCTGTTTTGTGTACCAAATAAATATAATAAATGAGTGAACAGATACGCGAAAAAATTGTCATGCAAGTGGATGCTGCGGTTTAAATATGGTTTGCTCCATCGGCGGTTCTTTACTTCATGGACACCAGCCTTAAAGTTAATTACAGCATAAAGCCATACGCAAATTAAATTGTAAATTCTTTTGTAACACAAAATTCCTCATTAAATTTTCTATTACTCGTTACGAATTCGTTGTAACATTGTTAGGTTTATTTTTAAAAATGTTTGAAACAATTTAAAACACGTGTGCCTACTTCGAGGATGGAAGGACTGCCGCCTCATAAAAGTTGTTATAGCAACCAACGTGTGTTGAGTTTAGGTCTCATTAAAGATTTTCTTAAATAAAAAGTTCTTGACCGATTGTAAATAATTTAAAAAAGCAGTAGAGTATATTTTACTAAAATCTCTAATCTATCTCTGAGGGCTACCGCGATGCAGGTTCCACCTATAATATATATTATAGTGCGGAGTCCAACGGTAAACTGACTTGAGACTTAATGAATTTTTCTGAAAGAATCAGAGAATCGTAAATAAATTTTTGAATTTTGTTACGATTCTATGGTAAACATCGCACCGCCTTAACCTTATCTGCAAGCCAAAGGTTGACTGGTCGAGAATGCCGCATGGCATTAAGTCCGCCTGTACATTTTATTGTGTATAAAGAATAAATGAAATGAAATGAAAACTTGAGCTGTAATCATTTTAGTAAATAAAGAAATTTTTGAATCTTATCTCAATCGTATGAGGGATAGTCATACGATTGAGATAAGATTCAAAAATTTCCCCTGCCTTAATTAAAAAATAGTATTTATCGTAATAAACATTTCGTAAATAGCTTTTTTAATCAAATTGATTACTTATATTGAAAGATAATATTTTTTTAAGATTGGCGGCGCTAGTTGGCTCTATGAAGGCCCTTAAAAGACACATACATTTTAGTATGAAACCATTATACTACTATTATTATTAGAATTTTATTGTATAAACACTTATAATTATTACTATGATAATTAAATTTTGAATGTAAAAGCCAGACTGCCATAAAAATTAACAATTGTTATAGATTAACTAAATATGACAATGTAAAAATGAAATTCCCATTTGACTTGTAAACTTGTTTTTTTACCAATAAATATATAATATCATATCTATTATGAAGTGCTGCGATATGATTTAGTTTGCAGGGTGCCCCCGCAACATCCCTAACTTACGTATTCATTAGTTCGGTAAGCAGGGGATGGAGTTTATTTATAAAGGAGAATTCGTTTTGCTTTAAGAAATCTTCATTTGTCTAGTTTAGGGCCTTGTGAAGTAAATCATTTTGTTTTAATTAGTCTGGAGTCTAAACGTGGCTTGATTTATGTGTTTACTTTTACTTTTTGCGTTGTAGCTTTTTTTGAAGAATAATTATTGTAGTATTTTTCTTTTTTGAAATGAAATAAATTTATTTGCATATGATTTTGGTAATTAAATAGGATGTCCGATAGGCGGATCAATCAAAATCTGCTTAGACATAAGCGTGCAAATATTTAAATAGAACAACGTGAAATTATATAAAATTAATTAAATAGGCATTATCAATAGAACAGTATCGTATGTCATTACTTCACATTGTAGAATCAATCTCTTATAGTCATAACTTCGAATTTTCTAGTAATTGTGACCAAACAAACAAAATGAGATACTTGATTTGGGCTGTCCTGTCTATTTATATTACCCCACAGACCTTCCCTTACATCGAGGGAGCCAGGGCCATGATCCACCACGTGGGCCCACTGCGGATTGGCGGATTTCAAATGCCTTAGATTTTTTTCTTCTTCTACGGCATGCAGGTTTCATCACGATGTTATTCCTTCACAGTTTTGAGAGCACTCGGTAAATGTTTTTCTGTTGAAAAAACCGAGTATAACTCATTGGTATACATAAGTAAACGGGGACCTCAATATGGTTAATATTTTCTCCAAAACTACTGGACCGAATTTAATAATTCTTTTACAGTTACATAGTTTTAACTTTTATCTATCAAACAGTGAAAAAAAAATTGCAATAGGTCAAGTAGTTTTTGAAAAAATCTCAACCTTAAAAACTCTCCTGTGCACCTTTCTCTGTGTTCCACCGTACATGGCTGCCCTGGCTGGGAATCGAACCTGGGACCTCCGTATCGCAAGTCCATTGACCTAACCACTGAGCCACCGAGCTGAGCCTGTATACTTTACTCTCTATTTATTAATAGCATGTACAAGCCTACACATTACCTATTAAAGCAATGAAGAACAAGTGCCTAGCTAGTGGCCAGTACAAAATAAAACCACTATTAAATCCACTACAAAAAGTGAAGTATAAAAAATTCAAAGCACTGAGATTAAAGTAGCAGAAAAAGCCAGTAATGCAATGTTAGTTAATGGACTAGAGAAAAAAACGGTCAAGTACGAACTTTTATTGCACTGGGGGTTCTGACCATTGCCAATTGCTGTATTAATCCAACAGTAAGTCTTATTATGTAAACAAAAACTGACATTTTAAACTTTACTAGTGCAATAATGCATAATAATAATTTATCTTCTTCTTCAGCATACAGCAGCCCACTCCTGGGCATATGCCTCTCCATGAATCCTCCATGTTGATATCCGCCTGATACCAAGGTTGTCTGGTCCACACCGAGCCAGCAACCCTCTTGATGTCGTCGGACCATCTGGCCGGTGGTCTGCCCACGCTTCTTCTACCCGTCCGGGGTCTCCACATTAGAACGCACTTACTCCATCGACCATCGTTTCGGCGACAGAGGCCCAGGCCCATTTCAGTTTTCATAATAATTAGATCGGATCAATTTAATAGAGGGGTTGTGACTCTCGCTCCGGGTCCTACCTGGTGCAAAGGTTAGCCATAGCTATACAGCGCGGTAACGCCGCAAGCGTTATGGGCACCTTTGCACCGGGTATGACAAGGGGCGGGTTATTTGACTGACGAAGGTTTACCGGATATTTTAGTTTTAAGTTTGACATTGTATTAAATTGCTAATAAATATTTAATAACGATGATTGAATTGAAATGATTTATTTACTATACTCTATTTTATATTAACTTATTAATCAGTGAAGCCCACACTAGGCTAAGCCTGTCCCGTGAGATTCTAAAGGAATTACAAATACAGAACGACGGGTTTTCATAGTTGAAGTTACAGGATTACGGATAACGGATTCATTCAATAAGTTTCTTCAGAGTTTTACAGGAGGTAATTATACCATATTTGTTTACAAAATAAGACACTTGTTGCCGGCTAAGGTATAGTGAATACACTCGCTAGCGAATATGTAATAAAAACGTTTCATCATCATCATCATCAGTCTATTTATATTGCCCCACTGCTCGGGCACAGACCTTCCCTTACATCGAGGGAGCTCGGGCCATGATCCACCACGCGGGCCCAGTGCGGGTTGGCGGATTTCACATGCCTTAGAGTTTTTTTTCTTCTTCTACGACATGCAGGTTTCATCACGATGTTTTCCTTCACCGTTTTGAGAGCACTCGGTAAAATGTACGTAAGTTTTTCCGTCGAAAAAACCGAGGATAACTCATTGGTACATGGCTGCCCTAGCTGGGAATCGAACCTGGGACCTCCATATTGCAAGTCCATTGACCCAACCACTGAGCCACCGAGCTCTTACCAATTATCCTGTATAAAAACGTTTGATACAGTATAATTGGTTCCGCTACTGATCTAGGCGTTAAACTAAATTACCCCGCAGTCGCTAATTCTAACTTCGATCGTTCGCTAGTACGTAAAGGCGATAACCCATGAGTCCTAATTGGCGAGTTGCGCCAATCACAAAATTTGTAGCTAACGTTTTTATTTAATCGCCAGCGAGCTAGCTTACATCAACTCAAGTACCGTTTTTATCTCATGACCTAAAGAACCCTAAAACCGGCAAAAAGATACCACTTGAGTGAATGACACACTCGAGAGGCTGAGTGAGACAAAAAAACACGCGACACTCTTGGTGAGGGCGCTCGAGGTAAAAACGTTAGGACAGCCATTATTAGATAATTCGAAGACATTGGGGGTGCTATTCCGATTGATTGTAAGAACATTGAGTGAAGTTTTGAAGACGTTATTTTATTTTATGAAATAGGTTACCCACAGGGTGTACACCAAAACAATTACAGTGTAACAGTCCACAAAATAATTATGCTAAGTGTCACCCCAATTATAGGCAACAACGGCAAGCTTAGAATGGTATGATTTGATCGTTTTGAGAACCGTAATGTCTGTATATATATAAACTTAATCTAGTAATATAAGTATATCACTTAACTTCGACGGTTTTATAACTATATTCCTAGTGAGATAGTAAAGAATCGCTTTCGTATAACTATGTTACGGTATATAGTTATATCCCTAGGGATATAACTATATTACGGATTTATCTATCTTACTGCGACATATATATTAAGATCATGAAGGAATATAACGATTATTCCACTGCCACGCAGCATGTTTCGTGTCGACGCACCTACGCGCGTACTTGCGGGAGTGCATCTGCATCATCGTGCGTTTTTTTTACTCACGCGCATAGTTGTGGATTCACGGCGGCTCAAAGTCAAATTTCTTTATTGCAAGTAAGCACGTTGAGTACATTTGTGCACGTCAATATATTTTTTGAATTTACATTTACACCACTTTGCAAGGAAAAGGTGCCAACGCTGAGGAGAAAAAAGTGGCAAAAAACTCTCTGCAGCATATCTTTTAAAATAATCATTTAATACATTAACGCCATTGATCTCCTATAAACAACTAGATTCACAGTCTGCCTTCTAAAAATGTCCGAGCGCAAAGATGGTCCAAACGGATGAAAGGTTGGACGTTAACAATGGACCCTTATTTGGACGTTTTTTTAAATTGTTTTAGTAAGACCTTTGTGTATCTAGTTGTTTATAGAAGATCAATGATTAACGCAAACCTAGCACAGAAATACAAATCAACAAACCAAATGTACACATAAAACCATGTATGTAACAAGCACACATTTAAAAGTTTCCTGCCCAGCTGTTGTTACAATAGAACTTCTGACTGAGTGTAAAAAACCGTGAATGGGATGACGTCATCGGATGTGACGTCCAAGGTGATGTCTTGTACTTATTCCGTGCTGTGAGGTTCGTTATTCATGATGAAGGTACGTGGAACTAGTATGGTGCTGGAAATGGCAAGTGTTTAAGTTTTAGTTTCTATGAAGGCTGCGGCACTAACTACTTAAATTATACGTCTAAAAATTTATATAGCAATCTTGGGGTGTCTATTTAGGGACTGATAAATTACCGAGACACGATTACCCGTTCCGTGTCTTTTATAATGAAAATTATGTCTAAACTGAATTAGTTATTCATAATTTGACGTTTTGAGAATTGGGCATTTTGAGAATTAGTCCTTTTGCAACCCGAATGGCAACCCATTTTGAGAATTGTCCCTTCTGCGCCTAAACCAGTAACACTCAGCAAATACGATCTCAAGTGTGAGTTTGACAGTGGTCTTGAGTGCTGCGTTTCGTTTATTAATACGGCGGCGTTACTCACGTGATACCCTATTTTTAAACGCGCAAATTCAGTTTATTAATAGGAAGGGCATCTTAAGATCGCTCACATGATCGCTCTCAAAGTTGAGAACGGTTTATTCATACGGGCGTAGGATTAGGACCACTCCTGGAGCCTTACCATGAACTCTTATAGCAGGATTACTTCAATAATACTTTGTTATTTCGTAAGGTTGAAGACAGAGAAAGGTGTACAGTAGAGTTTTTAAGGTTGAGATTTTCTCAAATACTACTTGACCTATTGCAATAAGTCTTTCACTGTTAGATAGATAAAAGTTAAAACTGTGTACTGTAAAATAATTATTAAAATAGATCCAGTAGTTCTTGAGAAAATCTCAACATTAGTGAGGCCCTTGGATACTTATCTCTGTCTTCGTGTGTACCATGATGACCTTAATAAGCTTACTTTAAGGTCGTCATGATACGAAATAACAAAGTATTATTGAAGTAATCCTGCTATAAGAGTTCGTGGCTTACCATGAAGTCTTATATATCTTATCTTATATATCGTTTCTTCTTGTTCTTAAATTGACTACTTTCTTAATATAACGTAACAGATTTTTCAAACAGATTTTTTAACAGATTTTTGTTTGATTGTTAGGTTACTAAAATGTTTTCTAAATTTATAACATTGTAAACCTTTTCCTTGGATTTCTAAGCATGCCGTTGTTGCCTATAATTGGGGTGACACTTAGCATAATTATTTTGTGGACTGTTACACTGTAATTGTTTTGGTGTACACCCTGTGGGTAACCTATTTCATAAAATAAATAATAAAAATAAAATAAGTCTTATAGCTTAGGGCTTTAGCCACTGTCACATCTAGCACCTATCTCTACATCGACAAGTTTATTTTGATGCATTAGGTCATTGCCTCGGCTACTACATTAGTCTGCTGCTGTTTTATTACAAACAGTTACACTTGTTTCATATCTATACATATAATAAGACTGTAAAAAAGTTGTGTCTGTACATTGGATATTTTTTGAAAAGCATAATTGTAATGTGTTTTAGGATCGATACTGATGCCAAAACACTCGTAATCACAGACAAACAGACAAAAATTCTAAAAATCAGTATCGATCCTAAAACACATTACAATTATTCTTTTCAAAAAATATCTAATGTACAGACACAACTTTTTTACAGTCTTATTATATGTATTTTTGTCTGTTTGACTTTGTGCAAGTATCACGCCATAACTACTGAAGGGATTTTGATGGGAGTTTCACTAGAAGATAGCTGAAATATCCGGACAGCTCATAGGCTATAAGCCATGGCGGTATGTGATGTGGAAACAAGGATTCAGAGGGGAAGATCTGCCTCCTGATCTCCTCCATCCTCCTCTATGCAAACGAAGTTGCGGGGTACAGCTAGTTTATTTATATTAGTGTTCATGGCTTCATTTAATAATATAGCGCGGGAGACCGACCGCAGTTTATCGCTTCTTCTTTCTTCTTTTCTCGTATAGATTAGTGACCAAACCTATTTATCAGAGTTATTCAGGCCGCCCGTAGGCCTCTGACGTGGCCTAACGACTGCCGTCAAGCGACAGCAACCGGGACCAACTGCTTTGGTTATTAAGTAATTGTGTTATCATTATTTTAAAAGATGCGCTGCTGAGAGTTTTTTTGCCACTTTTTATCCTCAGCGTTGGCACCTTTTCTTTGCACAATGGTGTAAATGTAAATTCAAAAAAATATGTTGACGTGCAAAAATGTACACAACGTGCTTACTTGCAATAAAATGACAATGCCAGATTCTGCCCCACCATCAACCGCAAGTTGTACAAGATAACGAATAAATGTAAAAATATCTCCGTTATTTATTAAAATTATTGGTTTAAAATAAAGTTTTGTACACGTTGCGAGTCGAAAAAAATCCAGCTAAATTAAGAATTCAGAAAATAGTAAGAAATCGAAGCGATTTATTCATTGTTTTTGTTATTTTTCTATAGGAGTTGCGAGAGTAGTAGAAAATGATACTGATTATGATTATGCAATATGAAACCTGTAATAAGTCCCCAACAAAATGATAGGTACAGCTTAAATGGTCACGTAGTTTTGTAGGTGGGGCAAAGCTCCATTGAAATGTGGCAATGTCTTTTGACTTTGCACTTTGTCATTTTTTACAATTATATTATCGCTTGTCTGACTCCTGGTTCGCCTGGGACTTTAGTCAAATGAGATGTAAGATTACTCGGGGATATGCGCTATAAAAACTTTAGCGAACGTGCAAGATGCTCGTAAAATGTTATCCTAATCGTTTGATTAGATTTAAAGTTAATAACCCAACAGACACACGTAAATATTATATGTTTATGACCATTGCCGCAGAACTTGTGAAGAAAACTCTTTTATGCTACAATAATAAAAATTCGAACACACGCTAAAACCATAACTTCACCATTTTGAAGTATTTTGCAAAGTACACACCAGGATAGTACAGGCGCTTGACCAACTTTTGTTTTACCGCATTTTGAGATTACTCGATAGTTCATTACACGTTGATCACGTTTGCTTTAGTTGATGAAACTGTTGTTATTTCTGATTCTAATGATTACAACAGTATAGGAGCCTGGTATAAAGTAATTCGAAAATATTTGAATTTATTTACACATTAATATTTATTTGGAGAATGGTGGTAGAAATAGTTTTGAAATATTATCATTTTTGATTGTAATTTTGGGTTTTCTATAACTAATGTCTCAATACAGAGAGTTCGTAATGCTAGACTAGATACCTACCTTGACTTTATTGTATAATACCTTGACTTTATTGTATAATGACGACATACTTAATTTGTTATCAGAAATACAATTTATACAAAGACGACTTTGTTTATAGCTTATCAAAGCGTTAAATTCAGTCAACCCCATGTGAAATACAATAATAATTAACACTAAGTATAAGTATTAGGCACTTGCCAAATTATTGTATAATAATAATGCGAGAAAATTTTATTGCTTATAGAAATTCAACCTATTGAAAATGAATCTTTACGAAACATTAATAACTTTTGAACCCCTTATCCTCGCAAAACAGTGGAAGTATTTTGAATATCACTTAGCGTAAATTAGCTTAACAGTTATTTAAATATAACTCGCAAAGATAAACTTGTCCTTTTCGCAATGAATACTTAATTAATTTAAGGCAAGTTTGTGCCTAACGCTTTGAAAATTGTGTAAATGCGGTCACGGCATAAATTTTAATGTTGGGACGGGCTTTTTAGGCGTACGAGGAAGTGTATTTATAAATGTTTATTAATTAGTTTAGTAATGATTAAGTAGTTCAGTTGTAATTGAATGAGATGATAAAACCATTATGTTACTTCATTTATTTGTTTACATTTAAACATCCGTTTAGGAATGTTAAAAGATTGTTATTTTATAATTAACTTTTTAAATTAAGCTTAGGCGCACTTGCAACAAAAGTTTTTAAATAGCCTAAAAAACTAGTATTTTTAAATTACTTATATTTAGGAAGGATCTAATGTTAGGTTATGGGTTGTAAGGTTATTTTGGCAAACAAAGACATTAAAAAACCGATAGTTAGCGACTTAATCAGGGTAAACTATAAATTGTCTTATCCCCGGGTCGAGCGATAACTTTGCATCATGATTTTTTTTATGTAAGTATAGTACGGTCGAAGACAGAGAAAGGTGTACAGTAAAGTTTTTAAGGATGAGATTTTCTCAATAAGTTAAAACTATGTACTGCAAAAAATTATTAAAATCGATCCAGTGGTTCTTGAGAAAATCTCAACCTTATTGAATCCCCCTGTATACTTATCTCTGTCTTCGTGTGTACCTACCTACAGCCCATTTGTTACACTATTTACAGTCGACAGCACATACAAAACCATTGCAATCTAGCCCTAATTACAGTAGCATAGCAGGCCACTGCATATTCTCAATTTTCTGTGTAATTTCCGAGAGTTTAGATGGCTGGGCTGATCACGTCATCAAGTATCTCCTAAATTCCGGACTCGCCGCAGTTTACACTCTTAATCGTCCGGCTGTGCCGGAGTCGGGCCGGACGCGGCGTCCGGAAACCGGCAATTGGAACGTCCACTCAACAAATAGCGACCTTAATTACGCGGACAGTTGTAATCAATCAGTTGATGCACGGAAAATGAACGGAGAGCGCACTCTGTTGTGTGATGTGTGGAGAAATTCGAAATGCTAGCCAGAAGTAAACAGCGTGTTTCTTCGATGGTGTTGCAAGTCTTCAATTTCTTGCAAGACTTGCGATTACTGTTTTGAGTCGAGATGTTTTAACATAGTTTTACGCAGTTTATAGAATTCATTGACAGTGGCTTAAATGTTTTATGAACTTACTAATTCGTCTATAATTTTGAGCATGAATGTTTATCTAACATTTGAGACAGATAGTCCACAGTCTTAGATTTTAGTATTTAACTAATAGTAGGTTGGTGTTAATTTGATAAATATTAAGGTACCTACCACTCAAACTATTTAAAACCATATTATTTCTCAAGTTAATAGAGTTGATCTTAACTTAACACTGTGGCAGCGTCGAGACTCGAAATCAACGCTGTTAACTTTAGAGAATAAGATAAGACAAGACTTTGCTGGTTTTCGCCAAAAGGCTGTGATAAGTTTACTTAAAATTAATGAACTTAGATTTTAACATATATAACAAACTATTAGAAGCGCCATCTAGAGTACAAACTAAAATAGATCTCCCAAAACTATCAAGTTGCATTACTGTAACCATACTGAGCTGTGTTTATACGGTGTCGAGCAAATGTTGTCAAACCGACCATGTTTACCCCGTAGAGTTAGGGGTTGATTCGTTCTGGCGATTGGGTTTCCTCGTTGATTAGAAAAGGTAACCCTTGCAAAAATAATATACTTGTATTTTCAACAGTTCCGTGAAATTTTTCTTCTGGACTGATGGGTTAAGTGGTTAGTAAAACTGTTTTTTTTATTCAATGAAAAGACATTGCCACATTTCAATGGAGCTTTGCCCCACCTACAAAACTACGTGACCATTTAAGCTGTACCTATCATTTTGTTGGGGACTTATCACAGGTTTCATATTGGTTTCATATTTTAAACCAATAATTTTAATAAAAAAGTGTTTTCAACTGTACGGTGGAGCACAGAGAAAGGTGTACAGGAGAGTTTTTAAGGTTGAGATTTTCTCAAAAACTACTTGACCTATTACAAAAATTCTTTCACTATTTGATAGATAAAAGTGAAAACTATGTAACTGTAAAATAATTAATAAATTCGGTCCAGTACTTTTTGAGAAAATCTCAACCTTATTGAGGGAGGCCCCCTGTAGACTTATCTCTGTCTTCGACTGTACGTGTATATTTCGAAGCATATTCCCTTATCGTCCCCATAGCCGTTTAATACACGTCCAACCGAACATAATATGAGTTTCAATATTCCTTTTATGGAGTGGCAATAAAAAGGCCATTAGGAGGTCGATACACAAGGGATCAGCTGAGACGGAAGACGGATGGAGTATTGAATATGGGCCGCGTGTACACAAGGTTCACAGTCTTGGTCGTGCGCGGACATACATAATATACTATAGTAAGAAAATAGTGAAAAAAGAGCACGTCTATTCACGGTTGACAAATTAGATGACTTAGACAAATGTGCCATAAGAAGGAAAGTTGAATTTTTTTTTTATTGAACTTTCCTTCTTATGGCACATTTGTCTAAGTCATCTAATTTGTCAACCGTGGATAGACGTGCTCTTTTTTTCACTATTTTCTTAACGCGTACGTACGGTGGAACACAGAGAAAGGTGTACAGGAGAGTTTTTATAGTTGGGATTTTCTCAAAAACTACTGGACCTATTGAAAAAATTATTTCACTGTTTGATAGATAAAAGTTAAAACCATGTAACTGTAAAAGAATTATTAAATTCGGTCCAGTAGTTTTTGAGAAAATCTCAACCTTATTGACGCCCCCTGTACACTTATTTCTGTCGTAGAATGTACTATAGCTGAATCCCGCAACTTATTTTCTTGTTACTATAGTATAGACCAGTGTTTCTCAAAGTGGGCAATAACCCCCACTTGTGGGCGCTTGAGGCCTAGAGGGCAGGGCAGTCTCTAAATAAACACTCCAAGATTGCTATAAAAGACATTGCCACATTTCAATGGAGCTTTGCCCCACCTACAAAACTACGTGACCTTTTAAGCTGTACTTTTTTTGTTGGGGACTTATTACAGGTTTCATATTGCATAATCATAACCAGTATCATTTTCTACTACTCTCGCAACTCCTGTAGAAGAATAACAAAAACAATGAATAAATCGCTTCGATTTCTTACTATTTTCTGAATTCTTAATTAAGCTGTTTTTTTTAAATCGCAACTTGTACAAAACTTTATTTTCAACCAATAATTTTAAAAAAAAAACGGAGATATTTTTACATTTATTCGTTATCTTGTACAACTTGCGGTTGATGGTGGGGCAGAATCTGGCATGGTAATTTTTTTCAGATGTTTAATTTTAGTAGTTAGTGCCGTAGCCTTCATAGAAAATATACTGCAAGTATCAAAGATTTTTAATAAAGCAAAGCCGGTACCACAAACTACGTCAGGGGTCGAATTAATTGCTCTCTTTGAGAAAGCGTGTAAGTGTTTGATCGCAATAATTCGCCCGTTACCTGGAAAGCGAGCCAGCGTTTTAATTGAGGAGTCAATTTCACGCCGCGTTTCACGCTATCGCCTCGCGAGTTAGCGGAGCGGACTGTCTTCACCGGCGCTTACCTTTACTTGGTAATAAAATATACGAGTATCCACGAAGACAGCTATTTAGTATACTTCCATAAGGTTGAGATTTTCTCAAAAACTACTTGACCGATTGTACGATATTTTGGACCTTTAAATTTTCGCATTATATTCGTTGATCTCCTATAAACAACTAGATACACAAAGGTCTTACTAAAACAATTTAAAAAACGTCCAAATAAGGGTCCATTGTTAACGTCCAAATAATGCCCAATAAAGCAAATGAGGGTCCATTCATCCGTTTGGACGTTCTTTGGGCTCGAACATTTTTAGATGGCAGACTGTGTATCTAGTTGTTTATAGGAGATCAATGAATATATTGCACACAAACGGATATAATGAATGAGTGTGTTAAGAATCCTAAAATCTAATGGAATTGGTATTAGAAAATATGATGATGACGATGGAAATGCTATAAGGCTGTATGATCTTTTGGCGCATTTGCCTTACTAAAAAACGCAACAACAACTGTCATACTGACTCTCGTGGTTCGCCTTTCGCGCGAAAAACCGGTGGTGGTAATTGTGATTCGAATTGGTCAAAGATGTGGTGCTCATTGATGTAACTCAGAGAATATTGATGGCAGTGTGGCTGTGGAATGGTTCAGGTGGTCCTATCTTTGTGACGAAAGCGGAGCTGCAATTCGGTGAGATCAATCCAATCTAGTATTCCTTGCCATCTCCCAGAGACCATACCTCGTAAGGTGGCTGCCTTTTACAGTTCAGAATTGGTATAGACTCATGCCCGCAAATGTGACTTAACACGCTTGTAGCCATCGTACCAACCATTGGAGTGTACATTTTATTGTACCTATTTATAAGCGTCAATACGAAAATGTTTCTAGCACACTTGTTTGTTCACAAGCGATTATTTTTATATTATTTCCTGATCTTCATGTTAGCAGCAGGGTGTCTACCAACATGCAAGCGTATATACAACATACGAGTGCTCAATTTAATTATTTGGCGACTTGCTGAAGTATGCAGGTACCGGTCGGCATTATTATTATTATTTACACTTTATTCTATACGCACTGGAAATTTACATGGGGACATAGATGCCAAATAAGACATACAAAGGGCATACACATAGCACTGAATAGTATTATTGATATAAATCAGTAAAGTGTGTCACATGAATCAAATGATTTAATTTTGAGGGTTGTTCAGAAGGACCGTGAGTTAGGGCCGGGTGGTGATCGGAGTCACGAATTAAGAATTGTCGCTGGTCTTTGTTATGACGGAATCGGTGGTTTGGGAACTGTCGAGCATCGTCTCTATGGCTGTGAGCAGAGATATTTTAGATGTACCTAGCGGTGACCAGTCTGGTCCGGTGAATAACTTGTACTGATGTATTTTATATTGCTGGCTGATTATGATATGGCAACATTGCATCATCACTGTTTAATGGTGTAACCTGAAGTTGGATGATGTTAATATAATATTTGGATATTGTTTTCTTACCCCGTTAAGTAAGTCTTCATACACCAACCTTCAGGACATTCCATTACTTTAAGTTTGATGAATTTACATACCTACCTACCTACTTAAAAAATTGAAGTTGAATATTATTATTATACATTTGATAGAACTGCAGCATAATGCTGGTGTGTCTATATCACAGTGTTGGTAAGTTCACAGCTTTGATGTCTAATGATCATGATTCACTATGTAATATAATCAAGTTAATAATGTTTATTTTTAACCACATGTCGAGGCAATTTTTAAAGGAGTTGTTTTGTTTGTTTTAAAATGTCTTTATTGCCAGTAATTATAACAATTAAACTTATAATCTAGTGTAGATGTGTTCCTAGATATAAGTAACTTAAAATTAAAACAGTTTTACAGGCTTAGCCTATTTAAAAACTTTAGCAAAATGAATAATTATAAACATCGTAATATAAATTGATTGACTTAAATCTAAAGTTATGATAATAGGTATGTCAACTTTGATGAGCTGACATTTTTCACCTGTAGCTTTAAAGGAGTATGATGGTGCAGTTACCACATCATCAGACAGTTTGTTCCATGCATGATCAACTCTGCTATTTAAGAAGTTATGAGCGATTTAGTATTGGCGACAGTGCGGTAGATTTTCATATGGTGTCCTCGCAATGGACGTATGTCTTCGTATATTAAAAGTGAATTGGGGGCAATGGGATAAAGGAGCATATTGACAGGGCGAAGACATAAGAGAGTGTACATATCTACAAAGCTGATATACGATTTGGATGCCATATCTGGTCAGTACTTAAGATCATGAGGATGCAGACAATATTTAAAGCCATGTGGAGTATTATGCCTATATCGGTATATCTAAAGTTATGGATTGGTGGATTTCTTAAGAGTGTTCAATATAATATGGAAGGTAATGTTGACTGGCTTTGTACATGATTTTTCCTAAAATTACATCATGGTTTTACGTGTTGTGAACGAAACAGTGACCTAACCAGGGGTGGACCTAACTAAGGGCTTGTGAATACATGGTGGCTTTGGATAATTTCATCAATTTTGCGGCATTATTTTATGGCTTTTATTCTTTGTAATGATTACTATTTGTCAGTATATTGTGGATAAAGGAGTATAGGTGTCACACAGAGGAAAATAAATGAAGAATGTCAGCCCTTGACAAACCAAGAAGCAAGTACAAATCGTCTATGCTTTGTCATTCCAATCGAAGTATAAAATGGTGAAACCGAAGGAAAGAAAAGACTGGATTACTGAAGAATGGAAACTCACATATTTTTGGACGCATGGACCTATGGAACTCCTAAGAGAAGATCTTTGCAGTGATATTCTATCAAGTTTGGAGACCAATAGACATAATCGTTGGTTTTGTATTATGTTGTATTTATTTACTGATATATGTAGAGGTAACACTGTACGTTTTGTGTCACAGATCCGACTTTGTGATGTGCAACCTAGATAATGTGCAATGACATCTACAACTTATTGTTACTACTGGGTAGACAGAACACTGTTCTATTATCAGATGAAAATTATGCGTACAATTATAATATTATTCATTATCAACCAGTGAATACTAATGTTTACTTTTGCAATTGATGCCTTTGGAATAGGAAACAGTCATTGAAGGGTATGATTTGTTACGCTATCTGAAGTTTGTACACCGATACTGTTGCAGTGTTGTTGCTTGTCATGCCAGTAAATGAAGTGCAGGTACCTATGTAGTTATAGTGATAAGCGCCTAGATAGGTCATTTGAAAGTTAAATCCAGATTTTACTCTCAACGTCGCAAACCTTGATATATCTAGCGCCTACGGGAAGTCATCAGCTTCGAAGAGATATTCCGGCTAGCCCACAACAGGGGAATATATGAGGAACCGATGGAAAACCTTCAGTAGTGGGGCGGCACCGTAAGAAGTTGAAACAGCTGTGACATCTCATGTTCGAGCAAGTTCTTACAAGTTTTCGTTATCCCTAGCTGCAATACAGAAATAACTACCAACCTAGATCAGTGTTAAAATATATTTACGGCAAGATCTGCTGGCCGGTGCTTGTGCGACCATATAACGGTGATTGCCCCGATCGGTAATGGCCGTTACGCGTGCAATACAGCGCTCGGCCATAGATCAAGATGAGTCAAGATGAGTCAAAATGAGTCAAGATGAGTCAAGATGAGTCAAGATGAGTCAAGATGAGTCAAGATGAGTCAAGATGAGTCAAGATGAGTCAAGATGAGTCAAGATGAGTCAAGATGAGTCAAGATGAATCAAGATGAGTCAAGATGAGTCAAGATGAGTCGAGAGGAGCCAAGATGAGTCAAGAGGAGCCAAGAGGTGTCAGGAGGAGTCAAGTGGAGTCGGAGTCAAGAGAAGTCAGGAGCTGCCAGGAGGTGCTAGGAGATTTGAAGACATAGCAAGACATGGCAAGACATGGCAAGACATGGCAAGACATGGCAAGACATGGCAAGACATGGCAAGACATGGCAAGACATGGCAAGACATGGCAAGACATGGCAAGACATGGCAAGACATGGCAAGACATGGCAAGACATGGCAAGACATGGCAAGACATGGCAAGACATGGCAAGACATAGCAAGACACAGCAAGACATGGCAAGATATGGCAAAAGAGGACGAGGGACGTCAGGGGAAATCGAGGGAAGTGAAGGGAAATAAAGAGAGGTCAAATGAAGCATACGCAAGCTGAACTCGGCGGGCATCCTCTGGGTGGCGAATTGGTGACCCGCCTACTATACGAATTTACCTTATAACGCTTATCAACTTACCAATACCACGGCGCGGCGGTATTAATACGACACCTACGTAGAGAAAGTGCAGAAAGGTCATTTGCTGTTTGAAACCAGTTGAAAACTTCCTCAAAAGTTGAAGCTGCCGACGTCTCCTAGTTTTTATAAGGTACTTATTGGAAAGCTGTATGGTTGTCAAAAGAAACCCGGAGCTGTTGAAATAGTAGAATCGGAGCGTGCGACCAAGGAACTCAAGTTAAAACTCAAATGTCCAAAACAACTCTTAAGGAAAAAGGTAATCAGTATGGCTCCTAGAGTAACAAACGTTCCGAGTAAATAAAACATGTCAATTATTTGTATCGTGTGGAGTCCGATATTATTTTCGTATGCGAAGAGGCACATTAGAGAAGTCTTATAGAACTACCATGCCACCTTATTTTACCTATGAGGACGAATAAATGATTAGGAATTGGAAAGTAATAATTAGCGGTTCCAAAAGGGATATTTGAACTGCGCCTTAACATATCCAAGGATTGGGAGGTGGGTACTGATGGATACGGTAAGGAGTTCTAGAAGCGAATAGTGTGAGTGTTGAAGAACTTCGAAGCAAAACGTTGTAGAGTAAACAGAAAGGAATAGAATGGCATCGTCGTTATAGCGGGAACATGCGATCAGGCAGAGAATAGATGGAATACTAACGGCGTGGCGACCTCGAGGTGGACTCATGGGGCAGATCTGAGTGAGCAAAAGCTCGTTGGTCTGATGATATACAGTGGGTTACTAGGAAGCAGTGGAACCTAAGGACATCATATAGCAGAAGCTAATGGCGAAAATGGGGTGGATTATATCCAGTCGGCAATAGTACCAGGTCTCTATTCCTTGCGGCGTTGTGGAGAGTGCAGATTGTCATAATGATCGCCAACCTACTTAAGAAGACGCTACCATGAGAAGAGGAAGATATCCAGTTAGGTTCATAGGGGCTGAGTATGATGAGGATGAAACTTGAAAGAGCAATGAAAACTTGGCCTTAGGTAAGGAAGAGTGAAGAAGAAGAAAAAAAAAACAGATCATAAGAGCGGAATATAAGAGTGAGATACGGCCAGCAAAGTCACCGTCCTTGCGTTGCATCAACAAATTTAGCGTGTATTCACATGTATCCCAGCCGCACGATGGCTCGAAAGGGGCACGCAGACACCCGGCGAAGTCACAAATTAGTACCAGCTTTTAGCGGGCCCTATCGTGTTACAGCAATATTGGGCTACGACATACGAGATTATAGTGGCATGGAAGGGAGGAATATCTCTGATAGGAATAATAAGAACATTGTTTCAATGAACAATACTAAACCTTGAGTTAATTTTAGCGAACCCGAGTCGGAAAGTGACTATGGTGAAAGAGAGCGAAGGATTGTATTAAACTAGTACTGGCAACTGGAATCCGACTATCAAGGCCTGACCATAATTAACTATTTATCGGACCGAGAGAGACGTAAAGTAGCTGATGATGTATACGCTTCAGTCACGCGGTTGAGACCATAGCACCTTGTGTGTTCAAGCGGTGCCCATGTAGACAAACTGGCTGAGGCAGTAGCACCCTGTGTGCGCAAGCGGTTGCTGAGCAAATGAACGGGCTGAGGCCGTAGCACATTGTGTGTGCAAGCGGTGCCCATATAAGCGGGTTGAGGCCGTAGCACCTTGTGTGTGCAAGCGGTGCCCATATAAGCGGGTTTGAGGCCGTAGCACCTTGTGTGTGCAAGCGGTGCCCATATAAGCGGGTTTGAGGCCGTAGCACCTTGTGTGTGCAAGCGGTGCCCAAATAAACGGGTTGAGGCCGTAGCACCTTGTGTGTGCAAGCGGTGCCTGTATGACAAACGGGTTGAGGCCGTAGCATCTTGTGCGTGCAAGCGGTGCCCGAATAAATAAACGGGTTGAGGCCGTAGCCTCTTGTGGTGCAAGCGGTGCCCATATGGATTTATTCATTTACCTTGTGGAATATGGACAGTTAATTTATAATAAAAGGAAACATTACGAGTAACTGTAAGCTACTCTTTGTAATTGACAAACCTCTACCTGTGAACTTGCATTTGAGAATCGAGACGTAAGAAATACGATGATATAAATTATATGCATTTAATATAACAATATCGATAAGCGAGGTAGGCCGTCGTACCTTGTGTGGGCGACATGATGGCGCCTGATATGATTGACGGTCAAACCGTCGCACCTTGTGTGTGCAAGCGAACGACGGCGACACACGAATAATTAGTTGTTCTGTGGTCCAAGTAAAAGGAGAGATAAAAAATCAAATTAATTTATTGCTTCATGTGGTACATTACATACATGGTGTTACATCTTAATGACTGTCACACGAAACATTAACACCTGGAAGATTTTGCAAGGAACAATGGACAGATAGCGGCGACTAGCCGACGCAAATATTGGCCAAATTGATATCTAAATATGGATGGATGAATTATAACGTACTATTACCCTTATTATTAGTACCCTTGTGGCAAGCATAATCGATAGAGGACCCAACTCAGAAATCCGCCGTCGGGCAAAGCTGGTGGATTGGGGAAAGGATGGTTTCCCTGAAGGGGAGACGGGCAGGGCAAGTTGCACGTAGAGACGACGATCGCTGGGCGTACACAGCTACAGTCTGGAGGCGCACGGGACGATGCAGCGTGGGAAGATCACCAATCGCGCACATTTGGGAAGGAATGGATGCGTCGGTCATAAATACAAGACAATGGAAGGATGGCGAGAAGGCCTACGTCCAGCGGTGGACAGATACAGGCCGACGATGACGACGAAGCATAATAAGGAATATGAATATATAGACCAGAGGCGACATTGTTCATCAGTTTCCAAATATCTCGCTGTTAGAGGTTATTGTTATTCAATGAAGACTTGTGGAAAATGAATAGGTATATCTACGTCAGGATCTTCATATAAATGGCGCGGAAACGGAAGCTGCGGCGAACATACTGAAACCAAACGGCTTATGTAAGGTTGTGTTTTTTTTTTTTGCAGGAATTAAGTGACTCTTCGAATGGGTCATTCTCTAATGTCGGATGGCCGGAACGGTAACACGACGACTTAATCAGAATCCACAATAATACGCGGTTTTGTGGTATTGATCCAACATTGCGTTTCGATTATTTATTTATTTAAGCTTTTACACGTTAGGGTGCAAAAGTTTATCTTTATTTTCTAGATGTTTTAGCGTACCGGAATCAACGGAGTAATTTTATATGTTGTAATGACGCATTTAATCGGTTCTGTGTTGTTGTTTTGCTGTGTCTGGGACAGACACTATTTATCAGAATGGCCGAGTGTTAAGAATCCTAAAATCTAATGGAATTGGTATTAGAAAATATGATGATGACGATGGAAATGCTATAAGGCTGTATGATCTTTTGGCGCATTTGCCTTACTAAAAAACGCAACAACAACTGTCATACTGACTCTCGTGGTTCGCCTTTCGCGCGAAAAACCGGTGGTGGTAATTGTGATTCGAATTGGTCAAAGATGTGGTGCTCATTGATGTAACTCAGAGAATATTGATGGCAGTGTGGCTGTGGAATGGTTCAGGTGGTCCTATCTTTGTGACGAAAGCGGAGCTGCAATTCGGTGAGATCAATCCAATCTAGTATTCCTTGCCATCTCCCAGAGACCATACCTCGTAAGGTGGCTGCCTTTTACAAGTGTATGAACATATTATATTTTAAGACCTATTTTGTATCCAGTAACAGTAAACTATTGCATTTTGACTTTAAAAACAATGTTAATAGATAGGTATAGGAATAATTTATTCAAATAACTAAAAATATAAACTAACTTGATAAACTAAAAATAAACTAAAAAGTACTTACTAAAATATAACTAAAATAAAATAAAACTAAATGTACAAAATAGGTCGGTTGAACTATCCGAATGGCTTGCATTACAGATAGTTCAACCGATTCCCGCTGTCCGGCAACGTGCCCAAAATGCTGGCGGCATTTCCCCTCTGAATAGCTAAGCTAATTCTTTATAGAAGATAGGTATAGTAGATCAAGTGTAACACTTTGGACCGTTCTTATTATCTGCGTCGTAAGATTTAAAATGGTACTGCAAGTGTTACCATTGATCTGCTGTTGTCCGTACATCCAGATTTTTTTTAAATAACTACCTTATTTCAAAAATTTTAATACTTCGATCTGCCTTTTTTCCAAAAAGCTCGTTATATATATTTAATATTAAACACAAGTTTACAGCTAGGTACTTAATCATGAATAAATGGAACGCAAATGCACCGATCGAATCCTTGCAATCAATATTGTCTCATAAAATATACATAAGTACTTATATCATCACAAAATGTAGGACAACGAAGCTTCGTTAAAAACGCGCGACACGTGAATATGGTTGTACAAATGAAGCAAGGAACGGAGGATGGAGTAAGCCATATTTAGTCGGACAAATTGTAGCAAATTTCGTACGCTAATATTAGTCGCCGCGAAGCAAGGCGTCCCGCTTAGCGGCCTATAGTGTTATGGAACCTCTTTGAGGCCATGTTTTATGTATTTTTTCTGCTCTGACTTGTCTTTTTCATAGATAAAATTCTGTTACCAAAAAGCTATGTAATTTTCAATTTAATTATATTTAAATGATAAATGGAGAAAAAAATTTTCTCCATTTATCATTTAGATTTTCGTTTCGCATAGCGCGTATGCAAGAAAATATCAAAACATATTAATTATATTTATTTTCATTATTCGTTTATAATCATTTCATTTTAGATTATCTTAGAGTGCTTTATCATATAGAATTAGCTTCATTGTAGCGGCCAATAAGTCCAATCCTAATCGCATAAGGAATGACAGTGTTGTCACTGTTGTTCGATATGCTACATAGCATAAGAGCGAGCGGGACGTCTCGCTTAGCGGCGACTAATACAGTTTTGAGTCTGTGATATTGATGTATGTATTTATTTCAAATTTTGTACAACATAACGGGTTGCCCCAAGGCGTAGGACAGTCATACTTACATTATAATAAAAGACGTAAATGCATAAGGGCTTAGAATATTAATTATAAGTACAATAGACGAATGTAATTTATGGTTATTCTCACAATATCTGGCACACTCTCTCATTACACTCAACCAACTTGTCAGCAAATAAGTCACACTTATGTGCTGATTCTAGGATAATGATTAACATTTGTCTCTTTCTACGTATGAGAGTGAAAGTGACTACAAGTGTTGAGAAACCTCTTTCAGGATATACTTTCAATATGTCGTCTTCCGACAGTTGACACATTTCATTATTATTCGTATTTTAATTTCATTGTGTTTTCAAATAATTTTATAAACCAATCAATTTTATTACACTTTCTTCAATATTATTTTATACCCTTGTTATTTTATAGTTCTTTTCTCCCTCGTGCTCTAACAACAAGGGCGGAGACATGTCCCCATACAAAATCTACTTTAGGCTTTCTCCATAGAGCTCGACGATTTTTTTTTCCTTCATGCTTGTGTACCTACTATTGCAAAACTGGATAGTCAATTAGCGGGTAGTCGCAATTAGAGTGACATTTTGGTTACCCGATCCTCTGCGGACACGTAATGTCGGTATGTCGTGACATTCACCCTTTTCGGAAGGTGTTAATTTGTGTGAAATTCAGTTAACATCTCTGCAATTCGCTTAAAAACGGTGTTTATAAAAATTGTTTCTGCAATATTTTATATCACGTGATACGCCCTCAAGATTGGTTTATTAATAAATGACATATTTGAGATGAATGAATAGACATTTATTTGACACAGTACAGCACACTTAAATACATAATGTACACATATACAAAATAACAAATTATATAGCTAAGGTGCATGCAGCAGTGCCAAACTGGTCCCAGCTCAGCATGGTGCTATGCCCGAGGGCGGAGCGCTGGTCTTCCGCTGGAACCGGGATCGCGGTCGACAGCAGAAACATGCGTCATTATAGAAGTATTCATAATTTCAATTATAGAAGAGAGGAAGAAGTACATTTATAAGCAATAAATACATAAATCATAATAATATACTAGTTAAATATAACAATTAAAGTATGAACAGGAAAACATATTACATTGTTAGGTGAGCCTGATCTGAGATGGTGATCACGTCTTGAGAGTGTATCAGCTGAATTCGTTTTTGAGGGCGGGTTTGAGCTCAGACTATTAATACGGGCTTTAGTGTAACATAGGATCCGCAGATAAATAAATACAACTTATACAACCTTTCCAAAGTAGCTAACTCACTGTGTACTTATAAGTGTAATGACTAAACTCAACTGCTTTCTAAAATAATGATAAAATAATAGAACTATAATTATAAGGAAATTATTATCAAAACGCTACGTTTATGTCAATTTCAAAAAAAAATTAGTCATTATAATACATTTTGGGTCAGTATGTACGCTAACAGCAGATCAAGTGTAACACTTTGTAGCGTTCTTATTATCTGCGGCGTAAGATTTAAAATCGTACTGCAAGTGTTATCATTGATCTGCTGTTGTCCGTACATGGTCTAAGTATCAGTCATAGTCAGTTTTGAGCATGAACATAACTTACATAAATTTTTATTTATGTAATAATATACTTCTGGGCACCGTGACTCCCGATGCTCCTAGAGGACATATTTTATTTATAGGTAGTTTTAGTTTTTAGTTTTTTATTGTTAGTTTTTAGTCATTTTATTATTTATAGTAATTTTAAGCTTTATTAATAAACTCATATGTCAATTTTAATTTGACTTACTCCATAGGGCGTTCTTTGCTACATAGCTAGGGCTATTATATTAAAACGTTAGGATCAAAGTGCTAGTCATCGGCTAGCCATTAGGGAGTTTAAAAATTAATGGACTAAGTCTTGATGTTCGATTAAAATCTAGAAAAAAATGTGTTGTTACATTATTTTTTGTTTTTGTTACAGGTAAAAGCCGCTTTCTCCTTAATAGGTACCTACTCAGTAAAGGTATTTATCGTAGAAAAGAAATCTACAATTATGTATATTTAAAATGACATTGCCACATTTCAATGGAGCTTTGCCCCACCTACAAAACTACGTGACCATTTAAGCTGTACCTATCATTTTGTTGGGGACTTATTACAGGTTTCATATTGCATAATCATAATCAGTATCATTTTCTACTACTCTCGCAACTCCTATAGAAGAATAACAAAAACAATGAATAATTCGCTTCAATTTCTTACTATTTTCTGAATTCTTAATTAAGCTGTTTTTTTCGACGCAACTTGTACATAACTTTATTTTAAACCAATAATTTTAATAAAAAACGGAGGTATTTTTACATTTATTCTTTATCTTGTACATCATGCGGTTGATGGTGGGGCAGAATCTGGCATTGTCATTTGAAATTACATGTCCCCAAAAATATTCTTATTCTTATTACAAACTTATATTTGCAGATGATCAACTAATCAGTAGTATATATGGACATAATATTTTGATAATGGCAAAGATAAGTTTGTCCCTAAATCTAGTTTATCTTTTCTTTAGAGCAACGTTACGGGGTTAAGTTGCGTTGCATGGAAGCCTCGGGGCGCGAGGCAGACTCGCTCTTGGCCGGTTTTTTCCTCTAATGGTGTCCCTTCACTAAGCTATTCGTATTTGCGTATTTGTCATAATTGCCATGTGTGGTTGCTATGCTTGACAAAATATTCGTCTTATTTGAATGTACGTCAAGTATTTGACAAATACGACAAACATCCAGTAGCGAATAATATCTTCCAATTTAATCAATTTTATTAAAAAAGCTATTTACAAAATGTTTATTATGATAAATACTTACTATTTTTTAAATGATTATTTATAATGTGATTCAATTTCGGTAAGTTGTAGTTCGCATAATTGCGAAAAACGGCCGTTTTTGGCACATTTGTGAACTACAACTTAGCTTGTCGCAATTATGTCACGTATTGTATATTGAAAAATAGTATTCATCCTAATAAACATTTTGTAAATAGCTTTTTTTTAATAAAATTGATTAAATTGGAAGATATTATTTTTTCAAGATTGGCGGCGCTAGTTGGCTCATATCAGGCCCTTAAAATGCAACGCCGGTAAGGGTCAACAGGCCCGCTGTATACTTTTCTCTACGTCATAACTAATTACTAGGTATATCATCACCACATAACATTCGCGAATTCTCCAGGCACATCGTGAAGTGCAATTTCGCACCGCATTCCCACGACAGGTGCAATAATTGCACCTTACAATGCGCATCGCTCTGTGGACTCACCGGACATGTATCAACTTGGCACGCTAATTTAATCTTGGTTCACTGCGGTGAGTTGACAGTATACGTATTCACTAGTAGTGGTAGTACAGTCACAGAAAATGTTATAAGTACCTAACTACTTCACTACAGAAAACATACAAGTTCTAACATATAAATATATATCTACATGTATTATACAATAAACAATTTTTGAATGAAAAATACAAAAAAAAATAAAAAAGGCGCCATCAGGTCGTGTCTCGTCGAAAGGTCCCCATCACACTACCCGCGTTACCGCGCTGGATTGCGATGGAGATACTTTGGACGACTACCTAACTACTTAAAAAAACTTTCCAAAGTTTATATAGGCTATTAGCCTGCAAACTGTTGCAAAAAAAAAACTCATGATCACACTAAGTGTTAAATGTATTTGATTTCTATTTGAAATAAAGATATTTTCATAACAAACAAAACAAATCTTGGTTTACTGCGGTTAGTTGACAGTATACGTATTCACTAGTAGTGGCAGTACAGTCATAGAGGAATTATACATGCTGGAATTATAATTATACCGTGTAATTTACACGGTCCACGGTATAATTATAATAGGTACTTACCGATTCTAAAAAAATCAATTCATTTATTTTAACTCTCAAAATACCATTACACAGATTTACAAAACATAATTAAATGAACCGCTCGTCTAACTAAATAATGGTGCGAAAGAGCTAGACACATCGGTGAAGAAACACCGTACTGTCCTGTGGCCCACTAGGTGATTCTAGAAATTCTTTCACTAGTTTAAAGTTGTGAATTTTAAAATGAGGTAGTGTATTCTTCTTCTTCTTCAGCATACAGCAGCCCACTCCTGGGCATATGCCTCTCCATGAATCCTCCATGTGGCCCGATCCCAAGGCTGTCTGGTCCACAACGAGCCAGCAACCCTCTTGATGTCGTCGGCCCATCTGGCCGGTGGTCTGCCCACGCTTGTACCCGTCCGGGGTCTCCACATTAGAACGCACTTACTCCATCGACCATCGTTTCGGCGACAGAGGTGCCCCGCCCAGGCCCATTTCAGTTTGGCCACTCGTTTGCCGATGTCGGTGACACGAGTCCGTAGAGGTAGTGTATTAGATTTTGAGAAACGTTGATTAATAATTGAATGAATTCAAACTCCACTGGGTCTGGTTGGGTTATTTAACATATAACCGATCGTCCCGCACCTCTAGGATATATTTTCACCGCATGTAATTGTATAAAACTTTATTTATGGGTAACACACAGCTTGTCGACGTCTGCAGCATGATGTCTGGCGGACCCTGAAAAACAGCACCCATTTTAGGTGATTAAAATTATTTTTATCAATTATTTTATTGAATGTAAGACAAAATTTTATACAAATGATAAATGGAGAAAAATTTTCAACACAACCGGGATCGAACCTCGCCATTTCGTGGCACGCTCTATTCCAACAGAGCCACCGAGATATCGTACCCAGGTCGTGATTTTTGTCTCCATATTCGATATAGGGACGGTAGCGACATCTATCAAGTAATTGTGCAATTACTCAAATTCATGTCTAATATTGCAGTTAGAAACTTTTTTATACGTTCTGTCTAGAAATTCGTTAACGATTTTCTATGATAGACACATAATCATGTATCGTTTATGTAAAATTAATAATGGTATTATGTTACGCGACTTCATTTTCATATTTTATCCTGGTTTAAAGACACCTATAACATGCTATAATATACCAATAAAGTCTATAGTTCGTTTGTATCACAGCTTATAAGCGTATACGGAACACCTGAACGGAAACACCTGGTCCAATCCCGTTCGATGACCCCACCATATCCTCGGGGAGGCATCTTGCGACTGCAAACTATCTCACAGTGACCTCCATTCACTCTACTATACCTACTTGTACATACGTATACTGCAGAATACCAGTAATTTCTACATTAGCGGTACGCATTTTAGTTTAGATGTTTTATTAAAAGTGCTGCTGAATTTTCAAAAATCAGTAAAGTATTTTTTTGAGAAAATCTCAACCTTTCTCTGTATTCCACCTTACATGACCAGGCCTGGGGTTCGAACCCAGGCCTTTGTAACGAAAGTCTAGCATAGTCTTTACACTGGTCTAGAAACTATTCCCAAGTGCTTGGCTGGCTCAGAGTCAAGAGTCAAATATCAATAATTATAGTATGACCGTCTAAATCAGTCTTCGCCGTCGTCATACCCCCGCGTCCCTGTACCGCGCAGGCGAAGACTGATTTAGACGGTCATACTATAGTGATGTTTCGACAAGAATAAGGGGTACAAGACGAAGAGTGCGAGGGATTGAATGTGAAGATGGAGCTGGTATGACTGTGTGTTTCTAATTAGGGTTTTATTATTATTCCTTTATTTAAAAATATATAAATATAAAAAATAGTCACCCACCGGCAGCGGGATGCATGCGCATCCAAGCTGCCGGAGGTTAGGATCCCAGAGTGAGGAACCTCCTCACAATGCGTGCCGTGTCCAGCAGCACTGCCTTCTGCATCCGGCTCTTGACCCAACTGTCTAGCGAGTGTCTCTTAAGGTGTTGGTCGAGACTTTTCGCTATTAAACCGTTCATGGTTACGACTATCGGAACAATTATTATATTTTTTTCCGAGTTTATATTGTATATTATTAGTTTTTATGTGTATTATTTTATAAGTTTCTGTTATTGTACATATTTTAAATAAATGCCTTGTGGCGTGCGTATTTATTTATTTATTTTATTAATGGACTCGACAGTTCGTCATTTGCCAATGTCATGTTACAGAAAATTCAATGTATAATAGTCTTCTATCTTCCTCCAGGGGAGTTGCCGTAGCGTCATCACCCTGGGTAGCCGCGTCTTCATGTCTTCATCCACAGGAGACGCCGTAGCGTCAATCACTGTGGACGAAGCAGCTCGACAGTCACGTTCACTCCCGAGCTCGTAGTGGGAATCTTGACCATGGCGCCAAACTTCAGATCCTGCTTGAATTCTTCAATAACTTCACCATACTGTCATTCGCGAACATTTTCTGATTAATTTAACGTGATATTAAACAAAAAACACCCACTGTAGACATTAAACTGAAAATTATTAAATAATTTCGCAACCGTCGTTTCCCGCCATTTTCAAAAAGCCGTGGCGTGCGTATATCGGAACGCTCGCCCCTATGGCAACTTGGTAACCATGGGGATTATTATTGTTATCGTCAAGAGAATGACACAATGTTTTCTTCGCTTTTATTGATTGTAAATATTATAATATTGGAACCTAATTTGATCTAGTTTCACTTGGAATCTTCACGTGGAGGACCAGGTAGCTGGTCCCCAAAGCCTTATTAGTTTTTACATTACGCCACCGAGCTCTTGGAAACGTAAACATATAAAGGAAGCCAGCACAAAAGACTCCTTACATACTTATGTATCGGTTATCGAGTGATTCTTGCTCTTTACTCGCCCCACATCTTTTGTGTTCGCACAATGCTATTGTTTGATGGCAAATAATAAATACATAATACATTAGCCTATTGAAGAGTAGGTTACCCGCTTACAATATGTTAGCCTTACTACCTACTTATAGGATAATAATTGCCGAAACAGTTGCTTATTATGACGTACCGTATTTAGAGAAAATAAGGTATAATATAAAATATAACTAAAAAAGTCAAAGTCAAATGACAATGCCAGATTCTGCCCTGCCATGATGTACAATAATAATAAATGTCAAAAAATATCTCCGTTTTTTATTAAAATTATTGAAGTTAATTAGTAAAGTTTAGTACAAGTTGCGATTCGAAAAAAATAGCTTATAATTCAGAAAATAGTAAGAAATCGAAGCGATTTATTCATTGTTTTTGTTATTTTTCTATAGGAGTTGCGAGAGTAGTAGCAAATGATACTGATTATGATTATGCAATATGAAACCTGTAATAAATCCCCATCATAATGATAGGTACAGTTTAAATAGTCATCTATTCTGTAATACGCCTTCTTAACAAGTGTTCCTATAATGAAATTTTTTGAGAGCATTCGGTAAATATAAGTAAGTTTTTCCTTTGAAAAAACTGAGGAAAACTAATTGGCTGGCCTGGCCGAGGATCGAACCTGCGACCTCCATATCGTAAGACCCAACAACTGTGCCATCGAGCTCTGAAAAAACATCGTGAAATTTTTGCTTGCAAGTATCTTTGAATCAAACCCATGTGAAGTCCTGCAACAGGTATATATAACCCGACACGCTCTCAGCACATTGAGTTCACTAAACGATGTCACGCCCTCAGCCGGACGCGCTGAGCTGAGCTGACATCTCGCCCTCCAAGATGTCTGAGCTCGTGTGTGAATCTAATTTTCGCGTCTACTCGTTTGTACCGTTAAGCGCTGTTTGCGCTGGATTTAGCGCTCTGTTATCGTCTTCAGTCTAGAGCAGTGGCGGATTAAAGGTCCAGAGCGCCCTAGGCAATCACTTTATCGGCGCCCCTGTACCGTCCATAAATGGCCATCATAATACTATAAATGTTAACTAGTTGTTATTGCAATTACGATGACGTTGTATCATCAAACCCTAGACTTTAGTAGACCAGGACCCTTGTACTTACGCTAATTCGCGAATGAAATATGACGTGATAACTGTGAAGAAATCAAGAGGGACGACAGAACGAACATCGAAATTCATGATACCTCTCTGCTCTGGGAAATAGGCCTTACTGTATATGTGTGTTGAGAGCTCTTGAAAATGGCGGAAAACGACGGTTGCAAAATTATTTGATAATTTTTGTTTTATTGTCTACAGTGGTTATTTTGAGATTAATATCACGTTAAATTAATCAGAAAATGTTCGCGAGTGACAGTATGGTGATTTTGTTGGATAATTTGAGCAAGATCTGGGGTTTCAAGCTTTTATCAAGAGTTCCCGCTACAAGCTCGGGAGTGAACGTGACTGTCGAGCTGCTTCGTCCAGAGTGATGACGCTACGGCGTCTCCTCTGGATGAAGACATGAAGACGCGGCTACCCAGGGTGAAGACGCTACTGCGACTCCCCTGTAGGAAGATAGAAGACTATTACACATTGAATTTTCTGTAACATGACATTGGCAAATGACGAGATGTCGAGTCCATTAATAAAATAAATAATATGTGTGTTGACAGATGATGGTGTGTTATGAATATATCACTAGAGAACGTCCCGCGATTTCACCCGCGTAGATCCCGTTCCCGTGGGAATAGCGTAGCTTTCTAATAAAATTGATTAAGTACTTATATTGGAAGATATTATTTTTTAAGATTGGCGGCGCTAGTTAGTCATGTCAGGCCCTTAATAATTAAGACGATGCATAAGCGCCACAACTGCTACACTGCAACACTGGTCCGACGGAGATTTGCGTACAAACGGAATAACAAGCAGAGATGACGGCTTAGCGCCAGGAAATGGCGTTGCTTTTATTCCTTTAGCATTTACATAGACGTCCTACATTCAGTCTGAGCTATGAGCAAGCTCATCCGGGGGAATGTCATGCTTGTGCGAACATCTCATTTTCTTCGTGTACATTCGTCAATATAGTCGGAATTTTCTACAGAAAATATCAACGCAGTCTCTTGAGGAGATTTACACATGCAATGGAACTTTTGCTCTGTTTTATGAAATAGAAGAAACTTGATGCACGGTCTATTTAAGAGCCAATATAATCAATTTTAAAAACGGCCGTTTTTGGCACATTTGTGAACTACAACTTTGCTTGTCGCAATTATGCCATGTATTGTATATTGAAAAATAGTATTCATCCTAATAAACATTTTGTAAATAGCTTTTTTAATAAAATTGATTAAATTGGATGATATTATTTTTTAAAGATTGGCGGCGCTGGTTGGCTCATGGAAGGCCCTTAATATTTGGGTAGATACCTATAAAGGTCGCGTTCAGCGATGTTAGTAGGAATTTAATATTTTAAAACTTTAAAGAGTTTAGACAGGATACTGCATGATGGGAACTTGCGTCCACTGGGATCTTACTTGAATGAACATTTCAGTTGTACCAGGAGTAACACCTACATTTAAATAATTAGTTAAAATTGTTTTCTAAAAAAGAACAAGAGTTGTTGTATTGTAATGTACACACGAAGACAGAGATAAGTATACAGGGGCCCTAAATAAGGATGAGATTTTCTCAAAAACTTCTGGGCCGATTTTAATAATTCTTTTACAGTTACATAGTTTTAACTTTTATCTAACAGTGAAAGAATTATTGCAATAGGTCAATTAGTTTTTGAGAAAATCTCAACCTTAAAAACTCTCCTGTACACCTTTCTCTGTGTTCCACCGTACATTGTTTTGGGGTTCAATTTAGTTCACTACATTCATATTTAATGTCAATATTACAACAGTCTAGTATTATGCGTAGAAGACATGTTTTGGACAATTCGCAGAATTGAAAATTACACGAGAAGCCTAGACTTTCAAATGCCTGAACATTTTACATCAGTTATCATTAAAACTGATTGGTTTCCCAGATGTTTTGGAAGGATAATCAATCAATATCGTGTGCGTACGATACGAACACGAGGCATCATTACGTTTCGCTACCTACTAAGGATGGGGTAAATAAAGCCAATCTACATTGGTCTTGAAATAAAATGTCGAATTAGCTAAATGTTGAGCTTGATCACCAGTCTTACACCAATCTGTGTTTAATGCTATGTAAAATGTACAAATGTGCGGGAGGAAATAGCATTTAAATTTATCCGAAAATCGATATCTTAGATAAAAAATGCGAAGATTGGCGATTATTAGAGCGATCTGCCGACAACGCCGCATAGAATATAAATCTCCCCTCTTGTTTCGTTTAGGCTAGTATAATTTCTATTCCACTAACATTAACAAAAGTCATTGGCTAGGGGTGCTGGTACTCTACCTATGCCACTGGCTCGCTGAAACTATGTGTCAAGCTTTAAAAAAAAATGTTTTCTTCTTCTCTGGGTTTTATCCGCGATCAGTCTTCGGACCATAAGCGAATGCGGTGAGCGAAGATTGGCTTTCGATTCACAGCCTCTATTGAGACTGCCATCCTCTTAAATTGGGTGGCTCATTCATCCAGCTCCATTATTGTGTGTCGCTTTAGGCGCTTTGTGTAGGGGGTGTGCAACAGTTCAACGGCAAGAGTGTTTGGGTGGTTGAATAGTCGCTCCCTGTTTGGTGACTGTGAGGAAGCTTTAAAAACATAAACGAGAAATACCGCTCATAACCAGCGATTTCTTGTCAACACTAAAAGTGTTGTATAATATTCGGTTGCTTTCAGTAACTGTCAGGAGTGTGACTTATCATTGAGTGTTTCGATCACTTTCAACTGTTGTCAACCGTCGTCTGGTATGTTTGCTTTTGGGAAAGTCTAATTTTCTATATTGAAGCTTTGCCGTTACCAAGTGCGTTGAATTCAGACTGATTAACAACCAATGCAAGACCAAAACCGTAAATGGAATTAACGACATTATGTTGCGTTTCCCCTAATCCATTCAATGTAAATAAATTAGATTTAAAAAACGGCTCAATAGGGAGAAAGAAATGCAAGAAGTTAATCCTGTTTTTGCGATATACATTCCCGCGAGTTCATTTAGCTGTTCGTTTCAGATGAAAAGCAAATAAATGAACAAAATAAAAGAGTTGGCCAACGAAAATATTGGGCTTTTTTGTAATTGAGCCACGTTTAATACTTCAGATTGTTTAATGTACATTTTGTTTGTGTTTACTAGATTTGTGTGTAGTTACTAGAGTGCCAACGGCAGTGTTTTTTGGTTTTGATTTTCGGGTATTTATTTATTTATTATTTATTTTATTTTACAAGTTTGGATTACCAACAGCTGTGCAGCATGGTCAAAAGTTGTTACAGAACATATTTTCTACGCAGCCAATAATAGGTAATCGCAAATAAATACATGACATGAAAACTTGTCAACTAGAGAATACTAACAATGTGAGGAATAATTGAGGATTCTTGTCCGGTATCGGAAGTTGTCATGGAAGTATATAACTGTTTTCACGTCAGCCTATTTTATTCAGGGACCGGACGTATGTAGACCTTTCGGAAGACCGTTACTTAGAATATTAGAAACATTACGTTGCAAAATTCCTTATAAAATATAAAAGGTTGTCATAATAGTGGTGGATCTATAACAGATCCCTGGGACACTCCTGAGTGATTTTGAGGAAGTTAAAAGCAAAATCCATGCATCACGGTAGTTTGGCTACGATTATGTAAGATTCCGTATATCGTCTTAGTTCCTATCCCATGTGTACATAGTTTTTTTTACAGCTGTTATGGCAGTATCATATGATCGACACAGTCAAACGCATTACCAAAATCTTACATAAATTCAAGGTCGAACACGAACAATTTGGAAAATATTGATTGTAATCAATGTGGGCGATGAATAAGACGTACTGTAGTACATACATACAGTACCTAATTACGTAAGTGATATAATCTTCAAGTGGGGCACTTATCGAGTATGGCCTGACCTCGGTGTCAAGTTACAGTAACTCTATATCGCGTCTAGAACACTAACAGGGTCACTGGACGCATTCCTTTAGAACTGGAACTACCTAGTCTGTTCATAGTTTTGCTTACAGATTACTTAGTTTTGTGGCTACAAGGCTTAGATATTTTTCTAAATATAACAATGAAACACTGTTTCACAGTTGCGTATTCATGATAATTATGTCTGGCGCTCCGTTGCCTCTACTCTAACAAATACCAAATGAATACATTAGGATATGATAAATAGGCAGAAACAGCTAGGAGAAATACCTTAGGTTTCTTTAAATGTCGATTTTATTTACGAGTAGCGAGCGTTTCGGTATCTATATAAAATTAAATTGATAGCGTTAAACTATTTTCGAGAGTGTTTTTATGCATACGTGGAAATTGCATTAAAATCCGTCCATAAAGTAAATTGACAGACATTTTGAATTCTATAAATAAAGAGAGGGATTGAATCAGATAATTTATATGTAATATAATGGAACCTGGTATTAAAATCTTCAGCGGTATTGTGTTGGTCATGATTAATTAAATTTCAATCCTTGTTTATCCTAGGATTTTTTCCCCGAAGGAATATGTACATAATATATTTTACCGAAACTGTGTAAAGGAAAACATTGTGACGAAACTTGCATGCCCGAGAACAATACAAAATCTTAGGCATATGTAATCCATCAATCCGCAGTGGGCCCTCGTGGTGGATCATAGCCCAAGCTCACTCTATGTAAAGGTCTGTACCCCAAATTAAGAGACATAAATAGGCTGATGTAGATTTCGAAGACACTTTCAAGCAAAGGTGAATATCTGAAGGTTACATTTTAACAAAACACCTCACTAATACCCGCTGTTAAGTTAATAGCTTTATGTTAAGTAGATAATCTAGAACCAGGTGTGCCTTAGTACTTAGGGCTACCGAGAGCTTAACTCTGACATCCCTTATCATTTGTCAGGGCGTACTAAAAGGCTTTGTTGGTTTTTATGACCTAGGCCCAGGTCATTTATAAGAAGCACTGGGGATCCGTTAGGCTTGTGAGCTAATCTGACAGTAAATGAGTTGAGGTTGTCGTAATGTGAATAAGAATGATTGAGGATGAGAATACCCAATACTCAATTGTGTGTTCTATAATCTTTAAATTTTCTTCTACAGCAAGGTTGGCTCTGCCTTCTCTTTTATTTACAATCCTCTGATTTCTATTGTATTTTCTTTTAAATGCTTAATACTATAAAGTAAGTAGTGTTTATTTATGATAACCTATTTATTACATGGTCCATGTTTGACTAACACCGTCATGTTTATGCGAGTGAACTTACTACAATAACTCATAGTCTTCTTTTTGTATGTTGTTTAGTGACCAAACCTGAGTCTCGAGTTGATACGGCAGATGACGATGGGTCTGCTTGGTGGGCCCCGAAAACATAGCCGTCCGCGTAGTAGGCCTCTGACATGACCTAACGACTGCTGCCAAGCGACAGCAACCGGGACCAACTGTTTCATGTACTTTCCGGAGCTTGGAGGGGTTCAGTCACTTATCCAGTTAAGACCTCGCCCAATGTTGCTTATCTCGCGACTGGACTACGACACTACGAGCAGCTCATAGTGTACTTCACCTGACGGGTCATGGTCTACTAAAATCAACCAGTTGCTTGTAGGGACTTTCGCAATCCTTTATTAACCTTTAGGTTCAAGCATTGAAAACTTGCTCACCTAATTTCTAATTTAGTCAAGGCATCATCCAATTAGGCCAGCGGGAATCCACGTCATATTTTTTCCCGTCTTGGTAATTCTCCCGTCTTGGTAAATTTTGTACGCAGATTCATTATTCAGAGAGATTCTTTGGATGGATGACGGGCGATATCCCTTTGTTCCCGTGCCCTTTATGGGATGTTGTGGGGTGCAAGAATTGGGGTAGATTTTTGGCTTTAATGTGTTTAGTAAAATAGAAAAAAATATATAGCAGAGTTGAGTGTCTATATTGTGTGTTAGTATACATTAAAAGCGTAATAACTATGTTAGTAGGTAAAATAATCTATTTAGAGAAATCTGAAGGCATATGAGTTTTAGCCAGGCATTAGCCTCTAAGATTGCGCAGCATGGTTTATTAGATATCGCATTCAGGATGCAATTAAGACTGTTTCTTACTCTGCGCATCAGGGACGCCACTCTCTTGAGTACTATGGCATGAAAGCCGTCGATGGCATCGGCAAACATCCCTGATGCACTACAGAGTCTAGGGAGCCTCAATAGCACCCTGAATGCGTTATGCAAAGTGGGGCTGGTCTCTGTTCCGTAATCGCCAACCTTCGTAGGAAGACTAGCCTTTTCTACCTCAATTTCTTCGCATTTTGAACCGAGTCACAATCAATTTTTGTTGTACAAATTGGGCGAGATTCCTCCGCTATGATGTTTGTATTCGTTACAGAAATCCACTTAGTCACGTCTGCCCTATCGGGGGCTGGCTAATAAATAGTAAACAAACAACTCATCATAAGTTGCCGAAGATTGGGAAATGTTGTAGATATTTATGTCTTTTTTTTTCTTTCTTACCACATACCACTTACCCCTAGATCAAAAATTGCTTCACGACGCGTGTAACCTAGAGATATTATCGATATGGATGATTCTCTTTAATACGGCACCCCTGACGCTTCGTCTCTATGTGCTCATCGTTGACAGAATTTTTCGCTTGCAAATTGGTACCGATTTCATGACTATTGGGTAAGTGGTCTGTGTTCTTAGCCCATGTACGTAACGAATACCGAAATATTCTGCAAGGGTTATTTACTATCCTAGGAGAGGCTCCTTCCTCAGCAGCATCCTAAGCTGAGGTTAGTCGCAGCAGCATCCGGAATACGTTATTTTTCTTTTCTCGTGTGGTTTAGTGTATTTGTTAGAGTTATTCAAGCAGGGAGCTTAGCGTAGCTTAACTAGTCCATAGCTTGCAGATGTACAAGAAGCCCAGTAGACCCTGACAGCGTCACTTTAACCTGTTCCATGCACTGCCTGAACCTGTGTGCTATTATATTCGCTCTGCCAGCGTCCTACAAAACGCCGAGAATCTTTTTAGTGGCGTGCATTGGATTGGAAAAGGCCTTAGTGGACTGATACTGCCTGATGATGATGAGACAAACGACTGTAATCGATCACTTTCCATCTAATAGAATATCTCGTTATAAAATATCATATCGTATATTTTTTTATAAATTGATAATCACGCTTTTCGCAGATAAGTGCCAATTCACTTCGGCCTTGAAATTTCCAACTTGGGATGATTAATTAGTTTCCAAGAGAGCTTGATAGAAACATAAATTATTCTAGGACTTGCAAAATCCCTAATTATTTATTTAATCTGTTGGCTCAACAACTCAAAGTAGATTTTGGCCTCCGACTCCAATGTTCTTACAAATACTGCAATTGTCTGCCGGATGACTGAAGCTCTCGCAGATCCTTCTGTACTTCGATGTATGTTCCCGGCAGCTAAGTTGACCCGAAATAGCGACAGTTCGTGAAGTGAGACCCGACAACAGATTTACCGATTAATGGTAACGCTTAGATTATGTATGATTTCAACTCTTAATTGGAATAACGATAAACTAATTTCAGCCTCCTTACCATGAACTCTTATAGCAGGATTACTTCAATAATACTTTATTATTTCGTACCATGACGACCTTAATGAGCTTACTTTAAGGTCGTCATGGTACGAAATAACAAGGTATTATTGAAGTAATCCTGCTATAAGAGTTCATGGTATGGGGGCTGATGTATTTTAAGCATCATTAATTCACCACTGAGTTGATTTCTCTTCTTCTCTGTCGTTACACTCTTGGCAGAGTGATCGTGGTCTCACAACTCTTCCCTCGTCTTTGTCGGCTGCCCTCCTGGTCTCTTCTCGTGTGGTTTAGTGAAGATACATATTGCCCTCCTGGTGCAGGCGTGCAAGGTATCGACCCATCCTGTAATCTCATCGGTGCACGGGTGCCTTCAACATTGCCCTGCACCACCAGCTTCTCGATTGATTCAACTCCACGCCGAGACACGGGCCCAAAGAAAGTCAGGATGCGAGTGAACGACAGAGGATAGACGCTGCATGATGCCCAGTTCCTGGGGTTAATATGGGGTTCAAAATTTAGTCAAATACCCTATTGAAACTGCTAATTAAGCTGTTAACATGTAAATGCCAGTCAGACGCTAAAATAGTGAGCTTTGGTTGTCGAATGCCGGCCGGCTGATGGCGGGCGGCGCGCAATGCACGCAAATCGAACAAAACACGCCATGCCAAAATAACCTTCGTCGGGGATAGGGTTGCCACACACTCCTCCTCCTTGCGTCGTATTCCTCATTGCTGAGGGTCGTGACCCCTCTGGATCATCTTTTCTCTGATGATATTGCGCCATCTGTTCCTATCTTCGGCGACGTGAAGAGCATGGTAAGAACTGGTATCGAGATTGGTACGGATCTGATCGGACCAACGTATCGGGCTTCGTCCGCGAGGTCTCCTTCCATCTCCTTCTATCCAATCTACCTTGCCAGTCACCATTAATCTGACACGAACTGCAAGTGTAGGTCAAAGATTTTAATCGTTGGGCCGGAGGTAACTGGTTCGAATCCCGGTCGTGATGAAATTTTTTGCTCCATTTATCATTTAGATTTTCGTTTCGCATAGCGCATATGCAAGAAAATATCAAAACATTATACAATGATAGTAAGCTGTTATCGCCGCCTATTAACACTGGCGGGATATTTGGTTCGCTGCTAACATTGAAAGGCTTAATTCACGTTTCTCTTGAAGCATCCCGAGAAGTTGGGGAATTCCACATTTTGCAAATACCGCCTATCATTTTTTTTAATAAAGCGTGTTGAGTTTGACGACTAATGATCAGTTCTGAATATGTGCGTGTGAGCCATCTCTCCTACAAAGGAGTTAATTTAATGGTCAGTGTGGCAACCCTATTCGCGTCGCATTGGTTTTGGCTAAAGTCACGCAGAACGAGCGGATGTGAGACGCATGTGCGCGATTGTTTACCTTTTATTTTGAGCCTTGTGTGGAATCGTTTTAGGCTGAAAGGATTTCTGGACACGAGTTTTGAAATAACTTACACTGTGAAGGCTTATGTCGATATTCATAGACAGTTTTGAACACGAACACGAAAATTTTACGTACAGTCGAAGACAGAGATTAGTTATTATATATAAACGGATATCACTCTCACTTATATTGTTGAAGTCGGCAATTAGACCGACAGTCTTCAGTTCGCGAAGAAACGTCAACGGCGACGCGGGCGTGGCGCGCTCACCTTGAAAAAGACCGTCGAAATCGGTCGAAACTGTCGGTCTAATTGCCGACTTCAACAATATAAGTGAGTGATATCCGTTTATATATAATAATTTGTAGTAATGGCTCACTATAGTTTTAATTCTAAAACAGAGATTAGTATACAGGGGGCCTCAATAAGGTTGAGATTTTCTCAAAAACTACTGGACCGAATTTTACAATTATTTTACAGTTACATAGTTTTAACTTTTATCTATCTAACAGTGAAAGAATTTTTGCAATAGGTCAAGTAGTTTTTGAGAAAATCTCAACCTTAAAAACTCTCCTGTACCTTTCTCTGTTTTCCACAGTACATTTACAGAGTTGTCTCAAAACTCGCTGCTTGACCACGTCGAGAGAATGGGAAACGATAGCTGCGAAGAGAGCATCCTTGGAAGTAGGAACAACTGGTCGTGGTCTTCCTAGATATCGCTAGAGGGACGAGGAAGAGAAGGATCTGTATGGTATTTAAAAATAAAATACTAATGATTATAGTGAAGAGAAAGTCTTTACGATACTAAAATCAACATCAGTGTACACCGAAGCCCATATCAAGTGTTTTGTTTTGTAATATAGGGGCTCTTAGTTGCGATTACAAGTTAAGCAACGTTGGGCGAGGTCAGAACCTGGATGGGTGACCGCTAGTGACACTTTCATCTGAACCCCTTCGTGCCTCGGAAAGCACGTTAAGCAGTTGGTCCCGGTTGCTGTCGGTTGACAGCAGTCGTTAGGCCACGTCAGAGGCCAACGGGCGGCCTGCCCCCTTACCATGAGCTCTTATAGCAGTATTACTTCAATAATACTTTGTTACTTTGTACAATGACGACCTTAAAGTAAGCTCATTAAGGTCGTCATTGTACGAAGTAACAAAGTATTATTGAAGTAATACTGCTATAAGAGCTCATGGTAAGGGGGCTGAATAACTCTGACAAATAGGTTTGGTCACTAAAGCACACGAGGAAAGATTTTTGTAAAAAAAAAATATGGTCGTCTAATTACCTGTTAGAATAGAATAGAATAGAAAATATGTTTATTGCCATACACCAATTACATAAGCTTACAAAAAAAATCAATCAAGTAGTAAGATAATACAATATAGTTATGCTAAGTAGTGTGGCAAAAGGTGCATGTTTCAGCTGAGCTGACACCGAGGTGTGCAGCGCTGTTTTTCGACATGCACCTCTTCCCTGCCATGTATACCTGATATTCGGTATGATAACGAGCTTGAACTAAGATAGCCTAGTGCTATCTTCCCTTAGAACTATACTAGGGTGGGTGACTGGGTGTGTACGTGTGTAAGGTGGGTGAGTATTTGTGTGAAAGTGTTTGTGTAAAATGGATATAGTAAACAAGTGTATTTGTATATAGATAGTATGCTAAGTAATGTTTTATGTGTTACCAAACGAAAGGTTGCCCAATATCGGCCCAAGGTCTACTAAATATTTGTAAGCATGTTTAAAGTTTTCTGTCACTTTTTGTCTCTCCAAAAGTCCTGATTTATATTTAATTCTAAAAGATAGTCGGCTCATCTTTTCACGCATAGGGGGCGGTAGATCATTCCAAATTTTGGACGCACTGTACTTAAAACATCCTTTAAAACCGAATGTTCGGTGGCATGGTACATCGAGGAGATTCCGCATCGCCGGCCTGGTGTTCCGTGCTCGCTCGTTCCTGACCGCCGTGAGCTTTTCAAACAAGTAAGCTGGGTTACCTCTCCATATGACATTCTGTGTCGTGCATGCTAAATGCAGCTCACGTCTAGCCTTCATATTTAAGATCCCGTTCCGATTAACATGTAACGTTCCGTCCTGTTGTGATGTAACAGAAGGAGCTGATCGAAGCTGTTCAACATTAGGAAAATAAAGTGATCCGATCTAATAATGTGAAAATAACTATGCAATATGTAATCACAGATTAGGTACTGTGATTAGGTATTATATTATAGGGTTTACGAGTAGATGGCCTTATGTGCTACTCCGACTTGTGGCAGAAAATGGAGATTGATTTTAAAATGGTGATGTATTTACTTACATATGTTGAGGGAAAGCTCAGAGCATCTGTCTTGCTTTAAGCTAATGCATTTGCCGATGTAGAAGGATTATGGACGTTAGGTATTCCTGGATGCGAGACATACTCGTATAATGTTGTGTTTAGATACAAGACGTGATTCGGTCATTGCCTCCAAATCTAATAAACTGTTACTGTCACTCATACGAGTATGCTAAGTACATCATGCACCCCGTTCACTCTTAAACAATATTATACCAGTAAATGACAATGCCAGATTCTGCCCCACCATCAACCGCAAGTTGTACAAGATAACGAATAAATGTAAAAGTATCTCGGTTTTTTATTAAAATTATTGGTTTAAAATAAAGTTTTGTACAAGTTGCGAGTCGAAAAAACTAATTAAGAATTCAGAAAATAGTAAGAAATCGAAGCGATTTATTAATTGTTTTTGTTATTCTTCTATAGGAGTTGCGAGAGTAGTAGAAAATGATACTGATTATGATTATGCAATATGAAACCTGTAATAAGTCCCCAACAAAATGATAGGTACAGCTTAAATGGTCTAGTAGTTTTGTAGGTGGGGAAAAGCTCCATTGCAATGTGGCAATGTCTTTTAGGCGCTGCTAAGTTTAGCAAAAAGCAAGTAAAAATTTAGTTTATTGAATATAATATAATAAATGCTTATTTGGTAGCCAATCAACATTATTAAACATACAGTTACAAACGGGAATTACCGTGTGAAACATTTATTATCGGTGTCACCGACTTCAGTCTACTCGTGACCATGATGGCTGCAATGCTGTCGAAATATCAAGACATCAATAATAAATGATTAACACGGTGTTTTATTTACTTATACTTTATCTGGTTTCAACTGTTGGTTCTCACTCTCAGCTCAAAAGTCAATCTTGAGAACGACCTCAAGATGGCGTTCTTATTAATAAACGTAACTTAGGTGCCCGTTTAGGAATCGGGTATCACGTGAGTAACGCCGTAATAATAAACAAAACTCAGTTCTCAAGAGAACTATCAAACTCACACTTGAGAACGTATTTGCTGATTGCAGGCGAACCGCGACTTGAGAAAGACATCACGTGCGTGATACACCCTTAAGATTGGTTTATTAATAAATGGCATACTTGAGATGGTGATCATGTCTTGAGAGAAATTATGAATATTGTAATGTAATGAATGTTTAATGTATAATAATTATTGACATAATATATCTAATAATAATCATTTAAGATAAGTTGACTAAGTAATAAGTATATTAATAATTAAATTAGACTATAGTGATGTATAATATAATATGAATTGCACAGCGCATTGGTCAAGTGACTGTAATGCTGTGATTGTTTATATAAATAAATAAATCGGCCGAATCTCGAACTGAGGGCGGGTTTGAGCTCAGATTTATTAATAGGGGCCTAAGGGTCACTTCTGCCTCAAAGATCTGTTGTGACTGTTTGGATTCGATATATTTTAGGTATATCATCTTTTATTTTGGGCCACAACAAACCCCTTGTTGGCTATTGTATCCATCCAATCAAGCGTTTAATTTTATTTCATTCGGTAAAAGGGAATTATTTACAAAAGTGGAGTTCACGCGAGCTGTCTGACGTATTCCGGTGGATAAACGAAAATACACGTGTTTCAAATAATATATTTTCAGGTAGAACTTACAACGCTGTCTGATATTAATTAAATTTTACACAGATACAATTAAAACGAATACGGTTGATTTTTCTGACTGTGCGAGTTTCCAGTAATTATGCATGACAGGTGCTGAGTTTTTATCTTGCTTTGAATGCCTGTTCTATGTTTACAATAAATACGCAACAGTTTAAAAACCAAAGCGTTGCATCATCATCAGTCTATTTATATTGCCCCACTGCTCGGGCACAGACATACCGTTACATGGATCCACCACGCGGGCCCAGTGCGGATTGGCGGATTTCACTCATTTCCTCAGCGTTGACACCTTGTCCTTGCAAAGAGATATACAGTCAGCAACAGTTCCACCTGATCACCTTTAGGTTGCAATTCATTTGCAGTTACCGGTGTCCCTGCAGCTCCTCCTTTTTTCATCAACCAATAGCAAACCGGCTATGTGATTTACGAGAGTTTACAACAAAATAATATTTTTGCAAAAAAAAAATTGACATTGGACTCCTACATTAAAAGCCACATAAAAAAGGGTCACTGTCCCTGATTGCTCAATAGGTTACCTAGGTAGTCTCACCAGGGGGCCGGACGAAGCCCGCGCGCGGGTGCAAAGAATAACATTTGAAGAGTGAGCTGCTGCTGATGGCACCTATATAGTGTTAATTAAAAAAAATATGTTGACGTACAAAAATGTACCTACACAACGTATTTACTTGCAATAAAGAGATTTGACTTTGACCAACACCACCTATCAAACGAAAAAATACGCTTTCAGATCAGGCCATCCGTTCTGGAACCACAATAACGCGGACAGACAGACATAAGGCCATAACCCCTCTTTGCGTTGCGTGGGGGGTTAAAAGTAAACACGACTAGGAGGTTCTCTTGAAAATGGCGGGAGACGACGGTTGCAAAATTATTCGATAATATTTGTTATAATGTCTACAGTGCCTATTTTGTGTTTAATATCACGTTAAGTTAATCAGAAAATGTTCGCGAATGACAGTACGGTGAATTTATTGGATAATTTGAGCAAGATCTGAAGTTTAAAGCTTTTATCAAGAGTTCCCGCTACAAGCTCGGGAGTGAACGTGACTGTCGAGCTGCTTCGTCCAGAGTGATGACGCCACGTCGACTCCTCTGGATGAAGACATGAAGACGCGGCTACCCAGGGTGCCGACGCCACGGTATAGAATAGAAGACTATTTGAATTTTCTGTATCGCGACATTGGTAAATGATAAAATGAAATGAAAACACGTTTACTTAATACACCACACACTTAACAACAATTAAAAATAAACTAAAGATATAAGAAGCAACATTTGGTGGTGTAGTGTTGTATCGAAAAGGCGGTCGGCACAGCATAATGCTGTGGCCGAGGCCACAGCGCTGGTTTTCAGCTGCCCCCAGTAAGTGGTTACACGGACGCAGGCAACATTGTGTGAGCGTGGGTGTTATGCTTGTGAGCGACTGTGAGAGGGTGATCCTTGTATGATGAACTGTCGAGTCCATTAATTTAACAAAATAAAAACACGACTAGCCTTTATTCAGGCAATATTCGCAGTGTGGGTGAAGGCACTATGGAAAAGTGCCTTCACTATAAGCAAGTCTCGGGAGATTTGTTCTTATCAGGGTAGATTGGAAATAAATTGCTGCGGGAGTTACACCTACCGTCTGAAGTCGGGCGCAGGCGGCAGGCGGGGAAAGAGGAGGGTTAATGTTACTATAATAGATAGAAGCATCACTTACTACCCCCAGACAAACGTCGTGAAATCTCAGACATAATGTTTTTATTAAAGAGCTACTGTGTAGGATACATCTTAGAGGCCCGTCAAAGTCAAAGTCAAATTTCTTTATTGCAAGTAAGCACGTTGAGTACATTTTTGCACGTCAATATATTTTTTGAATTTACATTTACACCACTTTGCAAGGAAAAGGTGTCAACGCTGAGGAGAAAAAGTGGCAAAAAACTCTCAGCAACACATCTTTTAAAACAATGATAATACAATGATTACTTAATAACTATACAGTACGTAACTATTACTATTGTTAGTAAGTTTATCCCTCATGCGGAACCGGCGACACACCATGCATGTTCATCGTTTAAATAGTCATCTATTCTGTAATACGCCTTCTTAACAAGAGTTCCTTTAATGAAATTGTTTAAATTTCCTCTCTGTCAGCGTCGTGACACTTTCTGGCAACGTGTTATAAAAGCGAATACAGTGCCCCATGAAGGATGTACTAACCTTACGTAGTCTGGATCCGGGAAATGCAAGTTTATGTCTATTTCTTGTATTATAACTATGTGTGTCACTGATTTTTGGAAGACACAACCCTATTCTCTCTACTGCACTAACCTCAACCAGGTACAGGAGGAACTCCTTCCTACTGGGAGCGGTCATTGGACTTATACGCCGCAGTTTAGATCCCTGGCCAGCCCCCTTACAACTCTTATTACTTCAATAATTCTTTACCGTCATAAGCTTACTTTAAGGTCGTCATGGTACGAAATACCAAAGTATTATTGAAGTAATATAAATAATGTGAAAGGGCAACACGATTTAATGGAAGTGAGTTTTAACTAGGTTTGTAAATAACAGCATATGTGATTGTATGTACAGTCGACGACAGAGATAAGTATACAGGGGGCCTCAATAAGGTTGAGATTTTCTCAAAAACTACTGGACTGAATTTAATCATTCTTTTACAGTACATAGTTTAACCTTTTATCTATCAAACAATGAAAGAATTTTTGCGATAGGTCAAGTGGTTTTGAGATAACATCAACCTTAAAAACTCTCCTGGACACCTTTCTCTGTGTTCCACCGTACAAGAGAATGCTGTAGATTCTATCGTGACCGCTTTCAGTACGTGACTTGTGCCATTAGTTTGTGATTTACTCAAGGCTTTTCCTGTTAAAATATAGACACACGAAGTCTTAGAGCTTTCGTGGAAACTGTTGGAGCTTTTAAAAGCGCTCTTAGTTAATGTTTACTTAAATATTACGTTGAGTTTTATTAAATCTATAGAAAATAAATAATTCTTACAGTATTTATAATAAAACTAGAGGAGATTAAAGCCAATGATACACTAGGGGACAAATGTCCTACGACATGTATCGGCGACATGTCAAGCGAAGCCGGCCGATTTCGCCTGACATATCTGGCGACATCGCGCGACTTATGTCCGTAGCGACGTCAGTAGTCCGTAGTGTCGCGCGATGTTGCCAGACATGTCGCGCGAGGTCCGGCAACGTCGCGCTACTTCACCCGACGTCCCTGGCGACACGTGTCGCAGGACATTTGTCCCCTAATGTATCCTTGGCATAAAAGATTAAAATCAGCATTCGAAGCATCTACATGAAACTTAGCTCTTGTACAGTCGACAGCAGATCAATGGTAACACTTTTGACTTTTGACAGTTCTTATTATTTGCGTCGGAAGACTTGAAATCGTACTGCAAGTGTTACCATTGATCTGCTGTCGACTGTACCTTATGTATATTTGTACTCTACATACAAATATATATAAACGCATGCCCGTCTCCCATATATAGGCATTAGAGACGGCGAAATTCCATCTGCCGCGATCGTGTCACACCTTCTCCATTCTCATCGCTCCGTACGTGGAGCACAGAGAAAGGTGGACAGTTTTGAAGGTTAAGATTTTCTCAAAAACTACTTGACCTATTGCAATAATTCTTTCACTGTTTGATAGATAAAAGTTAAAACTGTTAAAGAATTATTAAATTCGGTCTAGTAGTTTTTTTAGAAAATCTCAACCTTATTGAGGCCCCCTGTATACTTATCTCAGTCTTCGACTGTACATTGCAACAAAACGGCTAACCGCCCACTTTTCGCCACTACGTGGGTCATGGCTTACTTGGTGTCATAGTTCCAAGAGTCTTTTTAAATGAAAACTATGTCTAAATTTAAATAGCTATTCATACGAAATATGTATCCAAATGTAGGGTATTATAAATACGAGAGCTTGTTTAAAAAAAACTGAATAAAATAGAATAGAAAATATGTTTATTGCCATACACCAATTACATAAGCTTACAAAAACAATCAATCAGTAGTAAGTTATCAATATCAATATATACGCTAACTGATTTTGGTTGGCGTATTTTTATTTAACTGACAAAATGTTACTTTCCTTAGTGTAGTATATTTATCTGTTCTCCATGTTTGTACCTTCTTTTGTGTATGTATTGTAGTGTGTTGCAGAAACGAATAAATGTTTTATCTATGTATCTATCTATCTAAAATTCATCCTAAATAAATAAAAATACAAACATGGAGTCACTGTGCCGTGCTCTTCACTCCGCCGCTGCGGAACATCTCCTGTCTCGCGCTTGAGTTTGACAGCTCGCAGCCCCTTAACCCAGTCCGATCTTGTATCTTATTACAACTATACCCTAAGTAGCCAATATAGACTAGTAACTTACAAGTCTCATGGAACTTGTACCATTGATGAGTTTTCCAATATCCGTTACTACTATATCTGATCTAATGTTGGCCTAACTTCCTATCATGAGAATCTTCGGACAGTTCAGCGATTATTATTAAGGCGCTATATGGTTGTCAAAAGCAAGAGTGAGACACCAGCCCCGCAGCGGCAGAGTGAAGAGCACGGCGCAGTGCCTCGATATTCGTATTTTTATGGATTTTAGATAATTTTTGGCAGATGATGATAGATGCTATACAAAATTTTGACAGTCATAACAACGAGCTTGTACTCAAAACTGTCTGTGAATGATATGTTGCCAGCTATGGTCATTGTTCAATAAAAAGCCAAGTTAACTGAACCACCCATGTATAAAACACCATAACACAAGAGTTAACTTTTTATCGCTTGCAAGTTGCACCATTGAGAGTTTAGCCCCCATAACACGGTCTGCAGACTCCGATATGGGCCCATTGTCTCGCAGACAGCCTTGGGAATTCACAAAGGTTCGCTTATCGTTAAAAATGGCATTTTTACGATGTTCTGAATGTTCTCGACTTTTTATAAAAACAATTTCAGTATTGGAAAAGGAGTTTTTCAATTCGTGTTTTGTTACCCTTTTAAAGACGTTTCAGTGCTTTTAGTACTACAGATATCTAGATTTATTGGTTATTTTACAATCATCTGCGTAATGGAAAAGTAAATGTGGTTTCGGTTGGTACAGTATTCTAATAGATATAGGTACAGATAACAGCAGATCAAGTGTAACACCGTTCTTATTATCTGTGTCGTAAGATTTAAATTCGTACATTTAAAACCGGCGACATCAAAGTCAAAGTCAATTTGTTTTATTGCAAGTAAGCACATGTACATTTTTACGCGTCAACATATTTTTGAATTTTTGGTGCCAACGCCGAGGAGAAAAAGTGGCAAAAAACTTTCAGCAGCACATCTTTTAAAATAATAATAACACATTTACTTAATAACTAGGTATTACACAACTATTACTATTGTCACTTTATCCCTGATGCGGAACCGGCGACACATCATGCATGTTCATCGTTTAAATAGTCATCTATTCTTATCTGGAGGAAGAAACGAAGACGATATATTAAGATATAAAGTACTCTGTAATATGAAATTGGCAAATGACAAACTGACGAGTCCATATATAAAATTTAAAAAAAAATACAGACATGATACGACAAAATGTTCCAAATAAATGGGAAAACTCCACAGCACTATTGATCATGATAATATAGGGTAATAGTCCCCTTCCGATCTATTAACCTACTAAATTGCGTAAACAAAGATCATCATTAAGTATTATAGGACACTGAGTAGTGTAATTAAGAACGCTCTTTGCGTTAAAGGTAATTATTATTGGTTCTAAGGTTCCGTATATTGATCTCCTATAAACAACTAGATACACAGTCTGCCTTCTAAAAATGTCCGAGCACAAAGAAGGTCCAAACGGATGAATGGTCCCTCATTTGCTTTATTGGACAGTATCGATCCAGTTTAGGTTCTAAACTGACAATTTGCTACAATGACGTCATTCGTCAAACGTCATTGTAGCAAATTGTCAGTGTAGAACCTAAACTGGATCGCTATAAGAGGTGAGAGTAACCCCACTGTATATAAACGGATATGATTCACTGTCGGTCTAATTGCCGTCTTCAAAAATATAAGTGAGTGATATCCGTTTATACAGGGTGTCCTTGAATTCATTCGACAAATTGAACCTCCTGATAAACATTTTTTGTTTGTTTGTTAACCTATATATTGTCCCACTGCTGGGCAAAGGTCCATCCATCCCTGTCCTGAGCCTCTTCCAGCCACCCATCCCTGTATCTAACGATATCGTCTCTCCACCTACGCCGCGGTCTGCCCCGACGCCCCGGCGACCGTCCGATGGCACCCATTCTGTGACAGTCCGGGCCCATCGGTCCGGCTGCATGCGGCACACGTGGCCCGCCCAGTTCCACTTTAATGTGGCTGCTTTGCGGGCCACGTCTGCTACTAATATTAAATTGAGAAGGTTTCATCATCATCATCAGTCTATTTATATTGCCCCACTGCTCGGGCACAGACCTTCCCTTACATCGAGGGAGCTCGGGCCATGATCCACCACGCGGGCCCAGTGCGGGTTGGCGGATATAACACGCCTTAGATTTTTTTTTCTTCTACGACATGCAAGTTTCATCACGATGTTTTCCTTCATCGTTTTGAGAGCACTCGGTAAATGTACGTAAGCTTTTCCGTCGAAAAAACCGAGGATAACTCATTGGTACATGGCTGCCCTAGCTGGGAACCGAACCTGGGACCTCCATATTGCAAGTCCATTGACCCAACCACTGAGCCACCGAGCTCTTTAAGGTTTAATATTTTGTAATAATGCCTCACTATAGTTTTAATTCTGAAACGCAATTGTATCGCAATCAGGCCACAAACCCTGATTGCAAGATACTTAGCATATCGCTAACAGTCTGTGGAAATGCAGTCCTAATGGTGAACCGAAATAATTAGCGCCCACTAAACGTTTAACAGCTGTTAATTCGTGAAGTTAAATGAACTGAAAGTGTAACTCTGGTAACTGTTAATAAACGGATTTCACAATATAAATTTTTAGTGAGGTTTTTAGTGATAAACGTGACTTAAAAGTTAAGCCGCGACTTAACGGTCTCTTTCTAACTTAACGATTTTTAACCTACTTAAGTGATAAGACGGTTTGAAAGATGTGAGCTTAAACTATGTTTAAGTAAATTAAACATTTACAATGAATTTAAATATCAATTTTTTTTAATTTCATGTGCATCGTTACTGTGCTTTGGAGTTTTTAATATTTTACGGTATTTTTATTTTTTTGCAACAATTTCATTCACTGGACGTAAAGGTCATTTCTAAGGTCATTGTGTGACTTTTGACGTAAGTACTTAGTTCAATTTTTTTTTTTTTGCAGTTTTGATATAGGTACTAAAAAACCTTACCAATTTAATATTTAACATGAGTACAACCCCCAGTTTCAATTTGTCGAATGGTTTCAAAGACACCCTGTATATATTTTTTTAATTTATTTATGTAATTTTTTTTACAAAGAATACAATGTTTACATCGCTCGCCAAACTGCAATGCACTTGGCGTAGTTCTGAATTGGTGTTAGCCTTGTGGCAAAATTACATATTTTTTCGCTACAAACTGTCGGTGAGTTGGTCTGTAGATCACAAACGACAATAAACGCGACTTATTTTATTATATTAATGGACTCGACAGTTCGTCATTTGCCAATGTCATGTTACAGAAAATTCAATATGTTCAATAGTCTTCTATCTTCCTCCAGGGGAGTCGCAGTGGCGTCTTCACCCTGGGTAGCCGCGTCTTCATTTCTTCATCCAGAGGAGACGCCGTAGCGTCATCACTCTGGACGAAGCAGCTCGACAGTCACGTTCACTCCCGAGCTTGTAGCGGGAACTCTTGATAAAAGCTTGAAGCTTCAAATCTTGCATAAATAATCCAATAACTTCACCGTACCATTTTCTGATTAATTTAACGTGATATTAAACACAAAATAGTCCCTGTAGACGTTAAAAGGAAAATTATCAAATAATTTCGCAACCGTCGTTTCCCGCCATTTTCAAGAGAACCTAAACGCGACTTTTAAGCCATGATTTAAAAATGCCATAACTATGAATAGTTACCACAGTCGCATTTGGCCTATATTTTTACCACATAACTATTCTCTTCGGGACTGTTTGCTTTGTCCCCCTCATCTAAACTGTTTAACCTACCTAAGTGATAAGACGGTTTAAAAGATGTGAGTTTATTTATTTATTTTATTTGGTACACAAAACAGATTACAATCATTGTATAATTGAAATATCAGAGTCTTAAATGTATGGTCTAGACAGTAATCCGAAAATATGTGTACACATTGAGATTTGTATATCGTGGAACATAAGAGTGAATGCAGGCAAAGCACCGCCTAACTAAGTTAAAGTTAAAGTTAGTTAAGTTTGAACTATACTCAATATATTTATTGCATTCCATAAGTTATAATATTATATACTAACCTAAGCCCTAATCAATCACGGTGCTACTTTACCCTTCAACGAACGAAAGTCAAAGCCACTTAGGGGTACATCTTGATTCGTTCCCCTATCTAAACTGTCAAGGAAGGGTTATTACTAAACACCATAAAATAAACTAAGGCAGCCGTCGCTATAAGTTAGAATAGATTCATTTAACTCTAGCAGTTAAACTGTGTGAGGCAATCAAAGTGCGTTGGAATTATGTGGATGAGACGCAGATTTTATTGCGACAGTCTTAATTCAGAGAAAACTGAAAAGTATACATAGCCTAACAAAATCTCAACCTTGATGATGCCACGAAGACACAGATAAACAAGGGGCCTCAATAGAATTACTTGACTGATTGTAATTTTTTTACTAGTAGATAGGTTAAAGTACACAATAGGTATGTAATTGGAAGGAATTTTCAAAAATCAGTCAATTTCTTTATGAGAAAATCTCAATCTTAAAAACTCTCCTGTACACGTTTCTCTGTGTTAGACTGTAGAATACATACTTTTATTCTATTTGAATGATTCTGATTAATAGAACAATTAAAAAAATGATTAAACGTGCCGCTCTCACTTAAATTAAAGGGCTTCAAAGTCAGTTGAAACTGTCAGTATAAATGCCTACTGGTTTCCCACAAAAGTAAGTGATATCCGTGTGTCGTTTGATGTATAATTTTAATTTTGAAATATTTACTAATCATATGCAAAGGAAATTAGTGCACCTCTCAGATCAGTACTTATATAAGAATAATTACCTAACTGCGGGGTTACTCTCACCGCTCACCTCTTATATCGATCCAGTTTAGGTTCCTAAACTGACAATTTGTTACAATGACGTCAAACGTCATTGTAGCAAATAGCGATTCGGTTCAGTTTAGGAACCTAAAATGGATCACTATAAGAGGTGAGGGTAACCCCGCTGATATAATTATTTACTGATCTGAGGTGCGGCTGCTGTACTTTTCTATTTGATGCAGTTTCAGTTAATAGTGTCAGATTTTTATACGAATTATTTTCTCTAAACAGCGCTTCGTCATGTCCATAACAATCCAACGCTTCGTACCTAACCCTATGACTGTAGGAAGGGTCAATAAGACCTAACCTCTATTTAAACAAGCCCACATTGCTTAAATAGTATCTATTGTGTGCGCTATCGGACATACTTATATACCATTTTGTATACCTAGAGGCAACGAACGATACTTAATGACTTGGTTATTGTGACTATTACTATGAAGAGACAGAAAATTTACTGTTTGTTACTAAATAAGTCCACACAATCTTTCAGCATATATACACACATACTCATTTAACCTAACATGCACCCCACACACCCACCCATTTACCCTCTCCACACACACACACACACACACACACACTCTCTCTCTCTCTCACACACACACACAAACACACCACACATGCACACAACATTCACCCTCATACACATGACACACACCTTTTTTTTTGGTTTTTGTTAATTAAATTACAATTTTTAAAAATATTATTGTTTTTGCAACTTATTTTATTTAGTGTAAGGAAGGATGTAGTAGGTTAGTCATGGTAATCGTACGGGAAACGAGCAAGATCAACGTTACTTGTGAGACCGATACTGTTGTAAGTGTTACAACAGTATCGGTCTCACAAACGCGTGCGGTACGTTAGGGGTTGGGACCCTTACGACTACAAACGCAAGAAAGAGATCACAGTTCCACGCCACTTAGAACATTATTCTGTCGTACTTTAACGCGTGGACCGTGTCATGAGCGATAGCGTCCATAAATCGTTCTTTTTATAAGTTCAAAAGCAGATAAAGTAACACTTTGGACTGTACTTTAATGTCCTTGCCTTAAAAAATGAAATCGCATTTCTATCTATACGTCAGCCCAAATCAAGTGTCTTTAATTTGTAAACAAAAACTACCCTACCCTAATAACATTTCAAGCTGTTCTGTGATTATTGCATAGTTATTTTCACATTATTAGATCGGATCACTTTATTTTCACAATGATGAACAGGTTCTATCAATCAGTTCCTTCAGTGTTACATCACAACAGGTAATTAGACGATCATATTTGTGTACAAAATAAGACACTTGATTTGGGCTTCGGTATAAGTATTGAGGTGTTGTCGATGTAATTTACTATTTTGTATAAATTATTCGAAAACTCCAACATAGATATTCGCAAACATATTTGATTAATTTAAAGTGATATTATACACAAAACAACCACTGCATACATAACATTAAAATTACGTTTTCGCCATTTTCAAAATTCCCAGCACGGTGGCATTTCATTTAACGCTAGTATAATATTTATAGAAAAATCTTGGGATCGACATTTGCCATCGAAAAAGCAAAAGTCAATTCCAAAAAAAATCTTTATATTCTACAAGCGTTAACGAAAATTAAATGTCACTTGGCTAGGTATTTGGCCTAACGCCTTTTCCTTGCGCCAAACATCTTAGAACACCATATAAGGCGCAGATCCCACTGTGGAACGCACTTACGCCCAAATTGCTGCGACTTTATGCGCGCCCTTACTTGTAGAATGTAATTATCGCAGCGCTCACGGATCGGGGACTAATGAGGGCTTTAGGCTGCCTGCACACGCGCCAGATTTATGGGCGAAAAGGTATTTTCAACGTTCGGTTTAAGGACGCGCGCTCTAAGGCTTGTATTAATAGTCAGAGCTCAAACCCGCCCAATAAAGCCATTCAAGACATGATCACCATCTCAAGTATGTCGTTTATTAATAAACCAATCTTGAGGGCGTATCACGTGATGTATTTCTCAAGTCGCGGTTCGCCTGCAATCAGCAAATACGTTCTCAAGTGTGAGTTTGACGGTTCTCTTGAGAACTGAGTTTTGTTTATTAATACGGCGTTACACTCGTGATACCCGATACCTAAACGCGCACCTAAGTTACGTTTATTAATAGGAACACCATCTTGAGGTCGTTCTCAAGATTGACTTTTGAGCTGAGAGTGATTTATTAATACGGGCCTAAGACTTCTTATCCGCGCGTTCTTTTTGTCGCAAAAATCTGGTCGGCAATGAGAATCGGACCCTACACCTCTGACTTATACGCAACCATTTCGCCACAGCGGGTCTACGTCATGCGCCCAACTTAGTCACCGCTTACTTCCCATTTTTAGTTAAGTCCGATTACACTGGAGGGAGATACATCTCAAAGGTTTTTTTCTAGTTCTTCAGCGGTAGTGGTTATCATCTACGAAAGATAACAGACTGAAGTCAGCAACGGACCGTCAGCAACTCAGCAGCAAAGCATCCCTTGCTTTGCGCGGCAACCGCGCGGCATTCAGTCTGTAATGTTTCATAGAGTATCATACATTACAATCATCAATGATCCAGCCCTTAATATTAATAGGTACCTAAAGTATCTTTCTCTGTGCATTTACATGTCAGAAAGAGATGTTTGACGTGGGTGTGAGAGAAGTACTAACAATAAACACCAACTTTACGAAATTAATTCTCCGAAACTAAACCAAGCAATTCGTAACTCCAAAGGGCTTAGCTAGATACAATTACCTACCGCCCATAAAACAACAAACTTAGTAGTTCCAAACATAACACTTGACAGACCTATAAACACTTTGAAAGCCCTCGACTAATGTTTATTAATAAAATCCCTACATCTGTTAATACATTTGTTTAACTTTACAACTGTTAAAGTACATAAAACAATTCAGTTTTACGTAAGTGGCACTTAAAACTACCGTGCGTGATGCGTCCTATTCCCAGCCTTTTAACGGCTTTATAGCCTTTCTCTTTCTAAAAAACAAGCTTACTTAAGTGACTTTTTCTGTTTGTTCCAGGTTCGAGCCAAAAATGGGGGAGATTTTACGGCCTCTGCTGGTTTTAAACCTAATATTAGCAGCTACGGCGGATTTCACGACCAACTGCCCGCACGAATGCAAATGCGTATGGGCCAGCGGCAACAAGCAGGCTGACTGCTCCCATTCAACTTTCCAGGACATACCTAAAACACTAAGCGCAGAAATACAGACTCTAGACCTAACTGGAAACGAACTGTATGAAGTAACGAGACACGCGTTCGAAGATGTGAGATTGATCAATTTGAAGAAGCTAATATTGAAAGATTGCAAGTTGCTGACGATCCAAAAGAATGGTTTGAGCGGCTTAGCTATTATGATCGAAATAGACTTATCGAAAAACGCATTAAAGACCTTACAACCTGATACTTTTAAAGAAACAGTAAAAATTAGATGGATTTTACTCAATGACAATCAACTGGAGAAATTGGACGATGGATTATTCACCAATTTGCCATTCCTACAGAAAGTTGATTTGAATAACAATCGACTAGTACAATTGGGTATGAAAACCTTTATGAATGTACCGAAACTAAATATCTTGAGACTTAGTGGGAACAAATTAGAGTACCTGAAAGTTGATACGTTAAGTAGTTTGGTGGCGTTATCGAATCTAGATGTACACGACAACCCTTGGCGATGTGATTGCTATTTACAATCATTTAGAAATTGGGTTATAAGCAAAAATATCTATACGTCACCAGTATCGTGCACAGAACCGCCTAAAGTCAGCGGGAAGCTATGGAAAGACTTAGATTCCAATGACTTTGCTTGTAAGCCAAGCATTGTTTATCCTACAACAAGTACAACTCTAAGAACTTCAGATTCAAACGTCACTTTATCTTGTCAAGTAGACGCTAACCCTTTACCTGAAGTCAACTGGGTCTTAAACACTAAAATAATTGCCGGTACCAACAAATATCTAGACGAAATAAAGTATTACGTCGCTGAAAGTAACCACGAAAACAGCAAATGGGTTAATTTGACTATTATTGACGCTGGAACTTCTGATAGTGGAGATTACTTGTGTGTTGCGAAAAACAATGGCGGCGTTGCAGAAAGAAATGTCACGTTAGCCATAACACATACTGCACCAGGCATTATCGTTCCAACTGGAATGGACAACGATATGCTACCAGTTCTAATTGGAGTTTCGTGTACTGTGGCAATATTGTTAATACTTCTAGGCATACTATGCTATTGTTGTTGTCGAAGAAGGCGTTCTGATAAGAAGAAAGCAGATACGTCGAATGGAGAAGCGCTGATAGAAGGGTCGGTGATACCAGAGATGGAGAAGAGTCTGATAACTGCTGTGAATCCAGTGACGAAGCCACCTAGACGGTATGACGCGCCACCATCGATCACAAGTGGGACCGAAATGTCGGAACTGAATAAAACATTGCTGGACAATGATTCTGTTTTTGGTAAGTACTTTAGAATTTAGATTGTCAGTTGATTGATAGCATATCAGATCGAAACCAGATCTGTTACCACTGAAGCGTCGTCGGGTTCGATTCCCGGAGCACGTACTTCTTACTCAGTTACAGGTTCTCTTCAGTATTTTAGATTAAACAGGCCTAGTATTTGCGTCATAAAACTTAAGTATACCTATTTGTAAATTATATTAAGTACAATTTAATGGAAAACATACCATATTTAGTTGATTATTCAAAAAGTAATCCATAAACTAAAGTAGTAAATTAATCAACAAAGACACCAGAGTTTATAAATGATAAAAATGTAATTGAATTAACTAGGTTAATGTTCAGAGCAAACAGATTAATTCCAACGGATAAGAAAGCTGAATTAATAAGAGACAACAAACATCGTTATGTAAATTTGGCATTACCGAATCCCATTATAATTCCAAATTTATTTTCAACATTATAGGACGTTATGGATTAAAAATTAATAATTATGTTGTTGTCCTTTTTTCAGCTCACAACGACGATGAAAAGCGATCGCTGGACTTCGAGCACCAGAAACGGTCTCAGGATGCCTTGAACGTGGAATATGGACGGACTGATGGTCGAACGTATCCTCCAGATTTACTATCCTTCCCTGCCAGAGCTGCTCAGATATCGCCGGCTGCTAGTAATGCCTCTACAGTCCCTGATACGACCAGACTACCGCCACAGTTGAACCCCGTCAGTCCAATTCACTCTCCCATTTACGGAATGACAAATCAAAACCTATTCAGAACGTTGCCATATTCTAGGTCGCAATCCCCCTTCATGGCACCAATTACGCCACCAGTCGTTACACCAAGACAGGGTTATGTGACCATCCCAAGAAGACCTAGGGTTCCGAGCTGGTCTAGTACAGCCAGTACTCAGATTCTACCTAGTTCTGAAGCTCAGGAGCCTTTGTATGATAATCTGGGTCTAAGGACGACTGCTGATGGTAGTTCGGTACTGTCTCTCAATAAAACTGGTTTGGATAATCAATTTTCTCCAATGAGGAATAGACCTCTACCAGCTACTCCTATGGTATACCCAAATCAGCATCAACTGTATTATGCTCCTATTCAAGAACAGGAACCAGCACCGTCTCCTGTTCCACCACATTCTCCTCAATACATGGGTAATAGGAATAGCATATCTTCTCAATTATCAACACAGTTGTCGACTCCTGGGCCTCAAGAACCAGTTAACAGAATGAGCTGGACAGCAAAGAATACTTCTACACCACAACCAGACTCTAGAAAAGCATTATTCAGTACTAATAGTGACAGTAGAAGTGATAGTCAGTCTCACGTATCTGATAGCAGCACTTTGAATCGAAGAGGCAAACCTGAGACTGGGTCTTTAAGGCGAAATCCAAGATCCGAGAATGAAGAAATGAGGTCACCGACTAAGTCGCCGTCGAAAGATGATGCAAAGAAGAATGAGAGTAATTTATCTATGAACCAATCAGGTACTTTAGGAAGGAGCGGGAAGATACCACCTAGACCACCTCCAAAGCCTAAGAAAAAGCCAAACCCTGAAGCGAATAACACAACAGAACCTTTATTCGAGGACGAAGGAGAAGACGGTACAGAAGTGTAGTGCTAGGTACTAAAGTGTACTACCAAAGTGCCAATGAGCTTTTAGAGAAAACATCAAGTGACTAGTGACAAGACAAAGTGAAATGAAAACATTTGAATAGTTTGTTTCGCGGTGCTCGTGTAAATAACGTTCGTGCTAGATTTTTTACCTATTACGTACAAGTAAATCATGGACCATTTGTAAATGTTAAGGACTGTACTTAACGATGCGAATACAGTAATAGATTGCAGGAACTTCATGAACGTTTTCAATCCCAGCATCATCAATTTACGATTGCCTGATACTAATCTGTTTCAGTGGTCGCATCTTTATTTAAAGTCCTTTATTTTAGGTGTTTATTCTAGATTTATGCCATGATATCTATGAGTTTCGACATTGTACACAATTGCGTTACTTTTTAAGTATTTATTTTGTGGTACGTGCATCAATTACGGCGGTGTCCCGTTTTAGATTGTAACAACTGGTGAATTAATTACTGTCGTGTGTAATATGCGTACTTAATTGGGGGAAGTAATAATTTACCGACCTGCTATTGAAAACAAAAACACGAATAGGCTAGTTGACAAGTATCGAAAATTAAATGTTTTTCATTATTATTACAAAATAGACACAAATTCAAGGTCAACTGTGAAATCAAAATTGAAATTAGTTTTAAAATGAAGTAACTACAGGCATTTAGAAAATGTATGACGTCATACCGTGGTAGCGCCATACAATTTTCATACTAACAACCGTTGTGCTAAAAAGAGATGGAGCATTGACTTAATCGCTTAATATCTTCGGTAATAATTCAGCAGGAGCATGAGAGTTGATTGATGCAATAAATGAGTCAACTAGCCTATTGGTTAAGGGATGTTTAAGTCGTAGTTGTTACAAAACCCATATCAAAACATACTCCCGCCGTGGTAGAGGCACTGGTTGATGGTAGCTGAATGAATTTGCTTGCCAATAGGCACCTCTTCATCCATTTCCAAGACTGATTATTCTAAATTTGACAGATTTCTTTTGACATTCCTTAAATCATTAGCATTTCGATATGATTCCAACATTTCCATAGATTTGCGAGATTGGTTTGGTTACTTTAGAGAATATTTGGAAGACTGAATTACGATTGTTATTCGCTTTGTAACTATTGATTATGTCAATAGTTTTGTCAAGCGTATTATATCAGCTTTTAGCAAACTGACTTTATTAAACTCTAGTTGATATTCACATACAAACATTTAGATATTAAATACTTATATGTTTTATTTTATGACATTAAATTGCGTTTGGCTAATCGGTACTTATCGCTAAAACAAATACTATTTATTCATTCCAATCATTAATCTTTTATATGTGAATATTACCTAATGTTTCGTTAACATTATCAACTTCTAAAATATTTAACTTTGCCTAAGTTAATATGATTTTAGTTTTTCCTTTTCGTTTGCATCTAATCGTCAACATTCAGTGATCTTTCTGGCATTTCTAACACTTGTGCTGTTATTCATAAAGTTAGTTACTTAATACTTAGTTCCACTTCCCTTAAATCGTGATGATATCTCTTTCACTCTTAAAAAAGATTAATATAGAAAGGGACATGGGGTCTAAACGGTGGCGTAACTTTAAATCAAGTTTATGAATAACAGATTTGATCGATAGTTAAATATAGTTCCTAATAAACGTACACCAATTTGTTTTAATTTGAAACTCGAAATTGTCAATGTGACAATTATACTTCTGCGTCGATTTTATACGAAAGGCCCTATTAAACAATGCCTATAAAAAGATAGCCTTCAATTAAAGGCGGCGGATGTGTATGTAATGTAGATAACTTCAAAATCGGCGCAGAACCATTGTTATTTTAAGTAACTTAAGTTTTAACTTGTAACTAAGTTTCAATTATTTTACTGGTGCTTTTTTTGAACATTTTTAAACATGACTATTTATTTTTGTAGATAATTTTTGATGTAAAAACGTTTTTAAACGCCCGTATAACTAAGGTCCCGATAAGTCCGCGATGAAAGGTTTTTACATTAAAAAGATATGGTAGTATAAAGATACTACCCACCATGATTTTTTAAAAGTTAAATCTTGCAAGTACATGACAAGTTTGTTTTATATTATGATAACGTTGTAATTTGTGAGATTTGTTTGATTATGAACTAAGTGTTTGTTCACACCACGGAGTACTGAATAACATAGGAGGTGCTTTATCCTAGAGAGTCACCTTGTAATTCGTGACGTCACCGAATTCCTACACAACCGCGAAAGTGAAAAATAAAAGTATGATGAAATGTCGACTTTTGACAGTTGGGCCATGGCGTCATGAGTCTTTCCGACACAGGCGCGATCTGCACGCGATTTGCGGCCTGCAGACAGTTAAAACGCAAGCCCCGACCCATTTTCTCCCGTCTAAGGTCCACTGGACGCTACACCCTCGCACTCACACCCGTTGCACCCTCGGTGCCCGAACCGACTCGCACTTGGCCGTGTTTTTTCCTATTTGTTTAATTTTTTATTTACATGAATACTCTAAATACCTTGACATTAGCGAAATTATCTCTGTAACAAAAGTAGAAGCCACTTTTTAAACTTTCATGGTTTGTATACATACCAACAACAAATGCAAATATCAACAACTTTTTTCTCAACGCAGTCAGCGAACACGAAAGAGGGTAGATCGTTTTGTGTCACCCTTCTGACGTTCAACACTCACCGACTTCAGTCTACTTGTGGCCATGATGGCTGCAATGCTGTCGAAATATCGAGACATCAATAATAAATGTTTAACACGGTAATTCCCGTTTTATGAAATTAATAAGAGTAGAAGCCATTATAATAAAAATAGACTAGAATAAAAAGTCGAAATCGTGATTGATATTCGCCAAACACTTTGATCGCGTGGCGTATCATGTCCCAAGCATCCTTGAAGCTCAACTCACTTTATATGACACATTTTTACTACAGACAGCGGTATCTCCTCTGTAATTCAATACTCCGTGTTTCACACCCTACCCACGCAAAAGAGGGTAATGTATTTCTGTTGTATTGTGACGTTAAGACTATCATGCTATTCCACGTTTTTGTTCTCGCGATACGTACAATGTACCGATATTTTTACAATATTTACTGTAGAGATCCAGTTTTATATAGTTGTAAGCGCTATGTACATACAAACATTATTATTAAAAGTGATTAAAAGCTATATTTCAGTAAAATATTTATTGTTTTTCTCATACTAATTATTGTCCTTAACTAAGGTAGGTACGGACCACAGCAGATCAATGGTAACACTTGCAGTACGATTTTAAATCATACGACGCAGATAATAAGAACGGTCCAAAGTCCAAAGTATTACACTTGTTCTGCTGTTAGCTGTACTAACCTAACCTAACTACAAAATCATTATCATCAGCCCGTATCAGTCTACTGCTGGACGTAGGCATCTCCCAAAGCGCGCCACTCAATCCTACTCTCGGCCCTCTGCATCCAGACTCTGCCAGCCATCTCACACTACATTTACCCGTTCGTGGCCTCCAACTACAAAATACTCTAGGTCAAATCGTATATCAAATTGCAATTGTTTTATTATTATTTTAAAAAGATGTGCCGTGCCGCTGAGAGTTTTTGCAAAAAAAAATTCCTCAGCGTTTTGTTCCTCAACCTTTTTCTTGCAAAGTTGTGTAAATGTAAATTCCAAAAAAAAGGTCAAAAATATACATATACTTATTTACTTGCAATAAAGAATTATAATTCTATCATAATAAAATACGATATAAAACTATTTTACGTTTAAGTACCTACAGTTTCATATTTTATGGTTACAATTCCAACAAAGAATAATTAAGTTTTTTACAGATTTCAAACAAAGGCGAACAAAATATTCGTTCACAGTATTAAAGAGTCATTGTTTTTGGGAGTTATAAAAAATATCCGATGGTAATAAATAACGAAACGAAGGGTAGTTCATTTAATACGTTTGTACAGAAAGTACAACGACCTTATTCTGCTTCCATCGGTAAAATACCGTTATAATGGCTAAATCGTTGGTAATATATCTAGGGTGCGTAATGCAAGTTCGAACTACAATTGTTCGATGAATGTTTGATCGACAGAACGATTAATCGAAGAATTGCAGTTCGAAAGAACTCCTGTGCGATGAACGTTTGTTCGAAAGCATGATTTATCGAAGAACTGCTGTTCGAAGAACTTTTGATAGATGAACGTTCGGGGGAAGCAGTCCAGTACATCTCTAACCAGATCCGACACGGATGTTTAGGTTCAGAAGGCCTTCGATGTTAGGTTATTTAAAAAAGTTCTTCGAACAGCAGTTCTTCGATAAATCATGCTTTCGAACAAACGTTCGTCGCACAAAAGTTCTTTCGAACTGCAATTCTTCGATTAATCGTTCTGTCGATCAAACATTCATCGAACAATTGTAGATCGAACTTGCATTACGCACCCATAACCATATATCTATACCGCAGCCCAAATCAAGTGTCTTATACAAATATGATCGTTTAATTGCCTGTTGTAATGTAACACTGAAGGAACTGATTGATTGAACCTGTTCATCATTGTGAAAATAAAGCAATCCGATCTAATAATGTGAAAATAACTATGCAATAATCACAGAACAGTTTAAAATGTTAGTAAGGTAGGGTAGTTTTTGTTTACAAAATAAGACACTAGATTTGGGCTTCGGTTTAGTAGTCAGTTGCGAGTACACGTTGAAAACGATCGTACAAGCTAAGCAACGTTGAGGTCAGGACCTGGATGACATCTTAACATGAGCCCGACCGTGCCTCTGAAAGCACGTTAAGCAGTTGGTCCCGGTTGTTGTCATTCGGCAGTCGTTTGGCCACGTCAGGGCGACCTGAATAACTCTGACAATAGGTTTAGGCACTAAGCTATACGAGAAGAGAGTTGAATTCAGCTGGGCAGCATTTGGGAAATCACGTCATATCTTTTCGTCTTCAATACTACACTGCCTGAAAACAAAAGTCTTCATCGACCTACCAGTGATGACCTACGGAGCCGAAACGTGGACACTGACGGTGAGACTGGCCTACAAGTTCAAAGTCGCTCAGCGAGCTATGGAATGAACTATCACACTTCGCCATAAATATTCGATTCGTTCACGTATTGTATGGATAACCCTCAAAGGGCCAAACGTCCAGTTTACGACCTCGTATTGGGCAGTAAAAATCACCACCTCTGCGGTGGTACCACAATTGGGTCTTGTAATGTTTACAATACCTAGGCCTCGTCCTCGTAAGCCTCTCAAGGAGCGACACTCACGCCGCAGGTCATAGACAAACTTACGGCTGTCAAAATGCATGAAAACTGACAGTTAAAAGACCGAAGTCAAACTACCACTCATATTCAAAACTCAATACTCAATACGAGTATATTTATTGCATTCCATAAGTTATAATACAGATGTTCACTTAATATTAAAATGTTACAATGTTCTTTATGGACCTTGTTTAGGCACAGCAATATAAGAGAGAGACGATATTTTTTGCTCAAATATAATGTAATTTGTAGTACCTAACTAAGAAGTAGTAGGTAGCGATTGTTTATTATTTTTTCTCATTTAGAAATTCCTCTACTGTGTAATAGCATTTAGCATGTAGGTGTTGTTTTAGCAGTCGTATGAATGTTTTTTTTCATTTGTTGCATTTTTTTGTTTCGTCTGGAAGATGATTATATATTTTTATTGACATGTTCAATGTGCCTGATAAGTGGAGATTCAACCGACTGGTACTAGTTACTCTCTACACGATTGCCAGATTTTTGCATCCAGTCCCTGCCTACCTTGATTAAGTCATCCCTCCGTCTTTACGTTTAATTTTAGTAGTTAGTGCCGTGGCCTTCGTAGAAAAACTGTGAATACGCGCATACGAAGCATTAGAATAACATAAATTTACATACCTTTACGAGAGTGGTTACCACACTTAAGGAGTCTCCGTCCTTGGAGACGCAGAACTCACCAGAGATGCTGGTTTATTACGGTCATGGACACTTTTTAAACAGAGGTTCTTAATAACTCTTTATTGTACACACTGATACATTAATGTAACAAAATAAACAGAAAAGACATGCACAAAGGGCGTAACTTATCTCTATGAGAGATTTCTTCCAGCAAACCCCATGAAGTGATAACTTAAATAAAATAAAAGGTAGACATAGTGTGTAACTATCCGAATATAGTTAATAAATAAATTGATAATACAATATTAAACTAAATACGAATAATATTAATTATACACATAAATACTTAAACATATAAATATATACCTACATATTATATACTTAATATATTTATAATAAAATACTTAATATAAATTGCATAAGTAAAAATATACATACCACCAATACTATGACATATTTACAAGAGACAGGTAATGTTCTTTAACGGATTTTTTGAAGGAACACATGGACTGACTTTCCCGTATGCTAGGAGGGAGCGCGTTCCATAACCTAATGGCTTGCACTGAGAAAGAGCGACTATAAAATTTTGTTCTGTGAGAAAATGAAGGTAGTTGAAGAAGTGTTCTTATGTGTGATCTGGGCATGTTGCTGGGCCGGATGAAGTTGAAACGCTCACGTAGGTAAGAAGGCGTAGTAGGATTAGTTAAACATTTGAAGAGGAAACAAACAATGTGAGCGTTTCTTCGAAGTCGGATAGGGAGCCATTTGAGCTGAGACCTGAAATGGGAGACGTGATCATACTTACGAAGGCCGAAGATGAAGCGAATGCAAAGGTTTTGAAGTCTTTCCAACTTGTCCAGAAGCTCTTCCTTGGCATCTAAGAAGCAGATATCTGCATAATCGATTATCGGAAGAAGTAAAGACTGGGCAAGCGAGATTTTAGTTTGTAATGGTAGAAAATTTTGAAGGCGCTTTAGAGAGTGAAATGAATAATGAACTTTTTTACTTATTTCGTTAACATGTGCATCCCAAGAGAGACAGGAATCAAATATGACGCCAAGATTCTTAGCGGTTTTGGTAACAGCAATAGGCACATCATTGTAAAATATTTGTGGGATATGTGACTTTAGAAGTAAATTGCTCATATACCTGCTGCCAATAAATATTATTTGGGATTTTGAAGGGTTAACCAATAAACCATAAGAGCTGGCCCATACACCAATATTGCGCATATCATTGTTAATTGATTGAATCGTAAGATCAATGTCTTCAATATTGAAGTGCCGATATAACTGCAAGTCGTCAGCGTAGAGATGGTAGTCAGAAGTGATTACATTGGAGATGGTGTTGATAAAAACAGAGAAGAGCAAAGGAGAAAGAACGCCACCCTGAGGAACACCCGCAGCGAGATCACACCAATCTGAGGTAGCCTCATCCGATTTGACACACTGCGAGCGACCACGAAGGTAAGAATCGAACCAAGCGGTTACCGGAGAAGCAACATTAAGCGATCGCAAAGTGCCTAAAAGAATATCAAAATCCACGGAGTTGAAAGCGCTGCTAAAGTCCAGAAGAATAAGGACGGTGATTAATTGATTTTCCAAAGAAAGACGTATGTCATCCGTGACCTTGAGCAGAGCTGTGACAGTACTGTGTCCAGGGCGAAAGCCTGATTGAAAAGGATTAAGCAAGTTGTTAATTGAAAGGTAAGTTGAAAATTGTTTATGTACAATATGCTCGAGAACTTTAGAAAGAAATGGGAGGATGGAAATTGGTCGGAATTGGGAAAACGAACTAGGATTTGAAGTTTTGGGCAGCGGAATAATTTGAGCTTTTTTCCAGGCGGAGGGAAAGGAACTTGTTGTCAGTGAAAAGTTAAAAATGTGAGAGAGAACTGGCAGAAGCTCTGGCAGAATTAGATTTATCATTCGTGAGCATAGCTTGTCATCCCCTACCGCCGTTGAAGATATTGAAAGTATGTGCTTCTTAACATCACTCTCGGCAACCGGATTGAAGGTGAATGGTGTGCATTTCGGCAATGGTAAATCAGAAAGTTCCCGTAGTGTGTTGGATTTAATGGCATTTTCCAAAATGACGGGGGGTGTGGAGAAGTGGTTATTGAGATTATTAAGGTCAACAGCATTAGTACCCTCACAGGTAGATTTTCCAATGCCGAGAGTTTTCAGGAATTTCCAAGTTTGCGCTGGGCTGAAATTTTCAATAGAGTCATAAATGTGGCGTCTTTTGGCATCTCTACATTGACGACTGCAACGATTGCGAAGAAACTTATAGCGGTCAAGGTTTCGCTCCGTTGGATACTTTCTATAAATCCGTTTCGCCCTATCTCTTTTACCCATCATAATCCTAATGTCTTCCGTAAGCCAGGGAGCCGGTACGTGCTTTACTTTGACACGCTTCAAGGGAGCATGATGATCGTAAAGCTTGACAATGCTTGTCCTCAAATATTCAACCTTCTCATCAATGTCACCACTGTTAACCAGAGGCGCCCAGTCTACATTACCCGCATCCCCCCTCAACGCCCCCAAATTAATTCCATTAAAACTGCGCAATAGAAGAACCTTTGCACTGCGCTTAGGAGGACGTACCTTATAAGATAGGTAAATAAGATCGTGGTATGAGAAACAAGCAGCGAGCTGACCATGCGCGGCAATACTTTCTGGAGAGGCAACAATCATAATATCTAGAAGAGAAGGTGTAGTGTTCGGGAAATGATGAGTTGCAGATAAAGGTAAAATATGAAGATTTACAGAGGAAGTAATGGTCTGGAGAGTGTGTGAGCGATTATCATCCAACAATAGGCACGTGTTGAAGTCACCAAGAATGAGAACATGATCAAATAACGGACAGAAGTTAGTAAGAAGAGATTCGAAAGATGAAAAGTAATCGATATTCCTGGAGGGACAGTAGAAAGCAGCAAGTAATATTTTTGTGTGAAATAGGGTGACTTCAATGAAGAGATGTTCAGCAGAATTAGAATATGCGCTCGGCGACGTACTGACAATATTATGAGGGATATCAGCCCGCAGATAAATAGCAACGCCACCACCACCTTTATTGGTGCGATCGTTGCGGATCAATTTAAATCCTGGAAGAGAGCAGTGCACTGAAGGTAGAGAAGGTTTCAGAAAAGTCTCAGATATCACTATAGCATCTAAGTGAGTAGTACTAAATGTAGCCAGCAAGTCCGAGTAGTGACCAGGAACACTCTGTGCGTTGATATGTACAACGTTAAAATTTCTCGGAAATTTGGAGAACACAGAGGCAATTTGATCATGCAAGGACGATGGTGTAGAATCATCGCTATCAGCACTGTAAAAGTCACCTGAAGAGGAGCAGCAAGAAAAGAAACTGTCATTTAAATCATTAGGGATATCCATATTATGTGTGTAGGTATTTTATGCTAACAAATAAAATAATAAATATAAATACAATAAATAAGACAAAATACTTATACAAATACTAATATCAATTACTTATCTATTACTTGTCTACTACTGATTAATTACTTCAATCAGTAGCACCAACAAATCTACGCTCACCGGTGAGAGCTGGAAGAAAACACTCGACTATTACAATTATCAAACATAAATAAACAACGATTGAGGAGTACTCTGAATATTAATCAACTTAAATACCAACGCCGTTAGCCATAAACGTGAAGTGAGTTTAAACTAGGATAAGGGCTAGTAACTTACAGCATAAGGCTTAGAATAAAAATAAACTTTTGCGCTATACTCACGAAAACAATGAGAGTGAATATTATGTGAGAAACATAAACCAAAAGTACCACCGCAAGTGACAGCGCAAACAAAACAACATCATCATAAAAAAAAAAATAATAACCTCAATCTATTGAAGTTTTGGAAGTTTTGAATTTTGTTAACTATTTGGCGTTATTATGAAATTACTGTTATACAAATAAATTAAGGAGACCATTAAGTAAACAAGTCGATGTTGTGAGCATTGCACTCATTGGCAAAGTGAAACGTCTCACTTAGCCTTGATCCGTGGCCGCACTTTCTTCATTTTAGACGGAGTAGCACTTGAAGAAGATCCTTTACTGGTGCTGCTGGCATAGGGCAGAGCCTGATGCTTGGAGGAATCATCATTGGAGTTGGCCTCCGCGGGAAATTCAGTTCATTCAGTTCTTCTCAGTTTCAATAATAAAAGTCAGTAACCCAGAAGGTTAAGATTATTTAGAAAGTGATGTACTGTGAGTTACGTACATTTACCGACCGACTGCTCTCAAAACAGTGAAAGAAAACATCGAGATGAAACATGCATGTCCTAGAAGAAAAAAATCTAAGGCATGTGAAACTGCCATTCATCGATTTGACATAATTTATAAATGACAATACCAGATTCTGCCCCACCATCAACCGCAAGTTGTACAAGATAACGAATAAATGTAGAAGTATCTCCGTTTTTTTATTCAAATTATTGGTTTAAATTAAAGTTATGTACAAGTTGCGAGTCGAAAATAACGGCTTAATTAAGAATTCAGAAAATAGTAAGAAATCGAAGCGAATTGAAGCTGAACAGCTGTTCCGGCTCAAGACAGGGACACGCGGAGCTGATGGCCAACATCCGTTAGCGGAGAGACACTTCAAGAAGAGAAGAAGTGACTTCCACTACGAAGACAGTACTGAATAAGCCTTCAAACTATCAATTACTCCTAATCAAACACAGAACAACACCGTCCTCGATGACCTGCGCGCGCTCCTCTCTGGCTTCAGCTCTATCGGCCTCGAACTAAATTTTTCAAAGAGTGAATTATTCATATTAGATTCACGAGAGCCGATATAGCGTCTAGTTTCAATCTTTTGGCTCCCAGCATCAAAATCCTCAGTAAAGAGTCTCTACGCCTCCTAGTCCTGTCCTTCCAGACTCTATTGCTGCTTTCATTGACGAAAAAATCCTAAATTTCACATCTTCTCAAGATCGTCTTTTAGAAATAAATTCCCATATGGCCCTTTTTTTTACTTGGGGAAATGCTTTTCGCATCGTGAGTATGTGGGACTCCCGCCATAATACGGTCCTATACCCACTAAAACTCCAAGGTGTTCAACGCATCGCGTTTGGAACGAGGTTGTGGAAACGCAGCGCCAAATACCACAACCTGGTCCGCGGCCGCCCTCGGGGGCCCTTCTCGGAATCTACCCCTATACCTCCGCTTAAGGCGCCTCGGAACACAGGACGAGACGCCTTACAGCTTCCCACATGGCCCTAACAATAATAAAATTTTGCTTACGTGTCCCCCAATTTACATACTCCCTCCGCTGTTCCCCTATGTGGAAATTCAAAGACCTTCTTTTTGTTTTAGACTCCCTTGAACAACAGACACATCTCGCATTGCCAAGGGACTGGTACATAATTAATAACAATATGTGGACAATACTGTGGACAATATCCCTGCCATAAAACCCTCCATTCCACCACATTGACGTAGCACGGGAGCAACGCTGTTGCCTCTAGCTATGGCAGACATGGCGGTCTTGTATAAGTATCTTGGATTAGTAACTGTACAAAGTCAAAGTCAAATTTCTTTATTGCAAGTAAGCAGGTTGAGTACATTTTTGCACGTCAATATATTTTTTGAATTTACATTTACACCACTTTGCAAGGAAAAGGTGCCAACGCTGAGGAGAAAAAGTGGCAAAAAACTCTCAGCAACACATCTTTTAAAACAATGATAATACAATGATTACTTAATAACTATACAAAACGTAACTATTACTATTGTTAGTAAGTTTATCCCTCATGCGGAACCGGCGACACACACCATGCATGTTCATCGTTTAAATAGTCATCTATCCTGTAATACGCCTTCTTAACAAGTGTTCCTTTAATGAAATTTTTACTTGTTTCATCTTAGATTATTACCAGTCGTTGGAGATCTAGGGCTTTGATATTCAAGTGCTATCTAAACTCGCTATATAAATTCCTTTAGAAACCAATGCCTTGATTAAAAATAGGAAAAAGGGGGTACTTACTCACAGGACCTTTCCTCGGGGTTTTCGTGGTTTTCTTTCGAATTACGGCCGGCGTCGCCGCGCCGTGCCGTCGCGTCGCATTATGAGAGTGAAGATTTTGACAGTGACGTTTTTGCTTTGACGTTTTGTTGTTTATATTTATAGGCTAGGTTTAATTCCAATCCATAACCGTAGTATTCTGTGTATACCTAAGTATCTTGGACTAGAAGCCACATGATATGGACACCGCTGTCTACTGTAGAAACTGGATAAACAGTACCATCAATACAATCAAAAATCGATATAAAAATGCATTAATCAATAATATAAATAAATTCACTTTTCATACATTTTTGTATGAGAAATTACAAAAATTTAATATCGGCTTTATTAACAAAATAATGATACCGATTATCTATTAAATGAAAAAAAAAATTATTTAAATACTACTTACTTTTCTCTTGTTCAATCTTTCCAGGCCGATAAAATCATCCATACATTTTACAAGTTAAAATAACAGATTGGTCTCCTGCTCTACCCACAATAGTCTCTTCCCTCATAATTAATCCAAATTCTCAACGTACCCTCGTCTATTCAATTTGCCACGCCATACTAAACCTTAAGGTAGAGTAGTAAAGGATACGTTCGCGTATTAATTTGTCGTTTATTTCAGCTAGAACGAGGTAACATTTGGGACCAAATGAGGAAAGCATGGAGGGTTACTCCCATTACGACTGTTACAGTTTGAGACATGGTAATGCGCGAGTGCGCATTGAAAACGATGGAACACATGAAGACGTAACGGAGAAAACTGGGCCTAAATATGGTGGACAAACTACTGGACCGAAATTAAGAGTTTTTTTACAGTTCCTAAATTTTATCCATATAACAGTAAAAGAATTCTTGCAATAGATCAAGTAGTTTTCGACATAATCTCAATCTTATAAAGCATTTTGTTATGTACTTCGTATAGTTATTTGTTATTTCATTTACAGTAAATATTGTAAGGTTAAAAGTTGAATAAACCTGTGGCGGCTTAAGCTTGACACACACAGCCGCGACCTAGCCGCGGCTTGCGTCCTGCAATCAGTTGAAACGCATGCCCCGCCTCATTTTCTGCCGTCGTTACCTACTGAACATTAAAATACCCAGAAAATGAGGCGGCGCATGCGTTTCAACTGATCGCAGGACGCAAGCCGCGGCTAAGGTCGCGGCTGTGTGTGGAGGGCATTATTCCTTTAGTTTCAGTGAGATTTATTACTAGGTATAGACGAGGTTCTCTTGAAAATGGCGGGAAACGACGGTTGCAAAATTATTTGATAATTTTTGTTTTAGTGTCTACAGTGGTTATTTTGAGATTAATATCACGTTAAATTAATCAGAAAATGATCGCGAGTGACAGTAATCAGTATGGTGAATTTGTTGGATAATTTGAGCAAGATCTGGGGTTTCAAGCTTTTATCAAGAGCTACAAGCTCGGGAGTGAACGTGACTGTCGAGTTGCTTCGTCCAGAGTGATGACGCTACGGCGTCTCCTCTGGAGGAAGATAGAAGACTATTATATATTGAATTTTCTGTAACATGACATTGGCAAATGAGGAACTGTCGAGACCATTAATAAAAAAATAGGTATAGACGAATATTGCACCTAGAAAGAATACATTGAGAGTAACCCGTCGCATTGGGGTTTTCGGTATTGTACCGCAGTTTTGACTGACCCGGATTTACCCCTCTCTCGAGCCATCTGTCAAACTGACCGCGTTTGGTGACGGCAGATGACGCATGTTGCCCGGTTTTTGTGGTTTGGTTGTATTTTTTGGGTCCGACTGATGTACGGTCGTTGAAATGTATTGGTGACACAACGTGATTGATTTGTTAGTAGGAGACAAACTCTTGTTTCTATTAGATAACCATATTAAGAGCCTTCCATGAGCCAACTAGCGGCGGCAATCTTTGAAAAATAATATCTTTCAATTTAATCAATTTTATTGTTTGTTTGTTTGTTTGTTTGTTTTAACACTATATTGTACAACACAAATACATAAATGAAATTACAAGAGAAACATATTGGCACAAATTATTAAAAAAGCTATGTATATATGTATGTTTATTACGACAAATATTATTTTTTAAATGCTTATTTGTAACGTGATCAATGTAGGTAGGTTGTAGTTCACAAATGTGCCAGAAACGGCCGTTTTTCGCAATTATGTGAACTACAACTTACCTACATTGCATCACGTTACAAATAAGCATTTAAAAATAATATTTATAGCAATAAACAATGTGAAAGTAGCTTTTTTAATAAAATTTATTATATTGGAAGATATGATTTTTTTAAGATTGGCGGCGCTAATTGGCTCATGGAAGGCCCTTAAGCGTATGGCGCAAAGACGCAGTAGGAAAAAAAAACATTGTCTATCCGGACAGTATAGGTATATATATAATACCTATCATTAGTAGGTACTTAAATCAAGTACCTACCTACATAAACATAGAAAACTAAAGTAAGAAGTGAGTGAGTGATATATAAGTGAGTGATATCCATTTATATATAATAATTTGATCTTACAACTGTCAAAATTGACATTTGTAAGGACGAGTTCAACACATCTGAATCTCTGATTCTCATACACTTTGCTTGAGGTATTTTTAAATTTATTTATTTATTCTCTATATAGAAATATATAACAACATTTATTATCTGTTTTTAGGCAAGGTTTTTTTTTCTAGGTAGTTTTAAAGTATTTTTAGATATTATTATTAGTTTGTTTAGTTTAGTTTTATTTTGACATTGTAATTATTTAAATTGAATAAAGTAATATTATAACAACATGGTACTTTGGTTATTCAAATAAGTATATCTATTGAGTATATGCATGGAGAGGGTTGGGGTTTCCGCTATTGGATACGTTTACTCCACCCCCCTTCCAAATTATGTAGTTAGTCAGGTAATACAAACTCGTATGTTTGTATTACCTGACTAAATAAAAATTATTAACCTATTAGGTAGTACAGTCGAAGACAGAGATAAGTATACAGCGGGCCTCAATAAGGTTGAGATTTTCTCAAAAACTACTGGACCGAACTTAATAATTCTTTTACAGTACATAGATTCAACTTTTATCTAACTAACAGTGAAAGAATTATTGCAATAGGTCGAGTAGTTTTTGAGACAATCTCATCCTTAAAAACTCTCCTGTACACCTTTCTCTGTGTTACCGTACTTTGCTTGAGGTCGTCGGATAAATAGGTGAGTGGGAACAAAAAACCTTCTCATTTTAATACTAGCATCTAGGACGGTCGAGGACCTAGGTTTACCCCGAGCTGATGAAACCTGAGCCCTACAAAGGCTCAATACGTGTCAAAGACAACAAAGAACACGACGTCGCCCTACAAAGGAATTTCAAATAACATCACGGAGACAGGGCAGGATTTAAAATATAGATCTATTGTCCATCCAATCCATATACTCTTTGACATTTTCTATTATTTGTAATGGTAAATTTTAATTTATTTTTATTGATGACATTGAATCTCAATGTATTATTATTATATTAGATAATATTACATTATGTACATCGTCTACTAGTATAGTAGTGGAACTGTGAAATATACTATTATTGTTATTAAAAAATTATGACGATCATCTTTACAAATAGGACTGCATTATATGTATTATATACTATTGTAAGAAAATTATGTAAAGGTGAAATAAATGAAATCTGAAATCTTGTCGCCCCCTAAATACGTAACTTAAAAAATCTCCAGATTACAAAGCATTCCATCTTTTTTATACTAAAATATATTTATTTATTGAAATTTAAAATGAATTATAATTATTAAAAAATGAAAACTAAACTATTTAAACAAAATTAGATATAAAAAACCTGCGCCAAGTCCCCCACAATGGGCAATGTGCCCAAAAGGCTGGCGGCGTTGCCCCGCTGTATAGCGAGGCTGACCCGTTGGGCAAAGTAGCCTATACTAAAATGGCCTAAAATTAGTATATTTTCCGTCACGTCAAGATATTTTCTGTTATATATACATTTCAAAAGCTTCAATTTTCTTCATAACATATTATGAAATAATTACCCGCAATTCGAGAGTTTATTGCCAAAAGCAACTTTTCAGCGTATGCACCTTATTCTTTCAAAATAGATAAATGTTAATTTAAAAAAAATGTGGACGTGCGACGATATAGGTATTTGTTCACCGAGCATCACAGACCACTTACCCAATAGACATGAAATCGGAATAAATGACAATGCCAGATTCTGCCCCACCATCAACCGCATGATGAACAAGATAACGAATAAATGTAAAAATATCTCCGTTTTTTATTAAAATTATTGGTTTAAAATAAAGTTTTGTACATCAAGGGAGTCGAAAAAAACAGCTTAATTAAGAATTCAGAAAATAGTAAGAAATCGAAGCGAATTCATTGTTTTTGTTATTCTTCTACAGGAGTTGCGAGAGTAGTAGAAAATGATACTGATTATGATTATGTAATAAGTCCCCAGCAAAATGATGCAATGCAATGTCATTTGCAAGCGAAAAATTCGATGAACGCATAGAGACGAAGCGGGGGACATGGGTGCCATATTAAAGAGATGATCCCTAGGTTACACGTGTCGTGAAGCAATTTTGCGGGCAGGCACGGGCGCCCTCCTGTTACAGGTCTATGGGGTAAGTGGTCTATGGGAATATACAACCGCGGGACATCGCCCCTTTTTCATAGCGCCAGACTCACCCAAAGCCGTCCCTGCTAAAAGCTCCTTAAATATTTCGCATGTAGACGCAAGCAAGATTGATGTAGGTACGCTAAGGTGATGCGAACCGTTTTGTTTTCAAGGATGCCTTTCGATTGCTCAAGTCTCCTTGGACCTGGTCTAGATTTAACCCGCATAGATCTTGAAGTGTGTAAATTGATTTGTTTGGGGACTACCCACAACCTCAATCAAGGTTGGTGGTTGTCGTCAATCAATTTGAGATGGATTTGCAAATAAGTGTTTCATTTGTGCATCTTTTTTTAAATTATAGGATCACTTTGTTGTCCGTCTGTAAATACCTATATCTCAGAAACGCGTGAACGGATCAAGTTGAAATTAATACCAAATACTCAGGTCTGCAACATCATGCAGCTGTAAAATCATACTTCTACGTCAACGTAATCAAAAGATGTGGCCGTTTATGTTGAATTTGTATCTTCTTCTTCTCAACGTTCCTCTTCTCATCGAAGGTTGGACAACATCATGGCAATTTTCACCCTCTGTCCGGCTGCCCGGAACAAGGAGCCGGTGCTGCAACCGAACCAATCACGTAAATTCTTCAGCCAAGAGTGTCTTCTCCTGCCAACGCTCCTCTTTCCACAAATTTTGCCCTGGATGATGAATTTGTATAAAAACGCAAAATACTGAAAACCAATAGGGTACTTCCCGTTGACCTAGAATCATGAAAATTGACATGAAGCTGATTACAGATCAAGTGTAACACTTTGGACTTTGGACCGTTCTTATTATCTGCGTCGTAAGATTTATAATCGTACTTCAAGTGCCATTGATCTGCTGTTCTCCGTACATAAATGTATGTTTCCTGAAATAAACTTTACATCTATTTTAATACAGAAATTGTCTGTAATTTGAAATGTAATCTAAACTCAGGCATGTAATCTGGCGCGGCCGCGACGTGTCGGCAGTCATTAATCATCCCCCGTTTCTGGAAGCCAGTGGTTCCCAACGGGGTGATAGCACCCCCAAGGGGGTTATTGGGCAATTCGGGACGAGATATCTTGATAGTTTAATTAAATTATCAGTTCTACGAGTGCGATGGCCAATTAGAGCTATCTTTACGACTTTGGAGATCCATGGAAGCGGTGAGATTTTCTCAAAAACTACTTGTTGGCAACTGGCTGGAAAGGTGACGTCATTTTGATACTTATGGAATTTTATATCACTTTTTGAATGCTTTTATTTATTTATTTTATTAATGGACTCAACAGTTCGTCATTTGCCAATGTCATGTTACAGAAAATTCAATAGTCTTCTATCTTCCTCCAGGGGAGTCGCAGTAGCGTCTTCACCCTGGGTAGCCGCGTCTTCATGTCTTCATCCCGAGGAGACGCCGTAGCGTCATCACTCTGGACGAAGCAGCTCGACAGTCACGTTCACTCCCGAGCTTGTAGCGGGAACTCTTGATAAAAGCTTGAAACTTCAGATCTTGCATAAATAATTCAATAACTTCACCGGACTGTCATTCGCGAACATTTTCTGATTAATTTAACGTGATATTAAACACAAAATAGTCCCTGTAGACGTTAAAAGGAAAATTAACAAATAATTTTGCAACCGTCGTTTCCCGCCATTTTCAAGAGAACCCTTGAATGCTTTTGTTTTACGTTTTATTTTTAGTCTGTAAGAGTTCCTCGGCGTAGGTGGAGAGACGATATCGTTAGATACAGGGATGGGTGGCTGGAAGAGGCTCAGGACAGGGATGGATGGAAGAGGAGTGGGGGAGACCTTTGCCCAGCAGTGGGACAATTTATAGGTTAAAAAAAAAGAGTTCCTCTAATAAACCACATATTTTCATCAGCACATTCCGCAGTTTTACTCATCCAGCCTTCAGCTCTAACACTACTGGCCCGAATTTAATAATTATTTTACAGTTACATAGTTTTAACTTTTATCTATCTAACAGTGAAATAATTATTGCAATAGGTCAAGTAGTTTTTGAGAAAATATCATCCTTAAAAACTCTACTGTGCTAATAGTCGATATTATTGTGGAAGATTGAAATGTTCACCTATGTACGGTCGAAGACAGAGAAAGGTGTACGTACAGTAGAGATTTAAGGATGATATTTTCTCCAACACTACTTGACCTATTGCAATAATTCTTTCACTGTTAGATAGTTAAGGGCCTTGTCGCAATTATGCCATGAATCGTATATTGAAAATTAGTATTCATCCTAATAAACATTTTATAAATAGCTTTTTTAATAAAATTGATTATATTGGAAGATATTGTTTTTTAAAGATTGGCGGCGCTAGTTGGCTCATGGAAGGCTCTTAAAAGTTAAAACTATGTACAGTAAATGAATTATTAAAATTGGTCCAGTGGTTTTTGAGAAAATCTCAACCTTATTGAGGCCCCCAGTATACTTATCTTTGTCTTTGTGTGTACCTAATTATATCTTGACTCACCTTCCATTCATACGTTCTAAAGATTTTCATAGATAGTTTTGAGTGCGAGCTGAGTTTAAGTTCGGTCTTACAACTGTCTTCATACAATTTTGACAGTCGTACGAGCAAGCTCACGTTATGATCATGATAAGAAATGTCTATGAATATCGACTCAAATGCCCAAACCAGCGGTTTGGGCATTTGAGCCGACATACAGGCGCCTACATTTCTTTGCTTTCGACTGTATTTCGGCTTTTAACGCGTTTTCGCAGTGCCGCATTCTACTCTTCCTCTAAAAGAGTAGTTTGTTTTAGCCATTGCGTCCATTCAAAAAGCTGAAAAACCAATCGATGGGGACTCGCGAGATTTAGCGGCGGATTGTCGGACGACTGATACTAATGGACTGGCGATCGGATTTACTGGTATTCTGTGCACGCGGCGAGTGCGGCGAAATGGCGAGCTTCGGCAAGACGGGAGTGCTTCGGATTATAGACTCTCGACAGACGCATTCACATTGCAAAACTTCCGACGCCTGTTTATAACAGAACGGCAAAAGGTGCAGAGTTACAGATGAACGCTTTGATAATCAAAATTACGAAACTAGGGAACCATTATTATTATGGCCTTTTTTTTGGCCCGGGGGAGCGTGTTGATTATGTCGGGCTCACCACCCTGAAGGGGCGGAATACAGACTAAACTTCCTGGGATGTTCCACCTCGTGCCATTGTTGCCGAGTCATGGGAACTGCGATACATCCGCGACCCGACTGGCGTCCCGAGCACTCCCCATTGTGGGTTGTAATAGTCCACAATTCGTCGTCCATTCATCCATCACCTTCCTCCTCCCCGTCTCCTCCAAGGCCCAGAGCCACTCGGGCCGCCGTGCGGTGCGCGCAATGCGTCCATGGGCCGGGGCCCATGGTCACTGTGGCCTGCGGACAGTTGTCCGGTACCTTTGCCGTACCATACATACAATTGTCCAACATGCTTAGAAATGGCGACCTTCGGGAAGACTAAAGCCCAATACACTAGGGGACAAATGTCCTACGACATGTATCGGCGACATGTCAAGCGAAGCCGGCCGATTTCGCCTGACATATCTGGCGACATCTCGCGACTTATGTCCGTAGCGACGCCAGGCGAAGTCGTGCGACTTCGCGAAACTTCGCTTGATATATCTGGCGACATCGCGCGACTTATGCTACTTCACCTGACATCACTGGCGACCCGTGTCGCGCGATGTTGCCAGACATGTCGCGCGAAGTCCGGCAACGTCGCGCTACTTCACCCGACGTCCCTGGCGACCCGTGTCGCGCGATGTTGCCAGACATGTCGCGCGAAGTCCGACAACGTCGCGCTACTACACCCGACGTCCCTGGCGACACGTGTCGCAGGACATTTGTCCCCTAATGTATTCTTGGCTTAAAGTTTTAGGATTGCAAAAGCTATAAGAGAATATCATTTATGATCAAAAAGTTAGAGCCACCAAACGATCAGTCCTCACTGTGACGCCTATAGCCTCTGGAAGAGTTACTAGTACCGTATTGTCGCCTTGAGGACTAATATATCTGAAAAACCATTTGCATGTCCTTCGGAAATGTCCTATGTCTAAGGCATGTAGCTGTTAGGTTTCCGTAAACAAGCTTAGGAAAGGAAACTTTGCGAATTAACGCCACTAGCGGCCAGCCCCGGTAATAATCGTTTGACACAACTTTGCCACTAAGTGCTACTTACCTTACTTAGGTATACTTGTTTGGGAAGTACACGAAATAGGTCGCAGAGACTGGCCTAATGAATACGATGTGTACGAGCTTATAAAGTTGCGCTTGGCTTAAAGAGAAGCCTAATGGAATCCATCACTTCAGGAACATTGCAACGTCTGTACAACGTTCAAGATCGCATCCTGACTTTCTTTGGCACGTGTCTCGGTGTGGAGATGAATCAATCGAGAAGATGGTGCATGGCATAGTTGACGGAACCGATGAGATGGGCGGATCGAATTAAGGCAGCCGATCCCTTGCATGTCTGCACCAGGGCAGCCGGCAGACACGAGTGGCGAGCTTCCGACCACGTGGAGGGATGATCTTCGCTAGGTGGCTGGCAGAGACTGGCTGCAAAGGGCCGAGAAACGGCGTGGCGTGCTTTGTGAGAGACTGATATCAGCAGTGGACTGATATGGGCTGATGATGATGACCGCCCAATAGCACTTACCAGAGGATATGTGAGCTCCACCTCCCAGAATCTCACAACTTGCGACCATTGGACGCTGGCAATTACCCCAGTGTTGCTAATACCCTGGATGGTCAATACCCAAGAATTGTAGTTGCCAGATTACCAAGTTTCAAAAGACATTGCCACATTTCAATGGAGCTTTTTAAGCTGTACCTATCATTTTGTTGGGGACTTATTACAGGTTTCATATTGCATAATCATAATCAGTATCATTTTCTACTATTCTCGCAACTCCTAGAAAAATAACAAAAACAATGAATAAATCGCTTCGATTTCGTACTTTTTTCTGAATTCTTAATTAAGCTGTTTTTTTTCAAATCGCAACTTGTACAAAACTTTATTTTAAACTTGCGGTTGATGGTGGGGCAGAATCTGGCATTGTCATTTAGGGCTCGCTATTTTACTGCTAACTTCACCCTATCATAGCTTCACGGCATTCTCATTTTCTTCTTTCCTTTCTTTATTGCCATTATCTGCGTCTTTCTTTTGCATTTCTTTCCTATTCTTTCTTTACATTCCCAACTTCAATCCAACGATTTAAAGGTATTTTATTCGCAAATTACCCTCTACTAATTCTAGAAATTACTCACAAAATGTCCGTTTAAATCCGGTATTCGCGCCGCACGTGCCTGTATGCGGTTTGGAAATAGGACGCTATTGAACTCGCAAATCTATTTATGAGCTGTGGTTATACGAAGCCCGAGTGGTTCGGATTTAATCAATAACCGGTCATTAGTGTATAATGTACTCGTACCTAACCTATGTGTCCCAAGGTTTCATCAGGAAGTTTCAAAATGAATGTTTCCTGGTTTTTTGGGTTCCGTTACCTTATAAGGAAAAAAGGAACCCTTCTTCTTCTTGACGCGGGCTATTTTCCACACTTGGCCGCATGAGTGGCAGCCATTGTGCGTGAAAAGGTGCAAAACCTCACTAGTTGAGCCAGCCCAGTTCTCTCCAGAACGCCAGCAGCCTGCGCATGCCTCATGCGGCCTGGGGGAGGGACCCTGGGTTGTTCAGGATCTGGGCACTTTGTTGTCCGTCTGTCCGTCTGTCAAGACCTATATCTCAGAAACGCATGGACAGATCAAGTTAAAATTACTGAGGTCTATATTAAATACTCAGGTCTGTAACCTCATGCAGTCGTGAAAAAATGAAACATGTCAATGTAATCAAAAGATATGGCCATTTATGTCGCATTTTCTCGCATATTTGTACGAAAATGCAAGAAAACCAAAACTTAGGCGGCGGCACCTCGGTACACTCCGGTACGCTTGGCACCGCCTCGTACCACCCCATGGCGCGGATTTCTTTCTTCCCAACCTTTCTCTCAGCCATTCATACATCGCCCCGCCGCCGGCGACCGTCCAGTGGCACCCATTCTGTGACAGTCCGGGTCCATCGGTCCGGCTGCATGCGGCACACGTGGCCCAGTTCCACTTCACTGTAGCTGATTTGCGGGCCACGTCTTGATCACAGGGTTGTGTTCCTGACACGACCCGTTCTCCTCACGCCCAATATCCTGCGTTCCATTGACAGACCTTGACTTTAGTCTGCGGTCTAATTGAGGAGCTTACAGTGACAGCGTATTCATCACCATTTTTATATTCCATTGTTGGGTTTAATTGGTAACTTTATAACTCCTGTCACATCAACCGAGCAATGGTAATCCATTGACAGTTGACAGTCGCCGTACAAAAAATGTTTTGATTTCCTTGTAAGCCCCGCCTATTATTTCAATCTCTATACAAGTCGAAATACATCAAATAACATTGCCACATTTCAATGGAGCTTTGCCCCACCTACAAAACTACGTGACCATTTAAGCTGTACCTATCATTTTGTTGGGGACTTATTACAGGTTTCATATTGTATAATCATAATCAGTATCATTTTCTACTACTCTAGCAACTCCTATAGAAGAATAACAAAAACAATGAATAATTCGCTTCGATTTCTTACTATTTTCTGAATTCTTAATTAAGCTGTATTTTTCGACTCGCTTGATGTACAAAACTTTATTTTAAACCAATAATTTTAATAAAAAACGGAGTCATTTTTAATTTTTTCGTTATCTTGTACATCTAGCGGTTGATGGTGGGGCAGAATCTGGCATTGTCATTTGTTATGTGAGCACTTCAACACTCAGGAGCACTCTCCTGAAGACAATAGGATGTGAATGGACAGCAGCATTCACCAAGGACATCGTACTTACCTTCAGAAAAAAATACCCTTAGTGCGGATTTGGTAGGCACATACTTTTTTCATCGTGCCACATATGTGGAGCACGGGTTTGTGAAGATAGTTCGTCGTGCTCCATATATGGGGCACTGAACTGTGAACGTGTTAAAGAAATGGGAATGCGTTTGCTGTCACTGTCACAATAGGGGGGCAGATCCTTAAAAATAAATCCTTTATAAATATAAATCTTGCTATATTCCCACAGTTACCGTTCGGTTATTTTCCCGGCAAGCAGGTTTCCTCACGATATTTTCCTTCACCGCCGAGGCGTGTTACTTACGTACGTGCGGGGAATTAGGACGTGAGTCAAGTTTGTAACTAAGTGTAGAGTAACACTTTTGTACTTAGGTATACTTAGATAGTGGATCGGCGAGCGTGCAAATATTATATTTAAAGCCCTTGGGAGATGCACGGAAAGAAAAGACTAGCTGCGGTTGTTAAGTATTCGCAACTGCAGCCAAAACCGTGACAAGCTATAGCTAAATTAATAAATATTCAAATATTACAAAATAAATAGGTATAAATATCATTATTGTATATATATTTCTAGGATTATTTATCACTGACTAGATTGACAACGAAATGCAAAAAAATAATACTATAATGAATGACAAGTAATAATATAATGCCTTAATAGCTACGATTGGCCTTCCTCTCTCCTAATTGTGTGCCCAACAGGGTCCGTAATATAAAACACTAACATCAATTCAATAACTTACGGAATGCAATAAAGATTTTGATTTTTGAATTTGATAGGGACAGCTAAGTGTTGCTAGCTAGGGACTATATTAATAACAATATAATATAACATACAATTAATTCAATAAACAAAAAATAAACTGAAAAAAAAAAACTATCCCCTTTTGATTATTTTTTTATACCCCATGACACAATGTAATCAAGACGAATCTAACGATACCTCATGCACCAAAATCCATCAAGTCGTTTAGGCTACAGGATGGCAAGAAGGAATGGACTTACATATACATACACCCGAAAAACATTACTCTCCTTCTGGGGCTATCGGGTAAAAAAACATAGTTTAGTTGAACTCGATTCCACCAGTATGCTATATGGACCAATGAATTGATTGGTGGATTATTGTAATTTTCGCCCGTAAGCAACTCGCCCAGTATCATTAAAGCATGTGGGCCAGTTTACTACGTGAAAAATTACAAAAGGGAAACTCGCCCGCAGACCAGTTATTTTGTGGGCGAGTTTGCGACTAAGCCATATCAAACGCTTACATAGCAACATAACATAGCATATCTCTGGTGGAAAAGCTTATGGGGCTGCCAGCTGTCAAACTCAAGCGCGAGACAGAAGATGTCCCGCAGCGGCGGAGTGAAGAGCACGGCATAGTGACTCCATATTTGTATTTTTATGAATTTTTGATGAATTATGGCACGAAAATAGAAATACGCCAACAAAACTCAGATTTTTTTAAACAAGCTCTCGTATTTTTAACATTTTGATATATTTTTTGTATGAATAACTATTTCGGTTTAGACTTAATTTTCATTTTAAAAGACATGGAAGGGGTATATTTGCAATTTTGTTTTCTATCGAGTGAAGTTTGTCCAATCGTGTATCGGTATTCATCAGTCCCTAAATAGACACTCCAAGATTGCTATATATTTTTTTCAGACGTTTAATTTTAGTAGTTAGTGCCGTAGCGTTCTCCGAAAAACTGAAAAACTGCCCAACACCCGGCCTTAATTTGATACGGAAATATAAGAAAGTAGGAACAATTTTGGAACCCTAGGTAGTTTTAGGTAGATAATCTATACATACATATAATAAGACTGTAAAAAAGTTGTGTCTGTACATTGGATATTTTTTGAAAAGAATAATTGTAATGTGTTTTCGGATCGATACTGATGCCAAAATACTAATCTTTAGAATTTTTGTCTGTTTGTCTGTGACTTTGTGCAAGTATCACGCCATAACTACTGAAGGGATTTTGATGGAAGTTTCACTAGGAGATAGCTGAAATATCCGGACAGCTCATAGGCTATAAGCCATGGCGGTATGTGATGTGGAAACAAGGATCCAGAGAGGAAGATCTGCCTCCTGATCTCCTCCATCCTTCTCTTCTACGCAAACGAAGTTGCGGGGTACAGCTAGTAAAAAATAAGACTGTTTTGGCTTCCGCACAAAAGCGAGAATAATAGTAAACAAACCCCATAAACAGTAAAAAACTATTTCAGCTTCCTCTTTTCGTTTGTCGCGAAACTTCTCAATTAGGGACAAACTTCCTCCAACTATTGCGTAATGAATTACGTAGTTTTTACTATGGTTCGAATTAATAATGAAAGTTAGCGCAAATGTTAGCACGTTATGCTGAAAAGTCGAGTTTTTGTTGGAAAAAATTATGGGGAAGTTTATTCGTTTGGAAATACATAATTTCCTATTATAAAAACCCGACTGCAAGAAAAACCTATCCCCTTTTGATTATTTTTTTATACCCTATGACACTCCCGTAATCAAGCCAGTTCAAAAACCAGTTCTTGAGGAAGCTCTATTTTACATACACGCGTAGTCTCTATACCGCAGCCGAAATCAAGTGTCTTATTTTGTAAACAAATATGATCGTCTAATTACCTGTTGTGATGTAACACTGAAGGAACTGATTGATGGAACCTGTTCATCGTTGTGAAAATAAAGTGATCCGATGTAATAATGTGAAAATAACTATGCAATAATCACAGAACAGGTTAAAATGTTAGTAGTTTTTGTTTACTAAATAAGACACTTGACAAAGCTTCGGTTTATATGTGTGCATGAAGTATTTATCGCACGTTTCCGCACGTTTCTATGGAAGGTACAGTGCGCGAGGCGTAAGCTCAGGTTTGCATTTGTGTGAGTGCACACAGATAGTGTAGAGTGATACTGAGGCGCGACGCGTCCTACGCATACAGGACGCCACCCTGCCGCGCACGCACCGCACTTCACCTCTTGTACCGCTATCACTCATACAAATGTAAACCTGAGCTTACGCCTTAGAGCGTAGGCCTTCTTCTATATTTGTACTGCGGCGCTGTCTGTAGGAATAGAAAATGGCCTGAACAATACGGGAAACTATTTGCTGTAGGAGAACGGTAGACATTGTGTAATAGAGGTACACAATACGAACGAGATTCGATTCCGAGATAGCCTTTGTCTGATCTCAAATCAAGAAGGAATGACAATACCAGATTCTGCCCCACCATTAACCGTAAGTTGTACAAGATAACGAATAAATGTAAAAATATCTCCGTTTTTTATTAAAATTATTGGTTTAAAATAAAGTTTTGTACAAGTTGCGATTCGAAAAAAACAGCTTAATTAAGAATTCAGAAAATAGTAATAAATCGAAGCGATTTATTCATTGTTTTTGTTATTCTTCTATAGGAGTTGCGAGAGTAGTAGAAAATGATACTGATTATGATTATGTAATATGAAACCTGTAATAAGTCCCCGACAAAATGATAGGTACTTACAGCTTAAATGGTCACGTAGTTTTGTAGGTGGGGCAAAGCTCCATTGAAATGTGGCAATGTCTTTTTACAAAAGTCCAAGGAATTGTTCCCCGTCTGTTTGTGAAGTCTTGTTTTTAGAATCGATACTTACCTATTCTTTATATTAGACTTAAGGCTTCGTATGCGCGTATTTTCACTATGTAGGCTATGGCATTAACTACTAAACTTAAACGCCTGAAAAAAATATATAGCAAACTTGGGGTGTATATTTAGAGACTGATGAATACCGATACACGAGTGGACAAACTTCGCTCGATAGAAAAAAATCGCAAACATACCACTTCCATGTCTTTTAAAATGAAAATTATATCTAAACCGAAATAGTTATTCATACAAAATATATACCAAAATGTAGAGCACCATAAATACGAGAGCTTGTTTTAAAAAAATCTGATTTTTGTTGGCGTATTTTTATTTCCCTGCCAAAATTCATAAAAATACGAATATCGAGGCACTGCGCCGTGCTCTTCACTCCTCGCTGCGGGGCATCTTGTGTCTCACTAAGCTTGGTTTACTACTATAAAATCGTAATCTGTTCAGCTTTGTGCCCCGTCTAGCTATTTACAAAATGTTTATTAGGTTGAATACTATTTTTCAATATACAATACATGGCATAATTGCGACAAGCTAAGTTGTAGTTCACAAATGTGCCAAAAACGGCCGTTTTTCGCAATTATGCGACCTACTTACCGAAATGAAATCACGTTATAAATAAGCATTTAAAAAATAGTATTTATCGTTATAAACATAGCTTTTTTAATGAAATTGATTATATTGGAAGATATTATTTTTTTAAGATTGGCGGCGCTAGTTGGCTCATGGAAGGCTCTAATAACTATCACTTTGAAAACTCCTCAATCCGCAACGGTCCCGCCATTTTCATTTTGACTTTAGCATCTCCGAGACATGAGAATACGATTCGAAGTCGCCGAGGCGTGAAATAGCTTGCCTATCTGGCTAGGCCTGCATTCTGTCTCTACTGCAGTCTAGCCAGTCTAGCTTACGAGGAAGGCATTCCTCCTTTGCACTAAGGAATGCGTTTGTGCCGCTCTTAGTCTGTGTTGCCAAAGAACTTGAAGCGATTTGATGGTGGCAATTCACATGGTCTATTCCACTAGTCCCTACCAGCTGTCCCCCCTAGGGGGGAAGAGTGGATTTTTTTTTCCACCCATCCCTACCAAACCTTCACTGGTAGGGATGAGTGGAATTTCATTTCCACTCGTCCCTACCAAGCCGCTTTTGGTAATAAGTACAGTCGAGAATAAACACATGCTAATGAAAAAAATATGACATTACAAGAGAATAATATTGTTTTAATTATTAATAATAAGTTAGCGTAATTTTTCCAAACATAGACCAAGGCTCTTAAATCCGTTTTTCCGTGTGTAATGCGTGGAACGCATTTGAATTTACTACAACTACTGAGCAAACTGCAGAAATATGCAGCTGATGTTCTTAGGAACAAATATGTTGCAATCAGCAATAACCTAAAACTGGCTATTCGTATTAATTGTTGGGGGTTTTACGGTTCAATAGGAAAAAGGAACCCATATAGACGTCTGTCCGTCTGTCGTCTGCAATCTTCAATCAAAAAATCAAACTTCTACGCCAACGCAAGCAAAAGATATGGCCGTTTATGTCGCATTTACTCGCATATTTGTATGAAAATGCAAGAAATACAAAACCTATAGCTTAATGATAAATGGAGAATTTTTTTCATCACGACCGGGATTCGAACCATTTATTTTATTAATGGACTGGACTGTTCGTCATTTGCCAATGTCATGTTACAGAAAATTCAATGTATTCAATAGTCTTCTATCTTCCTCCAGGGGAGTCGCAGTAGCGTCTTCACCCTGGGTAGCCGCGTCTTCATGTCATCATCCAGAGGAGACGCCGTAGCGTCATCACTCTGGACGAAGCAGCTCGACAGTCACGTTCACTCCCGAGCTTGTAGCGGGAACTCTTGATAAAAGCTTGAAACCCCAGATCTTGCTCAAATTATCCAACAAATTCACCATACTGTCACTCGCGAACATTTTCTGATTAATTTAACGTGATATTAATCTCAAAATAACCACTGTAGACAATAAAACAAAAATTATCAAATAATTTTGCAACCGTCGTTTCCCGCCATTTTCAAGAGAACCTGGCTAAAACATGTTCAGAAAATAAGTTCTCAGACGTTATTACGCTTACATTGCATGTAAAGGGATTTCACGTTCCGTTTTATATTTAAACTTAAACTTTTGTTCGAGATAAAACGCGGAGCTGAAATGCTGGTTTGATGCGGCGTGAAATGGAACGCCTAGGGCTTAATACTGCTTTGAAAGCTAGATCTATCTATTGTGAGGGGTTTTACATACGACTAGTGAACAATGCCGTAGTGGTGGGACGGTTGAATAACCTATGTCGATGATTTCTTTAATAGAATTGTCGAAAAATCGATGAAAGATGTGAAATGTTTGCTTGCATCCTTTACGGGTGAATCAGATATTCTATATAAGATTTTAACGATTGTAATAGGATCCAAGCATTAAGCACTGGTTGTAGCAGTCATTCAAAAATTTAAATTTTTTACACTAGGTACTTTAATCGACAAACCCATATCAATATATTCGTACTCTAAAAAACTAATGAACGCAATATAAAAATATAGTTTAAGAAAGCTAATAAAACAATAGGGTTGTGCAAATAAAATACGATAAATACAATAAATACGATAAATACGAATTGTTTGATGAAAGCGGACATCGGAAAGTTTCCGTTCGATCCGGTCCGATTTCTCTGGAGGCGGCTGCTCGGTGCATCCCGGCCGGACGTAGGGCAGTAAATTGGCGACTAGGGATGGGGGCTGTCGATGATTATATCGATAGAATCAGAATCATAATATATTTCCCAAAAGTGGATTGCGATGAAGTTCAAATGGATTGCTCAAGCTAATGTAGGGAAGGATGCCTGTAAAGTGCATGCGGGAAAGAGAGGTTCGCGTACAACTTCCTCGACCTTTAAAGACACAGTCGTCGAAAGGCCACGACTCTAGAACTGTTTTTTTTTTGTAAACCTTTAAATTGTCCCACTGCTGTGCAAAGATTCTGGCAGATCTTATAATGTCACAATCACATCACTCATATCACATCACATGTAATTTTGTAAAAATGTAGTAATTGATTAGTATTATAGGTAACATACATAGGTTGTTAGCATGTAAGTGGCAGCAAGGCTCTCTGGCGGAGCCTGAAGAACAGCACCCGTGCTGAGGCCTCGACCCATTCACATATTTTTAGTATTACGATATATTTTTGTATAATTGTGTTTAATGGTGAATAAAGTTCTTTTTATTTATTTTATTTATTTAAAGGTCAGTTATGCATAAAATAAACATAAAAAAGAATTCTAGTGTACAGACAGACGTGTTCATTCATTCATTCACAGACTCACGTCACGCCTTTATTTTCCGCAGGAGTAGGCATAGACGATGGACTGCCATCTGCTGTGATCCTGGCTTACAATAACACACATATTCTGGCATACAACAACATACATATCCTGGCATACAATAGCACACATATCCAGGCATACAATAACACACCCTCATCCAATTTATTCAATGCAGCAAACTATCCACCTGCTTTTCGCCACTACGTGGGCCAGCGTGATGGGTGGCGGTCATCGCCGTCTCCACCCATCACAATAATAAGAATATTGTTAAGAGGAAATAATATCGATAAACGTTATTGCCATCCCTAGACAACCTCCCCGCAGCGTTGTGTTCGGCCTTACTTACTGCTCGAGCCAGACATTAGACACGGGAAACACATATGGAAAGCTAATAAGCTGTACTTAGTTCACCTAGGTACGGTCGAACGCGGAGTAAAGTGTACAGGAGAGGCTTTAAGTTTGTAAAATGACATTGCCAGAATTCAATGGAGCTTTGCCCCACCTATACTATAAATCATGAGAACATGTTTTTTCTTTTTGTTGACCGTGCACCGGAGTCAGAACAAAAAGTGAACTTAGTGTGTTGTATGTTGTATTATATATATTTTATTTTCTTATCTATTAATTTCACTTTATTTATTTTTTCTGTGCTAGTTGTAGATAATATGGAACTCTGTTTCTGAAATAAATGATTTTATTATTATCTATTATACAAAACTGCATGTACATTGAAGCTGTACCTATCATTTTGTTGGGGACTGATTGCAGATTTCATATTGCATAATCATAAACAGTAAGAGTTGCGAGAGTAGTAGAAAATGATAACAAAAATAACGAATAATTCGCTTCGATTTCTTAATGTTTAACGCTCAGCGCTATCTGTTACATTGTCTGATGGTGGGCCCACAATAAAAAAATATGTCACGTTACAATGACTGATTAGCGGAGAAACTAGGAGGAAAACGTACAAAAACTTTTAAAATTGATTTTTCGACGCGCAACTTTTACAAAACTTTATTTTAAAACAATATTTTTAATAAAAAAACGGAGATATTTTTACATTTATTCCTTATGTTGTACATCATGCGGTTGATGGTGGGGCAGAATCTGGCATTGTCATTTCTATTACTGGTACCTACATGACCTACTGTTAAAACGTATGTATACCGCAGCCCAAATCAAGTGTCTTATTTTGTAAACAAATATGATCGTCTAATTACCCGTTGTGATGTAACACTGAAGGAACTAATTGATCGAACCTGTTCATCAATGTGAAAATAAAGTAATCCGATCTAGTAATGTGAAAATAACTCTGTAATAATCACAGAACAGCTTAAAATGTTACTCAATTACACCTGTGTGTAGACGGTACCTACATCACTACTTTGATGAACTTAGTATAGTACAGTCGACAGCAGATCAATGGTAACACTTTTTACTTTTGACAGTTCTTATTATTTGCATCGTAAGACTTGAAATCGTGCTGCAAGTGTTACCATTGATCTGCTGTCGACTGTACCAACCTAAGACGGTCTACCTAAGCTTACCTGTTGATTTTGTTAAAGTTTACAAGTTTGTGTTGTAAGCTGTACTGTAACTTCAACTTAGTTAATGTGAGGAAACAATGCACATACATGTATATTGTTGCTGTAAGTCAGGGTTTCTCAAAGTGGGGTACGCGAACCCCTTTTTTTTTACTTGGGGAAATGCTTTTCGCATCTCACCGCGCCAATGAGGAGGGGCGAGCGGTGAGTATGTGGGACTCCCGCCATAATACGGTCCTATACCCACTAAAACCCCAAGGTGTTCAACGCATCGCGTTTGGAACGAGGTTGTGGGAACGCAGCGCCTAATACCACAACCTCGTCCGCGGCCGCCCTCGTGGGCCCTTCTCGGGGGTCTACCCCTATACCTCCGCTTAAGGCGCCTCGGAACACAGGACGAGACGCCTTACAGCTCGGGACCTCTAAGCGAGCGCCGGCCCCCCGACCCGACGCCCGCAAGTCCCCGTTAGGGCGGCAGGCAGCGGACATAAGGGGTTCGCCATTCGAAGACAGGGGGTTCGCGACAAGATTGGCTAAAATACTTATGTGAGAGTGGGTTTTCACACCTGGTCATGATAAAAACTAAATACAGAAATCGACTTGATACCGAGTCAGAATTAAGGTTAAAATTGTCCAAAATTACTCCTAAAATTGAATCCATTTGCGACAAGAAACAAGCACACCCATCACATTAATATTAAAAAGATATTTCTTTTGGCACTTTATTTGTTACCTTTTATTCAAATAAAAACCTTTTTTTCTTCAACAGTCAATTTTATTTTAGGGGTTCGCTGTCACCTTGAAATTTTAACAGGGGTTCGTGGAGCCGAAAGTTTGAGAAACCCTGCTGCAGGTTAATTCCCGTTTTATCAAATTAGATATTAGATTATAATATAAATATTCTTTATTGCAAAAAAAAAAGGAATTACACAAAAGAAATACGCTAATACAGTTAGTATCACAATTGGCGGTCTTATCGCTTAAAGCGATCTCTTCCAGACAACCTATGGGTAGAGAATTCAGCGAATGAATAGGTAGCTTGTTGAGCAATAATTAAATACCTAACATTACCTAACTAAATTAATATGTATACAAACCGTGAAAGTTAAAAAAGTGATATGTAGGTTAATTAAAACATGATGAAAAAATTCTTGCCGTGGGCAGGACTTGAACCTGCGACCTTGTCTCCGTGACACGCTCTTACCAACTGAGCCACCACAGGCCACGCCGAGCCCACCGAAAATCTTCATCACATACTTAAAGGGTATGTTACGCAATTCCATCTATCGGACAATAGTAGTAGTATTCCGACAACCATGTCTAACATTAGATTAGAAACATGATTTATGATGATGCGCTCCTATTTTTACTCAGAATTTGAATTACGCATTATCCATGTAGGTTAATTGTTATATATTAACTACATGATCGTATTGAATCACTGAAACCCTGGAAATTATTGTTTACGAGAAACTAGGATATAGTCCTGATAAAGTCTGTTTGTCTATGTCTAGGATTCTACGGTTCAGGCGCATAATGTCCAAAGCGAAGGAATTTTTGGAGTACAAAGTTTGACATAACATTATTCTTCATATTATCAGAGAAACGACTTTTATCTTATAACATAATGACTATACAAGTACATAAAATTAAACTCAACAAAATATTTGCACACCACCTTGTGGTAGAGTATAGTGGAACTGTAAACTATTTTTAAGAACCATATAACCTATATTCTTGCGAATAAATGAATTTTACTTTACTTTACTTTTAGCGCAAAATAACCAACGCTCGCAAAATGTCCAAAGCGCACAATGTCCAAGGCGCAAAACGTCCAAAATTCCTAAAAATCCTATTACATACAACTCTAACTAAATTGTCATGGCATTTACGGTATCAAAATATAAAGCTACAGAAATAGTATCTGTACCGAAATTTTATGATACCCGAATATAAAGGAATCCGAAAAAAATTTCTGTACCGTAATTTTATGCTACAAAAATAAAACGGTACACAGAATAATTATTGTACAAGAATTAACGGTAGAGAATCGTCTTACCGGTATGACGTCATACCGAAAAAATGTATACTCGTATTCATACCGGTATGCAGTCCCTGATTACACCTCTAACTAAATTGTCATGGCATAACGTTTATTTCGGACAGTCGAAACCAAGGATTTAAATCGTCGGATGGCCCGTGCCATACCATAAAGTATTCCATAATATATTCCTGATCTTTAAGGGCCTTCCATGAGCCAACTAGCGCCGCCAATCTTAAAAAAATAATATCTTCCAATATAATCAATTTTATGAAAAAAAGGTATTTAGAAAATGTTTATTACGATAAATACTATTTTTTAAATGCTTATTTATAACGTGATTCAATTTCGGTAAGTTGCAGTTCGCATAATTGCGAAAAACGGCCGTTTTTGGCACATTTGTGAACTACAACTTAGCTTGTCGCATTTATGCCATGTATTGTGTATTGAAAAATAGTATTCAACCTAATAAACATTTTGTAAATAAGTAGCTTTTTTAATAAAATTGATTAAATTGGAAGATATTTTTTTTTAAGATCGGTGGTTGGCGGCGCTAGTTGGCTCATGGAAGGCCCTTAAACTGTCATTGTCCTATTTACGATTGACAGGTGGTGGGCCCAACGGCCATACGAGGGGCAGATCGCTACACCCGAACCACGCGCAAAGTAGGCGCGCGACTCAAGGGGACGACCTGTACCCTACAAAAACAGATTCGCCCCAGTGGGACATTGCCAAGAATCACCAAGGCCCAATAATTTCCTTACTCATTAGATTGAGGCACGACGACACTCAGCACTCGACCATGTAATATGGGATTGGCTGTAACGAAACGATAGCGCGATGTAAAATACAACTAGCGCCATCTAGTGAGCGAGCGGTGGTAACTAAATGAACTAAATTTTGTTTATCGGTCATACAACAAAAGTCATACTTTTTCAAGGTCATTGTCGTAAATATTTTTCAAGGTGGTTTGTGATTCGTGGACCCATTATTATGACGATTCAAGAATGCGTACTCTAATATTAGTCGCCTCTAAGCGAGGCGCTCGCTCTTACAAACGCGATGTAACATATGAACCATAGTGAGGTGAGTTTGTGGTCAATGAGTGGGTCAGGACGAGTATTGCAGCCATTACATCATTTTTAGGAAAAAGTGGTCATTTCGGGAAAGTGGTCATTTTGGGAAAGTCTTTCTTTTTTTCTTTTCTCGTGTGGTTTAGTGACCAAACCTATTTTTCAGAGTTATTCAGGCCGCCTTTGACGTGGCCTAACGACTGGTGTCAAGCGACAACAACCGGGACCAACTGCTTAACGTGCGCCCCGAGGCACGGAGGGGCTCAGATGAAAGTGTCACTAGCGGTCACCCATACAGGTGACCTGTCACTAGCGGTCACCCAACGTTGCAACTGGACTACGTGCCCCTCGAGTCGTCATTTTGGGAAATATAAGTGGTCATTTCATTTCATGAGAGCTCGGTGACTCAGTGGTTGGGTCAATAGACTTGTAATACGGAGGTCCCAGGTTCGATTCCCAGCTAGGGCAGCCATGTACCAATGAGTTATCCTCGGTTTTTTCGACGGAAAAACTTACGTACATTTACCGAGTGCTCTCAAAACGGTGAAGGAAAACATCGTGATGAAACCTGCATGCCGTAGAAAAAAATCTTAGCCATGTGAAATCCGCCAATCCGCAGTGGGTCCGCGTGGTGGACTATGGCCCCAGCTCCCTCGATGTAAGGGAAGGTCTGTGCCCGAGCAGTGGGGACATATAAATAGACTGATGACGAAGTGGTCATTTCGGGAAAGTTGTCATTTTGGGAAGGTGGACATTTTGAGTCTGAGCCGTTTTATCGAGGTATTACATTTAGCGCACCGTTTTGTAGCACACCGATTCAAGTGCACTAAAACCATTCCACTATCTCCTGGCACCCATTGTGAGCTACGTTATTACGCAGTCGCTACCGAGCGATTTTACTTCAGCAACTCATGTTAATTGTATTGTATTTCGATCAGTTTTCACCATTCAACCCCACGCTTTCCACAATTAAGGGTAGGGGGGAAAGTCACCCCAGACGATACTTCCGGAGGGTTCCTCTATCGGCTCGGGGTGAGTTTATCACGTTTTGTTTATTGCGTTTGTAGGCGGAGATTAGATTTATTGTTCAGGTGTCGACGGGGTACCTAAGTTAGACGTTTTATAGTTGTTTTTTCCATATTTTGTATGGCATACTCATGTATGGACTTTTCAAAATGCCCGGCATGGTAGACCTAAGTCGAATGGAATTATTTTGAGATTAATATCACGTTAAATTAATCAGAAAATGTTCGCGAGTGACAGTATGGTGAATTTATTGGATAATTTGAGCAAGATCTGAAGTTTTAAGCTTTTATCAAGAGTTCCCGCTACAAGCTCGGGAGTGAACGTGACTGTCGAGCTGCTTCGTCCAGAGTGATGACGCTACGGCGACTTCTCTGCATGAAGACATGAAGACGCGGCTACCCAGGGTGAAGACGCTACTGCGACTCGTCTGGAGGAAGATAGAAGACTATTGAATATATTGAATTTTCTGTAACATGACATTGGCAAATGACGAACTGTCGAGTCCATTAACAAAATAAATAAATAACATCAGAGCGGCAAAGATTATGTGTGAAAATTAATTTTGTTTCGGCTCCCGGTCGTAGGGTAACTTTTCCAATTATACCCCTCTTTGTATTCCGCGCGCGTCTGTTTACCAACATTATCTTTGCCCAACTGGATTTGTATAATGCGAAGTGTCCCGGGAATGGCCCCAATGTTTGCTTGGCCCAGAGGTGTCCGTCAAACGTTAAAAAGCTGGGATTTTAGCTTTGTTTATGAGAAAAAAATAGGATTTTTGTTTTTTAATTAATTTGCTTATAATTTTGCGGATTTCAGGTGAACAGAGATAGTGATGAGATCATATTTAAAAGCATATTTACATTATAGTGACCATATTTACAATTAAAAATTTCATCACGACCGGGATTCGAACTAGGGACCTTGTCATTCCGTGGCACGCTCTATTCCATTTTAGATTTTCGTTTCGCATAGCGCATATGCAAGAAAATATCAAAGCATATGAAAAAGGAACGCGTCATCAATTAAAAACATGATTTCTAACTGCAATGTTAGACATGAATTTGAGTAATTGCACAATTACTGGATAGATGTCGCTACCGTCCCTCAGACGAATATGGAGACAAAATTCACGACCTGGGTACGATATCACGGTGGGTCTGTTGGAATAGAGCGTGCCACGGATAGTGAGGTCCCTGGTTCGAATTCCGGTCGTGATAAAATTTTGTCTCCATTTATCATTTAGATTTTCGTTTCTCATAGCTCATATTATACAAGAAATTATCAAAACATATACACAATGTATTATATTGTATTTATGTATGCTACTTACTTATTTTTTCACGCTACGAACCACCAGTTAAAAATAACCGTGAGTTTTAACAGATGTCTAGTTAAATGAAGCCATTATCCTGTGAGAACAAGCTAATTAGACGTTGACGGATATCTACCAGGTTTGAGTTGACGGTGAGGTTTAATTTAAGAATTACTCATTAGTTGTTTTCAACTTTTGCACAATTACTGGATAGATGTCGCTACCGTCCCTAAAAAATATATCTTACAAATTATTAATTTTTATTAAAAAAAAGCTATGTACACAATCTTTATTAGGATAAACACTATTTTTTTAATATACAATACATGGCATAATTGTGACAAGCAAAGTTGTAGTTCTCAAATGTGCCAAAAACGGCCGTTTTCGCAATTATGCGAACCACAACTTACCGACATTGAATCACGTTATAAATAAGCATTTAAAAAATAGTATTTATCGTAATAAACATTATGTACATAGCTTTTTTAATAAAATTGATTAAATTGGAAGACATTATTTTTTCAAGATTGGCGGCGCTAGTTGGCTCATGCAAGGCCCTTAAGATCTTTGGTCACGTGGAGAGGTTATGAATGAGTGAGAGTTTTCGAAATGCAAGAGAGAAAAGTTTCGAGCCTATCGTGCTATGTTTATTTTAACACTTGGACGGCATACATTAAATTGGAAGATATTATTTTTCAAAGATTGGCGGCGCTAGTTGGCTCATGGAAGGCACAGCTAATGTTTTGTTTCCGTGTAGGATCCCATTATGTATAAACGTAGGTAACAGTTTGTTATCGCGAGTCACGACCAATATTCAAAGTTAGAGAGTCGCAGCATCAGCGGTTAGCGATAAACGTATTAACTAACACAAACTATTATACTTGGGTTAGTTTAGTTAACAACTCTGAAGGTTTAGCGACAGGTTAGGATTAACGGGATAAATGACAATGCCAGATTCTGCCCCACCATCAACCGCAAGTTGTACAAGATAACAAATAAATGTAAAAGTATCTCCGTTTTTTATTAAAATTATTGGTTTAAATTAAAGTTATGTACAAGTTGCGAGTCGAAAAAAATAACTTAATTAAGAATTCAGAAAATAGTAAGTAATCGAAGCGAATTCATTCATTGTTTTTGTTATTCTTCTATAGGAGTTGCGAGAGTAGTATAAAATGATACTGATTATGATTATGCAATATGAAACCTGTAATAAGTCCCCAACAAAATGATAGGTACAGCTTAAAGGTCACGTAGTTTTGTATGTGGGGCAAAGCTCCATTGAAATCTGGCAATGTCATTTAAGTTCCACCTCTTCCAATCATTTCTGTACATAAATTTCTTAAAATAACGGATCCAGATTGGCGATGTTTTAAAAATGAAGAGATGAATGTGGAGGAAGCGAGTTGTGTACCAGGTGTTTGCAACATAAAATCTCTTTTGTATATATCTTTTTGGTTCCAATGTTTACTTTATTATTCTACTGTCATTCTTCTTTTGTTTTCTTTGATTATTACACCATTTTATTAATTTACAGTATTTTATTCATTAATTCTATTAATAACCCATATTTTATTTATTTATTTGAGATTTCAGAAGTTTTTCTTTATGTTTGGCATTCTTATCCTTTTAATATATTAGGTTTTTTTTAACCATGAATCAGTAACTTGACGCTGGCAGTATTGTTCCTCACGACCCACAAGAGGAACCACAGTTGCCAAAGCGAGAAAAAAAAAATACATGAATTACCGCTGAACGCCCACATTAACCAGCCCTACTAGCTCATAACACCCAGCAGCGTATCAAACACCAGGATCGGAGCAGATGGATCCCTACAAGACCTTGGTTTTTAAGGCTCCGAGATTTCGACAAACTGACCACATCTGTCATTATCAGACTTCGACTTGGTCACTGCTGTTCCCCTGTATTCCTGGCTAAATTAAGAATTCCGGATCATTCCCTCTGCGAATCGCGGACTAGAGGGAAATCCATCATCTGAGCGAAACAGGGCGTGAGTTTTTGTAAGTTGTATCAGTATCTTCAGCCTATATCAGTCCACTACTACTCCCTTACTGAAGGGACGTCATGGTACGAAATAATAAAGTATTATTGAAGTAATCCTGCTATAAGAGATGAACTCTGTTGAGGATTAGTAAGGGGGCTGGACATATTATTATATATAAACGTATATCACTCACTTATATTGTTAAAGTCGGCAATTAGACCGACAGTTTCGACCGATTTCGACGGTCTTTTTCAAGGTGAGCGCGCCACGCCCGCGTCGCCGTTGACGTTTCTTCGCGCACTGCGGATGAGCGCCCTCTGTGCGCGCTCCGAGATAACTTGTCCCGCCGACGACGACGGTGCGTTCGATGGCTGTAGCTGGATTCGTTGATCGATCTCACTTGTCGGGGAGTCCCCGCCACTCACGTTAGGTCCCGTCACGCAGTATGTACCTACTCACTGCGTCTACTCCGCATTCATGGAGCTGGACATGTCTCTCCCAAAAGCACTCAATTGTACTCTCGGCCTTTTACATCCAGTCTCTACCTTGCGAAGGTCATCCCTTCGCAAGGTCGTCATCATTGGGGGCATCCCACGCTACGTTCGTGACCTTCATCCAGGCATTGTATGTTGTAAATTTACCATAGCGTTTTGTTCTAATAAAAGCGAAAATAATAACGGAAACAAAATTAATATAATACTAGGTACGTGGTCCGTAAGTAGATTGCAAAAACGCAACTGCAAATTGCAACTGTGCTATGCCATTGTGTTTCAAATAAGGCTTAAGGCTGCCCGACGTCCGACAACCGGTGACCGACTTTTTGTAGGAGGAAAATAGAACGCACTGATTGCAATAGTATATCGCACACGTCCTACAAAAGTCGGCTAGAATTAAAATCGGTGCATCCCGACCGTTCTGATTGTCGGTGAAAATTGGAACGTCCGGCAATCGGCCTCTTGCACTGGCCACGGCCACAGACCGGATACAGACAACGTGACGGCCGTTGCGTTGAGTCGGTCACAAAATCGATCATAAGAATCGGAGGAAAAATCTGCCCGATTATCAGTCCTATAAAAAGTATGACGTGTGCGGGCAGCCTTATGCTTTTGCTCTAACGGAGAATCGAACGGGGTCCTATGTCCGAACTAGTACAATAGGCTATGGACTTGATCCCGTACCTATTCGTACGAATGTAGACCATAGTCATTATAATTTCAGTCATTTTGATTTTTAGACATGCCATTTAGTCATTCTGCTTTTTATGTTCCTCTTCTCATCGAAGGTTGGACAACCTCATGGCAATTCTAACCATCTATAAATAAATAAATAATAAATAAAAGACATTTATTCATCAAAATACAAAACAGAAATACAAACTAGTTAATTATTTTAAACAATATATAGTATAGATGAATGGGTCAGGGCCTCAGCGAGCGCTGGTTTTCAGTCCCTGCCCGGGGGTCTTGCTGCCACACACACTGACAAAATAAGTACAGGGTACAGACGTCAGGGGGTTCCGCATAATGTGACCGTAATATTGGAGCTTCCATCTTGACCACCTTTAAGAGTAAGAGTCTGCGTTTTAGACTCTGCTTTTTAGCAGACTATTTTTCTGCAGTTATAAAAGGACGGGTGGCTGGAAGAGGCTCAGGACAGGGATGGATGGAAGAGGAGGGGGGAGACCTTTGCCCAGCAGTGGGACAATTTATAGGTTAAAAAAAAAAGGACTATTCCTTTCCCGCGCCACATTTATATTAAACGTAGCAAGCAAGTACTTAAACGGTGCTCAGTCTAGCCAAGTTTGAGCTAGATCTTATCCGTAGCGAGTGCAGAATGCTTGTAGATGCTATCTCAAAGTCTACGATCCATGAATGCTTGCGTATATTGCAAAGGCTGTCTAGCTGAGTATAAGGAGCTCGTAGGTCAGTTGCGAGGACATAATGTACAAATATATATATGTACAGGGTGTAACGTAAAGGGTATATGAAAGCACAGCACAAGAAATCGTTGTAAAAAATTAAAAATACCTTAAAATGTGAAAACTCCAAAGCACAGTAACGATGCACATCAAATTAATATTTTTTTTAATAGTTGAATTATTTGTAAATAATTAAAAAAAAATCCCCAAATTGTTTAATTTACTTAAACGCTGTGCAGAATTAATGCATGTAACCTAACTTAATCCATTTAATTTTGTCGAATGAATTCAAAGCCATCCTGTATAACGGTTCTTCTTTCCTCGTGTGGTTTAGTGACCAAACCTATTTGTCAAAGTTATTGAGGCCGCCCGTAGGCCTCTGACGTGGCCTAACGAATGCTGCCGAGCGACAGCAGCCGGGACCAACTGCTTAACGTGCGTCCCGAGGCACGGAGGGGCTCAGATGAAAGTGTCACTAGCGGTCACCCATCTAGGTCCTGACCTCGCCCAACGTTGCTTAACTATTACAATCGTTTTCAACGTGTACTCGCAACTGGCCTACGAGCCCCTCAGGGTGTAACGTAAAGGGTATATGAAGCCGAAAGGAGGGTGTTCAGTATCGGTAAATGAACAATTTTTGTTTCACGACTTTTCGAATAAAAAATAAAAATAAATTAATGTCTCATACAAATAGATCAGCTGACCGGGACGAAAAGTATGAAAAGTCAAAAAATAAATTCGCGAAAATCGAAAAGTCGTATAACAAAAGTGGTTCAAAGTTGTTGCACAAAATAAATCAGCCCTACGCAATCTGGAATCGCTACAAGCGACAGTTGTGTTTAGGTTTAGATTCGATTTAGTGGCCACCACAGAATCACACGGTAAATCTACGTAGAACGGTCGCGACGACTAATCTTTTTACATAATTTTGCTTTAACTAAGACAAATATTCGTACTAAACCCACAGACATTAGAGGTTATAATTAAAATCTATCCCTCGGCGTGCATGGATTGCGCAAGTGTTATAATATGCTCTATTTCGGCTACACAGTAGTCTATAGTAACAGTAACACAGTTTGATAATACTTGTCATCTATCTCTGATTATAGGTAGTTAGTAATAATACGATGTGGGTACTGTGCGGTCGGTGTAGTATCGGTGGTGTCACGTTGACTATCTGATGTCTCCATAATTACATATATTGAGAACTCTATTCAAGTTCAGCGTGTTACCACTGATGTGTTGTCGGCGGTAACATTGCCTGCATTCACTCTTATGCCCCACGATATACAAATCTCAATGTGTACACATATTTTTGGATTACTGTCTAGACCATACATTTAAGACTCTGATATTTCAATTATACAATGATTGTAATCTGTTTTGTGTACCAAATAAAAATAAATAAATAAATAAATAAATAATACGAAAAAACGCGAAAATGCGGAACGAAAAAGTCCGAAAAAGTACAGTATGACGAATATGGAGAAAGATTTCGCCGTTCGTATCCGAGTAACGGTAGCTCTGTTTGAAAAAAGCGTGTCATGGAATGAACGCTAATACTCCGGACGTCTGTTACCTCAATGCACAAGCACAGCCCACTTACCCAATAGACATGAAATCGGTACAAATGACAATGCCAGATTCTGCCCCACCATCAACCGCAAGTTGTACCAGATAACGAATAAATGTAAAAATATCTCCGTTTTTTATTAAAATTATTGGTTTAAAATAAAGTTTTGTACAAGTTGCGATTCGAAAAATAACAGCCTAATTAAGAATTCAGAAAATAGTAAGAAATTGAAGCGATTTATTCATTGTTTTTGTTATTCTTCTATACCTATGAGTTGCGAGAGTTTTAGAAAATGATACTGATTTATGATTATGCAATTTGAAACCTATAATAAGTCCCCAATAAAATGATAGACACAGCTTAAATGGTCACGTAGTTTTGTAGGTGGGGCAAAGCTCCATTGAAGTGTGGCTGTCTTTTGCAAGCGAAAAATTCTGTCGACGATGAGCACATAGAGACGAAGCGGGGGACAGGGGTGCCATATTAAAGAGATGCGTCCATGTCGATAATATCTCTAGTTTACCGTGTCGCGAAGCAATTTTGCGATGTGCGAGCAGACACGGGCGCCCTCCTGTTACAGGTCTAGGGGTAAGTGGTCTGTGCCTCAACGCCACTACCCTGTTCGTTCATTATTTAGATGCACAAATGCACGACTGTATATTCCTCGAACGACCAAATCCCAGATCCCCGAACAGTAAGTTTCCTGAGTTTACGCTACGAATAGTTATTCGACTCGATGTCATAAGATTTATTTAAGAAGAAATAAAGTTTTCGTATCGAATATTCTATGCTATCTGAATATACTATCATAGACAATAATGCGGAAAGTCTCACCCCCTCAATGTAATGTACATCATCTCATATGAATGTCATCATCATCATCGGCCCGAATCAGTCCACTGCTGGACGTAGGCCTCTCCCAAAGCGCGCCACTAGACCCTACTCTCGGCCCTCTGCATCCAGTCCCTGCCAGCCATCTTGCGAAGGTCATCTGGTCGGGGGGCGTCCCACACTACGATTACCCGTTCGTGGCCTCCATTCGAGAACTCGTCTCCCCCATCGGTTATCAGTTCTACGACAGATGAGACCAGCCCACTGCCACTTCAGTTTACTGATTCTATGAGCAATGTCAACCACTTTTGTCTTCTGGCGGATATCGTTTCTTATTCTATCTAACAGAGAAATGCCAAGCATAGCGACTTTGAACTTGTGGGCCAGTCTCACCGTCAATGTCCACGTTTCGGCTCCGTAGGTCATCATTGGCAGGACGCACTGGTTGAAGACCTTAGTTTGGTTATTATTATGTATTCAATAAAAGTAAATTTCTACTTAATCGATGTAATGAGTAGTTAAAATATATTCTGAACATTAATATTGTACGCCGAAAGGCAGTTGCAGCGAACATAATTATCTGTGAACATCTGTATTTATTTACCTGCAATACCAATAAAGAACTTTGAACTTTCAGGCATACCCTGAATGTCCATTCTCTAAATGACTATTCCCTACTGAAATCCAACGTACTTTCCTACTGTGGTTCAGTTGAGGTGAGTCATTAACTTGCACTAATTAAGTGCGCGAGAGTTTGCCCTTAAGTGAGGCCACGAGACGAGCGGGAGCGACATCTAGAGCGGAGCGGTTTGCGCTGGCACAAATATTATGCTCCCACTTCACTTGGCTATTCGTGTTTGCGTATTTGTTATACTTGCCATGTGTGGTTGGTATGTGTGACAAAATGTTCGTATTATTTGCCTATTCGACACACAATGTTGACAAACATATCTCGGCTAGCTCGGGAGTGAACGTGGCTGTCGAGCTGCTTCGTCCTGCAGGGTGACGACGCTACGGCGACTCCTCTGGAGAAAGAGAAGACTATGATATTTTGAATATTCTGTAACATGACATTGGCAAATGACGAACTGTCGAGTCAATTAATAAAATAAATAAATAAAATAGGCGCTTCAATCGAATCGCTATGCGGATTCCATGAGAAGCGCGCGAAACGCCATTAGCTACTTTTTTGTGAAAATTCTAATTAAATATTTTCCGTGATATTTAGTAGTCGATTACAATTTAATTAAGTACCTAAGTATTAAATTGCTCTTTATTAACAAATTAAAACTAACAATAATAATAATAAAATACTTATAAGTAAAAAATTGATGCCAGATCGCTACCCTTTGGGAGAGTGCCCAAAAGGCTGGCGACGTTACCTCGTTGTATAGCCAGCGATATACGCTGGCCGAGGTAAGCGCCAGCCCTTTGGTCACCCGACGAGTCAATTAGGCGCGACGACAGTTCCTTGAATAGTCGCCACGCCTCTGGTCCCCATGGCCCCATGGTCTCTACACCAAACGGTGCAAATATGTAGCTCTCGCTGAGAGCCGCATATTTGCGCCGCTTGAGGCCTTCCGCGGCGCCGGCCGCCGCCCCCGCCGCCGCCGCCCTGCTCGTGAACTGCACATGAGAGGGAGCCAGTGTGTCGACGCAGGTAGCATCCCACACTAGCGTCCTCCCATGCTTCCACGGTATGAGCGTCATCCCGTCGGGCCTCTTGCCATCGTATTTAGTAGTTAATGTTAAGTTAATCAGGAGATGTCCGCGAACGTTTCTATTAAATTGGAATGCTCGAAAGAAGTCGTGTTTGTGAAGTTTGGTGTTCTTGTCAAGGATTTCTTGCAAAGACTCAAAGATGGCGCAGATCGTTGAGTTTTTTCGTTTAGGGGTTTGGGAGGATTGTGCGTAGGTTAGGTTAGGTTATCTTCGTATACATGTATGTATTTATAAGAATTCAGACATTCTATTCACACTAGACCAGGCTGTATGTAGTTGGCCTTGCCTTTCCCTCTGAGAAGAATTTAAAAACAACAACAACGAATCGCTATGCCTATGAAACCGCTTATTTTGTGGCTCTACTAAAACACGAGTACACTCTCCGGACACCGAACTCTGTAAAATGTACAAAATTACAATCTTTGTATTATCCCAGAGGCTGCCACAAATGTAGAGCGCATTTAGGTGTCGTTATTGTAACAACTGTTGTTTTGGTCTTGTGTTTATAGTATGACCGTCTAAATCAGTCTTCGCCTGCTCGGTACAGGGATGCGGGGGACGACAACGGGGACCGAGAGAGGTGCGGGGGCGGGCGCGCGAACAGAAATGTATTGTAACAGAAATGCGCCTGCCGCCCGCACCTCTCTCGGTCCCCGTTGTCGCCTTCCCCCGCGTCCCTGTACCCGCAGGCGAAGACTGATTTAGACGGTCATACTATAGTGGCCATACCTATTGTCAGAGAACTGTGTGTTATTCGCTGTACGGTAGTATTTGTGCAATAAACATATTTGTATCTATATTTTATGATTTCAGATGACAACTCAGTAAACCGACGGAGTCATTAACAACACTCGTTACAAGAGTGCTGCCCTCACAGTAGTATACAAAGTACCTTCGGGTCCTGTCGGGCTGTTTGCGGCTGAAATATGTAAATAGAGGAAATGTCATTTGAATTGTTCCCGTGATTGTACGGTACAGGCGGGTTCTGCTATATTTTCTCTTGTGAAAATGTTTACCTACAGGGTTTCATATCATGACAATTTCGTGCCTTTTTATTGTGAAATAAAATGAAAAATATTAAATACTTACTATTTGTTAACACTTGTACCCACAGACCACTTCCCCCATAGACCTGTAACAGGAGGGCGCCCGTGTCTGCCCGCACATGAGTGCAAAATTGCTTCGCGACACGTGTAGCCTAGAGATATTATCGACATGGAAGCGTCTTTATAATACGGCACCTCGGCACAAGACTTGCCAAATTGAAACAAGTTGATATTGCTTTTAAAAAATTGTATTTATCGTAATATATGTATGTGCTACATAGCTTTTTTAATAATATTGATTATATTCGAAGATAATATTTTTTTTAAGATTGGCGGCGCTAGTTGGCTCATGTCAAGAAATCCTTCCGTCTGTAAATTTGAAATTACATCCTCAACAATATATTTTTGTTATTACAAAATTATATTTGAAGACGATCAACTAATAAGGAGCATGTAGAGTATGTACATAATATTTTGATAATGGCAAAGATAAGTTGGTCTCTAAATCTAGTTTATCTTTTCGATAGAGCAAAGTTACCGGGTTAAGAGCCTTCATAGCGCCAACTAGCGCCGCCAATCTTAAAAAAAAATTCTTCCAATTTAATCAATTTTATAAAAAAGCTATTTACAAAATGTTTATTAGGATGAATACTATTTTTCAATATACAATAGGCATAATTGCGACAGCTAAGTTGTACCTAGTTCACAAATGTTGTATAGCGTTAATTTTATTCTATACAGTTGTATAATTAATTAATAATATAATTATTGACAGAATTATTTTAATTATTTTATGAAATGTATTAACTTGACAATGTATGATTATTACTAATAAATGAATATGAATATGAATAATAATGTGCCAAAAACGGCCGTTTTTCGCAATTATGCGAACTACAACTTACCGACATTGAATCACGTTATAAATAAGCATTTAAAAAATAGTATTTATCGTAATAAACATTTCGTAAATAGCTTTTTAATAAAATTGATTATATTGGAAGATATTGTTTTTTTAAGATTGACGGCGCTAGTTGGCTATATGAAGGCTCTTAAGGCGAGGTGTTGGGACGTTTTTAAGTTTTTCGATGAAGGCTACGACACTAACTACTGAAATTAAAGGCCTGAAAAAAATATATATCAATCTTGGGGTATCTATTTAGGGACTGTTGGCTACCGATACACGATTGGACAAACTTCGCTCGATAGAAAAAAATCACAAACATACCCCTTTCCTGTCTTTTCACTCGAGTAGTGTGTCTAAACTAAAACAGTTATTCATACAAAATATATATCAAAATGTAGGTTATTATAAATAGAAGAGCTTGATGAGATGAAAATCTGTTGTTTGTAACGTTTTTTTTATACCAGGCAAAATTTAAGAAAAAACACAATTTGTATAAATACAAATGCACGGCGCTACGAGCTTCAGTGCGCCGCTGGGCGCTGTCGAGGTCGGACCTGTATCGATTTTTGCCAAATGTTCCACTTTGGTCTTTACCTTGGAATAGTTGGAATGCTCCCACGATCGTCATAACGTAATAAAATTTAAAATAATACGAGTCGAATTTGGTCACACCTATACTTTAAGATTATTAGTTTACTAATCACGGAATGATTGTGCATCGTTTTGAATATAAAAAGGACTCATAACCTAAAACAGATATTCCTTAACACAATAGATTTTTCGCGAACCATGTTTTTGAAGTCATCATATTACACGCGACACGAACACCAGTGTCGAGTGTCGTATATTGGGAGCGAGCAGTGGTCTGATAATTGCAGATGAAGACAAGTCGGCTAACATTACAGTGGGGCTATAACATTACGGTTCTCAAAACGATCAAATCAAACCATGTCATAGCGGCCGTGAAAGGGACAGTGCTATTGCATTGGTATAGCGGCGTCTCTGGTTGGCGCGCCATGACATGGTATAATTTCATCGTTTTGAGAACGGTAATAGGGGGGCTGATCAGTAACTTCCAAATTGAGCAAAGTGGAACAGGCCAAAACAAATGACTATTGACGGTGATTTGTCCCACAGAGCAAACAAACAAACAGCAATCGAACTTAAAATACTTTATACGTAGTTGCTACTTGTAAAACTATGTACAGTGAACATCACATAAAGTTTGCCACATTTTACTCTACGCACACTCGCACAGTGATAATAAATACGGGCCAGATTTCAGTAGCTATGCAAGTGTAGCTGTGGTGTGTAATGTGGTGTGCGATATATACCTGTTTTACTCTAAGCACAGTGATAATACGGGCCAAATTTCAATAGCTACGTAGTTATAGACTGATTCAATATACACTGTGCCTACTTTTAAAAGTACAGTCAACAGCACATAATGTGTGTCATGTTTTACCCTACGCAGTGATAACACGGGCCAGATTTCACCATCACTGACGTCACACCTGACACCAATAATAATACTTACCTAACATCACGTTAAAAAATTCGTCATTTATTTAGTTTTATTGATACACTTGACAGTTTGTCACTTAAATTTGTCAAAGACAGATTTGTTGTAATGTAATCTCTATGGTTATTACCATTTTAATCAATTTTGTATTTTATAAGAATTTATGCTCAATTTTTTATTAAATCGCGCGAAAGTACTTTCAAAATATATTCCCCTAGCAAATAATTTGATTATTCCAATTTTTCACTTTTATTGATTTTATTACTAATATATATAGCTCGACTACCACTGACTGACTCACTGATTGACCGTCCCGTTTAGTCTGAAGGAGTTCCCGGAGGTGAAAGTGATGTAGGGGGGAGTTGTATAGTTTAGTGATTGGACCAGAGGAAAACTATAGGGAAGTGAAAAAAACAAGATGGCGGCGGGTCACGTGATGCCATCTCCGCCATTTTCCAACCGATTTCGTTCAAATTTGGAACACGCGTCACATGGTCGACCTACTTTGTGATGAAATTGAAAAACAAAAGAAAAACAAAATGGCGGCGGAAATATAGCCGATTGAAAATTTGGACATTTCAGACCAAACTTTGACGAATTAGCTGGCCTAGCACGAGCGCATGAGGAATATCCAACCAATTCCACTTCGTAGCACATATGATGCAGTATACCAGAAAATTGTCATTTTTGGGAAAAACAAAATGGCGGACGAGCAGTAAACCATAATATTTTTTCCATATATTTTCCTATACGAAACGAAAGGATTACTGGCGTGCGGTAAATATCTATCAGTAACTATAGCGAGGCCGAAGGCCGAGCACCCTCCCGCGAGGCCGAAGGCCGAGCTCCGCGTAGGGCGAAGCCCGAAGCGATAGAGCACCGCGAGGCCGTAGGCCGAGCTCCGCGTAGGGCGAAGCCCGAAGCGTCCCCTTGTCAAGCAGAAATAACTCACCACCTTCCAAGTAACTTTTGCGAGGCCGAAGGCCGAGCCGGCCTGCGAGGCCATAGGCCGAGCTCCGCGTAGGGCGAAGCCCGAAGCGTCTCCTTGCCAAGCAGAAACAACTCCCCACCTTCCAAGTAATTTTTGCGAGGCCGAAGGCCGAGCCGGCCTGCGAGGCCATAGGCCGAGCTCCGCGTAGGGCGAAGCCCGAAGCGTCCCCTTGTCAAGCAGAAACAACTCCCCACCTTCCAAGTAACTTTTGCGAGGCCGAAGGCCGAGCCGGCCTGCGAGGCCATAGGCCGAGCTCCGCGTAGGGCGAAGCCCGAAGCGTCCCCTTGCCAAGCAGAAACAACTCCCCACCTTCCAAGTAATTTTTGCGAGGCCGAAGGCCGAGCCGGCCTGCGAGGCCATAGGCCGAGCTCCGCGTAGGGCGAAGCCCGAAGCGTCCCCTTGCCAAGCAGAAACAACTCCCCACCTCCCAAGTAACTTTTGCGAGGCCGCAGGCCGAGCCGGCCTGCGAGGCCATAGGCCGAGCTCCGCGTAGGGCGAAGCCCGAAGCGTCCCCACGCTACCAAAGAAAAAGATGCCCTTGCCTTTGGAATTATGAACAAAGTTATGGAAATTGTGTACAGCTAGCAACGTTTGGCTTTTGAAAACATTTTTTAAGTTTCTGGCATACAGCCATTTCGAGCGTTGCTTGATTTAAAAATCACAACAATAACCTACTTTAAATGAGCAAACTCTTTTCGAAATAAATGTTTTTCACAGAGTTTTGAACTTGCAACTTTCGGGCGGTGCTTGATATAATTAGTGGATGGCTTGCACGAATTATTTGCACAGCGAACAAACCGGATAATGTTTATTTAGTTGCGGCGCCTACAACACGAAAACAAAGCCGTCTCGCGGGCCGCGCGCGGCCCGCGCACCATGCAACACCTAGTTACAACAATATTACCTAATTGACATTCCTATTATAACAGGTCTTTTTTTCCGTCAGATTAGTATTAACATAGTATTTTATTCTACTACGTCATACTATCATACGTCAATATAAATAACTTAAAAAATAATTAAAATATATAACCTGATACCTGATAGACAAAAGTTCAAGATTGAAAGAAATATTTTCCGACAATCGCGAAAATTGAAATAAGTAACTCCGAAGCTGTCAGACTTGGGATATCCCTCATCATCAGTCTATTTATATTGCCCCACTGCTCGGGCAAAGACCTTCCCTTACATCGAGGGAGCTCGGGCCATAATCCACCACGCGGGCCAAGTGCGGGTTGGCGGATTTCACATGCCTTAGATTTTTTTTTCTTCTTCTACGACATGCAGGTTTCATCACGATGTTTTTCTTCACCGTTTTGAGAGCACTCGGTAAATGTACGTAAGTTTTTCCGTCGAAAAAAACGAGGATAACTCATTGATACATGGCTGCCCTGGCTGGGAATCGAACCTGGGACCTCCATATTGCAAGTCCATTGACCCAACCACTGCGCCACCGAGCTCTGCTGGGATATCCCTATTTGGCATTAAATGGGTCGATAATGTTGGCACCGACAAGTGGACTTCGGTATATCGTCTATCTGTGGGACATTCTGTATAGGTATTATTATGGGTAGCGAGCTGTGACGTCACAGTGAGGACACTGGTTACGCTTACTCTGTGTACCTGCGCGAGTAATGACCCCGATCAATGCGCGTCATCCCTCTCTCGCCCCTCCCTCGCCCCGCACCTCACCCCCTCACTAGGCTCAAATGACCCAATGGCCTCGCCTTAAGTTGCGTTGCACGGAAGCCTCGGTGCGCGAGTCCGACCCGCACTTGGCCGTTTTTTTTGTCTAATGCTACAAATACGTCACACAAAAACCATAAAGTCGCAACATCTCCATTTAAAAGTAATTGATTTTTTTACGCATGTCGTCCGTATCGCTATACGCCTCGAGAGATATTACTTTTACGCGTTGCCGTAAAATTTAGCCTGTTTTTTTTATTCGTCTTATTTACCTATTCGACAAACACATCATCATCAGTCTATTTATATGTCCCCATTGCTCGGGCACAGACCTTCCCTTACATCGAGGGAGATGGGGCCATAATCCACCACGCGGGCCCAGGGCGGGTTGGCGGATTTCACATGCCTTAGATTTTTTCTTCTACGACATGCAGGTTTCATCACGATGTTTTCCTTCACCGTTTTGAGAGCACTCGGTAAATGTACATAAGTTTTTCCGTCCAAAAAACCGAGGATAACTCATTGGTACATGGCTGCCCTGGCTGGGAATCGAACCTGGGACCTCCGTATCGCAAGGCCATAGACCCAACCACTGTGCCACCGAGCTCTCTCAATAGAGTTTTATAGAAAGAAGGCTCGGTGGCTCAGTGGTTGGGTCAATGGACTTGCGATACGAAGGTCCCAGGTTCGATCCCCGGCCCGCCATGAGTAAAAAAAAATAGTATTGTTTTTAAAATAATAATAAAAATAAAAATGACAATGCCAGATTCTGCTCCACCATCAACCGCAAGTTGTACAAGATAATGAATAAATGTAAAAATATCTCGGTTTTTTTTTTATTAAAATTATTGGTTTAAAATAAAGTTTTGTACAAGTTGCGATTCGAAAAAAACAGCTTAATTCAGAATTTAGAAAGTAGTAAGAAATCGAAGCGATTTATTCAACTTTTTTGTTATTGTTCTATAGGAGTTGCGAGAGTAGTAGAAAATGATACTGATTATGATTATGCAATATGAAACCTGTAATAAGTCCCCAACAAAATGATAGGTACAGCTTAAATGGTCACGTAGTTTTGTAGGTGGGGCAAAGCTCCATTGAAATGTGGCAATGTCTTTTAGGAACTAAGATTATTTAGACTATCACCAAGTGATTAAAACTACTCCCTGATTCGTGGACTCTATCCGCTATTTCTGCAGCAAAATTATAAAACAAAATATGCAGCGATAATGAAATTAAAGTTTGTGACAAAGGGCCAATTAAAACTTTAGACACTCGCCCGAGAATCGCGGTGTAAGGGTTGAGGCATACCTAGCGCCGGAACCGAGAGAGCACTGGAATATACGATCAAACGAACTTCTTGAAGTGAAGTTCGATCAATATTATATGAGTGGTTTCATTCGAAGATATAAACACCCTCCCCGCCCAGAACCCCAAAAAGAAAGTTTTGCAAATATTGTACACAATGTACTCTAAAGAAAATGAAAATGGCGGCATGGATTTGATATCGAGTAAAAAAATAAATATCGATTTTGTGAATCGATTCTTTAAATTATGCGATGCTACCTTGTAGGTTAAGGGACTACGTTGTAAATATCTTATATCTGAAGAATGAAGCCAGGAAATATAATTACACAGTGCTTCCAGATTCACTATAATTAAATTACAGTTAAATCTACTGTAATTTTGACTGTTTTTCTGTATACTGTAATGATAAAAACATAGTGTATTGATCTAATGCTTTTTTATTTAGGCCACCGTAACTTATTTTGCCTTATATATCCCACAAAGACATGATTTTGATGATTTCTAGGTTAGTATTCGTGTTTAAAATAATTAAAAAAAAAACCATTATTCTTTCCAAAATAAATAAGTTATTAAAATAAAATATAATGTTTCTTTTAAATAAACAGCCAAGTTTATAGTCTACATGTACAGTCGACAGCAGATCAATGGTAACACTTGCAGTACGATTTCGAGTCTTACGACGCAAATAATAGGAACGGTCAAAAGTCCAAAGTGTTACCCTATTGATCTGCTGTCGACTGTACTGTGATTTTTTTAGGAATTACTTTAATTTTTGGCTTATAATAAGTACTGTAATTTTAACTTATGTTATCAAAGCAAGCATTTTGGACTAAATACTTACAGTGCGACAAGGTTCTTTTCGCACGTGGCAAAAATCGGAACTAACGCCGCCATCTTGTAAAACGTACTACATGACAGTTCTATATTGTGCTGTTCGTTGCGAACAGCGCCCCCTGCCAATGTCATCCACGTGCCAAAACATACTTGTCGTGCTGTACTTAGCTATTATTGCAATTCAAAACAATGCCTATTATTACATAAATATCTACTTCTTTAAATATTTTTTTTTTATATAATATAATTACACAAGAAATTGTTTAAATTCTGACATTTAATTTAACACATACATTTAATAGTTTTAACTCCTACTCACTAGATGGCGCTGTGCCGTTCGACTGTTTTACAAACTTACACTTGCAGCCGAACGCAACGTTAACTCATCGCTTTACTATGTAAATGGCACTTTGGGGACCGCAAAATAACTTTGTAATTTCTACATCGCGGTGTTAAGATTTTCCGAGTTGTAATGACTACTGCGGGATTCGAGTTTTTGGTTATCGCTTCTCGGCCTTTTGGCTAAGATCAAAGTGTAGTATCTGTTCTTTTCAGCTTAATATCTGAAAGTTCCCTCACTGAGGGACCAGTATATTAAACTGATTTTTGTACCGAGACGGGATGTTCGGGGCTCGCTCCACTCCCGTCGCGGGTCGGCCCGGCATTGCAGTGCCGCCGGGATCGGCCCACATAATACCTTGAGACATATTTAAAATAAATAATGCGGTGCATGCATATGCTCATCTGTTGTTAATCGTTTATTAAAAAAAAAAACAGTCTTGTTGCATACCACACAGGCACACACTACAGACACGTTTAGTCGCAGAATGTCCAATTTGCAAAATGTCAATCGGTTGCAAAATGTCCAAGTCTCGAAATGTCCAAGTCTCAAAATGTCCAAGTCTCAAAATGTCCAAGTCTCGAAATGTCCAAGTCTCAAAATGTCCAAGTCTCAAAATGTCCATGTCTCAAAATGTCCAAGTCGCAAAAAGTCCAAGTCACAAAAAGTCCCAAGTCTCAAAAGTTCGGTTTCAATAGCAATTAAATTAAAACCTTTTATTTGCTGTAACAGTTTTAATATTAATCAGCAAATATAATTATGTATACTCATGTAAAATCATATGAAGACGCGTAAACTGTGTCTTAAAAATAATGTCCTATATTTATATAGTTACAATGTGATCCTGTTATAACTATTTTAATTATTAATCAACTTCTATATGTTCATGTGATATTATTTAAAGAAACTTTTTATGGCAATATTGTAAACATTCAAATCAAATTAATAAACGATTCAACTTAAAAAGTAAATATATAAGGAAGGAAACTACTTGTTATTATATAATTATAAATAGACAAATGTATCGGTTACAAAGTATGATTTCCCAAGGCATGCAATTAGGAATAAAAAGCGCCATCTAGTATTTTATCATTGAACTTTTACCTTGTCAAACCGTTCCTAATACCACAGCTAATACTATAAAAAAATATTTTGAAAAAGTTGCATTATTTACGTATCGTGGAGATAATGTTATATATATCTTCAATAGAAAAAATAAAACACAACAAAATAGTTATAACAGGATCACATTGTAACTATATAAATATAGGACATTATTTTTAAGACACAGTTTACGCGTCTTCATATGATTTTACATGAGTATACATAATTATATTTGCTGATTAATATTAAAACTGTTACAGCAAAAAATAAAAGGTTTTAATTTAATTGCTATTGAAACCGAATTTTTGAGACTTGGGACTTTTTGTGACTTGGACTTTTTGCGACTTGGACATTTTGAGACATGGACATTTTGAGACTTGGACATTTTGAGACTTGGACATTTTGAGACTTGGACATTTTGAGACTTGGACATTTCGAGACTTGGACATTTTGCAACCGCTTGACATTTTGCAAATTGGACATTCTGCGACTAAACGTACAGACAGACCATAGACCTGTAACAGGAGGGCGCCCGCACATGAGCGCAACAAGCTTCGCGACACGTGTAACCTAGAGACATTATCGACATGGACGCATCTCTTTAATACGGCACCCCTGTCCCAGCTTCGTCTCTATGCGCTCATCGTTGACAGAATTTTTCGCTGAAATAGGGGCAATAAAAGACATTGCCACTTTTCAATGGAGTTATGCTTTGCCTTTGCTATTTGAGTAAATGTTCTATGGCCTTTTATAGTACTACTGATTCTTGCCCTTTCATAGTATCAACTGGAGGTTCTGACATGTTCTATGGCCTTCTATACAACTGGGTTTTGCTAGTTGGGTATGGCTTCATTGCCAAATGACATTGCCACATTTCAATGGAGCTTTGCCCCACCTACAAAACTGCGTGACCATTTAAGGGGTCTGACGCAGAATGTGCACTTCGCAAAATGTACACTCGACAAAAAATGCGCATTTCGCATTTGGTGCACTTCTCAAAATGAGCACTTCGCAGAATGCGCACTTCGCAAAATGTGCATTTCGCAAAATGAGCACTTCGCAGATTGAGCACTTCGCAGAATGAGCACTTTTTGTGGAAGTTGTTAATTAATAAAAACGATATAGGTACTGGGTATTTAAAATAAAATAAACACTTTTACAAAGTAATCATTTATTTAAAAAGTTATCCACTTAGTTTTGACTGTCAATTAAATATCTCCTTACATAGAATATACATAGAAATATTTAATTGACAGTCAAAACTTAGTGGATTACTTTTTAAATAAACGATTACTTTGTAAAAGTATTTATTTTATTATAAATACCCAGTACCCATAACTTTTTATTAATTAACAACTTCTACAAAAAGTGCTCATTCTGCGAAGTGCTCAATCTGCGAAGTGCTCATTTTGCGAAATGCACATTTTGCGAAGTGCGCATTCTGCGAAGTGCTCATTTTGAGAAGTGCACCAAATGCGAAATGCGCATTTTTTTTCGAGTGTACATTTTGCGAAGTGCACGTTCTGCGTCAGACCCCATTTAAGCTGTACCTATTATTTTGTTTGGGACTTATTATAGGTTTCATATTGCATAATCAGTATCATTTTCTACTACTCTCGCAACTCCTATAGAAAAATAACAAAAACAATGAATAATTCGCTTCGATTTCTTACTATTTTCTGAATGCTTAATTAAGCTGTTTTTTTCGAATCGCAACTTGTACAAAATTTTATTTTAAACCAATAATTTTAATAAAAAAACGGAGATATTTTAACATTTATTCGTTATCTTGTACAATTTGCGGTTGATGGTGGGGCAGAATCTGGCATTGTCATTTTATTCCCGATTGCCACCTGGGGGCAATCCTGGGAATAAACGAAACATTTTCATGCAAGAACGGGGTCTTATTGCAGATATAGCTTACTCCATAGAGCGTTTATTGTTTCATGGTCTTTCCCTTTACCAAACTTTGACATAAACATTGACGTCGAGCCAATTAGTTAACCAGTGAGTTTTTGTTCGTTAATCCACTGTCAAATGCTGGATAATTGAGCGTCCAACGGCACGGTGACGGTAAGGCGACACTTGCACGAGCGGTTTTAAAGTCGCGCGGTTTTAAAACGCACATGCGACAGTTCTAGATCTATGCTGATCTTGGCTGTCACAAGAAAATATTTGTTGTAACATTTTATTTTTTATTTATTGGTAAACTTCACAGCAATTTACATAATATTACAAAGAAATACAAAATCAACACGTAATAAGCCAGTACAGAACATACCTCTATTGTTATTACCATTTAATCAAAATTGTATTGTATGCTATGTCAAATTTTTTAAATCTGTATCACGTCAATATACTTAATTTGATTTTCACATACGTACGGACAACAATAGATAAATGGTAACACTTGCAGTACGAATTCAACTGTTATGACTCAGATAATAAGAACGGTCCAAAGTGTTACACTTGATCTGCTGTTAGCTGTACGTATATTAATTTTATTACAAATATATGAAATTATTCTTGAAAATTAATTTCCAACTTATTGGGAAAATCGAGTTTTCTATGTCGAGAGGAAAGTTAAAACCACTTGCGTCAAAGGTTTCGTTTTCTTCGCCATTCCATACATAATTTATAATATTATATACACATTGTGATATAAAAACCAATTACTTAAAGTAGGCAGAAACTCTTTAAATTACAAATCGGTTAACTCTAAAACTTTTCTCACCTAAAATGCCACTGCACTGAGGACATTTTAAAAATAATAAAATATGCAACTAGGTTACTCACTTCGAAAGATGATTTCTTTTAAAGGCGGCACTTGACTAGGGGGGCTGATTGACGTAGCGTTATTAAAAGCGAAACGATCATTTAAAAACAGCTCGCCAGTGCAAATCCACAATAACCGCCGCGTTTTTGTTAATCCTTTGATAACATTTGCCCTTTATTTTATTTATTTATAAACTCACACCTGATTCCCGTAGGGGTAGGCAGAGACGATGGACTTCCATCTGCTGCGATCCTGGCACACAACCCTTGCCTCCTCCACATTCATCAATCTCTTCATGCATGCTGACCGGTTTGTAGTTGACCTTTTCTCAAGACCTCGCCAATTTGGTTGACGTACGTTCTTCTCGGTCTACCGACTCTTCCGTCAACATTCGCTCTGTGTATTTCCTTCGTTACCCTTCCTTCACTCATCCGCTCTAAGTGGCCAAACCAGCGTAACATACCCTTTTCAATTCTATTTACTACATTTTCTTAAAGTGGCGTTAATAAAAACGCTCGTTTAAAACCCGTGTTTCTAATTGTGTCCACCCTGGACATAGGGGTGCGCAGCCCCACCATAGGCAGCCACGATTGGGTTCGGATTCCGATCCAATCCTGGTTTTGCGAAGGTCCTTCCCCTTTGGGGCAGGTTTGAGCTGGTTATTTCATGCGATTTTAATAGGGGTTGAAAGGGTGTGCTTACCGACCGACTAGAAGCGCCAACTCACAGCACCACACACAAACTATCACTAGAATACGGAAGACGGGAGAGTGAATCGATTCCTGGATTAGGAGGATAAGAAGGGGGCCACGGGATGTGGAAACAATGGATTTTAGTATTAATTAAAGTAAGGTGCAAGCAGATGCAAAAAACGATGTTGATCGTACAATACAAATAGAAAAAGCGGTCTGACGTTTACTTATAAACAATGTAGTCTGGCCTGGTGCGCAGACCTTTTGGCCGATATTGGCCGGCGATACACAAATACGAAACAACCCGCTAGTGCAACCGTACCGTAACCGCTACGTTTTTGCTAACTAATCCTGTGTCAACGGGCAGATAATTACGTCGCTCGCCGGTAATTTGTCTGCGGCGCGCTGTTTGCACGCAAAATGGAAACTAAACTATGGCGGACCTAAAATATTATGGCGCGGGAAATATAGGCCCGTGGGATACTGGGAATTAGGCTGCTGTGGCTAACAGGCACTTAGGACATATTGCGCTAACCGCGGGCTAGAGGTAAACCATGTTAAATTCATCATCATCGGTCTGTTTATATTGCCACACTCGGGCACAGACCTTCCCTGACATCGAGGGAGCTCACGCCATGAACATGATCCAATTGACGGATTTCACATGCCTTAATTTTTTTTTCATCTACGGCATGCAGGTTTCTTCATCACGATGTTTTTCCTTCACCGTTTTGAGAGCACTCGGTAAATGTACGTAAGTTTTTCCGTAGAAAAAACCGAGGATAACTCATTGGTACATAGCTGCACTGGCTGGGAATCGAACCTAGGATCTCCGTAACGCGACCTTAATTCCAACCACTGTGCCACCGAGACTTCAATTCTCCCAAATTGTTATTAATAAACTTTTAATATAAGTAAGTAGGTTTATTTAATTTTTTTATTCTACTTTAATACAATTTAATCAGACTCGCTCGAGGCATCGAACCAAATGAAAATTTCATTCCGGGAAATTGTATTCTTATGTAATTTCTTTATATTCTATTATCGTACACGGAAGACTGAAGAAATTAAAAATGTGTTTGTTTTCTAACTAAATACCTACCATTTTGTTTGAAATACATTCGCTTACAGTTTGTTGATTTCATCGCTTTAATGTGGCAACCATAGACAACATTCATTTATAGATTTACTTGGCCATAGGTTAGGTTAGTCGTTGCGCAGATGCGCTATTCAATGTGCCTAGCCTAATGGTGGCCCTTCACTTGGCTATTCGTATTTGCGTATTTGTCATAATTGCCATGTGTGGTTGGTATGCTTGACAAAATATTCGTCTTATTTGTATGTACATCAAGTATTTGACAAATATGACAAACATTCTATAGCGAATACGAATAGCCAAGTGACGTGCCGCCATTATATAGTAAGCTTTTTGCCGATTATGTCGTGTTTTCTAATTTTGACAGTTCTAAGTTTAGTAGTGCCATCCGTTGTATGTGTGTGTCTTACTAAGGTGGTGTTTTTTTATAGGTGTATGTCCTTATATGTTCTACAATCAGCAGCCAGAAGCCATCTCCCATACTCGACTCGACATTGGCAGAATTCTACGAAGAGACGCCAGAACCCAAATAATAATAAACATTTTGGTAGGAGAGGACGGCAGCATTTTTAGATCTGTCGCATTTAGTTTCAGATTATAACCATCCATCTAGTTGTTTATAGATCAATGCTTTCAGCACGCTATTACATGGATAACACTTACTCAATTGGTTGAAGCCAATATTTAATCAGACCGACAGTTTCGGCAGTGTTTTTTCATTAAGTACTTACTTATTTAATTATTTTTACTTAAGATTAAATTTATTGGCATAAACAACCACAATTACATTTCCGATGGAAGGCGTTAGTAATCCGTCATACAGTTGTTTAAACTAGTACGGATGCTATCGTTTCCACATTCTTGAAACAAATGTATAATAATTGCTAAAAATGTATAAGTACCTATTTTCAAGAAGCACTGATCATTATTTTTGTGTCAATAAAAATCTTTTTTTTTTTCGAGGTGAATGAGCCACGCCCCGCCTGCATAGGTAAGTTATAATATTATCTATAAGGTAATTCCTATACTAGGTGCAATTGTGGCTAAATCCAAACCACCAGTCATCTGTCGTTATGTCCAGGGTGTACCAGGAGTCAAGACGACGTCAGTTTTCAGGGCTATAAAGGTCGCAAAGTACTGGTGTGGCAAGATTTGACAAACTCAAGGAGGCAGCTGTTATCTCCTTAAGGCGCTGACATGAGCCAACTAGCGCCGCCAATCTTAAAAAAATCATATCTTCCAATATAATCAATTTTATTAAAACAGCTACGTTCACATTGTTTATTGCTATAAATATTATTTTTTAAATGCTTATTTGTAACGTGATTCAATGTAGGTAAGTTGTAGATCACATAATTGCGAAAAACGGCCGTTTCTGGCACATTTGTGAACTACAACTTACCTACATTGAATCACGTTACAAATAAGCATTTAAAAAATAATATTTATAGCAATAAACAATGTGAACGTAGCTTTTTTAATAAAATTGATTATATTGGAAGATATGATTTTTTAAAGATTGGCGGCGCTAGTTGGCTCTAGGAAGGCTATTAAGACATTTTTAAAAATCCATCAGTTGTCGAGTCTCCCTGTTTTACAATGTTAGTCTATGCCATTCTAATGCTAGATATTAACTTACGCTGCACTTTGAAGTGAGTAATAAACGGAAAGGAATTCACTTTGATGATTAAACAGTTATTAAACAGTTGCCGGCTGTGGTTAGAAGCATTCTTTTAATAACTGTTTAGGTAGGTGGAGTTGTGGTTAGGGCGTTACATTTTGGAAGTCCTGGGTCCTTACATTCATCATTTTTAAAACAATATTTGGTTCTCTTGAAAATGTCGGGAAACGACGGTTGCAAAATTATTTGATATTTTTTGTTTTATTGTCTACAGTGGTTATTTTGAGATTAATATCACGTTAAATTAATCAGAAAATGTTCGCGAATGACAGTACGGTGAAGTTGTTGAATTGTTTGTGCAAGATCTGAAGTTTCAAGCTTTTATCAAGAGTTCCCGCTACAAGCTCGGGAGTGAACGTGACTGTCGAGCTGCTTCGTCCAGAGTGATGACGCTACGGCGACTCCTCTGGATGAAGACACGAAGACGCGGATACCCAGGGTGATGACGCCACGGCGACTCCTCTGGAGTAAGATAAGACAATATCTTGAATATTCTGTACATGACATTGGCAAATGACGAACTGTCGAGTCCATTAATAAAATAAATGAAGTACAGGAGATATAAATTTGAGATTTGTTCAAAGAGTATCTGGCAGATTTTTTTTAATTCTCTTACTTACCGGATGATCATCGCAAGCGCCGAGAATCGGGTTGAATGGCGTGCTTTGGGAGAAGCCTACGTCCAGCAGTGGACTGATACGGCCTGATGATGATGAATAGTCTAGTATGCAGGTACTTACATATTCGAAACTATATTAATTTAGTTAATGAACTTTTACTATTGATCAAGTATAGTTCTTGATAAAATGTCGACTTAGGTGGCGAATCATCCGAAAAATATTTCATCCGCGGATGAAACGTCCCCTTTTCAAATTGTTAGGCGGCGAATCATCCGCAAGTGGTTTCGTTATCGGATGAGTCGACACCTAGCTAATACTAACGTGGTCATTTCGGCTAAAATTAAAATGTACCTGTTTACGACGACTAATGCCCGAATGTTTTTTTATATATTTATAGAAGGATTTATGAATTATTTATGAATAATTTCTAATATCAAACCTTATAGTCCTGTTCAATCTCGAGTTCCACTCAACCTTCCCACCATCTTTACAAGTCCTTCCAAAGTTAACCGGTAATTAAAGCTTTAAAAAATGCTTGAAAGCGGAATGCAGCAGGATCCAGCGGCAAAGAGATTTATGACGCTTCTAATGCAAACGGAAGTAAGCGATTGGTAAGCGCCTTACGAGCTTAAGGGATAAAAGCGTTTGCACATTAATTATTACGAGTGTAAGGAAGAAATAACATGGAGTTTGTAGTATAAGTACAGTCGACAGCAGATCAATGGTAACACTTGCAGTACGATTTCAAGTCTTACGAAGCAAATAATAAGAACTGTCAAAAGTAAAAAGTGTTACCATTGATCTGCTGTCGACTGTACATGGTACGGTGGAAGCCAGAGAAAGGTTGAGTACAGTACAGTTTTTAAGGTTGAGATTATCTCAAAAACTACTTGACCTATCGCAATAATTCTTTCACTGTTAGATAGATAAAAATTAAAACTATGTACTGTAAAAGAATTATTACTATCGGTCCAGTAGTTCTTGATAATATCTCAACCTTATTGAGCCAATGGATACTTATCTCTGTCTTCGTTTGAATATCGTAAGTATCGTAGAGCTCGGTGGCGCAGCATATAATAGGCTAGTTGACCCAATTTTTTTGAGTCTTAAATGGTTAATAATCATTATATTGCACCGTACAAAAAATTACAGAATTTTTTGAGACCTTTTTAACACCAAAATCTTTAATTTAAATTGCAACATTTCAAACTCGAGCAAAAACACCGTCCGACATAATTATCTGTGGCATGACATCATTTGGGCCCCGATAAACTAGGGATGTTCGATGTTGTGAAAACACGATGTTAAAACATCGATATTTTCCTAGTTAAATCTAGCTTCAAATATTAATTAGATAAAAACGGGAATTACCGTGTTAAACATTTATTATTGATGTCTCGATATTCCGCCAGCATTGCAGCCATCATGGTCACGAGTAGACTGAAGTCGGTGAGTGTTAAACGTCAGAAGGGTGACACAAAACGATCTACCCTCTTTCGTACTCGCTGACTGCGTTGAGAAAAGTTGTTGATATTTGCGTTTTTATCTAATTAATATGTATACAAACCGTGAAAGTTTAAAAAGTGATACTAGTGATTTAAATATCCATTTATTTGGTAAGTATTTACCATTTAAATTCGAATTATAATTAATAATTCAATGTATCTACCAAAACCCACACAAGATCGACAAATCAAAAAAATCGGACATCCCTAAAAAGGCAGAGTGACGTCACGATATCTCGCGATCATGGCCGACTAGCGTTTTTGGCGTGTGGGAAAAACGGGGAAATATATTATTTTTAATTTCATTTTTACAGTCATCTTTTATGTAATAAAAGTGATATATTTGGCATCCTGATGTGAAATACTATATGAAATAAATATTGTTTTATTGAATCTCGATATATAAGTCAACTAGCCTATTCTACGTATCGTCTTGTACACACGATGACTGAGATAAGTATATAGGGGGCCTCAATAAGGTTGAGATTTTCTCAAGAACTACTGGACCGAATTTAATCATTCTTTTACAGTTAAATAGTTTTAACTTTTATCTATCTAACAGTGAAAGAATTATTGCAATAGGTCAGGAAGTTTTCGAGATAATCTTAACTTTAAAAAACTCTCCTGTACACCTTTCTTTGTCATCGACTGTACTATATATTCTGTGGTATCGCAAGTATCGTAGAGCTCGGTGGCGCAGTGACCCAACCACTGAACTTACTATATGTAGGTCCCAGGTTTGATCCCCAGCCTTGTACTATTAATAGTCACTTTCCTGTTTCTGATTCACATTGCATGGTTTTTATTTATTTTTTGTACTCCTATATCTTTTCAATTTCACCTTCTACGGCACCCATCACACTGCTTATTTCGCACACTCTTATATTTCAATGGACACACTTATTTATTTATTCATTATAGTCTTAATATAAATAATAAATGTATGCCTATAAGTACCTGTCTACTGTTTACATGTGAAACACTGCTCCATTTCACTTCACTGCTGCTTGGTTCCGCTTCCGACCGCAAGGCCCCAACAGAATATCAGCGCTACACCCTCGGGTATAGCACATGCTGAGTTGGGACCTTTTTGGCGCTGCAGTACTACTTGTGCTACCTACTATTTTAACTCATGAATGTAATAAAATTTAGTTTCTCTTTTTAAATATTATATTGTAAGTGTATGCATAGGTGTGCTGTTTGTCTGTCAAATAAACGATTATTCTTCTTCTATAATAGTACAAGGCGATACGTAGATTTGTAACAATTGAGCTAGAGATCCGCAATTGAACAGTTTCTATCCAGGTGTTCATTTAATAAACTATGACAAATGAGAATTGGCGCGCTGCCCGGAGGCCCGCTTCATTAATAGTGCGGGATTTCATTAGGCATTGCGGGGTTGGCTAGGAGCTACCTACGTCATGTTTGGGGACAATGGGTAAGGTAGGGATAGGGCTTTGGGAATTATAGTATGATCGTCTAAATTAGTCTTCGCCTGCGCGGTACAGGGATGCGGGGGTAGGACGACAACGGGGACCGAGAGAGGTGCGGGGCCGAGCGAACTGAGTTGTAACAGAAATGCGCCTGCCGCCCGCACCTCTCTCGGTCCCCGTTGTCGTCATACCCCCGCGTCCCTGTACCGCGCAGGCGAAGACTGATTTAGACGATCATAGTGTTGGTGGCATTGATAAGGTCGACAGAGAACTTGAATTATCTTCGATTAGACTATGATAATGGGGGCAAATGACTTTCAAACTGAAATAGGGCTGGGCCTGTGGGGCTGGGCGCACAGACCACTTACCCCTTAGACCTGTAACAGGAGGACGCCCGTGTCTGCCCGCACATGAGCACGTGTAACTTAGATTTCTTTTTCTTTTTGTTTTAGACTCCCTCTTACAAAATTTACTCACAAAATTTTTAAATTGCCCCTTACATGAGCGCGCGTGGACTCAGGCCTGTCTCCCCGTCCGACATGGCGGCCTCGGAATTCGGAGTACCACTGCCGTTTCCCTGCCGGCGTTCCTATCCTCCGCACACAGTGCGCACACTCTCTTCGGCCATATAATCGGCCCTTCACTGGGTCCCGTAGAGGTGTCGTTCTTGTCGGAGGCTATGACCGCCTGGCGGGAAGCTTGTCCCACAGAGGACTTACCATCAGCTCCCCAATCCCAGAGGCAGTGGGACGAGCCCTTGTGCCAGCGGGTCAAGAGCTCCCTGCTCACAGGTTCCGACCTCAGGGACCGTGCCCGCCTGCTTGCTGTGTCGGAGCGGGAGTCAGGCCATTGGTTACAGGCTCTACCGTCTGCCAGCGTGGGCACCCTACTCGACAGGCAGACGCTATCTCTAGCCGTCTGCCTGCGCCTCGGGCTGAGGACCGTCCAGCCCCACACCTGCCGCTGCGGTGAACGTGTCGACCACCTCGGCCACCACAGCCTCTCGTGCTCCATGAGCGCCGGCCGCATACCGCGCCACACAGCGCTCAACGATATCATCACAGGCTTTGGCATCCGCTCGGCTCCCGGCTGTCCTTGAACCGAGCGGACTGCGCCGCAATGACGGAAAAAAGCCCGACGGCATGACGTTGGGCCCGTGGAAGCTCGGAAAGTCGCTGGTGTGGGACGCTACCTGCGCTGACATTCTGGCACCGTCCCACATCCCATCCATGAAAGCCTTAAACGGCGTAAGTACATTGCGCTTGGTCAAAGCTATCTATTTACGCCGTTTGGGGTCGAGACACTGGGGCCGTGGGGGCCGGACGCTCGACAGCTCGTAAAAGAGCTGTCCAGTCCAAGCGACTGATCGAGGAGTCCGGCGACCAGAGGGCTGGCAGATACCTCTGCCAACGTATTGCGTTGGCAATACAGAGAGGGAATGCTGCCAGCCTTCTGGGCACCGTGACTCCCGATGCACTCCTAAAGGACATATTTTATTTATAGGTAGTGTAAGTTTTTAGATTTTAGGGTTAGTTTTTAATCACTTTATTATTTTAGGTTTTAATTTAATGTAATTTTATAGAATATCTACGTAATAACGTATTTATTTATTTATTTATTTAGACAACTAGGTTCATTGGTATTAAATAATTATATTATAATGAATCAATTTTATCAAAAAAGCTATTTACGAAATGTTTACTACGATAAATACTATTTTTTAAATGCTTATTTATAACGTGATTCAATTTCGGTAAGTTGTAGTTCGCATAATTGCGATAAACGGCCGTTTTTGGCACATTTGTGAACTACAACTTTGTCGCAATTATGCCATGTATTGTATATTGAAAAATAGTATTTATTTATCGTAATAAACATTTTGTAAATAGCTTTTTTAATAAAATTAATTATATTGGAAGAATTTTTTTTTTAAATTGGCGTCGCTAGTTGGCTCTATGAAGGCTCTTAATAAAATAAATTCGTTATAGTTACCCAAAAAAAGACGTGACCAATGAATGAGCAATCCCAACGCCGTGATAAGGCAACCTTATGACACTCAACAACTGGTTAAGATTACAATAAACCCGCAATTCCGCACTTAAGCCTTTGAAAGCTGAAGGTCTTTCGAAAACATGAAACTGGCGCAGTATCTAATACTAGACTCGCGAGGATTTGGAACAAGGGGACAGGGACGTAGCTAGGGACGTTCCGTGGACCCTCAACCGCGACTTTCATCGTTTGCAATTTGACACATGGTCGTTATACATTACGTGTAGAATACCTCTATAGGTCTGAGTCTTGGATATTGTTGGTCATGCATGAGAGAAAGAATGTTGTCTGTCATCCAACCGAATCACTCTCAATTTTGCTGGTTCGGGTTCAGCACCTGCAGCCCTCTCCTGGGCATATGCCTCTCCATGAATCCTCGACGTCACCCGATCCCAAGGTTTCCTGGTCCACACTAATGGATTCATCAACATCATCAGTTTATTTATATGTCTCCACTGCTCGGGCACAGACCTTCCCTTACATCGAGGGAGCTCGGCCCATGATCCACCATTGCGAATTGGCTGATTACACATGCCTTAGATTATTTCTTTTACGGCATGCAGGTTTCATTACGATGTATTCCTTCACCGTTCTGAGAGCACTCGGTAAATGTACGTAAGGTAATTCCGTCGAAAAAAACGAGGTTAACTCATTGGTACATTGGCTACCCTGGCTGGGAACCGAACCTGGGAAAGTCCAGTGACCCAACCACTGAGCCACCGAGCGCTCTGATGGATTAAAAGTACTTAATTGTGAAAACTGAAACCTGGGGCGCAAATATTCCTAAATCCCGCCCCTAAGGTGCCAAGATAATCCTTGTCGAGAGGCCTCACGTACTCGAGACGATGTTGAATCTCCTCAGGAACCTTGAAAAGTTTGCATTCATGGAGACATTCGAGAGGATAGGAATTTTGAGCACGGTTTCCCGGTTTTATTCAATCGTGTGACTATATTTGTATTGAGCGATATCTTATGGGTTTGTCTCTTGTTTTATGTTGGAATTGGATGTTATTGGTAATACCAGGGGTCTAATTGTGGAAGTGACAGTGACAGCAAGCTCATTCGCATTTCTATCATCCATTGCTCGGTTGCTGTGACCAGAAATTTTATGTTACTATTGAAAGCCAGAAATGTAGTACAAAAATGGAATCACTGTCACAATTAGACCCCTGATTTGAATTTGCATGGTTTAAAGGATTTCATTGACATTCAGTCAAAATATTTGAAATTATTTTTTTCATTTTTAACTATTAGTAATGGAATTTATTAATTAGAATATTACACACAATTTTTTTAATTCAATAAATGACATTAATTTCGTTGTTTAAAGGCAGTGCAATAAAGTCCCGGCCCTTTAAAGGTGGGGCGGCCTAAACTTCATTGATTCATAGCTTTCTGTAAAATTTCTTTATCAAAATGCGGTGTGTCAAATTTACTAATTTGAAATCAAATACTGTTCACACAATTTAAGTAAATAAATAAAAATCACAGTCGGAAGGTGTCCAATAGATTGGCGACATTACAGTGTTGTAAGAGAGAGCTTACACTAAACTCACACTTAAAAATAGTCTCTGAATCTTGGCCTTAGTACGGCCCTGAAATTTTTTTCTATAAACATAAAAACGAGATCATCCCTCGGATTAAATTTTATACAGAAAATGACATTGAAAATTTCACGAGGACACCCAAAAGATCTATGAACCCCGATCATAAAACGGTGGTAAAAATTCCAATGTCATTTGCATGTACGGAAAACATTTCTTTTTTCCTTTTTTTTTCGTCTCTGGGAGGTAATAAAATTGGCCCACAGCAATCAGTTTTGCATCTTAAAATTTAATGAAGGCTGAGGCGGAAGTTAATTTTGATCTCGTAATTGTGAAACATTGTTGTAAACAAAGAATTAAAGAGTGAAAAGCGAGCGTCAGCGAGACGTTTTGATGCTATGAATGTTAAATGATAAATGGAGAAAAATTTTCAACACAACCGGGATTCGAACCCGGGACCTCGCCATTCCGTGGCGTCATCGTGATTCGTATCCAGATCGTGACTTTTGTCTCCATATTCTCGTCTGAGGGACAAAATTGTAAATTGTAAATGGGATTTTTTTTGCCATTTATCATTTAGATTTTGAAAGAAAGAAAGAAAGAAAGAAAAGACATTTATTCTGACAACACACCATACAAACACAAAAACTATAAAATATACATGTATACTTAAAACTAGTGGTTTTTCATTTAGATTTTCGTTTCGCATAGCGCATATGCAAGAAAACATCAAAGCAATGAATGTTGTATACGCGTAAACGCGTAATACAAATGTATGACTGTTTTTTGGCGTAAAATGTAGCCTATGTACGGTGGAACACAAAGAAAGGTGTACAGGAGAGTTGCGATTTTCACAAAAACTACTTGACCTATTGCAAAAATTATTTCACTGTTTGATAGATAAAAGTTAAAACTATGTCAGTGTAAAAGAATTATTAAATTCGATCCAGTAGTTTTAGAGAAAATCTCAACCTTAATGAGGCCCCCTGTATACATATCTCTGTCTTCGACTGTACCTAAACCGAAGCCCAAATCAAGTGTCTTATTTTGTCAACAAAAACTACGCTAATTTTAAGCTGGCAGCTACTTCGCACAACGTATTAGCCTCGCGATACAGCGGGGCAACGCTGCCAGCCTTTTGGGCACGCTGCCTATAGTGAGGGACCTGGGGCAGGTTTTTTATCTTTAATTTTAAATTTTTATTATTAGTTTGTTATTATTAGCTGAATGTTGAAAAATAAAATATATTTGGTCGAATAAAAAATAGAATGATAAAAAAATTTAAGCTGTTCTGTGATTATTGCATAGTTATTTTCACATTATTAGATCGGATTACTTCATTTTCACAGCGATGAACAGGTTAGATAAATTAGTTCCTTCAGTGTTACAACACAAAAGGTAATTAGACGATCATATTTGTTTACAAAATAAGACACTTGATTTGGGCATACTTATGTCAGTTCCATGATCAAGACGAATCTAAAGACACTACGTAAGTATTTAAAAACATCAAGTCGTTTTGACTACAGGAAACCACAAAGAAACATACATACATTATAAATGACTACTACATATATAAGAAAAATATTGTGAATGTTCTAAGTATGTACTTGAAAAGATTTTAATGATTATGTATATCAAATCAATAATTTAAATTTTAATAAATATTAATTATTGCATGCCTTAACAAGGTAGGTTATAGCGATAAGCACTTTCTAAACCATAACATCTGTAATACCTATAACCAGCAATAAAAATCTTTGACTTTGACATTCGAAAAACATTACTCCTCCTTTCGGCAGCGAGCAAATCTCCCATAATATCATTTCCATTATTTCATTAACGTTAACCCAAAAAGATCTATCAACTTGTTTTATTGCTAGCCAAATATCCAGACATTTTACTGCTGTCCTAAACTTCTTTAATATAAAGAATTAAGGTTGTAATTCACTTAACCTGAAAGCAAAAGAAGTGATAGGTTAAAGTGGAGTTAGTGATAAAAGGGGCACAGATGCATGTAATTGCTGGTCCCACGGTGGGCGCCAAGTTACAGATTATCAAAACGGCTTGACGTTTTTTTATATACTTATGTGATGTCTTTGGATTCGTCTTGATCATGGGACGGACACAGCCCAAATCAAGTGTCTCGTTTTGTAAACAAATATGATCGTCTAATTACCTATTGTGATGTAACACTGAAGGAACTAATTTAGCTAACCTGTTCATCACTGTGAATATAAAGTAATCCGATCTAATAATGTGAAAATAACTATGCAAATCACAGAATAGCTTAAAATATTAGTAGGGTAGGGTATGATATATAAACGGATATCACTCACTTATATTGTTGAAGTCAGCAATTAGACCGACAGTTTCGCGCCACGCCCACCTTAAAAAAGACCATCGAAATCGGTCGAAACTGTCGGTCTAATTGCCGACTTCAACAATATAAGTGTGTGATATCTGTTTATATATAATAATTTGTAGTAATTGCTCACTATAGTTTTAATTCTAAAATAGGGTAGGGTAGTTTTTGTTTACAAAATAAGACACTTGATTTGGGCTTCGATTATATTCGATATTCGGTCTATTTCTAGTACTTCTACTTCTAGATTACAGGACAAGTTGGTCACAGAGACTAGATTGGATTAGTGTCACGATGCCAGTGTCACGACACTGCAACCGACACTAATCCCGAGATCAGGCGACAAGTGTCAAGATGTCTGAGACTCTGGAGATCTGGCATTGAAGTTTCTTATTACATTACCAAGGTAGTAAAAGCTGATGAGCTCTGGTTAGGACTTAGATCTGTTACATAATACACATCAATGAACACAATAACACTTAGGACTTAGGACCGTTCGTAAAATCTACATCGTAAGAGTTTTAGAATCAGATTCGTGTATTGCCACTGTAAGGTATAATAAAGTAGCAGTTTAGGTGGTACTGAAACTCTTGTACCCAGATCGGGCATTCAATAAATTTTACTCAGAATTTGAATTACGCATTATCCATGCTCGGTGAATAAATTAGAACATGATGAAAAAATTCTTGCCGTGGCCAGGACTTGAACCTGATGAAGATTTTCGGTGGGCTCGGCGTGGCCTGTGGTGGCTCAGTTGGTAAGAGCGTGTCACGGAATGACAAGTTCGCAGGTTCAAGTCCTGCCCACGGCAAGAATTTTTTCATCATGTTCTAAATGATAAATGGAGAAAAAATTTCATCACGACCGGGATTCGTCTATCCAGTAATTGCACAATTACTGGATAGATGTCGCTACCGTCCCTCAGACGAGAATATGGAGACAAAATTCACGATCTGGATACGAATCACGATGGCTCTGTTGGAATAGAGCGTGCCACGGAATGGCGAGGTCCCGAGTTCGAATCCCGGTCGTGATGAAAATTTTTCTCCATTTATCATTTAGATTTTCGTTTCGCATATGCAAGAAAATATCAAAACATCATGTTCTAAATTATACTTCGTTAAGTTTAAATGACAATGCCAGATTCTGCCTCACCATGTCAGGGACTCACACTTTGCAAATTACTCATTTAAATCGTAGAATACATTATCTATTAATTTGACTATAGTCACTAATCCTCAAACTAGGTCTAACCTGTATCTTTGAGAACCAGTAATTCTCGGTTATACAGCTGTATAATTGAAACACTACTTTCACACACATTTGTTTATTAACGAAAAAGAGGTCTCGTAAAATCTTAGACAAGCTTATATGCTAAGACGGTCGACGAAGCGATAGCGCGTTTTAGAAAAGGTACAGCGCCATCTAGTGATTTTTATAAAGAACTTATTTAACTTAGACATCCCGCCCACCAAGGACTCGTCCTTCAATACTAGAATTCTGTCTAACTATAACTATAATGAAATGAAACACAATGAATGTTAATTACACACACGTTACAACAAAAATTCATTGTGCAACTCAAAGTAACGGATTATACAATACTAATGATATAAAAACAAACTGAAATTAAACATCTCAAAACTAAACATGAAGAATAGAACCGCCCACCATGACAAGAACACTTAAAATTAGCACTAACACTTATGTACTAAATACCGCCCACCGTGACAATGTAACTGGATAAAAAATGCTATTATTTTGTTAAGATACAAATCTTATTAACTGGACGCTTAAATAGTCCATTTTTTCCTTTAAGTGTTACAACTCTAGTTAGATTGTCCGGTCCGGCATGTTTCTCTACAACCTTTGCAATAACCCATTTAGCTGGTGGGAGATCATCCTTGACGATGACTACATCGTTTACTTCTGGCTCGGATTTTTTAGTACTCCACTTATATCTTTGACTTAAATTAACCAAATACTCTTTTGACCACCTGTTCCAAAAATCATTCACCATTTTTTGGGTTAATTTCCATCTCTCAAATCCTGTAATTTTCTGACTAGAACAGTCTACATCAGCTACGTTTACTAAAGGTTCGCCAACCAAAAAATGGCCCGGTGTCAACGGAAGAGGGTCATTAGGATCGTCACTTAACATAGTTAACGGACGCGAGTTCAAACATGCTTCCACTTGCGTTAACACGGTTGTTAGCTCTTCAAACGTAAGAGTGCTGTCTCCGATGACTCTTTTCAGGTGTGCTTTAGCGCATCGAACACCGGCTTCCCAAAGTCCTCCAAAATTCGGCGCATGTGGGGGAATAAAATGCCAGGTCGTAGCTTCGAAAGTTAGCATTTTCGCTATTTCATTGGGTATAGCTGATTTGGCCCTATCAAGCATTTCTCGCAGTTGTTTATCCGCTGCAACGAAGTTTGTGCCATTGTCGCTGTAAAGATCTTGACAATGGCCTCGTCTAGACGTAAATCGTCTGAAAGCTGCGATAAATCCCTTGGCAGTTAAATCAGTAACCACCTCCAAATGAATTGCACGGGTCACCATGCAGATGAAGAGGCAAATATAGCCTTTGTAAGATTTCGCACCTCGGCCAGGCGAAAATCTTACGTTGATTGGTCCTGCGTAGTCCACGCCAGCAGATTTGAAAGGCTTGCTCGGTTTCAATCTGACTTCGGGGATCTGACCCATCAGTTGAGTATTCTTCACCTTGGAATACTTCAGACACGTAACACATTCTCGGTAGTGTTTCTTAACTTGGTCTCTCGCTCGTAAAATCCAGTATTTAGTTCTCAAATAGTTCAACATGAGCTGTGGTCCTCCGTGTAGTGTTTTGATGTGAGCATCTGATACTATAAGCTTGGTAATATGACTCTTAGCAGGCAATATTATCGGATGTCTCGTGTCGTAATTCACGTCTGCTTGTTCGATACGTCCACCTACTCTTAAGATCCCCTTTTGATCTAAAAAAGGATAAAGAGTGTGAAGTGCACTTCTCTTCGGAACACCAGCTCGACTCTTTAACTGCTTTATCTCCTCTGCAAATTCAAACGCTTGAACTTGTTTGATACACATTTGTAAAGTCTGATCACTCTCTTCGGTAGTTACAAACTCAGGTAATTTTGGGCGTGTATCTTTGGGCAACTGTAAATTCAACATTCTTCTGCAATACGACATGACTTTCAACATTTTTGTTAAAGAAGAATATTTCGTCCACATGAAGTCCTCTGTTCGTGGTAAAGCAGTTAAAGTCTTGACTCTCTCCTCTTCGTGTGTTTCTTCTATCTCTAGTTTCTCGGTAGTAACTGTTGAATCCAACAACCACTTGGGTCCACTCCACCAGAGTGGATGTGTCTTTAACTCTTCAGGGGTTATTCCTCTAGATGCACAATCTGATGGGTTCATGTTCGTTGACACATGACCCCACTGCTCGTACTCCAGAATCGTTGCAATATCTGAAACCCTGTTACTCACAAAAGTAGTCCAACGTGTTGGAGGTCCTTTCAACCACGCCAACACCACGGTTGAGTCCGTCCATGCATGCAGGTTATCTTTAGGTATCCCCATAACTTGTGATACTTCAGAAAGTAACTTAGCAGCTAATGCTGCTCCGCATAGTTCCAGTCTTGGAATCGATACTTCTTTATCGATGGGAGCAACCTTAGTTTTGGCTGACACCAAACTTGCATGTACATTGTTTTGTTCATCCACCACCTTCAAGTATACTGCAGCTGCATATGCTCCTCTGGATGCGTCTGAAAAGGCATGCAGTTCCATTTTAGAACCTCGTGTAGCATGAAGCCACCTTGGGATCAAGATGTTTTTGATGTGAATCAAACTGTCTCGGTATTGTAACCATTCGATTAGAAGGTCCTCGCTCAGTTTATCGTCCCACTCCAGTCCTGATTTCCACAGTCTCTGAATAAACATCTTGGCTCGTATAACCACAGGCGCGATCCAACCCATTGGGTCGTACAGTCTCGCTATGTCCGACAAAACCTGTCGTTTTGTGATGGGTTCCTTCGCTTCTGGTAGATTGATTGTGTACTCGAAATTGTCTGTCTCTCTATTCCAGCTTATGCCTAACACCTTGACCATGTTATCTATTTTGATCGGTACCGACTGTGCGGCATTGTGTTTGTCTTGGCCAATGTGTTGTAATAAATTCTGGCTGTTGCTGCTCCACTTTTGTATTTCAAATCCACCAGAATTCATCAGTTGATTCATCTCCTCATAAATTTGTATCGCCTCTGTCTCAGTTTCACATCCTGTCATTAAATCATCCATGTAATAGTCTCGCTTCGTAATCTCAGCTGCCACTGGAAAGTTCGCCTGCTCTACTTCAGCCAACTTCTGTATAGTCTTCACGGCCAGATACGGTGCACACGCAGTACCAAAGGTAAGTGTTAAGAGTTTGTAATGTCTCAGTGTCTCCTCAGGACTCGGTCTCCACAGAATTCTCTGATAATCTGTATCTTCAAGGCGTACGCGCACCTGCCTGTACATCTTGACTAAATCTGCGACGATAGAAATCGGATGATTTCTCCATCTCATCAACAGGTGACGTAAATCTTGTTGCAGTTTAGGTCCCACAAGGAGGTCGTCGTTAAGAGAAACCCCGTTAATACCCTCGGTCGAGGCATTAAACACAACACGTAGCTTCGTGGTTTCCTTATCTTCTCGCACCACCGCATGATGAGGTAAGTATACTGCCTTTGGATTGTCTCTATCTTCTTCCTTAACTAGCTCCATATGATTCAATGATTGATATTCTTCCAAAACCTTTCCATACTCCGAATAAAGTTTGGGATTTTTGCTTAATCTCTTCTCTAAAGAGTGAAACTTCTTTGTTGCTATCTCTCTCAGTTGACCGTATTGACATTTAGGATCTTCGCTTGTAAAAGGTAATTTCACCACGAATCTCCCCTCCTCGTTACGTACAGTCGTTGATTCGTATATCTCTTCACAGATTTTCTCGCTCTTAGTGAATCTCTTCTCAATGCTGTTTGGCTCGTTCTCTAACTCCCAAAATTGTTTCAACAAATCGTCCTCTTTGATCTGTAGATGCATTCCAATTACTCTTTGACTCGCTGAAGCTTTATCGGTCGACAATCTCCCTGATAAAACCCATCCAAGGATTGTGTTCTGTGCTATTAAGTTTCCCTGTGGATTTTTGATTATGCCGTTCAATATAATTTCGCTGTAAACTTCAGCTCCAAGTAGAACGTCGATTCTGCCTGGTGATGCGTATCCTGGATCAGCTAGTTCTATATTCTTCAGTTCCTGCCAATCAGGTGTGTTTACGTTACTCGTTGGAAGCAATGACGTGAGTGAACTCAATACGTAAGCATTTACTTGGATTGTATTTTCTGGATTGCTACGCGATTCAATACAAAGTGACACCATGTATTTGATCCTTGTATGACCATCTCCCAGACCTGACACCCAACCATTGATTGGCGTGCGTTTAAGTCCTAGTAATTGAGCTGTAGCTTCCGTAATAAATGACGCCTGTGATCCCTGGTCCAGCAAAGCTCGAATGGCATGTTTACTGCCGTTTCTAGCTTGTGACCGGATCACAGCTGTCGCTAATAAGACGTCGTAGGTGTGTCCTGTCGAAAAGTTCGCTACGATTTTCCTATCAGCTGTTGTGTTTGTTCTCGCTTGCTCTTTCTCTTTGTCTTCTTTCTGTTGTACTGTGTGTTGATTCTCAAAATGTAGTAGGGTGTGATGTCTCCTTCCACATTTTCTGCAGTTTGTTTGTTGACGACAGACTTTCACGGAGTGGTTAGGCGCGAGGCAATTGAAACACAAGCCTTTAGTCTGTACAAAGTCTTGTCTTTCCTGAACTGCTTTCTGACCGAACTGCTTACAGTTGAATAAATAATGTTGTCCGTCACACATAGCGCAATGAGCCTCGATTGCTGGTTTCTTCTCTTCTTGAATTGCTGAATGAAACGCCTTAGGTTTAGCAGACTGTTTTTGATTTGACTGTGTTGATTGAATAGTCTTCGTACTCGGCTTACTTACATCAAACATTTCTAAGCTTCGAAATCTCGTTTCTAGAAAGTCTACTAATTGTTTCCAGGTAGGCAATTCATCAGTCATACAGCTCATTTGAAATTCCCATTGTTTACGTGACTCTTGGTCCAACTTGGATACGACCAGATAAACAATTATTACATCCCATGTTGCAGTATCAATCTTCATATTGTTTAACGCCTTCAAACACGCCGACGTTGTGTCTAGCAGCTGCTTTACAGCACTCGACGATTCAGTAGTGATCTGTTTTTGTGCAAATAACGCTTTCATGATTTGGTTACAATTGTATTTTTTGTTATCATATCTCTTTTTTAATTGTATCCATGCCTCTTGATAATTCGACTCAATAGTAGAAAAATTACGAATTAAACATTCTGGTTCTCCTGACAGACTACTCTTTAAATAATGTAGTTTTTGAACCTGGCTTAACTTATCATTTTTATGAACCAAGTCCATAAACATGTCGTAGAATGACTGCCATTCTTCGTATTTTCCTGTGAAATTTGGTAACGTAATTTTCGGTAAATTAAAGTTTGAGGCACTCGCAGTATCGGTTGTATTTGTCATAGGCTGTGATGGCGGTAATATATTTTCATACGGTTCAATAGCTTCCTTTAGCCTACTTTTATACGACACATATAACTCCTCGCACTCTTCATAAATGTGTTTCGTAAAATACGACCTTTTTTCCTTAATATCTGAGTCTACTAGCGAAATGACCTTTCGGTGACCTTCTTTAAACTCCAGCCATAGATCCTCTAAAGCCTGTAATCTCGTTTGTAAATATTGTTTGGTTATACGGTCTTTAGGGGACTTTCTGTAGTTCCTCTCTGCTGCGATCAATCTCACGTAAATATCTTCTTGAGTGGCTAGTAACACGTTCATAATGTCGATTTCAAAACCAATTCATCAAAAAAAAAACAATAATTTATTGCCAATTTGTAGGTAGTATGAAATAAAGTGTAAACTTTGGCATGAATTTTCTAAGTCGATCGATACTCGATATTACGTAAAACTTCTAAGTCCAGACCACTGAATTTACTTTAAAATTTTACAAGTCTTTTGCACTCACTACTAAATCTTATAAGTTATTTTACTCACAGTTTTAAGCCTTCAGGGCGGCTTGGTCCACTTCCTGACTTGTCCATTTCCAAACTTGACCACTTCCTAACATGTTCACTTCTTAAATTGTCAATTTCCAAAGCCACCACTTCCTAATTTGTCCATTTTCAAATATGACCACTTCCTAACTCGTCTACATCCTAACTTGGACTATTTCAACGCGGATATATTTTTTACAATATATTTAAGACTATTGAGTTAATCATAATCATAAATGATTAAAAAAAATATCCCTTCAAGGCGACTTCATAATCGAATACGTAACGTGTCCAACACGGCTATCACTAAGTAAAAACATTTGTTATTTTCAATAAAATTAAGTAAAAATATTTGTTAGTTTCAATAAAGTGAAGTATAAATGTTTTTCGTTTTTTTTTCCATTAGCAATATGAAAGGATGATTATTTTTGTTAGCGAGAGGTTAAGAAGTGGTCAGCACCGGAGGGATCTATGCATAAACTAAACAAGTTAGGAAGATGATAAATAGGAAATGGACAAATGAGGAATGGACCCTTTAGGAAGTGGACGAATTAGGATTTGAAAGATGTCTATTTATGAAAAGGACGTTATAGGAGTGGACGAAATAGGAAGTGGTCAACTTTGGAAATAGACAAGTCAGGAAGTGGACCAAACCGCCCTGAAGGGTTTTAAGGTCCAAATTTCAACTTCACTTTACTCACTCACTAATTTTTTCCAAGTTCTTCCCGGTTTCGGCACCAATGTATAATTGAAACACTACTTTCACACACATTTGTTTATTAACGAAAAAGAGGTCTCGTAAAATCTTAGACAAGCTTATATGCTAAGACGGTCGACGAAGCGATAGCGCGTTTTAGAAAAGGTACAGCGCCATCTAGTGATTTTTATAAAGAACTTATTTAACTTAGACACAGCTAATATACTTAACATTGACAATTAAATATTATTTCCACATCGAATTATTATTTTAATGATTGCCTATATTTCCCGCTTCGTTAATTTTAATAGCAATTAGTACACGATTAAGTTAAATGGACAATTATTTATACTTATCTTCCAAAATTGTCCATTTATTTAGTTTCTTTCACTCCTTTTAGACACTTTTCATTTTCTCACGGGAATAACACCGTATGTGGTTATTAGTCAATTTAATTGTGACTAATCCATCGTATTTACTTATACTTAGTAATATTTTATATGTAATACTTACTTACCTATATGTGGATATATATTACGGTTCCTATAGGGTTTTGAGTTTTACCTATACTTCCCGTCAACCTAGAATCATGACATTTGGCAAGAAACTAAGGTCTTACAGCACAGTAATGGAAAAATTCCGAAAACTGTAAAAGACATTGCCACATTTCAATGGAGCTTTGCCCCACCTACAAAACTACGTGACCATTCAAAATGTACCTATCATTTTGTTGGGAACTTGATAAAAGCTTGAAACTTCAGATCTTGCATAAATAATCCAATAACTTCACCGTACTGTCATTCGCGAACATTTTCTGATTAATTTAACATGATATTAACCACAAAATGTAGAAATTAAAAGGAAAATTATCAAATAATTTCGCAACTGTCGTTTCCCGCCGTTTTCAAGAGGACCGCCATTTTAAAACTGTTGTTGTTTTTTAACTTCGCCTTCTCAGCAGGCAAAGCTCAGAGACCGCACAGCCTGTTCATACGCAGTTCTCAAACTGTAGGCGGCGTGGTGTTGCTAAAACATAAAACTGAATTGGCAACATTTATCGCGGGTAGGCCGAGGCACTAGGGAAATGCAGGTAATGCACTTCCTAAATACGGGGGATGCAGGAATTTATTGCATCGTAAACGTCCACTGTAATCCGTTAAATTGCAGCTGGGGAAATTGTTCGCGTCTCGGGGTAGCGAGGGTGAATTGGTTATAATGTAATTATCGCTAAAATGTGCCTGCCTTCTATGCTAGGGGTTCTGGGTTCGATTTCCAGCCTATTTACTTGTACGGACAACAGCAGATCAAAACACGTACGATTTCAACACTTACGACGCAGATAATAAGAACGGTCCAAATTCCAAAGTGTTACTTACGTTATGTGCTTTGTTTTTTGTAAGACTATTCATATGCATGTAAAGCTTAGTTCCAAAACGCAATATGTAATAAATTGTAAAGTAAAACAAACAAATACAAAAAAAAGATTTGGAAAACTAGAAACTAAGTATAATAGCTCAGTAACAAACTTATTTGGGCTTAAATTTCTATTACACAAGAAAGGCTGAATACTGTGCAGATGGAATTCTAGTGTCCGCGATAGGTTTCCCTGTGCTGCGGCTACCAGTGACTCCCGGTTACACCAGTGCGTATGTACAAACCAGTGTTTTGGACCTATAGTCGCTTAAGTTAGTTACCAGTTATATAATAAAGTGCTATTAGAACTTTATTTTATTTATTTTATTAATGGACTCGACTGTTCGTCATTTGCCAATGTCATGTTACAGAAAATTCAACATATTCAGTAGTCTTCTATCTATCTTTCTCCAGGGGAGTCGCAGTAGCGTCTTCACCCTGGGTAGCCGCGTCTTCATGTCTTCATCCAGAGGAGACGCCGTAGCGTCATCACTCTGGACGAAGCAGCTCGACAGTCACGTTCACTCCCGAGCTTGTAGCGGGAACTCTTGATAAAAGCTTGAAACTTCAGATCTTGCACAAATAATCCAATGACTTCACCGTACTGTCATTCGCGAACATTTTCTGATTAATTTAATGTGATATTAAACACAAAATAGTCCCTGTAGACATTGAAAGGAAAATTATCAAATAATTTCGCAACCGTCGTTTTCCGCCATTTTCAAGGGAACCCTATTAGAACTTATTAGATCTCTCGCTTTTTTCTATGACATTATATTATAGCCTTCTGTTTTACAGTAACGTAAGTAAAAATATATATTTGATAACACAAAGAAAAGTATTCAAGGACCTTATTAAAATTGATATTTCCTCAAGAATGAATCGAAAACCCCTCCTCTTTCTGACAGTTTGTGTAGATAAGTTTACTTCAAAGAAAAATATTGAGATATATAAAGTGTTAGGAGCAAATAGGCTCAGAAAATGACGACAAAGCCTTTCTAAGGGTCATGATAAATAGTTGCTTTAACAAAACGCCCTTTGACATGTTACAGCGGAAGGGCTGCCAGCCCTTAAGTATGACATGTATGACCTGTGTCAGCTACAAGTTCCCGGCGGGAGAGTTATTGCTTATGCTGATGATACAGCTTTGATCTTCTCGGCGGATACCTGGAGTGAAGTTTATAAGATTGCGCAAGCGGGTTTTGACATGGTGAATGGTTGGCTCAGTAATAATTTACTAACCTTGAACACGGATAAAACTAAAATCATGCTTTTTGCGATTCGAAATACCTTCTTACCAACCCCAAATTTATTTTACCTGACCTCCCACTGTTGTGACAAACCTGAAAATGGTAACTGCAACTGTCCGAAACTGGAAAGGGTTCATATTTTCAAATACTTGGGTGTAACTTTAGATGAGAACCTAAACTTCCTTTCTCATATAGAACTGTTGTCCTCCAGGATGAGGAAATTGATTTTTATCTTTAAAAATCTCAGACACATTGCAGACTACAAAATAATAAAAACAGTTTATTATGCACTTTGCCAATCTATTCTCTCGTACTGCATTACAACGTGGGGTGGTGCTGCAAAAACTCACATCATTAAAGTAGAACGAGCTCAAAGACTCATCCTAAAAGTAGCCACTTTTAAACCCTACATGTACCCTACCCAAGACCTATACAAATCCTGCGATGTTTTAACCGTTCGACAACTTTTTATTCTTAATACGACACTGAAGAAACATTCCCTTATTACTCCCGACCCTAACTCTCTGATATCCAACAGACATAGACCAATCGTGTGCGATAGTGATCGTTTCAAAACTGCATTTAGTCACAGGTTTTTCTGCTTTCTCGGTGCCTACATGTACAATAAATTAAATTATGAACTTAGGATAATACTACTGAACAAATACAAATGTAAATGGAAGGTAATGGCGTGGCTACAGGAATTAAACTACGATGCTACAGAGAACATACTAAAAGTTATACATTAAACACTCATACACTTTCACACACAACACACTCTCATCCCTATCTCACTCTCACACACACACACACAAGATCTACCCACATTCATTTTTGCTCATAAATTAATTAAGAAATGGTGGAGCCTGGTGTCCTAAGTTACAGGTTAACTCCTAGTTTAGGCACCAGTCTCTCCACAAGCAATTATTATTAGTTATAAAGGCAAAATTGTAAATATTTATCATTATTGTTTGTGGTGAGAAAATAAACATTTTTATTATTATTATTATTATTATTATGACAGCCATATTTGTATGATAAGTAGTAGGGTATAGGCGGGAAAAGCCTTAAAGATGGACATGCATGGTGTGTGTCGCCGGTTTCGCATGAAGGATCAAGCTTAGATTTTCTTAAGAATCAGATTTATTATTTATTAATTAGTTACCATTGATCTCCTATAAACAACTAGATACAAGTCTGCCTTCTAAAAATGTCCGAGCGCAAAGAAGATCCAAACGGATGAATGGACATCATTTGCTTTATTGGACATTATTTCTACGTTAACAATGGACAATTGGAGGTTTTTTAAATTGTTTTAGTTAGACCTTTGTGTATCTAGTTGTTTATAGGAGATCAATGTTATTTACGTAGAGATAGAGATAGACATTCAAATATGATACTATAAGTAAACTAAATAAAAAATAACAAATAAAAAATTTCATTCTAACTCTGGCCATCCTGTGGGAGTGTGCCTAGAATGCTGGCGACGTTCCCCCGCTGAATGGCAAGGCTTATGCGCTGGCCGATTGTTAATAATTATGTAATTCCTAGTTATTAAATAATTTCATTGTTATTATTTTAAAAGATGTGCTGCTAAAAGTTTTTTGCCACTTTTTCTCCTCAGCGTTAGCACCTTTTCTTGCAGTGTAAATGTAAATTCAAAAAATGTTGACGTACAGCAGATCAATGTTATCACTTTTTACTTCTGACAGTTCTTATTATTTGCGCCGTAAGACTTGAAATCGTACTGCAAGTGTTACCATTGATCTGCTGTCGACTGTACAAAAATGTACACAACGTGCTTAAGAGATTTGATTTGAGATAAATCTTGTACCAAGTAAGGTTTGAACGTTTCACGTTTCTCGTTTCACTACAGACTTGGTATAGTCATCGTCAGTAGCTACATCGGCAAACTGAAGGGTCAGTGGGCTGGTCACATCTGTCGTCGAACCGATAACCGATAGGTGATGGACGATAGTTCTCGAATGTCGAATGGATGCCATGGGTACATGTAGTATGGGAAGTCCCCCGACCAGATAGAGGCATGCATGACCTGCGCAAGGCTGGCAGGGAGTGATGCAAAAGCTTTGAATCGTGTCAATTGTCGCACCTTGGGAGAGGCCTATGTCCAGCAGTAGCCTGCTGGCTGCCTGGCTGATGATGATGATGACACCACATAGGCTTGTATAAATTGTGTCTGTATGAGCCATAAACAGCCATTAAACCCATTATAATTACGCCCACTGGCCAGTTTCCGCGGCAAAGTGGACATAAGTGGCCATTCCACGCACACTGCTCGTGTTACTGTGAAAATTACGACATGCATCTGTCAAATACAGGTTTGACTGGCATTGACTGTTGCAATACGATATTCTGATTTATGTAGGTAGGTAGTTAGGTAGGCTAAAATATTAGGTTTCGTTTACGGTTCAGTCGTATGTCTGGAAGAAATAGCTTAACAATAAGACCCCCAAAATTGTGCAACAGTTATTACTTAGTACTTACTTACCTACTTACGAAGATCCAGGTACAAACCCTAGGGTCCCCAGGACGTCAGATGGCCGAAATAATATCAGGTGATTATCAATAACTTTTTCACTCACGAAAAATGTTTGAGCGACATCTATTGTAAAATAATGGTACTAGACGAGTGAGTTCTTGTCGTTCTGCCATCTGTTAGCGATAGTGAATACTATTTCATTCGTTTAAGATTAAAGAGTTTCAAACTTATTTTGACAGATGGCGTAGTGTGTCATTGTAATACTTTATAGTTTCGTAAACTAGATGGCGCTGACATTACCTGTTATGATTTTTACCTAAGTAAATAACTTGCTAAAATAGCGTACGTCATGCTATTGTTATAAATAAATGTATCGTAATATTAAAATAATAATACTGTGGAGAAAATACTTAATAACCAAGACTGTCGCATGGCTGTATGCTTTCAGTTGGCTTTGCCTTTCTGTTTTTTGAACTAAAATAAAACAACATGGTGGATCAGCTGTTTTCGTTTTTCTCATACAATAATTTGTTTTCATAAAAACGAAGAATTGTAATGGTCCCATAGCCATGGTTGCTTTAAAATGGGCTCAATCGCGTCGGTGCTGCAATGGCATTGTCAGACATGCGGCCAGATCAACCCAACGGAAAGTGTAAAGTGTTTAAAATGTGGTACGAAACGGGTATCGAGTCATGACAGTGAGCGTTCCGAAGAGCATTTTGGTGGAGAATCTTTGCCTGAATACGGTTCTCGTGCAGGAAAGAGCCAGGGAACTACTCCAGGGTCGGAAGCAATCGCCATACCACTCGCAAGTGGCTATAACAGGTGAAAATGTCGACATAAACATACATTCTATTGTCAGTTTGGGGTGTTATCGATTTTTCGCGACCTGTATTTAGGTTATATTTCTCTTTGTATTCCGATTGTTGCGCGGTCTTAGCGAAGTTCATTAACGAAATTATCGACTGACACGGTTAATCGAGTGGGCGTATGTCATTATTTGAATGAAAATGTAGTTTTTGATGTGCTGTTCCAACAATGGGTGTAGGTAGGTGCCATCACTATTATATTTGTGACTTCAGTCGAACTTTACATGCAATTCGCTAATAACATTATTACCTGGTTATAAAAGTGAAGTTAGTCATTTTAGAGCTTATAATTACAGTTGTAAGTGCAGTTTTATTCTTATCCAATTAGTGTTATGGCTTATACCTTTCATTAATTTATTATAAGCAGTGTACAATCAGGGACAGTGCTTTTTGATCCCGAATTACACTTTAATGTTGCAGGCACCCAAAATTACTCTTAGTTTAGTCAACCAATAATTGTAATACAAGTGATTGTAACAAAAAAAAAATTGTCTTTGTTCTCTGTTATGTTTGTAAATTATTAATAATAATATAACTTAATAAATCACAGCAACAGGTTAGAGGACCATGGGAAAATAGTTTTAAACATACCTATTAAAAGAAAATATACCAAGTATGAGTTATAGTAGCCTGAACTGTGGTTTGTGTCATTTTTGAGATTATTAGTTGGTACAGCTAACAGCAGATCAAGTGTAACACTTTGGATTTTGGTGCGTTCTTATTATCTGCATCATAAGAGTTGAATTCTTACTGCAAGTGTTTCCATTGATCTGATGTCCGTACATATTCCAAACTGTGTAATCGAAAATGAGTGGTTTCTGAGTTACAGTAGTTTTAATTTTATTTACTTGTTCACAAAAGAAATTGATGTTAAAAACTGCTCCACTCTGAGCATTCATTAAAAAATGCATGCCTAAAATTACCCTTAACCAAAAATAATAGGTATAAATCAGAAAATTTGAATTTTTTTTCTCATTTTCGACCCCTCGTTAATATTGCCTAATTTGTTGCAAACCACCTCTAGTATCACCCCTTTGAAGGAATGTATCGAGTTTCCAATTACCTTGTAGATAGTTAGGTCACTCCAAAGTCAAAGGTTTATTGCTTAAGGGCCTTCCATGAGGCAACTAGCGCCGCCAATCTTGAAAAAATAATATCTTCCAATTTAATCAATTTTATAAAAAAAGCTATTTACAAAATGTCTATTAGGATAAATACTATTTTTCAATATACAATACATGACATAATTGCGACAAGCTAAGTTGTAGTTCACAAATGTGCCAAAAACAGCCGTTTTTCGCAATTATGCGAACTACAACTTACCGAAATTGAATCACGTTATAATTTAAAAAAGAGTGTTTATGGTAATATACATTTTGTAAATAGCTTTTTTAATAAAGTTTATTATATTGGAAGATATTATTTTTTTTAAGATTGGCGGCGCTAGTTGGCTGATGGAAGGCTTTTAAGTATTTAAATACACGCTTCCAAAAAATAATTCATAATTCATTTATTCCTTGCTTTATGTGGTAACAAACATGGTTCTTAGATAGTACAGGAAGTGCTCACATAAACCCTGTAAGGGCACCACAACATTAGACACTTAAACATTAAAAATTCAATTTTGTCAGTCAGTCAGTCAATAATACAAATAAATATAATAATTAAGAAGTAATATATTACGTATAATAATTAATATATTAGGTTAAGCATGCAGAATAAGATGGTCCAACTAACCATCAGCCCGTTTGTCCTTAGCGGATGGTCGTGCGTGGGTTCCGCGCCGGGCGCCAGTCGCGCGTGGCGCTGCGGCTGCGGGCTGCGCAACGTGTCGGCTGCGTGGCGCTGCGCCGCGTGTGACGCCCTCGCGCCGCACGCGCCAGTATACAGGTCACTCTCACACTCACAAAGACATAGCTGCCTCTCACACTTACATGTAGTCTTTGGTGCTGATTCAGATTCATTTATTCGTAAAACAATTTACACGTCACATTTACAATTAATTGTATTAAATAATTTACAATTGTAATAATTTGTATATAAAAATAAGTAATAAAAATAGTTAATTTAGAATTTTTTGTTCCATATATTCCTTAATGCTGTAGATTTGTTTTTCTAACAGCCAGACCTTCAGTTTATTTTTAAAGGACATGGCGGAAGGTGCGTTAACCACCTCGTCGGGCAGCCGATTGTAGATCTGTGGCCCGAGTATGTATACAGACCTCTGGGACTTCGCTAACCTATACGACACCGGCGCCAGGTTATTTCTATATCGTGTGTTATACGAGTGGCTGTCGCCGTTTTTACTGAAGGACGATAAGTTCGTGTGTACAAATATTGCCATCTGATAGATTGCTATGCTCGGTAGGGTCATTATTTGATACCGCTTAAAGAATTCCCTAGCGGAGACGTCGTCCGGCACGCCGGCGATGATGCTGAGCTTATGTGTAGAGATAAATTCAAATTATACTATATTGTAGTCACAAATACCGTATGTTAGTTAACACTCCCAGACCAGACTAATATAGCACAAATTAAATGACAATGCCAGATTCTGCCCTACCATCAACCGTTATTTTCATCATTGTTCATCATAGAACAAGATCACGAATAAGTGTAAAAATATCTCCGGTTTTTTTATTAAAATTATTGGTTTAATAAAAAGTTTTGTACATCAAACGAGTTGAAAAATCAGCATAATTAAGAATTCAGAAATTAGTATTAAATCGAAGCGAATTATGCATTGTTTTTGTTATCATTTTCTACTACTCTCGCAACCACTACTGATTGTGATTATGCAATATAAAACCTGTAATAAGTCCCCAACAAAATGATATACAGCTTCAATGGTCTCGTAGTTTGTAGGTGGGACAAAGCTCCATTGAAATATGGCAATGTCATTTATTAAAGTAATAAATGTCATTTTAAATAAAGTGGGGGCGCTGAAAAAGAATTGATTTTGAAAGTATGGTAGACGAAACGAGTTTGAGAACCCCTGCTCTAGAAGCACATGTACGGATGTTTCCTCCTCTGCCGTGTAAAGCAGTACAGATGAGTATCTGTATTCCCGATTGTTCTTCTTCTTGACGCGGGCTATTTTCCACACTTGGCCGCATGAGTGGCAGCCATTGTGCGCGAAATGGTGCAAAACCTCACTAGTTGAGCCAGCCCAGCTCCCTCCAGAACGCCAGCAGTCTGCGGATGCCGCATGCGGCCGGGGGAGAGTCTCCTCTCAAGGGGGGGGGGGGGGGGGGGGCTGTATTCCCTATTGTAAAGATATGTTTATTTAGAGTGCAAAAGTACTCAGTATTCCTGTGATATCGTAATGATGTTCTTTAATTACAGACTGTCAGATGACGAGGACGCTTCAGGGATGACGGAGAAAGATAAGTCTGCCCAAGGTAAGTGTCTAAACAGTTTTTTTATACAGGACATGTCATTGAGGTTAAGATTTTTTTCAAAAACGAATCTTATGTTAGCCATTGTCATATTCGGTCCCTTTCTTATTTAACGTATTTTAATCTAAGTGTGAAAGGGACATAAATGGGCAGGTATTGGCTAATAGCCCTTTGTTTATAATAAAGTCGTTCTTTACTAAAGTGTTCTGTATTAGTTAATTCAAAATACACTTCTACTTAGTAAAGATAAAAGCTGGTGTTGCCAGTATCAAATTAATAAAATATACCACAGTGCACTTTAAAATATTTAATACCTACTAATGAAATAATTTTTACAATGAGGCAATTATTGTGCACTAAAATCTCAGTTTTAATAAGTGTACTCTTCCCGCTCTATCCCTATTACCAGACTACCCCAGAAGGAGGGTAGGTAATGTTTTTCGGGTGTATGTATGCCCATGCCATCCTGTAGCTAAACGGCTTGATAGATTTTGGTGTATGAGGTATCGTTAGATTCGTCTTAATTACTGGAGTGTCATAGGGTATAAATTTTTTATCAAAAGGGGATAGTTTATTTGCAGTCATTTTTTTATATGGAGCACTCTCTAATTATAATTTGTTAGCAAATATCAAGTATTAACTTCTTTCTTCCTATTTTAGTAGTTTTAACTAAAGTCAAAGCCACTTGGCTAAGGGAAGATCATGGAAACCGCTAACAGTCGGATGGGGTCAAAGACCCCCGAGAAGGGTCCCCCCGGACACACGCCGGCGTAGTCGCGGAAGTAATTCGCAAGTCTCCCCGTGACTCCGTCATAGGGCGGCGAGACGGAACACCGAGGGGTTTTTAGTCGGTAAGAGTCCGACATAACCATCCTCGCCTCCCCGTGGCAAGGAGGTATCATGATATCTAGATGATTTTCCCCCCGAAAAAAAAAAGGGAAGATCATGGAACTCAGCAAAACTCTTTTCGTTTGCAGACAACACTATGATAAGATCCAACACCTTGGCAGTCCCGTCATACAAGCCTTCGTCGAGCTACTCCGACGGTCGCCGTCTCAACTTGGATGTCCAATCGCTGCGCTTGTCTCCAACTCAATTAACAGACCAGGCACATGGAGTCACCAGATCTCTGTCCCACGGCTCTGTAATCAACTCCCAACAGAATTGGTGGAAAGTTGAAAACAGAGGAACTATAAACAGACCGACGAGTCTAATGGTATCAGAAAGATACGGCTATACTAATCAGCATCCAAGGGAATCGTTTCTAAAAAGTCTTCACACAGTTACGCGGAGGCCCAAGAAGTGTAGCGAGAGTAAATCCAATTGGGAGTTGAATTACGTTAAAGAATATCAAAGGGAACAAAACAGAGGGTTGCATTTAAAGAAATGGGCTTGCGGTAAATGTACTTTGGAAAATTCTGGCATTAGAACGCATTGTGAAGCTTGCCTATCTCCTAGAATCTCGCCGTTGGCCAGGATTTCTAATACTAGAGGTTTAAGTGTTACTACTTTAGGTAGACATGCGACTCTAAGAGGCAGCGATGGAGCCGCTTCGTTACCTCAATCAGGTGGTGTCATGATCACTGTACCAGATTGGCCACAAACTAATACGTTGGGATCCTTTCGAAGGTCTATAAGCGCTCAAAACTCTCCCGAAATCAGACCTACTTACAGACGATCTTTCTCCGAACAAACAAACGCTGAAAATCGACATTTAGGCAAAGTTATAGCCAGTCGTAGAAGCTTGAATGATTACCAAAGATCTTTGGCTACTTACTGCAGTTTAAAACAAGACGAGAACAAAAAGATTGAGGAAGGCAACACCGAATTGATAGATAAGGAATGCAGTTGGGATACAAATGCAGAAGGAGTTATATACGCTTTGCCCAACAAAGGCAAATATAAAGATTTAAATCTACAATTGCAAGTAAACAATAACGGTACAAGATACTCTTACGTGTCAGTGCAAGATACTAAAACCGTCATGAGTAATTCCCAAAACGAGGCTTTGTACTCCAATGATATTGGTGATGGTGATTATGCGAGGATCGATGAGTTGTTAGGTGCAGAGAACTGTATTTCTCCAGTGAGTGAAGCGAGTAATCTAAGGACATCACATATTGGTGCCGTGCCCCGGGATCCCAGTACTAAGGTGTTTAATATGCTGCCGTCGGTTGGGAAAGTATCGCAGCCGAGGGAAAAAGTACCTTCAACACAACAGCAGCCAAAGTGAGTTCAATTTCTTTTTCTATTTGAATAACAGGTCCGTCAAATCGCTTATTCATAAGGGCTTTACATGTCAAAGTCAAATTTCTTTATTGCAAGTAAGCACGTTGAGTACATTTTTGCACGTCAATATTTTTTTTGTTAACCTATAAATTGTCCCACTGCTGGGCAAAGGTCTCCCCCCTCCACTTCCATCCATCCCTGTCCTGTCTCGGCGTAGGTGAAGAGACGATATCGTTAGATACAGGGATGGGTCGCTGGAAGAGGCACGTCAATATATTTACATTTACACCATTTTGCAAGGAAAAGGTGCCATCGCTGAGGAGAAAAAGTGGCAAAAAACTCTCAGCAGCACATCTTTTAAAATAATGATAACACAATTACTTAATAACTAGTTATTACACAACTATTACTATTGCTAGTAATCTACACTTTATGCCTCATGCGGAACCGGCGGCACACAACATGAGCCAACTAGCGCCGCCAATCTTAAAATAATAATAATTTCCAATTTAATAAATTTTTATTAAAAAAAGCTATGTACACAATCTTTATTACGATAAATACTATTTTTCAATATACAATACATGGCATAATTGCGACAAGCTAAGTTGTAGTTCACAAATGTGCCAAAAACGAATTGAATCACGTTATTAATAAGCTTTAAAAAAATAGTATTTATCGTAATAAACATTTTGTAAATAGCTTTTTTAATAAAATTGATTATATTGGAAGGTATTATTTTTTTTAAATTGGCGGCGCTAGTTGGCTCTATTAAGGCCCTTAATAATTTCTACTTGTTCAAAAGTTGTGATGAATTATTATCCTGGCTGTGTTTGCAGCCGCGAGAACCGCATGTGGCAATGCAGCGAGTGCTGGTTCGCGTACAACGCGTGGTGGGCGCGCTCGTGCGACGTGTGCCGCAGCGGACGCCCGCCGCACGCGCCCGTCACGCTCGCCTCGAGGGACAGGTACGGACACAGACCACTTACCGGCGCTTAGAGGGGGCGCTGATGTCCGTAAGACAGGCTTGCCTAGTGCGGATTTTAGCGCACACTCAATTATGTAACTTATATTTTTTATGCACAATAAAAATATTTGATTTGATTTACCCTAGACATGAAATCGGTACAAATCCGTCCGGTCCGGGGCTCCAAGTTCAATATTTGCTGAGAAAACAAACAAAAAACAAATTCCTATGGAGGAAGTCGGTAGAATGACAATGTTACTGAATTTTATCGGAATAATACTAAGACTATGTCAAACGTGATGACATAGTAAATAAATAATTATTAATTATCAGAACATGATGAAAAACTTCTTGCCGTGGGCAGGACTTGAACCTGCGACCTTGTCATTCCGTGACACGCTCTTACCAACTGAGCCACCACAGGCCACGCCGAGCCCACCGAAAATCTTCATCGCTTTATACATACTTAAAGGGTATGTTACGCAATTCCATCTATCGGACAATAGTAATATTATTCCGACAACCATGTCTAACATTCGGTTAGAAACATGATTTATGATGATGCGCTCCTATTTTTACTCAGAATTTGAATTACGCATTATCCATGCTCGGTGAATAAATTAGAACATGATGAAAAAATTCTTGTCGTGGGCAGGACTTGAACCTGCGACCTTGTCATTCCGTGGCACGCTCTTACCAACTGAGCCACCACAGGCCACGCCACGCAAAAGTTGTTCAGTTACCGATACCTCCCTTCGGCTTCATATACCCTGTATTATTTACTTTACCTGTTAATTTTATCCACGATTTCTTCCGAACAGTTCCCGAACTACCACGACGTCGTCCGAGGCGTGCGGCAGCGGCAAGGCGGAGCCGGGGCGCGCGGAACACAGGCGGCTCACCGTCCCCATCGCGTCGCTCGACCACGACCTCAACAGCGACGAGCTGCTGTTTGCTGTCGGTATGTGTGACTGTATTTAGTTAACTAGCTTGCTGATTTTCTACGCATATAAAGTTGCGGGAACAACTTTGTATTTATTATTTATTTATTTTATTAATGGACTCGACGGTTCGTCATTTGCCAATGTCATGTTACAGAAAATTCAATGTATAATAGTCTTCTATCTTCCTCCAGGGGAGTCGCAGTAGCGTCATCACCCCGGGCAGCCGCGTCTTCATGTCTTCATCCACAGGAGACGCCGTAGCGTCAATCACTGTGGACGAAGCAGCTCGACAGTCACGTTCACTCCCGAGCTCGTAGTGGGAATCTTGACCATGGCGCCAAACTTCAGATCCTGCTTGAATTAACAACTTTGTATGCGTAGAAAAACAGCGAACAGGTCTCGGACAACTACAGCAAACTTAGTTATTAGTTGTCAGCCTGTGATAGCTTTTATATCTACTCTTTGGTACATTTTTGTATTTATTGTTTTGTTATTACATTCGGGACCACTCAATTTAATTAAAGATATGTAAAATCTCAAATTTTAAAACATCATTATATATTTGTAATGCTGTGAGATTTTTATGTAATAAATAAATATATTCTTAGGGGCCCATGGCCTGAATAGTACGGTGGAAAACAGAGAAAGGTGTACAGGAGAGTTTTTAAGGTTGAGATTTTCTCAAAAACTACTTGACCTATTGCAAAAATTCTTAGAGATAGATAAAAATTAAAACTATGTACTGTAAAAGAATGATTAAAATCGGTCCAGTAGTTTTTGAGAAAATCTCAACCTTATTGAGGCCCCCTGTATACTTATCTCTGTCTTTGGCTGTACGAGATGTGGCATGACCACATACGACAAATAGTATTTAGGTCATACTTATAAGGTTAGTAATTAGTCATTGATAGAGAGCAATGCACTTCAGATTTAAGATTGATTCATTATAGCTTGGACATGTAACCAAACAACATGTGTTTTCATCATCAGTCTATTTATATTGCCCCACTGCTCGGGCACAGACCTTCCCTTACATCGAGGGAGCTCGGGCCATAATCCACCACGCGGGCCCAGTGCGGGTTGGCGGATTTCACATGCCTTAGATTTTTTCTTCTTCTACGGCATGCAGGTTTCATCACGATGTTTTCCTTCACCGTTTTGAGAGCACTCGGTAGATGTACGTAAGTTTTTCCGTCGAAAAAAACCGAGGATAACTCATTGGTACATGGCTGCCCTAGCTGGGAATCGAACCTGGGACCTCTATATTGCAAGTCCATTGACCCAACCACTGAGCCACCGAGCTACATGTGTTTTACTACTCTCCAAATAACCACCTAAACCCGTTGACATTGCAGACTCGACCCCCGCGAGCACGCCTAGCACGCCCGCGGCCGCGGCGGGCTCGTGGCCGTGCGCGCGCTGCACGCTCGTCAACGAGCCCGCCGCCGCCGCGTGCGCCGCCTGCGCAGCCAGCCGAGCCCACAAACACCACAACTACTGGTAAATACAATACATGACACCACAACTAAACTGCTTGTTACTGCACTACATGACACCACAACTACTTGTTACTGCACTACATGACACCATAACTACTTGTTACTGCACTATATGACATCACCACTACTTGTTACTGCACTACATGACAACACAACTACTTGTTACTGCACTATATGACAACACCACTACTTGTTACTGCACTACATGACACCACAACTACTTGTTACTGTACTACATAACCCCATGACTACTTGTTACTGCACTATATGACAACACCATTTCTTGTTACTGCAATACATGACACCACAACTACTTGTTACTGCACCACATGACACCACCACTACTTGTTACTGCACTACATGACACCACAACTTGTTACTGCACTATATGACACCACCAGTACTTGTTACTGTACTACATATGACACCACCAAAGTATATTGTCATCTTCTCAGGTCCTGTAGCTCGTGCACACTCCGCAACCCGCTCTCAGCGAACCTGTGCCTCGCGTGCAAGACACCGCCGGTCCCTAAGCACGGAGTATCAGCCTCTACTGATGTCAACCACAGTAGCGCTGGTGAGTTTATCACCAGTATATTGGTATTTTATGGTTTATCAATATTTATGTTAGCCAACTAGCGCCGCCAATCTTAAAAAATAATATCTTCCAAATTAATCATTTTTTATTATTAAAAAAGCTATGTACACAATCTTTATTATGATAATTTTCAATATACAATACATGGCATAATTGCGACAAGCTAAGTAGTAGTTCACAAATGTGCCAAAAACGGCCTTTTTTCGCAATTATGTGAAATACAACTTACCGACATTGAATCACGTTATAAATAAGCACTTAAAAAATAGTATTTATCGTAATAAACATTTTGTACATAGCTTTTTTAATCAAATTGATTATATTGGAAGATATTATTTTTTTAAGATTGGCGGCGCTAGTTGGCTCATATCAGTCCTTATTTTCTTTTGTAAAATCCGTGGTAAACTGTAATTATCTCTTCTTAGCTTTTTCCCGACTGCGCAAGAAAAGAGGGTTATGTCTTTCGAGTAGTATGTATGTCTAATTTGGTACGCCCTGCAGCCTAAACGGCTTGATGGATTTTAACGTATGAGGTATCGTTAAATTCGTCTTGATTGTAGAAGTGACATAGGATATAAAAACTAATGTTGCAGGCCTTTTTTTATACTTATTTCGGCTTTTTACTGACGTCATGAAAACACACCCTCCCGCACCACTCCCTCCCCTGCAGGAACATACTTCTAAGAGATTCCTTGTTAAGCGCGCGAAACGCCATTAGCTACTTTTTTGTGAAAATTCTAATTAAATAGTTTCCGTGGTATTTAGTGATTAATGATCACGTTAAGTTAATCAGGTGATGCCCGCGAACGTTTCTATTAGTTAAAGTGCTCAAAAGAAGTCGTGTTTGTGAAGTTTTGTGCTCTTAGCAAGGTTTCCTTTGCATAGCTTGATGCTTGCGTGGATCATTGAGTTATTTCGTTTAGGGGTTTGGGAGGGTTGTGCGTTGGTTTAGGTTAGGTTATCTTCGTATATATGTATGTATTTACAAGAATTCAGACATTCTATTAACATCAGACCAGGCTGTATGCCCTAGTTGGCTTTGCCTTTCACTCTGGGAAGAATCTAACAAAAAAACAACAACATACTTCTATTTTAGAATTAAAGCTATAGTGAGCCATTACTACAAATTATTATATATAAACGGATATCACTCACTTATATTGTTAAAGTCGGCAATTAGACCGACAGTTTCGACCGATTTCGACGGTCTTTTTCAAGGTGAGCGCGCCACGCCCGCGTCGCCGTTGACGTTTCTTCGCGCACTGCGGATGAGCGCCCTCTGTGCGCGCTCCGAGATAACTTGTCCCGCCGACGACGACGGTGCGTTCGATGGCTGTAGCTGGATTCGTTGATCGATCTCACTTGTCAAACTAACATACATAAAAATAAACATACTTCTAAATGATTTTGGACCACAAATGAAGGTATCTAAAGCTTGTATTGGATTATCCTTCATAGTGACTTGGTACGTTTCAGCCGGGCGCAGTCCGTCTCCCAGACGAAGTACGAGGCACACTCCAGCGTTGCCTCGACGAGGCTCGAGGCACAAAACACCGCCACCGGAACCTAAGTAAGTGAAAACAAACTGTAATATAATTTGACAAGTATCGAAATGGCATGGTCATATGCCAGATTCTGCCCCACCATCAACCGGAAGTTGTACAAGATAACGAATAAATGTAAAAATATCTCCGTTTTTTATTATTAAAATTATTGGTTTAATATAAAGTTTTGTACAAGTTGCGATTCGAAAAATACAGCTTAATTAAGAATTCATAAAGTAGTATGAAATCGAAGCGATTTATTCATTGTTTTTGTTATTCTTCTATAGGAGTTGCGAGAGTAGTAGAAAATGATACTGATTATGATTATGCAATATGAAACCTGTAATAAGTTCCCAACAAAATGATAGGTACAGCTTAAATGGTCACGTAGTTTTGTAGGTGGGGCAAAGCTCCATTGAAATGTGGCAATGTCTTTTAAATGTTTTTCATTCACATTACAAAATAGACACAATTTCATGATCAACTGTGAAACCAAAATTAGTTGAAATATGAAATAATTATTATAATTATAGGCATTTAGAAAAGTTGTTAACACAACTCTACTTACTCTCTCTCTCTTTACTGTTTCTGTCTCTTTCGTTAGTTACACGATGTACCGCGGCCGTCACGTCCCCTGCTAGTAGCGCCATACAAACTACATGCTAAATACTGTTTTGCTAAAAAGAGATGGAGCATCCCTCCACCACTTGTCTTCGGTATTAATTGAGATATCGAAAAACTGATTTCACAGTTCTCTTCAGCAGGAACATGAGAGTTGAGGGATGCAATAAATAAATTGATCCAAATACCGTATTGGTTGACAGCGATGTTATAAGGCGAGGTGGTACGTCTGGCTCAACGCTAAGTCGCCGCTTGATTAACCTTTTGAATTGCAGGCCCGAGCCCGTGGAATGGTCGTGTACTGAGTGCACGTACGTGAACTCAAGCTCGGCCGCGTCGTGTGAGATGTGCCAGTCGCCCAAGACGCGGCTGCTGCCCGCCGCGCCGGACCAACCCTGTCTTGACGACGACGAGTCACGTGAGTTTATTTTATTATTATTCTCTTTATTTCTTTTCTCTCTTATTTAATATATTTATACATTATAATAATAATAATAAAAAATAGTAAAATATATAAATAAACAAAATAGCCACCCGCCGGCAGCGGGATGCATGCGCATCCAAGCTGCCGGAGGTTAGGATCCCAGAGTGAGGAACCTCCTCACAACGCGTGCCGTGTCCAGCAGCACTGCCTTCTGCATCCGGCTCTTGACCCAACTGTCAAGCGAGAGTCTCTTAAGGTGTTGGTCGAGACTCTTCGCTATTAACCCGTTCACTGTTACGACTATCGGAACAATTATGGTTGAGTCCACATCCCACATGGCGGTAATCTCGTGAGCCAAGTCTAAGTATTTACTTAGCTTCTCCTTTTCGGCCTTCACGAGATTCTCGTCATGGGGGATGGTGACTATGATTATTATTATTGAATAAGGTGCCATATGACACTTTATTCACATTACGATCTAGCCTAAATACAATAAAGACACTATTTATTCATTTTATTAATGGACTCGACAGTTCGTCATTTACCAATGTCATGTTACAGAACATTCAAAATATATCGTCCTCTCATCATCCATGGCAGTCGCCGTGGCGTCTTCACCCTGGGTATCCGCGTCTTCTTGTCTTCATACAGAGAAGTCGCCGTAGCGTCTTCACTCTGGACGAAGCAGCTCGACAGTCACGTTCACTCCCGCGCTTGTAGCGGGGACTCTTGATAAAAGTTTGAATCTTCAGATCTTGCTCAAATTATGCAATAAATTCACCATACTGGTCATTCGCGAACAGTTTCTGATTAATTTATCGTGATATTAAACACAAAGTAACCACTGTAGACTTTAAAATGAAAATTATCAACCGCATCCTTTTTCCGCCAGTTTCAAAAGCCTCTCTAGTATTTTTGCCATCTTGTATTTCGAAAACTCACACATTCATAACCTCTCCACGTGCCCAAAGATCTTAATAAAACCAAGTAAATATTGTTTTATCAACAGCGGAGGGTTCCGACGGCGAACGCCAAGAGAGTACGCCCATGGAGATACTGAGACTGCGGGAGGAGAGCCACGCCTGGACGCAGTGGCAGGAGGTCCTGGCACAGTGCTCGGCGGTGAGTTATGGCGTCCAAAACCACAGACCACTTACCCCATAGACCTGTAACAGGAGCGCCAGTGTCTGCCCGCACATGAGCGCAACATTGCTTCGCGACACGTGTCACCTAGAGATATTATTGATATGGACGCATCTCTTTAATACGGCCTGTCACCCGCTTCGTCTCTATGCGCTCATCGTTGACAGATTTTTTCGCTTGCAAATGACATTGCCACGTTTCAATGGAGCTTTGCCCCCACCTTTGGTCACCTACGTGACCATTGAAGGTCATATATCATTTTGTTGGGGACCTATTACAGAGGAGTTGCGAGAGCAGTAGAAAATGATAACAAAGACAATGAATAATTCGCTTCGATTTCTTACTATTTTCGGAATTCTTAATAAATTAAGCTGTTTTTTCGACTCGCATGTTGTACAAAACTTTATTTTAAACCAATAATTTTAATAAAAAACGGAGATATTTTTATATTTATTCGTTATCTTGTTCATCATGCGGTTGATGGTGGGGCAGAATCTGGCATTGTCATTTGTACTGAGAGTGATTTATTAATACGGGCCTAAATATCCGTGAATCATCTAGACATACAAACGTATTTGCATCATTTCAGACCGGAGACCCATACGTGGACGAATCATTCCCTGCCTCACCAAGATCTCTATACTACGGCGGCTGCGTAGAAAGCGGCGTAGCGGCCCGTTGGATGAGGCCGCACCAAATTCACGTAGACACAGACCACCGCTTGCCCTGGGTCGTGTTCCGTGATCCGCGACCGTCTGACATATCTCAGGGTGAGTTGAGATAACTCTTTGTAAGTTCTGCGAGCCTGGTACTTCTTATGTCGTATTGGTGCTCTATTGTCGCCTGATCTGGGTTTGAATTCCGTCAACCGTGTCATAACTAAGCTCAGCCAGCCTGGTACAGTCAACAGCAGATCAATGGTAACACTTTTTACTTTTGACAGTTCTTATTAATTGCTTCGTAAGACTTGAAATCGTACTGCAAGTGTTACCATTGATCTGCTGTCGACTGCACCTACATAAGATTTGCCGAGACCACATCAAATGTACGTGGATCCACCACGTTTCGTGATTTGCGACCGTCTGACATATCTCGGTGGGATTGGAGATAACTCTTTGTAAGTTCTGGGAGCCTGGTACGGTGGAACACAGAGAAAGGTGTACAGGAGAGTTTTTAAGTTGAGATTTTCTCAAAAACTACTTGACCTATTGCAAGAATTCTTTCACTGTTTGATAGATAAAAATTAAAACTATGTAATTGTAAAAGAATTATTAAATTCAGTAGTTCTTGAGAAAATCTCAACGTTATTGAGGCCCCCTGTATACTTATCTCTGTCTTCGACTGTATTTCTAATATCATTACTGTCTATATGTGCGTGACCGATCGTCGCCTGATCTGGGTTTAAATTCCGTCAACCGTGTCATAACTAACAGTAAAAGCCAATGGGCGTTTTTGGAGCCTTTTGAAATTTTCGCAGCCAGAAACCAAATATGGTTATTAGGTACATATTGGCAAAGTAAATAAAACATATTATGGCAGCTCATCTGTAACCTCAGTCCGGGCCGAGATATTCAACTTTAACTTTTTACTTCCGTTGAACTCAAATATCTCGGCCCCGGTGGAGGGTAGAGACGTCGAATCAACATTTTTACATGCACTATGAGGTCGTCTACAAGAAAATGTTGTTCCTGGATTTTTACCTTCAGTCAGAGCAGAGATATTTAACTTTAAGTAAATGACAAATGTGAGAGAGGGGGAGGATATGCTCATTTTAGATGGTGCACCGGCCATCTACTATAACTTTTGTTATAATTCATCCCGACTGGGCCACTAGAACTCCGGTTCTTTTTAGATGGCCGGTGCATCATCTAAAATGAGCACATCCTCCCCCCCTCTCACGTTTGTCATTTACTTAAAGTTAAATATCTCTGCCCTGACTGAAGGTAAAAATCCCGGAAGGTAAGAATCCTCTCACATCCGGTGTATCTTCTACACCACACCCCCTCTCAAGTTTTATGACTTTACTTAAACTTAAATATTTATACCCTGACTGAAAGTAAGAATCCCGGACTTCACGATAAACGTAAAAATGTTGCGTCTATGTTTCCCCACTCATCCGGGGCCGAGATATTTGAGTTTACGTAAAGGAAAAAATAAAATTGAATATCTCGCAAATTCCCATGGTTTTAAAGACCCTACTGTCGTCGAAAGGCCACGACTCAGCTGTTATAAATAAATACTTTCTCTCTCATGTTACTTTAGTTTGTCATTTTATTTAAACTCTAGTATCGCGGAGATTGAAAATATTTTAAACAAAGGTTCCTTTTTTCTCTATTGATGTAAGGAACCCCCACCCCCAAAACAGTAAAACGTTTTCCGGTTCCCCTAAAACATCCAATAAAGGATCCAGACGATCTCAGTCGTTTATCAGCATCGCCTAGCTAGGATACATAATTATTATGCTACTATCACGAACCCCTAACATTTAAAGAAAAGTATACAGAAGCGTTAAACACGTTGGACATAAACACACGCTGACTCATATAACTATATCCAGAGTCCGACATACACAAAAATAAACTCTTAACTCCCAAGCACACCCCTAAACATAATAAAATATACCTAGACACTGAAACACGTTTGAATACGCCACCTTAATACAAAAACAACCAGATAAACATAATTACAGTCTCGCACACAAATTACACCCTGATATATACACACCCTACGATACAAAAACCCTATTTAACGCAGAAAGAAGCAAACACTCAAAACACAACTAGAAACAAAAACGCACCCATCTACACACAAACATACCTTTACGAACAACACAAAACACAGGCAACTGCATTTGTAACACAAAATACAGTCATCTTTATGCATAAGCACACAGCCAAACAAAAATACTCTTTAGCGTACAAAATCCAATATGCAAATACACACAAATACGCCCCACAAAACACCTAGAATCAACGACGCACTCCTCAAATACAAACATACCTTTACGCAAAAAAAATACATAGACAAACGAAAACTGTGATTATTTCGTGTTCTAACATAAAAAAATGCTCCCAAATACTCACAACACACTATATGGTACTTACATTCGGTTTCAAAATACACTACCATACTCAGACGCGCAAAACTAATTAGTACGATATCTAGGGGAATTTTTGTGTGTAAAAGAGTTTTTATGTACCAGTATTTTTGTGTTATTGAGGGCGTGTTTTGCTCATCCGAGTGTAATTTGTGATTTACGGTATCTTTTTAAATATTACATCGCGACTGGGATTCGAACCAGAGACCTTGTCATTCTTTTTCAACTAATGTTGAGCTAATGCTCTGTTGAAAACCGTGACTCGAACCAGATCGACGATATTAGGAATAGTATCTTTTTGTATTTGGATCTCGTTTGGTGTAAGTTTGGGAGTGTTTTAATATGTAGGAGTGTTTATGTATGCAAAAATATCCTCTTACACATACAAACACAGAAGTGTAACATACGCCGCAACAATCGATGTACGGTCGATAGCACATCAAGCGTATCGCACTGGCACCATACGCAGGAGTTATACGATATATTTTACAATGGTTTCTTTTAACAAGCCACTGAGCTTGTTACCGCGTATGTTATACTTCTGTGTATTTTTTTCAAAAGGTCTTAACTTTTGTGTACAGTCGACGGCACATCAACCTACAAAAACCAAACTTTGCAAACTACGTCGTATAACCCCTGCGTAGCGTGCCAATGTGATACGCTTTATGTGCTGTCGACCGTACATCGATCACCTAGCCAGAGGATGCTGAGGAACCATTTAGTGTAGTTCAGTTCGTCAAGTTTACACGAAGAGAATCCAACTACACCGGACACAAGTTACACCAAGGAGGATAATTATTATGGGAAATGAAATAAATATGTTTTTTACGGGGGGAGGAGGAAAAAATAATTTAACATCAAAGGGGAAGTGTATTATAGATGGCAGATGCGACGCCTTATGAAATAAAATACATTTCAATTTATTTTTAGGTGAGAGGGAGGATATTGTTCAATGTACATGTTGAACCGGATTTCCGCTTTGGTTGACCGCAAAAAAAAACGTGTAGGGGGAGTGTGTTGAACATGGCGGATGCGACATCTTAAGGAATAATAGGAAACACAATTTCTTTTTGGTTTGGACGGGGGGGGCGGGGGGGGGGGGGCAGGTATATTGCACATAGTGCACCGGATTTCCGCTTTTGAAGACCGGAAACCAATAAATTGTCGCAAAGGGGGAGTATAATGTAGATGGCAGTTGCGATATTCTCCTCTCTTTTGGTAAAAGTTAAACTCTATTATCTCGGCCCGGACTGCGGTTAGAACCCCGGGAACAACTTTTTTTCTCTTTTTGTATGGTCTCCTACACAGCAGATATGAAACTGATTCTGGCCGCGCGAAAAAAAAAAGGCACCACCCTCCATACGAATGTGCCCATTGGCTTTTCAAGGCAGCTCTTTCTAAGCTCAGCGAGCCTGGTACCTACATAAGGTTTGCAGAGACCACACCCAATGTACGTGGATCAGACCACCACTTGCCCTGGGTTGTGTTTTGTGATCTGCGACCGTCTGACATAATTCAGTGTGATTGGAGATGACTCTTTGTAAGTTCTGGGAGCCTGGTACTTCTAATCTATATTTGCGTGACCGATTGGGGTTTATAGTCACAGTAAGTTTCAAGGCAGCTCCTCCTAAGCTCAGCGAGCCTGGTACTTCATAACCCACCATACCATGTAATATTTGCCGATACCACGCCAAATTCACGTGGACACCGACCACGCTGGGTTGTTTTTCGTGATCCGCGACCGTCTGACATTTCTCAGGGTGGGTTGAGATAACTCTTTGTAAGTTCTGGGAGCCTGGTGCTTCTGATTCTCGATTGACGCCTGATTTGGGTTTATATTCTGCCAACCGTGTCATAAGTGTACTAGAATCATAGTCGGAGCAACTCCATCACCTGTCTTTACGGGAGAAAGGCGTATGTTTGCATGTTTTTATGGCCCTAGGTTAGAGATGATGTTCTCCTGGCCGATTTCGGCTACAGTGACGCTTTACGGCTTATATTAGTGGATGGGGCTTCGCTGGTCTGCCGTTTGGTTAGAGATACCTAGGTTACAGCTGTAACCCCGAGGAGCTGCTTGTTCTATATCGATCTCTATCCACCCAAAAGCTCTGTGGAAATCATCAGTCTATTTATATTGCCCCACTGCTCGGGCACAGACCTTCCCTTACATCGAGGGAGCTGGGGCCATGATCCACCACGCGTGCCCAGTGCGGATTGGCGGATTTCACATGCCTTAGATTTTTTCTTCTTCTACGGCATGCAGGTTTCATCACGATGTTTTCCTTCACCGTACTGTCTAGTGACCCAACCACTGACCCAATACATCTGTGGAAATACATCTTGTATATTAACTATCTATTTCCAGGTGTCCTAGGAAACTGCTGGTTATTATCAGCACTGGCAGTGCTCGCTGAACGTTCGTCCCTCGTTCGCGGCGTGGTGGTTCGCGGCGAGCCCAGCGTGGGGGCATACCAGCTACGGCTTTGCAAGGACGGTCGCTGGTTGACCGTCACGGTTGACGATCTGCTGCCTTGTAATAAGAAGGGACATCTTGTTTACTCTCAGGTGAGATTGACCTCTTAGAATGTTCTGTGAGCCCAGTACATTAAGTTTAGTTCCACTGTTTAAGGAATGAATATGGTCAGTGTCTGACTACCTTCTGCTTTGTAATAAATAATAATAGTATTAATAGTCTGAGCTCAAACCCGCCCTTAAGAGCGATTTCAGCTGACTCTTAAGACATGATCATCATCTCAAGTGTGTCATTTATTAATAAACCAATCTTGAGGGCGTATCGCGAGATGTCTTTCTAAAGTGGCGGTTCGCCTGCAATCAGCAAATACTTTCTCAAGTGTGAGTTTGACAGTTCTCTTGAGAACTGAGTTTTGTTTAATATTAATAATAATGATATTTCATTATTTCAGGCGAAAAGAAAACAATTGTGGGTGCCGCTGATAGAAAAAGCAGTCGCAAAGCTACACGGATGCTACGAGGCCTTAGTTTCTGGGAGAGCTATAGAAGGTACATTTTTTTAGGTCCATTTGTTAAAATTATCATTTAACTCACTTTTGATTTAAAAAAATTATGTAACATCATCATCAGTCTATTTATATTGCCCCACTGCTCGGGCACAGACCTTCTCTTACATCGAGGGAGCTTGGGGCTATGATCCATCACGCGGGCCCACTGCGGATTGGCGGATTTCACATGCCTAAGATTTTTTTCTTCTACGGCATACAGGTTTCAACACGATGTTTTCCTTCACCGTTTTGAGAGCACTCGGTAAATGTACGTAAGTTTTTCCGTTGAAGAAACCGAGGATAACTCATTGGTACATGGCTGCCCTGGCTGGGAATCGAACCTGGGAGCTCCGTATCGCAAGTCCATTGACTCAACCACTGAGCCACCGAGCTCTTGACGAAGTCGTAAATGTTACATACTTTTAAGTTTTTTTTTTGATGTAATAAAATTCAATATGAGATGGTTTTTTAAAACATAATTTGTATTAATCGGTATGTATAAACTTCAAGTTTCAAGTACTAAGGTTGTTTTCAATGACAGAATACCATTTCATTCAAAATCTTCCACATTTCATTAGAAATTCCAAAACTCGTATATATTTTCCAGGTCTGTGCACACTGACCGGTGCACCCTGCGAGTCTGTGTCCCTCCAGGCGGGGGGCGTAGGCGGCGGGACGGGGAGCGGGGTACCGCTGGAACAGCTGGACAGAGACCTGGTGTGGGCGCAGCTGCTGTCCTCGCGCCAGGCGTGCTTCCTCATGGGGGCTAGCTGCGGGGGAGGGAATATGAAGGTAAAGGGGGTAACTTCTGGAACAGCTGGACAGAGACCTGGAATGCCAGCTGCTGTATTTGCGACAGGCGTGCTTCCTCATGAGAGCTAGCTGCGGGGGCGGCAACACGAAGGTAAAGACACCTGCATCTCATGGGGGGGTACTTTTGGAACAGCTGGAAAGAGTCCTGGAATGCCAGCTGCTGTATTTGCGACAGGTGTGCTTCCTCATGGGGGCTAGCTGCGGGGGCGGCAACACGAAGGTAAAGACACCTGCATCTCATGGGGGGTACTTTTGGAACAGCTGGAAAGAGTCCTGGAATGCCAGCTGCTGTATTTGCGACAGGTGTGCTTCCTCATGGGGGCTAGCTGCGGGGGCGGCAACACGAAGGTAAAGACACCTGTATCTAATGGGGAGTACTTCTGGAACAGCTGGATAGAGACCTGGTATGCCAGCTGCTGTATTAGCGACAGGCGTGCTTCTTTATGGGGGCGGGATCATGACGGTGAAGGCACCTGTACCAGACAAAGTTACAATACTAGATACTCACAGTTACGATACTAGACAGTCATAGTTACAACTAGCTGTACCCGCAACTTCGTTTGCGTAGAGGAGGAGGATGGAGGAGATCAGGAGGCAGATCTTCCTATCTGGATCCTTGTTTCCACATCACATACCGCCATAGCTTATGAGCTGTCCGGATATTTCAGCTATCTCCTAGTGAAACTCCCATCAAAATCCCTCCAGTAGTTATGGCGTGATACTTGCGCAAAGTCACAGACAAAAATTCTAGAAATCAGTGTTTTGGCATCAGTATCGATCCTAAAACACATTACAATTATTCTTTTCAATAAATACCCAATGTACAGACACAACTTTTTTACAGTCTTATTATATGTATAGATAACAATATTCACAATTTCATTTCTTAGCCAATGCATCCAAAAATTACGCGAGCTTTATTCCTCTTTGTATGGGATCGAATTTGTACTCAAAACCCTTACCATTCAACATTTCCTTCCACACACAACCTCAAACAATTCCCTCAGGTCGACGAAGAAGAGTACCAACGCCTCGGCCTCCGCCCCCGGCACGCTTACTCCGTCCTGGACGTAGTGGAGGTGTGCGGCCCCACTCGCCTGCTGCGCCTGCGCAACCCTTGGGGCCACTACACGTGGCGCGGCGCCTGGGGCCACGGCTGCCCGCGCTGGACGGAGGACGTGCGCCGCGCGGTGGCGGCGCAGGCGGGCAGCTCGGACGCAGACAGGGACCAGGGGGTCTTCTGGATCAGCTTCGATGATGTCCTCAAGTAAGTCGATTCAATAAATGGTGTTCCTATATATCCAAAGTCTGTTTCGTCTGTCTGCATATGTCTAAAGTATGTTTCTGTCTAACGCCAGTTCCTGTCGGTCTGTGTCTGTTTCTGTCAATCTAAAGTCTGTTTCTGTCGCTCTCTTTCTGTCTTTCAGCGTCTGTCTATTCATACTACTCATACTCTCATACTCATTTATTAAGATCGTAGGAACACTTCGGTACACTTGATCACGTCAGTAAACTAACAATATACTTAGGTATACAAATAAAAATCCTGTAACAGCGATGCGAAACGTGGCCGGAGAATGGTCCATGTGAGGCGATGCGGCAGGCAGCACCAGGACAAACCAGACATTAGGCACATTACATTATAAACTTTTCATAAATTTAAATTAAATTATAGCAGCTGTAAAGAGGCATTGTCATTCATCAAAATAATAATTATACATTTATTTTTTATATAAAATGTAGTACCCAATATACTTTACAGTAAGAATATGTACAAATATATTTCCAAGAAAATTCTAAATAGCTGCTGTAAATTGACGTTGTCACTATATAAAATATAACACACATATACACACACATACATACAAAAAAAAAATTAAACAATAATTATACTTTTAAATGTCTTCATAAGGAAATAAATGTCAAATATAATATTTTATTACTCTAAATGTCAACTGTATATCAAAATGTCAGACTATTAGTATTTTGGGTAGGTATTGTCGGTCGGCGTATGTTTTTGTTTTTGTCGATCTGCGTCTGTTTCTGTCTGTCTAGAGTCTGTTTCTGTCTGTCTAACACCAGTTCCTGGCGGTCTGCGTCTGTTTCAAGAAACAGAAACCACGCAAACCGAGGTTTGCGTGGTTTCTGTCGGTCTGCGTCTGTTTCTGACGGTCTGCGTCTGTTTCTGACTGTCTGCGTCTGTTTCTGTATATCTGTGTCACTCTCTGTCTTTCAGTGTCTCTCTTTCTCGTGTATGTACGTCTGATTCAGACTGCCTGCGTCTGTTGTGCGCGTCTCTCTCTGCGTCTATGTGCGTCTGTTTCTGTCAATCTTCTTATGTTTACCGGTATGCGTCTGCTCTGGTCGATATGCTGGTCTGTTTGTCAGTCTGCGGTTGTATTATCTATTGATAACAGTGTTTGTGATGCATAAACTAAGAAATACTCAATTATTTAATGCATTCCATAAGTTATAATACAGATGTTCATATAATTAGTATTATAAATGTTCTTTACGGACCTCGGCTAGGCACAGCAATACAAGAGAGAAGACGACTTTTTAAATAACCTATATCTTAAAACATCAGACCCACATAACCATCCTATCTCTTTCACGCAGATACTTCGACTGCATAGACATCTGCAAGGTGCGAGTGGGATGGCACGAGGTGCGACTTGCCGGTATATTGCCGCCGATGTCTTCCACTAGACACCTAACGTGTTTACTGTTGACCGCTACGCAACCTACCGAAGTGGATTTTACTCTATTTCAAGAGGGACAGAGGTGAGTTTTGATTGATTTCAAAAATTGAACTGAGTACGTCACAAGTCACACAATGACCTTAGAAATTACCGTTAGGTCAAATTCCAGTGAAAAATATCGTTGCAAAAGTTTAAAAATACCTTAAAATATAAAAACTACAAAGCACAATAACGATGCACATAAAATTAAAAAAAAATTGATAGTGGAATTTATTGTAAATATTATTTTTGTTATTTTCCCCCAAATTGTTAATTTACTTAAACGCTGTGCAGAATTAATGTATGTCACAAGCCTAACCATCCATTTAATTTTGTCGAATGTACCACCCTCTATATGCCCAATTGCCCATACATCGACTTACTCCCCGACTCCTTGGCCAACTTTAAATATAAGTTTGTAATCATTGACCTCCTATAAACAATTAGATACACAAAGGTCTTACTAAAACAATTCAAAAACGTCCAAATAAGAAATGAAAATGAAATGAAATGAAAAATATTTATTACACATATTACACATACAAGGTGACTTTATTTATGCACTTAGAGCTAACTTAAAATAATATGTGTAATAGGACTGTGATCAGCTGGAATGCTGTGCCCAGCCACTGGGGTGACTGGGCACAGCGCTGATTGTCATCACATCCCGTACTGTGTTCGTTCGCGGTGTGGAGCGAGAGCTCCATAGAATAGATTAAGGGTCCATTGTTAACGTCCAAATAATGTCCAATAAAGCAAATGATCCGTTTGGACCTTCTTTGCGCTCGGACATTTTTAGAAGGCAGACTGTGTATCTAGTTGTTTATAGGAGATCAATGATTGTAATTTAAAAAATGTTAACGTGCAAAAATGTACACAACGTGCTTACTTGCAATAAAGAGATTTTATTTTATTGTTGTTTTAAGGAACTCTGCGAAGAGCCAGCGGTCGCAGCTCGACCTATGCGTGGTTGTGTTCCGCACTAAGTCGGGCCCGAGCGCGCAGGTCGGCAAACTGGTCGCTCACAGCAAGCGACAGGTAACGCTTGGGACATAATCTTCTATATTAAGAACCTTCATAGAGCCAACTAGCGCCGCCAATCTTAAAAAAATAATATCTTCTAACATAATAAATTTTATTAAAAAAGCTAAAATGTTTATTACGATAAACGAAACGATAAACATGACTGTTGACGTATATTTGAATATTTGTGAACGGTAGCGACATCTATCCAGTAATTGTGCAATTACTCAAATTCATGTCTAACATTGATGATTCTTTCATGAGCCTACTAACGCCGCCACTCTTCCAATTTAATCAATTTTATTAAAAAAGCTATTTACAAAATGTTTATTACGATAAATACTATTTTTCAATATACAATACATGGCATAATTCCGACAAGCTAATAGTTATAGTTCACAAATGTGCGAAAAACGGCCGTTTTTCGCAATTATGCGAACTACAACTTACCGACATTGAATCAGCCGATTTGAATGATAATTGTCTTAATCTACCATTTCAGGTCCGAGGCTTCGTCGGCTGTCACAAGATGTTAGAAAAAGGCTTCTACTTAGTAGTCTGCCTAGCATTCAACCATTGGCACACTGGCCTTGAGTTGGCCGACAGCACCGCCTGGCCTCGCCATGTGTTGGCCGCACATTCGTCCAAACCCTTGGCCGTGGAGCGACCTTCGCTGCACCCTCATATCCTGGCTGATGCCATCATTGGGCTGACCCTGGCGAGGGGACAGAGGCATGAAGGCAGACAGGGCATGACAGCTTACTATTTGACTAAGGTATGTATTGGTCATGTAATTTACAAGGTCTAAATGACAATGCCAGATTCTGCCCCACCATCAACCGCATGATGTATGTAACGAATAAATGTAAAAATATTTCCGTTTTTTATTAAAATTATTGGTTTAAAACAAAGTCTTGTACATCAAGCGAGTCGAAAAAACCAGCCCAATTAAGAATTCAGAAAATAGTAAGAAATCGAAGCGAATTATTCATTGTTTTTGTTATTCTTCTATAGGAGTTGCGCGAGTAGTAGAAAATGATACTGTTTGTTGAAACCTGTCATAAGTCCCCAACAAAATGATAGGCACAGTTTAAATGGTCACGTAGTTTTGTAGGTGGGGCAAAGCTCGATTGAAATGTGGCAATTCCCCTCCCCCCTTATTATATATTTTTTTATAGAAAATATAGAGAAAATTAAGAGACCCGTATTTTTTTCTTTTATTAAAATAATGACGTTTTCAATATTTAAAAACTAAGTTATGATCGTGAAAATTAAGAATTATAAACGTTTAACACGGTAATTCCCGTTTTATCAAATTCATCATCATCATCATCAGTCTATTTATATTGCCCCACTGCTCGGGCACAGACCTTCCCTTACATCGAGGGAGCTGGGGCCATGATCCACCACGCGGGCCCAGTGCGGATTGGCGGATTTCACATGCCTTAGATTTTTATTTCTTCTACGGCATGCAGGTTTCATCACGATGTTTTCCTTCACCGTTTTGAGTACTCGGTAAATGTACGTAAGTTTTTCCGTCGAAAAAACCGATGATAAACTTATTGATACATGGCTGCCCTAGCTGGGAATCGAACCTGGGACCTCCGTATCGCAAGTCCATTGACCGAACCACTGAGCCGCCGAGCTCTTTTTACCAAATTAATGTGATGTTAAATACTCCTTATGATCTCAGGGTTGGGCGGGTCTGGTTGTGATGGTGGAGAACCGTCACACCGACAAGTGGATCCACGTGAAGTGCGACTGCCAGGAGAGCTACAACGTGGTCTCCACGCGAGGAGAGCTCAAGACCATAGACTCGGTGCCGCCGCTCCACAGGTACATCAAAGCACACCAAGTAACACTTTATTTATTTAGGTTCTCCAACAACACATACATTATATATTTAATAACATACAGTATACAGATGGTTGGTGCTGATGTATGTGTCTTTTATAGGAGGACACAACATTCATAACAGCGCGCATGCAGAGATTACAAACATAATATAGTTATGCATTAAGATAGATATATAGATAAATAAATATAAGATAGAGTAATATAAGATAACAATAAAAATGAAATAATTAACAAATAATTAACTGTGTGATTTAATGTTTCAGTGACTTCCGAATCTCACTTTTAAATGACCATGCCAGATTCTGCCCCACCATCAACCCCAAGTTGTACAAGATAACGAATAAATGTAAAAATATCTCCGTTTTTTATTAAAAGTATTCGTTTAAAATAAAGTTTTGTACAAGTTGCGATTCGAAAAAAACAGCTTAATTAAGAATTCAGAAAATAGTAAGAAATCGAAGCGATTTATTCATTGTTTTTGTTATTCTTCTATAGGAGTAGTAGAAAATGATAGTGATTATGATTATGCAATATGAAACCTGTAATAAGTCCCCTACAAAATGATAGGTACAGATTAAATGGTCACGTAGTTTTGTAGGTGGGGCAAAGCTCCATTGAAATGTGGCAATGATAGGGTAGCCTTGAATTCATTCGACAAAATTAAGTATACCGAGGCCCCAATCAAGTGTCTTAATTTGTAAACAGAAACTACCCTCCCACACTAACATTTTAAGCTATTCTGTGGTTATTGCATAGTTATTTATACATTATTAGATATAATTACTTTATTTTCATAATGATGAACAAATTCAATCAATCAATTGTTGTAAAATTAGTTTTAAAAGTAAAAAATCAAGTCATTTCTATGTAGAATTTATTATGGAAGTCTAAAATATGGTTGACATATATTTAAAATTTAAACAGAGCGTAAACTCTTCTAAAAATTTAATTTTGATTAAAAAAGTCATCACCATAGAGGTATTACAACATCAGTTCCTTCAGTTTTACATCACAACAGTTAGATTGTCATATTTGTTTACAAAATAAGACACTTGATTTAGGCTGCGGTAAAGGTATATTTTTTCAATAACAACAGTTAGATTGTTTTGATATTTTCTTGCATAGGCGCTATGCGAAACGAAAATCTAAATGATAAATGGAGAATTTTTTTTCTCCATTTATCATATCATCATATCATAAAAAAGGAACGCGTCATCAATTAAAAAAACATGATTTCTAACTGCAATGTTAGACATTAATTTGAGTAATTGCACAATTACTGGATAGATGTCGCTACCGTCCCTCAGACGAGAATATGGAGACAAAATTCACGATCTGGATACGAATCACGATGGCTCTGTTGGAATAGAGCGTGCCACGGAATGGCGAGGTCCCGGGTTCGAATCCAGGTCGTGATGAAAATTTGTCTCCATTTATCAACAGTTAGATTGTCATATTTGTTTTAATGAGTTATTATTTAATTATATAAATTACTAAAACCTCTACATTTGTCCACAGACAAGTAATAATAGTGCTTACCCAACTGGAGGGCAGCGGGGGGTTCTCGATAGCGCATCGGTTGACCCACCGTCTGGCCGCGGGGGCCCGGCTTCAGGACTGGGCCCCCCACGCGGACGACGAGCCGAGACACAGACCCCCCCTGGCGAGACGGCTGTATGGATTGCACGCACCTAGACTTATTACGTAAGGACCCCCCGGAGTAATGATACTCTACTGTTTTCGTTTCTGACCATGAAGGAATAAACGCGTTACATGGAGAGAGTATAAAGTAGTTAGCGGCAACAACCACTGCCGTTGCTTCGACTCTACGCTAGAATGAATAGGCTAGTTGACCCATTTTTTTTGGTCTTAAATAGTTAATCATCGTTCTATTACACCGTACAAAATATTACAGAATTTTTGAGACCTTTAAACAATTTCAAATGCAACATTTCAAACTCGACGAAAAACACCGTCCGCCATGATTATCTGTGGCATGACGTCATCGCGGCCCCACGATGTTCATCGATGTTTTTGCCGGCGTTTTTGCTCTTAAGCGCCTTCCATGAGCCAACTAGCGCCGCCAATCTTGAAAAAATAATATCTTCCAATTTAATAAATTTTATTAAAAAAGCTATTTACAAAATGTTTATTAAGATGAGTACTATTTTTCAATATACAATACATGGCATAATTGCGACAAGCTAAGTTGTAGTTCACAATTGTTCCAAAAACGGCCGTTTTTCGCAATTATGTGAACTGCAACTTACCGAATTTGAATCACGTTATAAATAAGCATTTAAAAAATAGTATTTATCGTAATAAACATTTTGTAAATAGCTTTTTTAATAAAATTGATTAAATTGGAAGATATTATTTTTTCAAGATTGGCGGCGCTAGTTGGCTCATATCAGGCCCTTAACATATATGATATCATTGTAATACCTGGTTAAATCTAGCTATAACCTTCAAATGTTTTCATATCCATTTATTTGGTAAATATTTCATTTACATGTCATTAAAATTTGAATTATTATTAATAATTCAATGTATCTACCAAAACCCACATAAGATCGATAAATCAAAAAAATCGGGAATCCCTAAAAATCCAAACATGGCCGACTAGCGTTTTTGACGTGTGGGAAAAAACGAAGAAATATTTTAATTTCAATTTCATATTTTACCGTTATCTTCTACTTTTATGTAATAATCCTAATGTGAAATACTATATGAAATAAATATTGTTTTATTGAATTTCGATATAAGTCAAATAGCCTATTGCTCCTAGAGTTACTCAATATCCATGCAAGCTATCAATACGGACTGTATTTTTATTATGTTAGTTCTACATGCAAAAGAAAGATGACAAAAAAGTTTTTTTTGTAGATGCCATTTAGGCCTACTTCCAGATATATGGACAAATTACTATACAGAATGGTGAAATTTTTTGCTTATATGTTATACTTTACCTATTAAGGACCTTCCATGAGCCAACTATAGTATGACCGTCTAAATCAGTCTTTGCCTGCGCGGTACAGGGATGCGGGGGTAACAGAAATGCGCCTGCCGCCCGCACCTCTCTCGGTCCCCGTTGTCGTCCTACCCCCGCGTCCCTGTACCGCGCAGGCGAAGACTGATTTAGACGGTCATACTATAGCGGCGCCAATCTTTGAAAAATAATATCTTCCAATTTAATCAATTTTATTAAAAAAAACTATGTAAATAACGTTTATTACGATAAATACTATTTTTTAAATGCTTATTTATAACGTGATTCAATTTCGGTAAGTTGTAGTTCGCATAATTGTGAAAAACGGCCGTTTTTGGCACATTTGAGAACTACAACTTTGCTTGTCGCAATTATGTCATGTATTGTATATTAAAAATAGTGTTTATCCTAATAAAGATTGTGTACCAAACTTTTTTAATAAAATTGATTAAATTGGAAGATATTATTTTTTCAAGATTGGCGGCGCTAGTTGGCTCATGGAAGGCCCTTAAGGCTCAACTCACACCGAAAGAGCGGCGAAGCGCAGCGACCCGCTCGGTAGAGAATGCGCGCGGATTCCTGCGACTGCTCGAGAAGTCGCTGGAATGCTCGAGAAGTCGCGGGACTCCGCGCGCCTTCTCGAGCCCGCCCGCGATGAATTTCGTATCGCTCTATGCGCAGTTCACTTTCAACAAAACTCGAGGAGACTTGTGTTTAAGCAGTGAAAATGGGTATTTTGGATTTAATTATTATTGTACATATAATTGAAGAAGAAGAGGAAGATGCCGAAGAGATAAGGAGGGAAAGATTTAAAAGGAAAAGAAAGGAAGAGGCCTTGATTTGATATTGTATAGGCAGTCGTACATTTGCACAAAATGAATAAGCTTTTCTTTATCCATTGCCATCACTTCCGTTGGCGGCGCCGCAGGCATCCGCGCGACTCGATCGAGTGTCTTATGCGATAATAAGTATTATAGTAATGAAAATAAAGTTAAAATTCGTATGACACTGAAACTGCGCTCCGCTTCGCTGCCCTTCGCCGCTCTTTCGGTGTGAGTTGAGCATAAATCAAAATGACGCTGAGCATGACTAATGGTCTTCAAATAGCATAAAACTGAATGTAACGAGTATCAAACACCAAAGTCCAGGAAAACTGTCATGTAACTGATTATCTTACCCTATCATAAAGTTATCAAGTGATAAGTATAAGAAAAGTTTTCACCATACTGTATGGACGCTAATATTTTTTCTACTTATCAAGAATAGTCGTAATTTTAAAACACAATTACACTTCGGGACAAATAAAAGTGTAGGCTCTATTTTAATTTTATTTATACAATCTTTGGTGCAATCAAATCACTTTTATTCGACTCGAATATACAGGGTGTAACGGAAAGGGTATATGAAGCCGAAAGGAGGGTGTTAAGTATCGGTAACTGAACAACTTTTCGAAATTCGCGTAAAAAATTTTTTGCCATACATTTCGTAGCAGTCAGCTGATTGATTTGTATGAGACATTAATTTATTTTTATTTTTTATTCGAAAAGTTGTAGAACAAAAGATGTTCAGTTACCGATATTTAACACCCTCCCTTCGGCTTCATATACCCTTTACGTTACCTGTATAGCACCCAGTGTTCTTTTTATCATAAAACTTAGAAATAAGTCGTAACTTTAATAACATTATATCATACAACTAGCGGTTGTAAAGCATTATCATTATTGTATAAAAATCATAATAAAAGCGATCATTTTTTAATCATTAATGACGTAATATAATGACGTTGTATGTAGTTGTTATATTTATATATATATAAAAAGCTAAATAACTCAAGTGTACGTTTAACATCGTATATATTGTAATTTAAAAAAACATGCTCGTATATTTTAGTGTAATTTTTTTTACACAACACTCGATACTTTTAAATATTTAGGTGGGAAATACAACAAATATCATGTTTTAGTAGAATAAAATAGTTTTGAAATGATTGATTGATCACATACTCGTAATGCGAATATTTTAACTGCATCTTTTTATATAAAAATGGTAGGTTTTGTAAGCTAGTTCAATTGCTATTGACACTATTGGAAATAGTCAATTGTCATCACCATTGAATTATATACTCTTACGTATTTCAAACAGCAATAAAAGCCATTGCCTCCGTTTTTTATTAAAATTATTGGTTTAAAATAAAGTTTTGTACAAGTTGCGATTCGAAAAATACAGCTTAATTAAGAATTCAGAAAATAGTAAGAAGTCGAAGCGATTTATTCATTGTTTTTGTTATTCTTCTATAGGAGTTGCGAGAGTAGCAGAAAATGATACTGATTATGATTATGCAATATGAAACCTGTAATAAGTCCCCAACAAAATGATAGGTACAGCTTAAATAGTCACGTAGTTTTGTAGGTGGGGCAAAGCTCCATTGAAATGTGGCAATGTCTTTTATAAATCGTGGTGTCAACGTCCAAACCAAAAGTCGTAGAACAAAAGTTGTTCTGTTATCGATACTGAACACCCTCCCTTCGGCTTCATATACCCTTTCCGTTACACCCTGTATAGGGAGAATGTGACATTTTCCGAAAGTGATATTATAATGGTGGAACTTCACTTGTCCATTCGTATTTGCGTATTTGTCATAATTACCGTCGTTGGTGTGTTTGACAAAATATTCGTCTTATTTGTATGTATGTACGTCAAGTATTTGACAAATACGACAAACATCCAATAGCGAAGTGAAGTGGGAACATAAGAAAGGTACGTTTTGAGCATGGTGAACATTTGTCTACGAATATATATATATGAATGTATAATACGACTCACTGATGGTTTCAGCTATCATTTAAGACCAATTGAACTAGCTTACATTAGTTTTATATCGTGTCAAATAACTTTGCTTATAAAGATGATGTTATTTCAAACGTAGCTAACACAGACCACTTACCCCATATACATGAAATCGGTACAAACTTGCAAGCGAAAAATTCTGTCAAGCGATAGGCGCTATTAGACGAAGCGGGGGGCAGGGGCGCCATATTAAACCTGTTTCGATATCTCAAGATTACGCGTGACGCGAAGCAATTTTGCGCTCATGTGCAGGTAGAAACGGGCGTCCTCCTGTTACAGGTCTATGGGGTAAGTGGTCTGTGGTAGCTAAGAACGATCATCCAGAATTTTATGGACAATTCTAAGTATGTACGGTGAAACACAGAGAAAAGTGTACAGTAGAGTTTTTAAAGTTGAAATTATCTCAAAAACTATATAGACCTATTGCAAGAATTCTTCGTGTAAACCAAGTACAGTCGAAGACAGAGATAGAAGTATACATGGGGTCCCAATATGGTTGACATTTTCTCAAGAACTACTGGACCGATTTTAATAATTCTTTAGTTACATAGTTTTAACTTTTATCTATCTAGTAGTGAAATATTTTTACAATCGGTCAAGTAGTTTTTAAGAAAATGTCAACCTTAAAAACTGTCCTGTACACCTTTCGACCGTACATAAAAAAATATATTTAACAAGCAGTGACCAAATTGAACGCATGATTTATTCTGCTTCATCCATCATTAGAACCGTGATACAATTTTAAAAAATCAATCCTCATGAACATTTTGAAATTGCATAAAGTACCATGAAAGTCGCGATGTCATAGTTCTTTGACATATACAATAATGGATAAATATTTGATGAGTAACATACAACCACAGACCTCTTACCCCATAGACCTGTAACAGGAGGGCGCCCGTGTCTGCCCGCACATGAGCGCAAAATTGCTTCGCGACACGTGTAACCGAGAGATATTGTCGACATGGACGCATCTCTTAATACGGAAACCCTGTCCCCCGCTTCGTCTCTATGCGCTCATCGTTGACAGAATTTTTCGCTTTGCAAAGTTGCAAATGACATTGCCAGATTCTGCCCCACCATCAACCACAAGTTGTACAAGATAACGAATAAATGTAAAAAAATATCTCCGTTTTTTTATTAAAAATATTGGTTTAAAATAAAGTTTTGTACAAGTTGCGATTCGAAAAAAACAGCTTAATTAAGTATTCAGAAAATAGTAAGAAATCGAAGCGATTTATTCATTGTTTTTGTTATTCTTCTATAGGAGTTGCGAGAGTAGTAGAAAATGATACTGATTATGATTATGCAATATGAAACCTGTAATAAGTCCCCAACAAAATGATAGGTACAGCTTAAATGGTCACGTAGTTTTGTAGGTGGGGCAAAGCTCCATTGAAATGTGGCAATGTCTTTTGTACCGATTTCGTGTCTATTGGGTAAGTGGTCTGTCTGTGCATACAACCATAAGCAAAGTTATTTGACACGTTTCTTCATCGCATCGCATAGAGACATAGCCATGACATTATAGATGAATAGGTGCCTAAAAATGCTATTTTGAGGTAATTATAAACATTTTGAGGCGTTAACTGATAACTAGATACATAAGGACATGTAAATAAGTAATCATGCTTTATAATAGTTTTAGACGTAGCTGTGTGACAATTTTTAAGATTTTACTGAGTGTTCAACTTTTTTTGCCATGACTTACAAAAGACAAAATACGAATTTGTTCGTTTGATCTAATTTGAAAACTATACGTTTTCAATTCCAATAATACTCATTAGTTTAATTGTTATTATTAATTTATTTATAATTAATTTAGTTGTTAATCGAATTTGAGTGAATTTATTTATAGATCTTGCCATTTTATTTAATTATAGGGTGTATTTTAAACTAGCCGTGTAAACCACTATAATACAGCGTGTTATACGTACCGATACTGAACACCTTCCCTTCTGCTTACCTTTTCGTTCCACTCTGTATAAAGTTCATAGTGATCAATATCGGCCTTCAAAACTTATTAAAGTTATGTTGTTTTAATTAAAAATATTTAATTAAAACAATATAACTTTGGAAAAAAAGTTTTGAGGCTAACGTCTCGATCTCTTAAGAATATACTGTTAGTTTTTTTGCACCCTTTTAATTTAGATTCTAGATAATTATTGTACTAATGTGATTCATCGAATTTTAATTTACATAAGTACAGTCGAAGACAGAGATAAGTATACAGGGGGTCTCAATAAGGTTGAGATTTTCTCAAAAACTACTGGACCGAATTTAATAATTCTATTAAAGTTACATAGTTTTAACTTTTACCTATCAAACAGTAAAATAATTTTTGCAATAGGTTAAGTAGTTTTTGAGAAAATTTGAACCTTAAAAACTCTCCTGTACACCTTTCTCTGTGTTCCATCGTACAAACATCTTTTCGCGCATAAGTTTTAATACTGAACATAATTTTACATATATGCACACAAATAAACTACCCAATATTTGGTACAAGCCCAAGGGTCACTGCGACCTCAAAGGTCTATTGTGGCCGCGCACCGAGTTCTTATATCTCGCTCCCAATGCCTGAGGCTTTCAGGAATCGTATGATGCACTTGGGCGAGAGAGTTTTAATATCTTCTGGTGGCATTATGTGTCCTAAGGCTCGGGTTCTGCTGTGAATGAGTTATCCACACTCACAGAGGATATGCATGGGGGTTTCCTCGGCTTCACAGCAGAATCTACAGGCAGTGGTGACGGACAGGCCCATTCTGTCATCCAGATGTTTATTTAGCCTGCAGTCAGTCAAGGCTATGAGTATCCTCAGCTCTGCCGCGGTTGTGCAGGGTCAAAGTTGTGCTTCAACGATATTAAATAAAAGCTATGTACTATCTACTTATTACATATTGAAATTAAGGGCCTTCCATGAGCCAACTAGCGCCGCCAATCTTGAAAAAATAATATCTTCCAATTTAATCAATTTTATTAAAAAAGCTATTTAGAAAATGTTTATTAGGATGAATACTATTTTTCAATATACAATACATGGCATAATTGCGACAAGCTAAGTTGTAGTTCACAAATGTGCTAAAAACGGCCGTTTTTCGCAATTATGCGAACTACAATTTACCGAAATTGAATCACGTTATAAATAAACATTTAAAAAATAGTATTTATCGTAATAAACATTTTGTAAATAGCTTTTTTAATAAAAATTGATTATATTGGAAGATATTATTTTTTTAAGATTGGCGCCGCTATTTGGCTCTATGAAGGCTCCGATGAATCATATTATTTAATATTTTGAATACTTAAGTCTGTATGTTTGGTGGCCTACAAACAGGATCGTGCAATATCAAGTGAATCGCGTAACACAGTTTTTAATATATAATTAATAGTAATACTTAATATATTTTTTACATAAGACGCAATAGGCGGCGCCACCGATTAAAAAAAAATTAAAAGTGACACTAACTTCGCGTGTAATTTGACCCTTTCTTGCAATAAAAGATTATCCTAAAGTTAGCGAGTTAATCCGAGCTAAATGTATGGAGTTTTCACGGGTTAAGTCGACTCTATGGTTGTCTTATATTCAAAGTCGCTTCAAGAACGTTTTTCTTCCTTTCTTATTTTTTTTAATTGAAAATATCGTGTTTTTTTAAAGATCGGTGGTGACCTTATTGCTCCATAATGATAAAAGCACAAAACTGCGCACTGTTTTATAATTATAAATTATACAAATAAATAATCATTGTAGTAAGTTAGAAATGCATAATTAGGGTTTTTAAGTATTTTTCGTAGAGTTACAAACTATTTTTTACGTAAATTATTTTCGGTGTCAACATTTTACGAATTCATCAACAATTTAGGATCTTGATACATTTTGCGACATCAATATTTTGAAACTGAAGAGTCTTTTGGACTATTCGGCCAGATTAAAGTAATTTTCATTCGATCGATTAGAAGCAGCAAAACTGAAAATATTTTGTTACTATTCCAATCAATTCATACGCGAAGTTTTTGTAACTATAAAAGTTTTGTAATCTCTATCTGTTGGATCGAATTTTTTTATTTTGACAAAGGTAGTTTTTCGGTGTAGTTTTTTAAAATACATTTTGCTCTATTTTGTGCCATAATAATACTTTTCTGTGATCCGTTTCTTCGGGGAAAAAAATCGATTATTTTATATTAAAAATCATTAGGTATTGATCTCCGCCTTTTCGGGTTAAACTTAGCTGCCTGGAACTATACTTAATTAAGAGCCTTCATAGAGGCAAGTAGCGCCGCCAATCTTAAAAAAATAATATCTTCCAATATAATCAATTTGATTAAAAAAGCTATTTACAAAATGTTTATTACGATAAATAAATACTATTTTTTAAATGCTGATTCAATTTCGGTAAGTTGTAGTTCGCATAATTGAGAAAAACGCCCGTTTTTGGCACATTTGTGAACTACAACTTAGCTTGGCGCAATTATGCCATGTATTGTATATTGAAAAATAGTATTCATCCTAATAAACATTTTGTAAAAAGCTTTTTTAATCAAATTGATTATATTGAAAGATATTATTTTTTTAAGATTGACGGCGCTAGTTGGCTCATGGAAGGCTATTAAATAACAAACCAAATGGGATCGTAGGCCAGTTGCAAGTACACTTTGAAAACGATCGTACAAGTTAAGCAACGCTGGGCGAGGTCAGTACCTGGATGGGTGACACTTTCATCTGAGCCCCTCCGTGCCTCGGAAAGCATGTTAAGCAGTTGGTCCCGGTTGTTGTCGCTTGACAGCAGTCGTTAGGCCACGTCAAAGGCCTACGGGCCCCCTGAATAACTTTGTCTAATAGGTTTGGTCACTATAAACCACACGAGAATAAAAGTGTAATTACACAAATTATTTTTTCTTTTCTCGTGTGGTTTATACACGAGAAAAGAAAAAAAGAATAACAATTCAAAACAGAGAAAAGTATACATGGGGTTGCCTTGAAGAGGTTTCTTCGAGTGATAAGGCTGCCCTTGTATAAAATGTATCTCTTTTGATGTTTCGTTGTACTTACTGTATTATTAACTACTAGCTGCTGCCCGCGACTTCGTCTGCGCAGGATTATAAATTATAGCCTATGTGTTATTCTGACGTCAACGGAGACGCGGGCGTGGCGCGCTCACCTTGAAAAAGACCGTCGAAATCGGTCGAAACTGTCGGTCTAATTGCCGACTTCAACAATATAAGTGAGTGATATCCGTTTATATATAATAAGCTATATTATTGTAAAGTTTCATTAAAATCCATTCAGTAGTTTTTGCGTGACAGAGCAACAAACATCCATACATCCATATTTACTAGGATTTTTTTATCTATTTCGAAATATTAGGAAGAGAACGGATCACAAAAAATATTAATGTACGGTGTAAGACAGAGAAAAGTGTACAGAAGAGTTATTAAGGTTGAGATTTTCTCAGTAAAATAGTGATTGATTTTTGATTTTTTTTTACAATTATACAGTGTATTCTAAACTATCTACTAGTAAAAGAATTTTTACAATCAGTCAAGTAGTTCTTGAGAAAATCTCGACCTTATTGAGACCCTGTATTCTCTGTTTTCTATTGTACCTATTTTGATATGAAGACTTTAATTTTGTCGACTGTACCTAAAGTTGTTTTGTAGCAAAAAGACGCTTATTTTTACGTGTTAGTCAATACGTGGATGCATGTTATATTTATGATAAGAAATAAGGAAATAAAATTATTTAAATTTGAATCGGATTTTCATTTAATGCCCCACAGTTGAAACGCATGCCCCGCCTCATTTTAACGTCCGGTAGGTAGCAATCTGAGGCCTGCAATCTACGTCCAATAGGTAACGACGGCAGAAAACAAGGCGGAGCATGCGTTTCAACTGATTGCAGGACGCAAACCGCGGCTAGGTCGCGGCTGTGTGTGTCAAGCTAAAGTCGTTGCCATGTAGCCCTTTTTTTTTGTTGCCCAGGAGAAATACATAATGTATACCACCCGTCCGGGGGAACGGGTGATTATGTTGGACTCGCACCAACTAAAACTCCTGGGGTGTTCCGCCTCCGCCACCATGGACAGGACCACGGGTACATCTTTCGAAAACTACCGCGGCCCTGTCGGCGGGTGCCCTTTCGGGCCCGACTCCGGGGGGCCTCGTGCCTCCCCCTTCTCCGCTGAAGGCGCTCCGGAACACGTGGAGCGCCTTCCAGCTCGGGACCACTTCATTCGGACGGCGGATTTGCCATGTAGCCCTTGGCTAACTTTAACAATGGTGGAATAAAAAAAAAATCGATTGTCATTTGCTAACGAAAAAGCTATGTAAATCCTAATTCCAATTTGAGTACCTACATACACCGAAGCCCAAATCAAGTGTCTTATTTTGTAAACAAAAACTACCCTACCCTGCTAACGTTTTAAGCTGTTCTGTGATTCTTCTCTTCTTCTTCGTCTTTAGCATACAGCAGCCCACTCCTGGGCATATGCCTCTCCATGAATCCTCCATGTGGCCCGATCCCGAGGTTGTCTGGTCCACACCGAGCCAGCAACTGTCTTGATGTCGTCGGCACATCTGGCCGGTGGTCTGCCCACGCTTCTTCTACCCGTCCGGGGTCTCCACATTAGAACGCACTTACTCCAGCGACCATCGTTTCGGCGACAGAGGTGCCCCGCCCAGGCCCATTTCAGTTTTGCCACTCGTTTGCCGATGTCGGTGACACGAGTCCGTAGGCTCTGTGATTATTGCATAGTTATTTTCACATTATTAGATCGGACCACTTTATTTTCACAGTAATGAACAGGTTCGACAAATCAGTTCCTTCAGTGTTACATCACAACAAATAATTAAACGATCATATTTGTTTACAAAGTAAGACACTTGATTTGGGCTGCGATATAAGTATAATACTCATACAAATCATAATTGCGACTAGCTAAATTGAACTTGTAAGTAAATGAGCATTTATAAAATAATATATCGTAGTACAGTTTTTGTACATTATTATTTGGTATCACGGTGTTGGTACACGCCCAAGGGTCACTGCGACCTCAAAGGTCTATTGTGTCCGCGCACCGAGTTCTTATATCTCGCTCCCAAGGCCAACGTCCCTCGGGAACCGTACAATGCACTTAAGTGAGAGAGTCTTGATATCCTCGGGTGGCACCATGTGTCCACCCAAGGCTCGGCTTCTGCTGTGAATGAGCGCTTCACACTCACAGAGGACATGCATGGAGGTTTCCTCGGCTTCGCAGCAGAATCTACAGGCAGTGGTGTCAGACAGTTTTTGTACATACATAGCTTTCTAACAAAACCTGGACATTATTTTAAAAAATATGAGATTTGTAGCTCTGGCATTCCCCTAATGATATTTTAGGGAAGTAGTTACTAAAATTAACTAGTTTACTAAAACTAAGTTACCCACGTAATGCCTACGCCTAGATTTGGTGTCACAAATAGTACATGCCCTTTTACGTGGTAGTAAAAATAAAAGAAAGGACGGCGCTTCAAAGTCCCTATAAAGAAAAGTAGGATGTGATATCTGCCGGATGCCTTATCGGAAGTCAGGGTCTGGACACATTGACAAGCGGCAGCGGAGACAGGCGCGGATTCAACCCTCAAAAAAGGCTTTCGAACAAGTGCGAATCGGAGCACGAACTCACTCGTGAGTCGTGATCGATATAAAGGGTGATTGTAAATTCGATACAATCCTTGAAAGGGGTGATACTAGAGGTGGTTTGCAACAAATTAGGCCCTATTAACGAGGGGTCGAAAATGAGTGGTTTCTGAGTTATATGTCATAGGGTATAAAAAATTAATCAAAAGGGGATAGTTTTTTTGCAGTTGGGTTTTTTGATTGTTGAAATGATCGATCGTACAGTTAACAGCAGATCAAGTGTTGGACTTTGGACCGTTCTTATTATCTGCGTCGTAAAATTGAAAATCGTACTGCAAGTGTTACCATTGATCTGCTGTTGTCCGTACGATACGTAAACTGAAGCCCAAATCAAGTGTCTTATTTTGTAAACAAAAACTACCCTACCCAACTAACATTTTAAGCTGTTCTGTGACTATTGCATAGTTATTTTCACATTATTAGATCGGATTACTTTATTTTCGCAATGATGAACAGGTTCGATCAATCAGTTCCTTCAGTGATGCATCAAAACAGGTAATTAGACGATCATATTTGTTTACAAAATAAGACACTTGATTTGGGCCGCGGTATAGATACTTATACCTATTCGCATTTCAGACGAGTCGATCCCATATCTAAATGATAAAATGGAGAAAAATTTTCATCACGACCGGGATTCGAACCCGGGACCTCGCCATTCCGTGGCACGCTCTATTCCAACAGAGCCATCGTGATTCGTATCCAGATCGTGAATTCTGTCTCCATATTCTCGTCTGAGGGACGGTAGCGACATCTATCCAGTAATTGTGCAATTACTCAAATTCATGTCTAACATTGCAGTTAGAAATCATGTTTTTAATTGATGACGCGTTCCTTTTTCATATGTTTTGATATTTTCTTGCATATGCGCCATGCGAAACGAAAATCTAAATGATAAAATGGAGAAAAAATTTCATCACGACCGGGATTCGAACCCGGGACCTCACCATTCCGTGGCACGATCCCATCTGTTTCATTTTCCGGCTGGAACGGTCCGCTATCGCTCACCATTGCACCCTGGCCCTGGGCCTAAGATGCCGCGCCATCACCGGGTCATTTCCTATGGCCGTGGCTGCAGACCTTTTGCTCATTGCTCCAGGACATTGAACTGGGTTTTATACTGGAAATATCAAGGCATTTATCCCTCAGATCCTAAGGGCTAGCGTACAATAGGACGGCGCCGGCGGACGACGCCGTGTACCGCGCCAGTGGACGTCGCCGTCCGCCGGCACGAATGTTGTCCGTCTGTGACCGGCGCCGGCAGACGCCGTGGCACCCCGCGCCATGCCGTGACGTTGTACCTACGCCGGTCCTAATACATGTACCTAAATGATAAATAAGTACTAAATTCATAAAATTGACAAGGTCTACAAATTATTAACATTCTAAAATAAAAATACCATTTCAAGATTTAGTCTCACTGAACACGTTGAATTTTTTTTTAAATTTATTCGCAGATATTAATTTTAATATTCGTAATCCTAGGAAAAAAACGTTATGTGAAATTAGACATTCCGGAAGTATTTATTTATTTATTTATTTTATTAATGGTCTCGACAGTTCGTCATTTGCCAATGTCATGTTACAGAAAATTCAATATATTCAATGGTCTTCTATCTTCCTCCAGTCGCAGTAGCGTCTTCACCCTGGGTAGCCGCGTCTTCATGTCTTCATCCAGAGGAGACGCCGTAGCGTCGTCACTCTGGACGAAGCAGCTCGACAGTCACGTTCACTCCCGAGCTTGTAGCGGGAACTCTTGATAAAAGCTTGAAACCCCAGATCTTGCTCAAATTATCCAACAAATTCACCATACTGTCACTCGCGAACATTTTCTGATTAATTTAACGTAATATTAATCTCAAAATAGCCACTGTAGACAATAAAACAAAAACTATCAAATAATTTTGCAACCGTCGTTTCCCGCCATTTTCTAGAGAGATTCCGGAAGTACTGTGAATCTGGCGTAGTAGGCAAAGGGAATCTAACTCATACAGCCAAGTAATAGGTACATTGTATTTTTGTTTGTAACACTGTTTCAATGCTTTCTAGGTAGTCAGAATCATATCTGGCGCGTCCACAAGAAAAATGGCAATGAACACACTCTTAAAAATACCGAAAACGTCCGAAACATAGTTATTCACCGATTTTGGAACGACACTATTTCAGTAATGTGACGTCATCGTCACTTACGCCATTTTTAATTTTCACGATCTTAACTAATAAATATGGGTCCCTTAATTTTACCTATATTTTCATAAAAAGATATAATAAAGGGGGTAAATGAAATTTGGACCTTGTCAATTATATCTGGCTGACCCATCACATGTTTAAATTCGCTATAGTTAGGTATTATATTCTTGTTTTACCTGGCTTTCTTCTGCCCGGGATCTTTCATTGAAGAATCAAAGATTGTACTTTTTATTTCTCATTATGTGACCTAGCCCCCTGGGTAAACGTAGTGTGGGACGCCCCCCGACCAGATGGAGGGATGACCTTCGCAAGACGGCTGGCAGGGACTGGATGCAGAGGGCCGAGAGTAGGGTTGAGTGGCGCGCTTTGGGAGAGGCCTAGCAGTGGACTGATACGGGCTGATGATAATGACCTAGCAGCCCCGGATCTACGATTTTTTCGAACCGGGGCAAGAACTTGATATAGCGCCCCCTCTCTTGAGCGTTTGATTAACACTAATGTATAATAGGTGGCATTTTTTGTGATCGAAAGAATACTCTTTAACAAATTTGTACTCTTTATTATCTATTAGCTAATAACTTTTTCTTTGGTGTGACATCAAATTAAATATAGCAATCATATCATATATAACAAGGCAACAGATAATCAAGACATTTTTCAATTTTTCTCATCGCTTTTTTTTCTCTCTTATCTTACTACAGCTTTACACGGCGTTCTTTCTTTTCCGCGAAAGAATCTATTAGCTCATCAAAGTCCGTCTCAAAGGCAGTTTTATTTTCAATGGCTAGAATCGAAACATTTTCTAAGCCTAAAAACGAAAAATAAATTCCAATGCCGAAAGGGTGTATGTCTCAAATTAAACGCCCTTTTGGCTTTAGGCCGACAATTACCTAAAACCAAAAGGGCATATATCTTGAGAGACGCCCTTATGGCATCAGTACATCAAAAAATTTTATTCTTGCAGATCTTTACGTTCTAAACGATTTTAAGAACAATGACAAAAATAAAAAAAATATTTGGCATAGATCCCTATCTACTTGCTGTACTACGCCCTTTTGGCATTTGGCACGCGATATGCTAAACGACAATGAAATCTAGGAAGCATGACGATTGGCCCGATTTCCATTTCATAGAAAATTTGCTTCTGCATGCCCGTAACCATTCAGGAGCCGATCGAGGGTTAACGTCATAGATTGCTCCAATATCGCTCCTGCCGCAGGTGTGTGTGTAGAAAACCTTTAGGATTCGTTCATATATGAAATTACGATGTGTTCAAAAGCCAACTGGGCGGTTTAAAATCAAATGAATAATCGATAGAACTCTGTCGCACTGGATGCTAGATGCTTCGTGAAACAAGTTTTTTTTTTCGAAGTAAAACTTCGTTAGGCGCAGTATGTATGAGAGCGAAAAATTTTGCTACAAAAATATTTTTAAACTGATACACGCACTCGTATTTTTAACATATTATATTATGATTTTGGCGCCCCCTGAAACTGCCGCCCGGGGCAGGTGCCCCGGTTTGCCCCCCCCTAGATCCGGGGCTGTGACCTAGATAAGTACTGGAGTTTTAATGGTTTAAATAATCTCAAATTCTTTGCACTTCTCTGGAGCATTGTATGACCGTATCCAGAATCTTTTAAGCCGTGTTTCTATAACAGGCCTTTCTCATAATGAGCAGACAACTTTATCTCGACAGGAGATTGTGACATTTTATGCATTTTGTTCTTTTACCATTATCACAAGCTTGGAGAAGCATGCATATGTCGTGGTCAGATCGTTAAATTGAGCATTTCATGAAATCGTCAGTCATTTCATGAAATGGTGGCATTTCATGAAATCGTCATGTTGCGCTGGGCATATCGTTTAAACGTCAACGTTCGTCGATTTGTCCAACGACGTTTGGTCAGATCATTAATGTAGGGTGCCCATTAAGGATGTAAGTAATAATAATTCAAAATATACTTATTACGAACTTATTTATTGTTCTAGTCAGTACCAAATTAAAAAAATATATATGTTACAAAATTCTTACAAGCATTTCAAACCAATTGTCCACTGGAATTAAATATACGAAATATTCATATTGAACACATTAAAAGCGCAATAAAGATGTTTTTATTAAATGTTTTTTTATTATTATTATATTTATTACCTAATAAAATAAGTACAAAATTTTATTATAATATTATAGAACGTTAAAACGTTTCGTTTCACATACGGTATACCTTTATGAAATTCCGTTAGTATTTCAAAATATTTCTCCATCGTAATTATACGAATAGTAGGATCATCAATGCATTTCTTCTTGTATATTAAAAACTTGTAATTCCAATTTTTCCATGATGTAATATTTTGTAATCCAGTAAATTATAGTCCGTCGACTTTCGTTGCCTGGTCACCCTACTTTCCTTTATTCGTTGTATAAATTAAAAATGAAAATTATGTATGTTAAATTTCTAGGATTCAATTATTAAAAGTAAATAAGTACATTTTAGATACTTAGATGAGATTTTAAAAGGATATAAACTAAATATTGTCATTTAAATAGGTACTAACCTGTGAAATGTATTCCCAAGATTTTTTTTGTAAATTGAGGTTGGCTTTTGCGTTACTGTCATAAAATTCACACCGTTTCGTATAGTAACACTTATTCAAGTTTCCAACACACTTTCTTATATAATTTGCACATTTTTATTCACTTTTCAACATGAATCCGCATTATTTACTTACGCACACAAACATAAACAATGACAAAGCGCGCTCTCAGCGCCTCTAGCGGTAGTTATTGCTATTTTTCTACGATATGGTCAATTGTGTTTGGTCATATCATGAAATAGCCGTGCGTTTGTTGGACATATCGTAAAACGTTTTCTATTCATTGATCTGGCCAAGCTATTTCATGAAATGACCAATAGACATTTGACGATTTCGTGAAATGCCACCATTTCATGAAATGGTCGACTATTTCATGAAATGTTCAATTTAACGATATGACCACGACACATAGATAATATTCGTAGCTAACAGTAGATCAAATGTAACACTTTGGACCGTTCTTATTATCTGCGTTGTAAGAGTTGAAATCGCACTGCAAGTGTTACCATTGATCTGCTGTTGCCCGTACCTAACCACTTTAGCTAATTCTGTAGCCACTACTTGTTCGAATCCTAAACGCAACTGTCACTGTCGTTCATATGCTTCGTCGCTTTAGAGCGAGCGGGACGCCTCGTGACTAATATTAGCGTAGGTACAGTCGCATTAAGAGCCTTCCATGAGCCAACTAGCGCCGCCAATCTTAAAAAAATAATATCTTCCAATATAATCAATTTGATTAAAAAAGCTATTTACAAAATGTTTATTACGATAAATACTTACTATTTTTAAATGCTTATTTATAACGTGATTCAATTTCGGTAAGTTGTAGTTCGCATAATTGCGAAAAACGGCCGTTTTTGGCACATTTGTGAACTACAACTTAGCTATGTATTGTATATTGAAAAATATTATTCATCCTAATACAGCTTTTTTAATAAAATTTATTAAATTGGAAGATATTATTTTTTCAAGATTGGCGGTGCTAGTTGGCTCATGGAAGGCCCTTAATAAGCTTAATTTAAGGACGTCATGGTACGAAATAACAAAGTATTATTCAAGTAATCCTGCTATAAGAGTTCATGGTAGGGGTCTGAATTCTAAAAGAAAACGGCTGATTAGCATATACTTACGTAAATCTTTTTTATGCACAATAAAATATATATATATGTATGTATATATATTTTTAAAATTGCATGTTTCCAGTGAGACTGGCTCCTACAAAACCATATGCCGTCATATTCCATTAGATATTGTGTTAACGCTACGGCGGAGTCACGTACCAATCGTACGAGTGTGAACCGCACACGGAAAGAAAAGATTAGTACTTAGTATATTTTCGTTACTTTAGGTTTAAATAAAAAAAACATGTGTCCATACGTTACAGAGTATTCATTAGCTGCCTGACATTGACAGTGACAGTTGCCAACATAATAACAAGTTAATTACTAACATAACAATTAGCTGTGGTTATTAACTATTCGCAAGCTCAGCTAAACCCGTTTCTAATTATTAGGTACTTAGTAGCAATTCTAGATTGTACGCTAATTACTAGATAGGTAGATAACCTATAAACAACTAGATACACAGTCTGCCTTCTAAAAATGTCCGAGCGCAAGGAAGGTCCAAACGGATGAAGGATCATTATCATTTGCTTTATTGGACATTATTTGGACGTTAACAATGGACCTTTATTTGGACGTTTTTTTAAATTATTTTAGTAAGACCTTTGTGTATCTAGTTGTTTATAGGAGATCAATGCTTTCGTAGCTTCCATTCAAGAACTCATCTAATACTCCATCCGTTATCGGTTATACGACAGATCGATTTCTTACTATTTTCTGAATTCTAAATTAAGCTGTCTTTTCGACTCATAATTTTAATAATAAAACGGAGATATTTTTACATATAATTATAACGAATGTTATCTTGTTCATCATACGGTTGATGGTGGGGCAGAATCTGACATTGTAATTTTTGGCAGTCGAGTTTTTTTGTTTTTATTATTATATTTTTTAAGTTTTATTAATTACCGGTTAAATACTTTGGAGGGACTTTTAAAGATTGTGGGAAATATCGAGACATCAATAATAAATGTTTAACACGGTAATTCCCGTTTTATCTAATTAATATGTATACAAACCGTGAAAGTTTAAAAAGTGATATTGTGGGAAGGTTGATATTTTATCAAGAACAATAGTAAAAGTTCATTATCTAAATTAACAGCAAATCAAGTGTAACAGTTTGAACTTTGGACCGTTCTTATTATCTGCGTCGTAAGATTTAAAGCTGGCATTGTCATTTAACTAAGTATTAAAATTGAATTTAGTATTGCAAGTTGCTGCTATCAAATCATACCTAAGTATGTCAAATATAACCAACTTATTGTATACTTAATTGAAAGAGTTGTTGTTCAGCTAAGAAATTAACAGCTAAGTTTTAGCTGCTACAGGCAACCGTTTTTTTCCGTGCACCCTCCCAGAGGAAACTACCCTCTCACGTTCGCTGACACCCGTTGCTACAACTTCAAAGGAAACCGCCGACAATATTTTGTTTTACACATTTTCTATTTCAAGAGTAGAATTTAAAATCATATCAAATTAGTGTCTGTTGAAAAAAGGATTTCTAAATCGAAATAGTTCAACAAATTGACTTTCATAATAGTGTACAGGGAGTCCTTGAATTCATTCGAAAAATTGATATTGGGAGTCGTACTAAATATATAAAAAAAACACCAAATTAGAACATGATGAAAAAATTCTTACCGTGGGCAGCACTTGAACCTGCGACCTTGTCATTCTGTGACACGCTCTTACCAACTGAGCCACCACAGGCCACGCCGAGCCCACCGAAAATCTTCATCGCTTTATACATACTTAAAGGGTATGTTACGCAATTCCTACTATTAGGAATAATACATACTATACTGATACTGATTATATAACTGATTATAGGAGTGCATCATCATAAATCATGTTTCTAACCGAATGTTAGACATGGTTGTCGGAATAATACTACTATTGTCCGATAGATGGAATTGCGTAACATACCCTTTAAGTATGTATAAAGCGATGAAGATTTTCGGTGGGCTCGGCGTGGCCTGTGGTGGCTCAGTTGGTAAGAGCGTGTCATGAAATGACAAGGTCGCAGGTTCAAGTCCTGCCCACGACAAGAATTTTTTCATCATGTTCTAATTTATTCACCGAGCATGGATAATGCGTAATTCAAATTCTGAAAAACACCAAAGCACAGTAACAGTGCCGCTGGACGCCATAACACGCCGCACCATGCGACGGCACGGCGCCGCGCCGTGGCGTTGTACGCTAGCCCTTACGACTGCTGTCAAGCGACAACAACCGGTACCAACCGTGCTTTTAATCAAATTTGATTTGCAATTGTAACAATTGCAAATTAAAATGTTATGAACTAGGTTTAAGAACAGTGTTACTGTGCTGCTCTTTGCGCTCACATCACCCAGCCATGTGATTTGACACAGACCACTTATAATTAATCAATATGTACAAACATAATTATAATATGTAAGAAACGTGACGTAACCAAGTGTTCCATAGTGTACCTAAGGTCGAATAAATGAGTATGAGTATGATTAAAAAAGCTATTTACAAAATGTTTATTACGGTAAATACTATTTTTTAAATGCTTATTTGTAAAGTGATTCAATTTCGGTAAGTTGTAGTTCGCATAATTGCGAAAAACGACCGTTTTTGGCACATTTGTGAACTACAATTTAGCTTGTCGCAATTATGCCATGTATTGTATATTGAAAAATAGTATTCATCCTAATAAACATTTCGTAAATAGCTTTTTTAATAAAATTGATTAAATTGGAAGATATTATTTTTTCAAGATTGGCGGCGTTAGTTGGCTCATGGAAGGCCCTTAAGTTCATGAACTGCTAAAAGTCCTGAATACTGGTTATTAATTAAATTACCTCTAGCCCGTTAGCTGACTCCTGAATAATTCAGTTTCGCGAAATTAAATTTTACATTCATGAAACAAGACTAGGTCTTTGTGGCAAATTGCTTAATTTATTTGCTAATTCGATGCACTTTCGAGTTGATACTTAGTAAGTCAAGTCTAATACATATTAGTCTAAACAAAACCCATTACAATCTTACTTTTAAGAAGAAAAGACATTGCCACATTTCAATGGAGCTTTGCCCCACCTACAAAACTACGTGACCATTTAAGCTGTACCTATCATTTTGTTGTGGACTTATTACAGGTTTCATATTGCATATCATAATCAGTATCATTTTCTACTACTCTCGCAACTCCTATAGAAGAATAACAAAAACAATGAATAATCGCTTCGATTTCTTACTATTTTCTGAAAATCTCAACCTTATATTGAGTACCGTACTGTACACTGTTTTCGATTGTACTACCGGTAATTCCCATTATTATATTCATAGGAATATAACTTTAACTGATGCCTATAGGATGATTTGCGTTTATTGCCTTTGCCATAAATAATTTATTATTGATTGATAATATTGATATCAATATAATATACCGGTTCATGATAGAACATCGTGATAGATAGGGATTACATTTTACAATTATTTCCATAAACATTTTAGAATTTTTATTGGTATTGTAATAAATGGCATATTTTTATACATACAGCTTTATTGACACACCTCTGTTTACTTTTATTTATTTTATTAATGGACTCAACAGTTCGTCATTTGCCAATGTCATGTTACAGAAAATTCAATATATAATAGTCTTTTATCTTCCTCCAGGGGAGTCGCAGTAGCGTCTTCACCCTGGGTAGCCGCGTCTTCATGTCTTCATCCACAGGAGTCGCCGTAGCGTCATCACTCTGGACGAAGTAGCTCGACAGTCACGTTCACTCCCGAGCTTGTAGCGGGACTCTTGATAAAATCTTGAAACTTCAGATCTTGCTCAAATTATTCAATAAATTCACCATACTGTCACTCGCGAACATTTTCTGATTAACTTAACGATGTTAAACACAAAATAGCCACTGTAGACATTATAACAAAAATTATCAAATAATTTTGCAAACCGTCGTTTCCTGCGATTTTCAAGAGAACCCTCCTTTTACTTAATTACGTATTATTTCTTATCTAAACCGAAGCCCAAATCAAGTGTCTTATTTTGTAAACAAAAACTACCCTACCCTATTAACATTTTAAGCTGTTATGTGATTATTGCACGGTTATTTTCACATTATTAGATCGGATTACCTACTTTATTAATTAGATAAAACGGTCAATCTAAATGTCTACTCGTGACCATGATGGCTGCAATGCTGTTGAAATATCGAGACATCAATAATAAATGTTTAACACGGGAATTGTTTTATCTAATTAATATGTATACAAACCGTGAAAGTTTAAAAAGTGATACCTACTTTATTTTCACAATGATGAACAGGTTCGATCAATCAGTTCAGATCGGCTGAAGAAAAATGGTCAGAAAAGTGGAAAAGGGAGCGGCCGTCGAATTGTCACCTCATCTCGGACCCCAATACCCAAGTTCCCGGATTCAACCTGCCTCGGAAATATTGGAGCCAAATAAACAGGTTTCGAACATCACAGGGTGCGCGGAACTCATGCACAGATGGCACTTCGGGTCGGACCCCACTGCTCATGATGCGAATACCAGAGCATGTCACACGTCACCGATAACTGTCCGCAATGGTCAATTGAGGGTGGTCTTGTCAAGATCCATAAGGCTGACGAGGACGTGATTGAGTGGCTGGACAGCCTCCCACTCACGGTCTGATCTCCTGTCACGTCGCCGTGACCATACGAAAAATAAAAAATAAATCAGTTCCTTCAGTGTTACATCACAACAGGTATTATTATTATTAGACGATCATATTTGTTTACAAAATAAGACACTTGATTCGGGCTGCGGTAAAGGTATATTTTTTCAAAAAATAAGAAGAATAAAAATTAAAATAACAATGTCACAAATTGTACTAAATCGTGCACATAGTGCATGAGCCAAGTTCCTAAACTAAAGTTTATCATTCAATTATTTTAATCAATGCTTGAAGTATCGACGACGTAGTCCTCTGTCCATCCGCACAAGGTCCTCCACTCGGTCTCTTCTAGCAGATATTTGGAGGTTATTTGGCGAAACTCGTTGATGTCACAGAGTAAATCACTGCAGCCGTCTACTGGGAGATATATTTCTGGTTGTTCCGGAGACGAGACATAGACGGGCTGTAAAAATAATGAGGACATTGTATTGTTGTGTAAACGCCAAGTTCATGATTAAACATTAAACCAGGTTTGTTTCATAAGGGATACAAGACGAAGAGTGCATTGGGATTGAGAAGGAATTTAGCCGATACAGCCTGACATTATGTTTTCTTATTGATGAGACAAAGATGATGATGGTGATTGAAGAGTGTGACACTTCAATATTTTCTAGGGATACCAGAATCATTTGGCGAGACCTTAAGAAGACGAAGTGAATACTGAAGAGAATGACACCAAGTACGCTTCGAGATATCAGGTCCAATTTCTAACGTTTTGAAAAAAAACACTAAGTTAAGTATAAACAATTGACATACAAAAGAACAAAATCTGATGTTTTGCTACAGATTGATGATGACAGTTGTAAATCTTTGTTGATGATGATGACTGGACGGAATATTTCTTTTTCTCGTGTAGTTTAGTGACCAAACCTATTTGTTAAAGTTATTCAGGTTGCCTGGAGGCCACTGACGTGGCTTCACGATTGCTGTCAAGCGACAACAACCGGGACCAACTGCGTGCTTTCCTAAGCACGGAGGGGCTCAGATGAAAGTGTCACTAGCGGTCCCCATCCAGGTACTGACCTCGCCCAACGTTGCTTAACTTGTATCGGTTTCAACTGGACTACAAGCCCCTCTGGACGGAATGATAAAAAGGTTATATACTTACAAGGACCACATATTCGCCTGTCTTCACAACTTTCCTGAGTTCCAGAGCGAAGACTGCCCCATACTTTGGCACGCCTTGTCTTGGAGTAATTTGGGACACAGCAGTCAAAGAGTATACGTTGAAGTCATGGGCAGAATATACTCTCACTCTTTGTGTGTCATTACCGGCTATGACCGTCGCAGCGACTTCAAAGAATTCGTTTAGAAGAACACCTGTCAAATGAAATCATTGCTTGATGTTAATGATGCAATCCACAAATCAGGAGGTGAATATCAAATGGTGACATGCCCTGTTCTTTTTTACAGAAATCGATAAAACCGCCACATTTTGTAGTCTTGGCATACTATAACTTAAAAAAACGTTGCCAATAAAACCTTTATCTAAAATCTAGCGGCATGCATTTAGCGTTTATTTATTTAGCGGTTTTTATCGATTTCTGTAAAAAAAAAGCAGGACGTGTCACCATTTAATATTCACCTCCTCAAATTGAAACTTGCTTGCGACTCTTAAAACGGGATCAAAAGTTATTTACTCGAAACTGTTGCCTACTTCGTTATGCTAGCATTACACATCGACAGACCGTCCGCAGATTATTGTTGCCAGAGTATCGATAGTAATTCAATCGATAGTAATGTAAAATCGATAGTAATGTCATCTGAAAAAGCCAATGCTATCGATTATCAATCGATTAAATATCGAGTACCAATACTATCGATAGGCCTATCGATAGCATTGGCTTTTTCAGATGAAACCAAGAACTTCGATAGTATTGCACTCGGTCGATAGTATTACCACGTTCTGGGGGGTGACCGCAACTTCAATCGTTATCGTTTTCATTTTGACACTTGAACGATATACATTGCTGCGTTACGTTGTCGTTTGTTAAAACTTGCAAAAACATAGCAGCAATGTATAGCGTCCATGTATCAAATTGAAAGCGATAACGATTGGAAGTCGCGGTCACCCCACTGAGCTAGTTCTATAGTATCACTGCGGACGGTCTGTCGATGTATAGGGCTAGCATTATATTATTCTGGCATATTTGGTGTCATGTCCAAGATTGTCATAAAAGCAAAGTTGACTCACCAGCTTGAAGGGCAATAAGATCGTCGTCTCCAAAAATGACGTCGATGGCTTGACCGGCGGCCGCTTCGATTGCTGCCCAAATCTGATTGACTTCTTCACCAACATCCACTCCCAGGCTTATCTATAAAACAAATCCTTTTCAACATTGCATAACATGAATAAATCATCCGCTGAATTTTCTACCGAACAGTTGTATGGTAGTGATTGCTTTTAGCGATAATAGTCAATTGTGTTATCTACAAATTGTATAAATCTATTGCTTTGTACATTTTTTTCGGTAAAACTTAACCGGTTATATGTAACTTTTATTGTATCAAATGGGTTTGTGACAAATAAATGTTTTTTTTTGATTCACAATGTATTTCTTCTTACATCAAAACACTCCTCCACTCTTGGGCCTAGGTCTCTTCATGGACGGTGGAACACAGAGAAAGGTGTACAGGAGAGTTTTTGAGGTTGAGATTTTCTCAAAAACTACTTGACCTATTGCAAAAGTTGTTTCACTGTTTGATAGATAAAAGTTCAAACTATGTATGTGTAAAATAATTATTAAATTCGGTCCAGTAGTTTTTGAGAAAATCTCAACCTTATTGAGGCCCCCTGTATACTTATCTCTGTCTTCGGCTGCTAACAGCAGATCAAGTGTAACACTTTGGAGTTTTGACTGTTCTTATTATCTGCGTCGTTAGAGTTAAAATCGAACTGCAAGTGTTACCATTGATCTGTTGTCCGTACTCATGTTGCCAGACAGATCCTAGGATTTACTGGCCCACAGGTTCGGCAACATTTTTAGTGTTGTCGGTCGTATTTACTTGCAATTTAATATCTGCAATCTTACCTCGCTAGTGAAAAGATCGTAGATTGTGTACGCGAGAGCCGGCATGCTTGTAACATCGAAATTTATTATTTCCGATAATTTTTCTATGACGCTTTCAAACCCATTCATTTTGGTTGACGGAGACATCATCAGTGCGTAGTATTTGTTCTTGAAGTTAGGACAGTTCACCATGGCAGTGTTCTGAAAAGCAAATAATCTTTACAACACTTTGTTGAAGATTTTCGAGTTCCCGTGGGAACCGGATATTTTCCTCTTAAATTACTCCATGATCATATCCATATGAATGCAAAATTTTGTGTAAATAAGTCAAGCCATTACAAAGTTATAGAGTAAAAAACTTAAATCAGTGGTGGTAACTACATAGAACACCTAAACATTTTTATTATAGGTTATAAACATAGTCCACAATTTAAAGTTGGTTGTTGACTGACATGTCATAAAATCTTTTCATAGCTCTTTTTGTAATTTAATTCCACTTCCATTCCCACTTCTAGCTGTTATTAAATAATCATTGTAATAAAATATGAAATCTGTTTTGGCATACATCATTATTAATCTAAAATTGTTAAACTACGTTTAAGACTATTTGATTTCTGATAAATAAATAATTGGTTAACAAAAGTACTAAGTGGACCGAAACAAATGGTGTAAAACTTCCGTTATTTTAGAACTTGGCTTGCGCACTGCCGTACGCTCGGATATACTTTATCAATGCTAACTACTTACGTTAATACTGAGTTATAAATGGATTAGAAAAGATTATGGATTAATCCTTTCATTATTAATCAATTTATATATATTATGGAATATATTTCAAGATTATGGATTAATCCTTTCAAGCAAAATCATTATTTTATTTATACCCAACCAATTCATTGAACTTCTCCCGTTAGGTTTATGGAGGTTTTATTCACGAGCAAAGTCAAAGTCAAATTTCTTGAAGTAAGCACGTTGTGTACATTTTTGAATTTACATTTACACTTTTTTGATATAACTGTGTACCATTGATCTCCTATAAACAACTAGATACGCAAAGAACGTAAAACAATTTAAAAAACGTCCAAATAAGGGTCCATTGTTAACGTCCAAATAATGCCCAATAAAGCATTTTTTTTTTCAATTTATTTGGGTCAACAAACAGTGATCACAAAATTCTAAGTAATTATTAATGTAATATTATTGTGCCACCAGCACCGTCAACCACATGTTAATTCACAATATAAGAGTGGTGGAGTTCAGTTACGCTTCTATATAATGATTGTACAAAATATATATTTGCATACATTTTTAACAGATATTTTTCAATTTTTTTTTAATGTAATAATGTAAATTTGTACCAATGTTGAGCAGAAATTAAATTTGCTCAACCTTGGTACAGCATTCATGTGTGTGTTCAATTAAGGTTTTTGAAATGAGGGTGCATTCATCCGTTAGGACCTTCTTTCCGCTCGGACATTTTTAGAAGGCAGACTGTGCAGCTAGTTGTTTATAGGAGATCAATGCCGTGTACACAACTTTTGCTACCACACAAAGCATAACACAAACACATACGAGTACCTACACTTTTGTTTACAAGCACTACCTACCTGGCTGTAGGCCCTAGACTTCAAATAAGTTTGAAACTTTCGTTTTTCAAACTCAAAACATTTATTTAGGTGACTATGTAAGTACTTTGTAAAGAATTCTGGTGCAACTCGTGTCCAGTTGGCGACAACTGAAGTGATAAAAAAAAAATATATACTTAAACAGACGTGATGTAACTCATGTTTAACTAACTGGACACGCGTCAAAATCTCAGCGTGTCCAGATGACGACATAAAATAAAAATAAAATAAAATAAGCCTTTATTGCTGTTTAAGTTTTTTTTTTTACAATACAGCCGTATATGATGTCCCAGATGACGACATAATAAATGTCAATTTTGTATTTAACCAACTGGACACGCGTGAGTCCAGTCCCTCGTGTACATGGCGACTAACCCTAGTCTACCTACTAACACAACACAGCCTAAGTCTTTTCAGGTAACAAGAAGACCATTTGGAAAGTCTACTTACTGAAACAGCACAGCCTAAGTCTTTTCAGGTAACAAGAAGACCATTTGACAAGTCTACCTTCTGACACAACACAGCCTAAGTCTTTTCAGGTAACAAGAAGACCATTTGGCAAGTCTACCTACTGACACAACACAGCCTAAGTCTTTTCAGGTAACAAGAAGACCATTTGGCAGAATATGATGTCAAGATACTTACGAAGTCGTATCTGGCAGGAACCGTGGTGTAAGGGATGGGAACCCAGTTGATTTCCTCGCTCCACGTGTCACCAATGGCTGGGTACACGGCCGTCATGGCGGTCAGCACCGTCATCTTGGTGCGGGTGGAGTCCGTGGAGCGGATGTAGATCTCGGAGCGGTTGAACTTCTCAGAGAGCAACTCGTCGTAGCGACGACGGATGAACTTTCCGACGTCGTAAGCTCGCCGTTTACCAACCTGAACATCATAAAAGTAATAATGATTATTTATTGAAAAGATAATAAAATATTGAGTAATAAATTATAAATTAATAGTGATCATGGTGGGTGTCCGACGTCTCGCTCTATAGACCTGACTGACCCACCAACACCCCAAACCAATAGCCACAATTAAGTTGTAATTTCCAATCACTGCAATAGTTTATGCACCTGACGGGGTCTGTCATTGAGTGCAGTCAGATGCGCTCCGAGACGGGCCCCGCTAGGTGCATCACATATTCCATTAAAATAAAGTTATCTAAGTGGCCTCTACGCGTTGGACCTATGTCTCCGTGCAAGCCTTTCAAAAAACCGGGTTTTCTTAAACCCGTGAAACCTGGAAATATTGATATATTAGGTGCAGTACACGTAGTCCAGGTGGATCCACAGGTCATCGTGCCGAGGACGCTGGCTGCATTACCTCTGTATGGCCAGGCTAAGCCTTTGCGAGAGGTAAGCGCCAGCCCTCAGGTCGCCGGAGGCATGAATCGACCTGGTAGAAATTTCCCTGGCTATCTTATTGGTATCAGAGGACCATAGGCCCATCGTTTCCACTGCAAGCGCCGCAAATTAATGATCAGGTGACAAACACGAGTATAAAAATAAAATATATTAAAGTAATTAATTGAAGCGAGTTTCTTTCTCGTGTGGTTTAGTGACCGAACCTATTGTCAGAGTTAATCAGGCCTCTGCCGTGGCCGCGACTGCTGCCGAGCGACAGCAACCGGGACCAACTGTTTTACGTGCTTTCCGAGGCACAGAGGGGCTCAGATGAAAATGTCACTAGCGACCCATCCGGGTCCTGCCCTTGCCCAACATTGCTTAATGCTTCGCGCACATTATGCCGGGCCGCAGCATGTCGTGTCGGGCCGGGTCGCAGCACATTGACGGATTTTGAGTACAGTGTAGGTACTGCCAGATATCGTAAAATGAACACGGGCGCGCGTGCACTCCAATCCGTTTGCAGCACACTGTGTCGGGGCGCAGAGGGGCGGGTCGGGCCGCATCGCACGGACGCAAATCCGGCTCGCAATGCTAGCCGCTGCGGCCCGACACAGTGTGCGATAGATAGTTCATACAAATTGTATTAAAGCGATTTGAGTGGATTTTTGCGCTCCGCCCCGACACGTTGCGGCCCGGCAATATGTGCTCGGACCTTACGATCGTTTTCATCGTGTACTTGGAACAGGAAGAGACGAATTGAAGAGACGATTAACATTTTAATTTTCAATCCTGCATCTCATTATGTCTGCGCATCTGAATGCATGGTCTTGAATGCATTCAGATTCACAGGTCTAGGTTCAATATTTCCTTGAGTACTCACGTCAGTAAGTTGTCCGTATCCCCATGGAGCTACTAGTTCCTCCATAGCCTGAACGTCCTCGACCATGTACATCAATTCCTGCACAGGTGTTCGGTCTCCATGTCGATGGGTCTACAAATTAAAATGTATTAGATTATAAGGTATCTAGTAAGGGCCGGCGTACAACGTCACGGCGTCTGCCGGCACCGTCTGCCGGCGCACGATGTCTGCCGGCGCCGGTCACAGGCGGACAACATTCGTGCCGGCGGACGGCGCCGTCCACTGGCGCGGTACACGGCGTCGTCCGCCGGCGCCGTTCTGTTGTACGCTAGCCCAAAGTCACGAACTTGGCCTTTTTTTGAAAACGTCGCAAAAAAGTCAAAGACAAATTTCTTTAATGCAAGCACGTTGTGTACATTTTTGCACGTCATTTTTTTAAATTTACATTTTTACCACTTTGCAAGGAAAAGGTGCTAACGCTGAGGAGAAAAAGTGGCAAAAAACTTTCAGAAGCACATCTTTTTAAATACTTATTACTTAGCAATTTAATTGGGTCAGAACCTTCTTAATAATTAGGTAAGTAATTATAATTACAAATTATTCCCATTATTAGCAATCTACGTCGTCTATTCTGTCTTCGTAGTACCTACCAAACGTGAAGTCGTGTTTGTTAAGAGTTTGCTGAGAGTTTTTTGCCATTTTTCTAATAAATAAATCAAATATCAAAAAAAAATTGATGTGCATCGTTACTATCTATACTGTGCTTTGGAGTTTTTTTTTTGGCAACGATTTCTTTCATTCATTTCTAAGGTCATTGTGTGACTTGTGACGTACTTAGTTAAATTTTATTTGCAGTTTTAATTTACTAAAAAACCTTACCAATTTAATATTTATCATGAGTACAACCCAAAGTTTCAATTTGTCGAATGAATTCAAGGCCACCCGTATAAAACATAAATAAAAAAATGCCGTCGCAGCCTAGGGGCCCTCGCCTTTTTTCCTACGAAATTAAAACAATAAAAATACTCACCATAAAAGTTAGCACTAATTCAGTACCGTCAGTTACATCTTTCACGTTCCTAGCCGATATTTGACACAAGGTCATTATCAGCAATAAAAAGCTAGGTAGTACAACCATTTTGCTTTAATTTCTTATAAGTAATTAAAATTACGAATATAGCCCAAACCAGGTATTACCCAGTGCTATAGGCCCTTCAATAATATTACTGAGAATGACACCGACAATCGGGATCTTACTATCTTTTATACGATTTCCATTTTATTGATTTATTAAAACAGTGACGACATTAGGTTTAAGCACTTTTTAGTATTCGTGATAAAAATTAGAGTTACGTGAGTGCAAATTCAATGAATATCAAATATCAACTGGGTAGACTAGTAGGTCTTTATATAGAATTAATTGTTTAAATAGTTACTGTACATAATATAATCAGCTGAACAAATGTAGAGTATACGGGTATACATAACATAAATTAAGAATACTTACACAAAAGACTATATTTTATTTATTGTATTTTACTAACATCTATGGACCCTCTCCGAAATAAACATTTTTTATTTATTATTATTTTTATTTATACTAATACAAATTTGATGTAAAAATTGAAAATGTGCTGAAATTATTACCAAATACCAAAAAAAAACTATCCCCTTTTGATTAATTTTTTATACCCTATGACACTCCCGTGTTCAAGACGAATCTAACGATACCTCATACACCAAAATCCATCAAGCCGTTTAGGTTACAGGATGGCAGGAAGGAATGGACATACATACACCCGAAAAACATTACCCTCCTTCTGGGGCAGTCGGTTAAAAAATATTTATAGCGGTGGTAAATTGATCAAATATAAGCGACTACATATTTCGCAAGACATTTTTCGTGGTCATGAACGGGTAAACGTATTCTCGCTGCTGTGAGCTCTCGTAAGGAATATAAGTATTGCAAAGATTATGCATATCCATTATAATGTTATCAAGGGCGTCGCCAGCCGATGACCCAGGGGGGGGGGAGGGGGGGGGGGGCAAACCGATATTACAGATGTGTGTGAGACCAGGCGGGAATAGGAGAGACAGTGGTACTCTCCTCTCCCCGCTCGCTCTCGCCTCATCGCCTGTCCAGTACCTGACTAAGGACTTTGCATTTCGCTGGATATTTTTTCCAAAATCTAGGGGGGGGGGGGCAGCTACTGCCCCCCTTGGCGACGCCCTTGAATGTTATGTTACTTTATAAATCTACATATAAAGGTATTAACTCAGATTTGCGAAAACAAAGTCAATGCCCTTTTCATCTCCTATGCGTGACATTACTTTCAGTTACATGGAAAGGATATATTGTGTTTATATTTGGATTTACTTCCAATTGATTTTATTTTAAGGGCCTTCCATGAGCCAACTAGCGCCGCCAATATTAAAAAACTAATACCTTCCAATGTACTCAATTTTATTAAAAAAAGCTATGTAAGTACACAATCTTTATTAGGATAAATACTATTTTTTAAATGCTTATTTATAACGTGATTCAATTTCGGTAAGTTGCAGTTCGCATAATTGCGAAAAACGGCCGTTTTGGCATATTTGTGAACTACTATTAAACTTGTCGCAATTATGCCCTGTATTGTATATTGAAAAATAGTAATTATCCTAATAAAGATTGTGTATAGTTTTTTTTATATTAAAAATGATTAAATTGGAAGATATTATATTTTTAAAATTGGCGGCGCTAGTTGGCTCATTTAAGGCCCTTAAATTCCCCTTTATCGATAAGAACCTTAATTTAAAATGACAGAAAGTTAATTATTATTGTCGAATTTTTGGTCAATGCAACAACATCTTGAATGTAACATTATTTCAAGAAACTTGGCCATTTCACCGTTTCACGCATTTTGATTATACTTAGTACTTATATTAGAACATGATGAAAAAATTATTGCTTGTTTCCGTGTCACGGAATGACAAGGTCGCAGGTTCAAGTCCTGCCCACGGCAAGAATTTTTTCATCATGTTCTAATTTATTCACCGAGCATGGATAATGCGTAATTCAAATTCTGACTAAAAATAGGAGCGCATCATCATAAATCATGTTTCTAACCGAATGTTAGACATGGTTGTCGGAATACTACTACTATTGTCCGATAGATGGAATTGCGTAACATACCCTTTAAGTATGTATAAAGCGATGAAGATTTTCGGTGTGCGTGGCGTGGCCTGTGGTGGCTCAGTTGGTAAGAGTGTGTCACGGAATGACAAGGTCGCAGGTTCAAGTCCTGCCCACGGCAAGAATTTTTTCATCATGTTCTAATTTATTCACCGAGCATGAATGCGTAATTCAAATTCTGAGTACTTATATTACTAATTTATTACAATTGTAGTACAGAACCATTAACAATAGATTGAAGATTCTTTCCGATTTCTTATTGATCATAGTTTTGTATATTTATTGGTTATAAATAAAGTTATTACCTAAACTTAGATTAGAGGTGTGTAGTGTAATGATTTAAAATTTTGGACTTTGGGCAATGATAGAGTAATATTATTTATAGATATAGTCAATATACTTAGGTCTCTAGATTATACCGAAATGACTGAACGGAGGCGTGGATGACATGCTATTGATGTCCACCTATGCGTGTCTTCCGCAGGGGTAAACACTTACCCAATACCCATGAAATCGGTACAAAAGACATTGCCAGATTTCAATGGAGCTTTGCCACCTACAAAACTACGTGACCATTTAAGCTGTACCTATCATTTTGTTGGGGACTTATTACAGGTTTCATATTGCATAATCATTTTCTACTACTCTCGCAACTCCTATAGAAGAATAACAAAAGCGATGAATAAATCGCTTCGATTTCTTACTATTTCCTGAATTCTTAATTAAGCTGTTTTTTTCGAATCGCAACTTGTAGAAAACTTTATTTTAAACCAATCATTTTAATAAAAAACGGAGATATTTTTACATTTATTCGTTATCTTGTTCAACTTGCGGTTGATGGTGGGGCAGAATCTGACATTGTCATTTTTATTCAAGGTGATAGTATATTTTAACATCCGCCTATGGCTAAACACACCCCTCTAGCATGATAGTCTATCGTTGCCTTTGAGCTATAAAAGCTACGTATCGAATTTTATAAGTTGCGTGGATCTTGCGTGGAAGCTTCGTGTGATTATATTGATTGATATTGTTATCTGTTTATTGTATTGTTTAGTGTTGTATTGCCATCATTGAAGATTTATTTATTTTTATCGTGTATACGTGGTGTAAAACCAATTAAGCGGGCTCCACATTATCGTCGAGAGATCTTGGGTCTCGCCGAGACAGGAGGAGACTGAAAACGGACCTCCACATTGGCCTTGGAGGGCCGTTTTCGGTCTCGTCCTGTCTCGGCGAGACCCGAGACCTCTCGACGGATTGTAAAACTTTTAATCGACAAACAGTTGCCCGAAGGACATTTGGCCGACATTACGTTTGATCGACACTACAGTTGATCAAAACGACTTTCGCCCGAAAGACATTTGGCCGAAATTACGTTTGATCAACACTACAGTTGATCGACACGACTTTCGCCCGAAAGATATTTGGCCGACATTACGTTTGATCGACACTACAGTTGATCGACACGACTTTCGCCCGACAGACATTATGGCCGACATAACTTTTGAAAAACGTTGATAAAACTTGACAGGTCAAACGATGAGAATGTGAAGCGCGCTTTACTCATAAGGAGGGGCATATTCGTAGGGTCATTTGCGCCATAGTAACTGTAGTTAACTTGGTATATTCAATACATTCACTGCCTGTTAAAAACTCGGTTACAAACCGTGTAAGTTTTTAAAACACGCTTCGGTACAAAGTTCTATACCTATCTAAATTCTAATAAACAAAAAGCGCTGAGCTGGCCAATAAACTAGTCATAATTTTGATAATTATCAATACAATAGATAGTTAAGTAATCAGACAATAAACATATTGGGTATATATTCTGAATTCGCCAGCACCAAGTTGTCACTACCCGCATAGTCGCTCGAGTGCTACCTCTCAGCCCGACCCACCAGACCATATACAAACAAGATGGCCATCTTTGTTGGCCTGTTGGTCCTTACCATTCTCCATCTAAGTGTAGCTGCACCGGTGACTGATGGAACTGAACTTATCTTCGCGTTTATGGTAACTTAATTTCTATTTTCTCGCTTAACTTTGATTTTGGGTGGTTGTAATTAGGGTTGAGATTTTAAATATAATTCTTTGAAAATATATAGTGTACCTATCTACTACAATAATTTTTACAATTAGTGAAGTAGTTTTTGAGAAAATAAGATAATGAGCCCCCTTGCATATTTTTCTCGGTTTTAGACATTTCAATATTATATTATCTCAAAATCTACTTGATCGATCAAAAACATGTTAACTGAGGCAACCTATGTCCGGAAAAAATTGATGGTAGACGGTAAAAGATGATACAACCTTGGGATTAGGCCTTTCTCATAATTATCAATGCTTAACTACGATTTTCTATAAGTTTTAATATCTAACTTTACTTACAGGTCCATCGTCATGGAGACAGGACACCTATATCAAGTTCCTTGTCCATGATCACGAATACCATCGATTTAGATGCTGCTGAAGCCCTGATAGACCCATGGGGCTATGGACAGCTTACCGATGTATGTATTACTTTACCATCTGCTCAGCGGTTGTACATAAGTACTCACGTCTGTCTCCTGTAGACGGCGTACCACCTGCTGCGATTTTGACATCTCTCTTCCAAACTCATCGTATCTCGCATCCCTCCACTTGTCTTTATTGCGACAAAACGGCGGTTTTCGAAGCGAATCTCATCGCCGTATTTTTATATTTACTTTAGCACTTTATATTAGTTAGTCTCTGGTTAACGAAATAAACTTGAACTCTCACAGGAGTCACACCGGTACCGGCACATTGAACGTTATAGCCAAACCTCAGAACTTGTTTCTGATTCCATACCTCCTCCCATCTGTCAGGAGCGTCAGTGAGCGTTGTCTACTTGTTTATGTAGTAGGTATATTTAACCAACGAACCGCTGAAGTTATAATCGTTACCCAAGACAAGAGTTTGTTGACAACTGACAACCGAAAATTAAACACTTCTCAATGGAGAATTCCAGGTATCCTGACATTAATTCCAAGCCGAGAATGTATCTAACACTGATAATTGGATTTGGGCCAGACAAGATACCTCAAAGATCTCTAACATGCTAAAATACAATCTCATAAATGTTTATCTTCCAGCTTGGCAAACAGCGCGCCTACAGGACCGGTCAGTTCATCCGCCGTCGCTACGACGAGCTGCTCGCTGAGAAGTTCAACCGCTCTGAGATCTACATCCGCTCCACGGACTCCACGCGCACCAAGATGACGGTGCTGACCGCCCTGACGGCCGTGTACCCAGCCATTGGTGACACGTGGAGCGAGGAAATCAACTGGGTTCCCATTCCTTACACCACGGTTCCTGCCAAATACGATTTCGTAAGTAACTTGTTCACACTGTCATATTCTGCCAATGGTCTTCTTGTTACCGCAAAGGACTTAGGTAGGTTGTGTTGTATCAGTAGGTAGAGACTATGAACTTTTACCCCCTGGTTTGATTCTTTGCCGTACATTAATCTTGTCATGTACGCTGTATACTGACACATCAACCTGTTATATTTTTGTGATACCTACTATCGTCATCGTCAGATCCACCAACTATGGCCTTGTTCGTGAATATTCTGCAAAATTTTGAATGATCAGTTCCGAGTTCCGGGACGCCTCAATTATTAGAGTTAGGAAGCATTCAGTATGCTTCAAGAGAAATGACATTACAGTTACAGCTCTTCAGCAGCGAACTACCAATGCAAGTTGTCTCTAGGAGACGGTAATCAAATGAATCATCTGCTTGTATCTCTTTAAAAATATTTTACATGTTTCAGAACCAATACTCCTTGAACTGCCCCAACTTTAATTTGATGGCTGCGATGTACTCATCATCATCAGAATTTGACCAGTACTCTGAGTTGCTGGTCGATGTCAGCAATCTCATTGGAATAGATATTACTTCTGCGCCAGTTTTGACGTACAGCATTTATGATGTCTACGTTGCCATGGTAAGTTAAGATGACTCACCAAAATTCCCTACCATTGCATTGCATTTAGAAACCACTCACGCCAGTTTCCCATATTCCCAGACAGAGACGATGGGCTGCCATTTGATGCGATCCTGGCACACAACTCCGGCTTCCCCCACATTTATCAATATCTTTAGTTACGCTCGTATATTTGTAGTAGACCCTTATTTAAATAAAACATCACCAATTTGCTAGACGTATGTCCTCCTCGGTCTATCTCTGCCGGCTAATATTTACTCTCCATATTTCTTTAACTCTTCTACTATTTCTTTCAAATTCAGTCAAACCACCCCATTGAGGCAATTTATCCCTGAATCAATACCATATTCCATCAAATGCCTGCCTATCTTCAATCAAACTATACTGGAGAATATTTTTCGAACTTGCGTTTAAACTAGGCACTCTAAATCTTTCAGCGGAACTTGGGCTACGATCTAGGCGCAGACGTTGAAGCTCTATTGCCACAGCTGAAGGCAGCCGCCGCAGTTGCAGTGGGAGTACTTTTAGATTCAAAAGATAATCTACCTTATATAGCGGGTGAGTGAATTGACCATCTGATCCAAGTGATGTTCTGCTGCTGGACATGGGCTTCGTTCGACCTTAGAAAAACTAGTCTGTTATATTATAGGGTTGTTAAAACTGGTATAATTCCTAGAATTAAATTCAATTATTACTCAATTTTTAGGCAGTTTACCTTATTTTACTCTGTTACCTTTTTCTCTTCTTTTAGCAAAGTTTTCCCTGTAACCCACTAATGTTTCCATATGTAACTACAATTTATTGAATTTTCAGGTCCATTCCTGAACGAATTCTTTGAATATGCTGCCTCTATTATTGATGGTGAAGATACCCCGAGAGTAAGAGTATACTCTGCCCATGACCTCAACGTGTACGCCCTGGAGGCCATCACCCAGGTTGCCAACAAGCAAGGAGTGCCACAATACGCATCATTGTATTCCTTGGAGCTGAGAAAAGTCACCGCGACCGGAAAATACGCTGTTTTGGTAAGGATCTAGGCATTCTTTTATAATCTGTAATAATCTGCATCTTACAACCAGGTTCATTCTTCGCTCTTTTCCAACAAGACAATTGTCACGTAGCAACATTCGGGATTTTAAATCTTACTTCTGTTTCCTATATTTTCATCCTTTGTTTTAATTCCATGACCCGAAAAGATTAGTACTTACTGTGAGTACTTCACGTTTCCTTGTTTCTTATTTGTAATAATAATTATCCTCGTCTACTATCCTGTTCCTGAGTATATTATAGTATCCTCACATTTCCTCAATATGAGTACCTATCATATTTATTATCTACCAATTGAATAGTACTTTTAAATGATCGTTTCTTTGTCAACAGCCAGTGTACCTAACCACACCAGAAGAGCCAGAAATGTACCTCCAAATCGAGGGTTGCGACAGTGTCCTCTGCGATTACGACCAGTTCTACGAGATCACGTCACCGTTCATCAGGACTGAGAGCGTTTGGAGGACGGAGTGCGGCTTCGATCCTGATATGGTCATTGACACTTCCGGTGTTGACTAACATTTCTTCATTCATCATTATAATATGACTGTAATAATAATCTTAAGCGATATTAATAAAGCCAAATGATGGCTTCTATTGCATAAGATTTGTTAATTTATGGTTTTTTGTACTTGCAATTTGAAACATGTTCTCAATCTATTTTACAATTTGTTACATATATATTTGTCTCATTACTTACATTGTTATTTCTGTTGTTAACTTTGTTGATGATTAATAAACTGCCTTATTTCATAAGTAAACCTTTTATTATAATCAAATATTTTTAATCTAAATTATTCATACCATATTTCACACACATAAGATGACCGGTGTCTGCAGATTTGCTCACAATTTTATCCTGCACCATTTTGAGAGCAATTGGTAAATATAAGCAGGTAGGCAACTTCTCTAAAAAAAACGGCTAAGTGCGAGTCGGACTCGCTCATCAAGGCTTCTGTGCAACGCAACTTAACCGTAACTTTGCTCTAATAAAAAGATAAACTATATTTAGAAACCAACTTATCTTTGCTATTACAAAATTTTATGTCCATACATCGATATGGTAGATGGAGTTCAGAGGATTCTCTTATGAGTCGTCTGTCCGGCGGCTACTAGGGTGGATACCCCGGTCCTCGAGCTACTGTTACTACATTCCCATATTCTTCCGTGGAAACTGTCCATTATTACCCTGGACTCCATCCAGTAACTCCCGCTAATCCTTTCCCTTCATCCATACTCGTGGGACCACAATGAGACTTTATTATAAAACTTGGAGACGGCGATGAGGTTCGCCACCCATCACGCCATGGCCTACGTAGTGGCGAAAAGCGGGCGGTGGATAGTTTGCTGCATTGAATGTACGGGGGGGATGTTAATGTGTATATGGTAATGTATGTTAGTGTGTGCCCATGTTCGTACCCAGGTTCTGGGCCAGGGGGGGGGGGGGGGGGGGCAGGATCGCTATGTGTGCTATTGTATGCCAGGATCGCAGCAGATAGAAGTCCATCGTCTCTGCCTACCCCTGCGGGGAAAAATGGCCGTGAGCTTATGAATGAATGAACATCGATATACTCCTGATTAGATCATCATCTGCAAATATAAGTTTGTAACAACAATTTTTTTTAGAGCGATGTAATTTCAAATTTATATTTTTCGGAAATATTCCGTTACTTGTACTTAATAAGACCTAGCTTCTTGCCTTTCACGATTCTAGGTCAACGGGAAGTACCCTATAGGTTTTGTTGAGAAAATGCGACATAAACGGCCATGCCTTTTGATTGCGTTGCCGTAGAAGTTTGATTTTTTCACGGCTGCATGAGGTTGCAGACCTAACTATTACGTATTATTTTCAACTTGATCCGTCCACGCGTTTCTGAGATATAGGTCTTGACAGACAGACGGATAACAAAGTGATCCTATAAGGTTTCCTTTTTCCCTCTTCAGGTACGGAACCCTAAAAACTAAGATTAACGCATTGAAACGTGGTTAAACTGGGAATCGAAACTGGACCTCCTAATGAACGTCCAATCCACTGACCACAGCGCCAGCAAGCTTTCTAGGTAATTTACTATTAGTAATAGCAATAAAGTTTATACAATAAATTATAACCAAGAATGATTAGTCATTATTGGAGCTACACGCCCACGGCACGGATTACGAACACGAGACTGTCATGAATGAAATAAATGTACTTTTATTATATTTTATCACAACATAATCAAGCCGTAGTACGATTAACGTCAATATTTTATTGGTTATTGTTAACAATAAAAGATTATAAGAGATAATGGGCCCATGACAGATAACTAGCCTAACCCACCCCCTTAATTAATAACGCATAAGCAGGTTTCACCTGAGTGAAAAGTGGAAGCGTTCGAAATGTGGCTGTATCGAAGAATGCTGAAGATCTCGTGGGTAAAGCGAGTTCGAAATGAGACAGTGCTCCAGATAATGGGCAATGAGGTGGAGATTCTTAAGACCATTAAAAAACGGAAACTCCAGTATCTAGGTCACATAATGAGGAATAAAAAGTACGATCTTCTACAACTGATTCTTCAGGGAAAGATCCAGGACAGAAGAAGGCCAGGTAGAAGGAGAATATCATGGCTCAAAAACTTACGCCAATGGTACGGCGAGAGTACCAGGTCTCTATTCCGTGCGGCGTTGTCGAGAGTGCAGATTGCCATAATGATCGCCAACCTTCGTAAGAAGACGGCACCATAAGAAGAAGAAGGTTTCACCTGTTTAGGATAAAGAAAATTACTGGCGTCTTTTCCATCATCATTAATACCCTTATACGGTCTATTATTGGATGCATATTGCAGACAGACTTCTCCCAAGGCGCGCCACTCAACTCAATATTTGACTCTTAAGTCAATTAAACGATGAACATGCATGGTGTGTGTCGCCGGTTCCGCATACGATAGAGTTTAGATTACTAGTAATAGTAATGGTTGGGTAACACCTAGTTATTAAGTAATTGTGTTATCATTATTTTAAAAGATGTCTGCAGTTTTTTGCCATTTTGTCTCCTCAGCGTTGGCACCTTTTCCTTCCAAAGTGGTGTAAAAGTAAATTCCAAAGATATGTTGACGTGCAAAAATGTATAAACGTCATACACAATAGTCATAGACAGTTTTGAGTATGAGTGAGTTTGAGTTCGAGCTTACAACTGTCAGTTTTCATATAATTTTGACTGCCGTGAATGCTCACGCTGAGTTCGTGCTCAAAACGGTCTATGACTGTATTACTAGTAGAACTTTTTTTCCCGTGTGGTTTTAGTGACCAAACCTATTTGTCAGAGTTATTCACCTCCCTCCCTCTCACACACCCCTATTCAGATAACTCGCAAACCTATTTATTTATTTCTCTTGTCTAATTGTTAATTTGCTTTGTACCTAGTATATTCGATAAAAACTGTTGTAATAGCCATTCTTGTCTCTTCAAGATGAGTTGGCATATGGATCCTCCCGAAGCAACTAGCCCCCACAACACAGGGACTCCTAGTGTGGGGGCTAGTGTACTTCAATAGCACGACTTGCTAAACAGGATAACCTAACTTATATATTTATAAGCCTAAGACAATGTAATTATTTGCTTTTTATACCATGTAACATCTGTTCCATCAATAAATTATTATTATTATTCAGGCCGCCTGTAGGCCTCTGACGTGGCCTAACAACTGCTGTCAAGCGACAACAACCGGGATCAACTGCTTAAGCTCAGATGAAAGTGTCACTAGCGGTCACCCATCCAGGTCCTGACCTTGCCCAAAGTTGCTTAACTTGTACGATCGTTTTCAACGTGTACTCGCAACTGGACTACGAGCCCCTCTAACTAGAGGAGTAGTAGGAGTAGAACTAATAGTATGACAAACAGGACCAACCCATTATCATCCTAATCTTTGCCCACATCTGGTTTGGTCTCCATTCTGCCTAGAACTCGTATACCTCATTGTTGGTCGGTTCTATAACAGAATATGATATTGACCTCACCTGTCTTTCACTTGCTATGTTGACGACTTTTTGTTCTTTGCAGCGTACCTATTTTAGGTATCGTTGAATTTTAAGCTGCTCTTCGTAGTGCCAGCCCAAAAAAATGAATAATAGAAAGTAATGTATGTATGACCTTGTCACGGAATGACAAGGTCGCAGGTTCAAGTCCTGCCCACGGCAAGAATTTTTTCATCATGTAAATTATTCACCGAGCATGGATAATGCGTAATTCAAATTCTGAGTAGAAAGTAATGTTTTATGAGGATAATTTTATTATGACAAAGTTTAAGTTTAATAATCAAACATAAATTCATTTATTATAATAACAATGAAGTAGGTATACAGGTAGGTATCAATTTTAATAAACATATAAAAATTACACAATGATTTGATAATATTAAGCAATTATTTCACTTTATATTACTGCCTGGAAGGATAATATGGACGTGGATGTAATGTAATCGCAAATTTTAATCAACACCGGAGGTATCAATGTCTTCGTCTTCGCTGAAGCCGCACTCCGTCCTCCAAACGCTCTCAGTCCTGATGAACGGTGACGTGATCTCGTAGAACTGGTCGTAATCGCAGAGGACACTGTCGCAGCCTTCGATCTGGAGGTACATTTCTGGTTCCTCTGGGGTGGTTAGGTACACTGGCTGTTGACAAAGAGACGTCAAATTAGACGCTTCATTAGGATAGGGAAATAAAGTGTACTAATATTCAGATTGAGAAAATACTCGGGCACAAAAACAAAATCACTAGCACTGGTCTGCAATAAAAGTGTATGCTACGTCATCAGTCCTTTGATGAAGCCGAATGATCCTGTGATAAAAAAATGGGATGCTGAGCCTCTCCAAACCGCACAGGCCGTGACTTGGAAGGATAGATCGGCGGAAGTCGTCCTCGAACCGAGGGACTAACAATACCTCATCCATCGAAATCCATGAAGCAGTTTAGGCTACTAGGAGCCTAAATAAAAGGGCATCCACATACATATATATACTAGAAATACATTAGCATCCTTTAAGCAGTCGGGTTAAAATTAACCTCATTGGAATTTTCATCTGTTACTTACAAAATCAAATAGGAGGGAACCCAGATATGTGTAGGGAAAAATGCCTAAAGGCTTACCAAAACAGCGTATTTCCCTGTTGCAGTAACTTTTCTCAGCTCCAAGGAATACAATGACGCGTATTGTGGCACTCCTTGCTTGTTGGCAACCTGGGTGATGGCCTCCAGAGCGTACACATTGAAGTCATGAGCGGAGTAGACCCTTACTCTCGGGGTGTCATCACCAGCGATGACGGTGGCAGCTTGCTCGAAGAATTCGTTCAGGAGAGGACCTGAGAAAAAACATTGGTTAATGGATACGAGTAGTTTTGTTGAACGTTAGAGCTTAGCTGCTTATGCTTTGATTTTGAAATGGCGAATGTTTGAAGGAAGGTTTCTACAAAACTGCAGTATACAATTGACATGTGCTTAGAATCTCCCGTTCAAAAATGAACCTTTAGAAAGGCTATTGTTCAACAACGAGCTGATATTAAGCTGATGCTCAATTCACTCACCAGCTTCATAAGGCAAATCGGTTTGGGAATCTAGGAGTACTCCTGCTGCAACTGCTGCGGCTTCCTTCAGCTGTGGCATTAAAGCTAGAACGTCATCGCTTAGTTCATAGCCCAGATTTCGCTGAAAGGAATAAGGTTGCGCAACATTAAATTAGGGAAATACTTAACCATATCGAAAACATTTTATTGATTAGATAAGTTGTGTAGTCCTAATAAATCACATTTCACATTGTGAAAATATGTAGCCGTATCTGTAAAGGTTTTCCAATATCAAGACCTGTAACAAGGATCACCGGTCTGGCAAATGTTCCGCACAGCTGACAACTTTTCAGAAGTTACTAAAACTCTCGTATTTTTACCTATTTGGATGCCTGATTAATATTTCTTATCTCAACTTACCAGGGCAACATAAACATCGTATATGCTATAGGTAAGAACTGGCTGTGAGGTGATGTCCGTTCCAAGGAGGTTGCTCACGTCTTCAAGCAACTCCGAGTACTGATCAAAAGCTGATGTCGAAGAGTACATCGCTGCAGCATAGTCGGTCAAATAGTTGGGGCAGTTCACGAAGTATAGATTCTGTAACAAATAGATAATTGAGCTATGAGTATAGAATAATTTGGTTATAATATAATCAGCAGCTCGGTGGCGCAGTGGTACTTACGGTATGGAGGATCCAGGTTCGATCCCCGGCCAGGTCAGTCTTTTGTGGTAACACTAAGACCATTGGCAGAATGAGACAATATTCAAGTTACTTACGAAATCGTATTTGGCAGGAACAGTGGTGTAAGGGATGGGAACCCAGTTGATTTCCTCGCTCCACGTGTCCCCAATGGCTGGGTACACGGCCGTCATGGCGGTCAGCACCGTCATCTTGGTGCGCGTGGAGTCCGTGGAGCGAATGTAGATTTCGGAGCGGTTGAACGTCTCAGCGAGCAGCTCATCGTAGCGACGGCGGATGAATTGACCGGTCCTGTAGGCGCGCTGCTTGCCAATCTGGAATACAGGCAAGTGTTTTAGCATTTTAGAGAACTATGAGGTAAGTAGTGCTATCTTGTCTTGCTTAAAACTAATGGGCATTAAGAATTTATCGGGCGTCTTCATAAATAATTTATCAGTTTTGGATCAGGGGGGTGACCGCGACTTCAATCGTTTTCGTTTTCATTTTGACACTTGAACGATATACCTACATTGCTGCGTTTCGTTGTCGTTTGTTAAAACATAGAAAAACATAGCAGCAATGTATAGCGTCCATGTGTCAAATTGAAAGCGATTACGACAACGATGGAAGTCGCGGTCACCTCACAGATACATTTACGGCTTGGACATAAACTTAGGAAGCCTGGACTTCTCCATTGAATGTCTAATTCCAGTTTTTTGGTATATTATTCCCTTTAACGACACAGGACAGGGTGCTGGATATAAAATTCAACATCTATCTTTCCACAGAATAAGGCGCTCTTTGCTCTGTAGAGTCCTTCACTTATGTAAGTAGAGCAGTCTGGTTATCCAGTAAAATGAATAAGCAGACATATCAATATGAGTATGGCATACGATACTTGCTCAACAAGCGGAAAATACATACATCTGTAAGCTGTCCATAGCCCCAGGGATCTATCAGGGCTTCAGCAGCATCTACATCGATGGTATTCGTGATCAAAGACAAGGAACTTGACACAGGTGTCCTGTCTCCGTGACGGTGGATCTGGAATCAAATTAACTTCATACTTAAGCCGTCTAATAATGAGTGTTCGCGGTACTGTAGCAGGATATAAAAACTAGTCTAGATTAGGTTTTAGGTTAGGTTAGTAAATCAACTGACTGCACCTCTGCGTACACAAAACTATTGCTATAGGCTGTCTTATAGTCGTGTCAAGTGTTGATATACCGTTGACGGTTTAATTGGTTAAACAATGTTTTCCCGGTCTTATCAACTTCAGGCGATGGTAGTTGTATTTGCGACTTGTAAATTTTGCATATGTATGTATGTACCGATTGTTATCAAAATGGTAAAGGAAAATACAGTACATAAAAGTGGCAAGTTTCTGCATTCCAAGTCCCAACAAGTTAGGGCTAGCGTACAACAGAACGGCGCCGTCGGACGACGCCGTGTACCGCGCCAGTGGACGGCGCCGTCCGCCGGCACGAATGTTGTCCGCCTGTGACCGGCGCCGGCCGACATCGTGCACCGGTACACGGGGCCGGCAGACGCCGTGACACGCCGTGCGATGCGACGGCACCTACGTCTCACCCCGAATCTCACCTCCTCGCCATGTTCAGATGGATCGACGAAGCGCGATAAATAAAAGATATAAAACTCACCATAAACGCGAATACTAATTCAGTTCCATCAGTCACCGGTGCAGCTACGCTTAGATGGAGAATGGTAAGGACCAACAGGCCAACAAAGATGGCCATCTTGTTTGTACTTATGTGGTTTACGGTGGGACGGACTGAGAGTAGTACTCGGGCGACTACGCGGGCAGTGACATCTTGGTTCTGGCGAATCCTGATTATTTATACCAAATATGTTTATTGTCTGATTAGTTAACGATCTATCGTATTGATAAATAACAAAATTAGATATGGTTTTATGGTCCCATGTCTGAATTTTTTAAATACAGGCATGACTTTCATATTTCAATGTGTTGCCTAATACCAATATCAAAGTGTTACAGACTGATCCATGGAATCTTTCTTTAATTCTTTAATGTACACAAAGTTGATTACAATACAAGACATGGAATAAGATGTACATAAGGTGTGCTTAACTCTAGATTAGAGTTCTCTACCAGCAAACCAGTGAGAGAGAGAGAGAGATGAGATCTGGAGCACGGGCACACAAAATTAATGTTTTAAATTAATTTATAAAACTTATAAAACAGGATAGGTACGTGAAAAAAATATTTAAATACATTTCTTGATTTTCTTGCGAATGTTGACGGAAGAGACGGCAGAGGTAGACCGAGGAGACCGTACGTCGACCAAATTGGCGAGGTCTTGAAAAATGGTCAAGTACGGTCTACTACAAACCGGCGAGCATGCATGAAGAGATTGATGAATGTGGAGGAGGCAAGGGCTGTGTGCCAGGATCGCAGCAGATGGAAGTCCATCGTCTCTGCCTACCCCTACGGGAATCAGGCGTGAGTTTATAAATAAAATAAATAAATTTCTAGATCAAGCTCAATTTACATCTGAAATTGGTTTTTCGACAATCCCAGTAATACCAGAGATATTGACGGTTAAAGTCCTTCCCACACATGCACGCGTCTTGCGGCCAGTTGAAACGCATGCCCCGCCCTATTTTCTCCCGTCGTTAACGTCCAGTATGTAGCGACTTGAGACCTAGGCTGCAATCCGCTAACTACTGGACGTTACGAATGGGAGAAAAGGGGCCGGGGCATGCCTTTCAACTGCCCGCAGGCCGCGTGTAGATCGCGCCTGTGACAGGCTTAAGTTGAGCTTCATACCTTTCAAAAACTAACTTAGGTAGTTTTATGATTATGGAGTTTGTATGTAATTAGTAAGATTTGACTTCATGACTTACATAATTTCAGATTTTCTTTCTGCAACTGTTTTATTTTTCAACTGATTACAATTTTGTTTCCACAGGCTCTATTGTAAAAACGGTTTAATTTTCTACTACCCGAAATGACAATGCCAGATTCTTCCCCACCATCAACCGCAAGTTGTACAAGATAACGAATGAATGTAAAAATATCTCCGTTTTTTATTAAAATTATTGGTTTAAAATAAAGTTTTGTACAAGTTACGATTCGAAAAAAAACAGCTAATTAAGAATTCAGAAAATAGTAAGAAATCGAAGCGATTTATTCATTGTTTTTGTTATTCTTCTATAGGAGTTGCGAGAGTAGTAGAAAATGATACTGATTATGATTATGCAATATGAAACCTGTAATAAGTCCCCAACAAATTGATAGGTACAGCTTAAATGGACACCTAGTTCTGTAGGTGGGGCAAAGCTCCATTGAAAAGTGGCAATGTCTTTTTACTAAGAGAGCGGGTGCGTACCTCGGCCAACGAATAAGTTTGGCCATACAAAGGGGTACCGCAGCCGCTCTCTTGGGCACCCTGCCGCATGGGAGCGACTTGGACGCGGTGTTCTACCTGTGACTGGTAGAGGCCACTCACAGCTGGAACACCGCGTCCAAGTAGGTACATTTCAATCAATCAATCAATCAAACAATTTATTTGCTGAAAGTAGGTATTACAATGGTCTTAATATAATGTGTCGCTCGCTACTTTCTACCACAATACTGTAATGTGCAAATATTTAAATACATAATAAATGTCAAGTTAATCATTACATTATGAAATTATTAAATGTCAAAATTAAAAAGTAAAGTAAATAATTATTATATATATTTGTCAGTCATGTATTCCCTGATGTCATAATAACATTTTCGTTTCAATATTGTAGTCATTACAAATATATATAGCTCGACTACCACTGACTGACTGACTGACTGACTGACTCACTGACTCACTGACTCACTGATTGACGCGCCCGTTTAGTCTGAAGGAGTTCCTGGAGGTGAAAGTGATGTAGGGGGGAGTTGTATAGTTTAGTGATTGGACCAGAGGAAAACTATAGGGAAGTGAAAAAAACAAGATGGCGGCGGGTCACGTGATGCCATCTCCGCCATTTTCCAACCGATTTCGTTCAAATTTGGAACGCGTGTCACATGGTCCGCCTACTTTGTGATGAAATTGAAAAACAAAAGAAAAACAAAATGGCGGCGGAAATATAGCCGATTGAAAATTTGGACATTTTAGACCAAACTTTGACGAATTAGCTGGCCTAGCACGAGCGCATGAGGAATATCCAACCAGTTCCACTTCGTAGCACATATGATGTAGTATACCAGAAAATTGTCAATTTTTGGAAAAACAAAATGGCGGACGAGCAGTAAACCATAATATTTTCATTACAATTTGGCATGATTTTCAATCTCATTTTTAAGGTGGATGGCAACATTTTAGTGGAATATCTTGTATGGGACAATTGTAGGTCTCGATGAATAGTGTTGCAATAAAAAAAAAGTTTCCCAACTTTTAGGGTAATTTACCCTCCAGAGCCCAAAAATGTGGAAAATGGAAATAGCGCTTTTTAACCAAATTTGGGTATGCAGTTCGATGAAGGCACCTCACCCAAATGACATTTGACCATTTTCATCTCAATCGCCTGGCAACACTGGATGTTATGGGGCATGAAAGTTTTGGTCAGAGTCATGTTTGGGCGCTAACTTTGTTAAAGAAATTTTGGGCTATCGTAACGGTTTAAATGCCACATGTTAGATGCTATCCTGTACATTAATTATAAAGTTTAACATATTTTAAAATACAAAATGGCGGCCAGAATATTGACTTCTCCAAAAAGTTACAGTTTCCCCATACATTTTCCTATACGAAACGAAATGATTACTAGCGTGCGGTAAATATCTAACAGTAACTATAGCGAGGCCGAAGGCCGAGCTCCGCGTAGGGCGAAGCCCGAAGCGTCCCCTTGCCGAACAGAAACAACTCCCCACCCTCCAAGTAAATTTTGCGAGGCCGAAGGCCGAGCTCCGCGCAGGGCGAAGCCCGAAGCGTCCCCTTACCGAGCAGAAACAACTCCCCACCTTCCAAGTAAATTTTGCGAGGCCGAAGGCCGAGCTCCGCGTAGGGCGAAGCCCAAAGCGTCCCCTTGCCCAACAGAAACAACTCCCCACTTTTCAAGTAACTTTTGCGAGGCCGTAGGCCGAGCTCCGCGTAGGGCGAAGCCCGAAGCGTCCCCTTGCCGAACAGAAACAATTCCCCACCCTCCAAGTAACTTTTGCCCCCCGGCGAGGCCGAAGGCCGAGCTCCGCGTAGGGCGAAGCCCGAAGCGTTCCCTTGCCGAACAGAAACAACTCCCCACCCTCCAAGTAACTTTTGCGAGGCCGTAGGCCGAACTCCGCGTAGGGCGAAGCCCGAAGCGTCCCCTTACCGAGCAGAAACAACTCCCCACCTTCCAAGTAAATTTTGCGAGGCCGAAGGCCGAGCTCCGCGTAGGGCGAAGCCCGAAGCGTCCCCTTACCGAGCAGAAACAACTCCCCGCCTTCCAAGTAAATTTTGCAAGGCCGAAGGCCGAGCTCCGCGTAGGGCGAAGCCCGAAGCGTCCCCTTACCGAGCAGAAACCATTCTCTTCCTTCCAAGTAGCTTTTGCCCCCCGGCGAGGCCGAAGGCCGAGCTCCGCGTAGGGCGAAACACGAAGCGTCCCCTTACCGAGCAGAAACAACTCTCCACCTTCCAAGTAAATTTTGCGAGGCCGCAGGCCGAGCCGGACCGCGAGGCCGTAGGCCGAGCTCCGCGTAGGGCGAAGCCCGAAGCGTCACTTACTGAGCAGAAACAACTCCCCACCTTCCAAGTAACATTTGCGTGGCCGTAGGCCGAGCTCCGCGTAGGGCGAAGCCCGAAGCGTCACTTACTGAGCAGAAACAACTCCCCACCTTCCAAGTAACTTTTGCGAGGCCGAAGGCCGAGCTCCGCGTAGGGCGAAGCCCGAAGCGTCCCCTTACCGAGCAGAAACAACTCCCCGCCATCCAAGTAACTTTTGCGAGGCCGTAGGCCGAGCTCCGCGTAGGGCGAAGCCCGAAGCGTCCCCTTACCGACCAGAAACCACTCTCTTCTTTCCAAGTAACTATTGCGAGGCCATAGGCCGAGCTCCGCGTAGGGCGAAGCCCGGAGCGTCCCCACGCTACCAAAGGCTGAAAAATGCCCCTGCCTTTCGAATTACGAACAAAAATGATACTTGGAGGGTGGGGAGTTGTTTCTGTTCGGCAAGGGGACGCTTCGGGCTTCGCCCTACGCGGAGCTCGGCCTTCGGCCTCGCCGGGAGGCAAATGTTACTTGGAAGGAAGAGAGTGGTTTCTGCTCGGTAAGGGGACGCTTCGGGCTTCGCCCTACGCGGAGCTCGGCCTTCGGCCTCGCAAAATTTACTTGGAAGGCGGGGAGTTGTTTCTGCTCGGTAAGGGGACGCTTCGGGCTTCGCCCTACGCGGAGCTCGGCCTTCGGCCTCGCAAAATTTACTTGGAAGGTGGGGAGTTGTTTCTGCTCGGTAAGGGGACGCTTCGGGCTTCGCCCTAGGCGGAGCTCGGCCTACGGCCTCGCAAAAGTTACTTGGAGGGTGGGGAGTTGTTTCTGTTCGGCAAGGGGACGCTTCGGGCTTCGCCCTACGCGGAGCTCGGCCTTCGGCCTCGCCGGGGGGTAAAAGTTACTTGGAAGGAAGAGAGTGGTTTCTGCTCGGTAAGGGGACGCTTCGGGCTTCGCCCTACGCGGAGCTCGGCCTTCGGCCTCGCAAAATTTACTTGGAAGTGGGGGAGTTGTTTCTGCTCGGTAAGGGGACGCTTCGGGCTTCGCCCTACGCGGAGCTCGGCCTACGGCCTCGCAAAAGTTACTTGGAGGGTGGGGAGTTGTTTCTGTTCGGCAAGGGGACGCTTCGGGCTTCGCCCTCGCCGGGGGGCAAAAGTTACTTGGAAGGAAGAGAGTGGTTTCTGCTCGGTAAGGGGACGCTTCGGGCTTCGCCCTACGCGGAGCTCGGCCTTCGGCCTCGCAAAATTTACTTGGAAGGCGGGGAGTTGTTTCTGCTCGGTAAGGGGACGCTTCGGGCTTCGCCCTACGCGGAGCTCGGCCTACGGCCTCGCAAAAGTTACTTAGAGGGTGGGGAGTTGTTTCTGTTCGGCAAGGGGACGCTTCGGACTTCGCCCTACGCGGAGCTCGGCCTTCGGCCTCGCCGGGGGGCGAAAGTTACTTGGAAGGAAGAAAGTGGTTTCTGCTCGGTAAGGGGACGCTTCGGGCTTCGCCCTACGCGGAGCTCGGCCTTCGGCCTCGCAAAATTTACTTGGAAGTGGGGGAGTTGTTTCTGCTCGGTAAGGGGACGCTTCGGGCTTCGCCCTACGCGGAGCTCGGCCTACGGCCTCGCAAAAGTTACTTGGAGGGTGGGGAGTTGTTTCTGTTCGGCAAGGGGACGCTTCGGGCTTCGCCCTCGCCGGGGGGCAAAAGTTACTTGGAAGGAAGAGAGTGGTTTCTGCTCGGTAAGGGGACGCTTCGGGCTTCGCCCTACGCGGAGCTCGGCCTTCGGCCTCGCAAAAGTTACTTAGAGGGTGGGGAGTTGTTTCTGTTCGGCAAGAAAAATGCCCCTGCCTTTCGAATTATGAACAAAGTTATGCAAATTGTGTACAGCTAGCAACGTTTGGCTTTTGAAAACTTTCTTTAAGTTTCTGGCATACGGGCATTTCGAGCGTTGCTTGCTTTAAAAATAAAAAAATAACCTCCTTTAAATGAGCAAACTCTTTTCGAATAAATGTTTTTCACAGAGTTTTGAACTTGAAACTTTCGGGCGGTGCTTGATATAATCAGTGGATGGCTTGCACGAATTATTTGCACAGCGAACAATCCGGATAATGTTTATTTAGTTGCGGCGCCTACAACACGAAAACAAAGCAGTCTCGCGGGCCGCGCGCGGCCCGCGCACCATGCAACACCTAGTTTGATGTCTAAAGTTATCGTATGTCAAGTCCCTCACTACAACCGGTAACTTGTTATAAAGTGTAATTGCCATATAGAACACGCTTTTTTTAAAAAGGGCACATTTCGCAAACGGTGTGACCAGATCAGTTCCGTGACGCAGATTTCTTGTATGCATTGTACTTCGCACTTGATATCTGGAGTTGTACTTTTTAATCATGCATATGCACTCTAAAATGTACAGCGACGGAACAGTTAATACCCCGAGGCTCATGAAATAGGGTTTACAGCTTTCCCATGGCTTTATACCAGTTATGGCTCTCATGCATCTCTTTTGCATTTTAAAAATATCGTTTTTATTTGTAGAATTTCCCCAGTAAATAATGCCATATCGAAGAATGGAGTGTACATACCCGTAATATGCAGTTAAGGAGGCTTCTTTGTTAATTGTGTAAGTTAATTTACGTATCGGGTAGATAAAACTGTTTATTTTGGAACACAGTTCCTCGATATGAATTTTCCAGTTACAATGTCGATCTATGTGTAATCCTAGAAATTTAGCGTCATTAGTAATGCCAATGTTATGATTATCGTATGTTATGTTCAGAATTATATTTAGAATTATTTGTTATTTTTAGAATTATATTTTATAAGTATATTATTTTTAAAGAAGATGGGTCAAAACGTACCCACGTTGTAGCAACTTGAGACCTATATCATTCGAAAGGTCTTTAAAAATACAATTTTTTTTTGTATGGCAGCTACCTTGTAGCTTATGGGAGAACGCCGTTATAATGTCGAGAATGTTTCGAAAATTCACCCTTCGAACCATTGACGCACGCATTTTCTCACGGCCCGTGTCATCGCCCGAGTTTCGTTCGGGTAAATAAAAGTGGCGTACGGCACTGTCCGACCTTTCTAGGTATCTCTGTACAAAAAAAGTCCACTCAATACGGTGACCCCGGACGGGTGGTAGAAGAAGCGTGGGCAGACCACCGGCCAGATAGTCCGACGACATCAAAAGGGTTGCTGACTCGGTGTGGACCAGACAACCTAGGGATCGGGCCACATGGAGAATTCATGGAGAGGCATATGCCCAGGACTGCTGTATGCTGAGGAAGAAGAAGAAGAAGACGTCTACTTAGAACAAACTCTGCAGCTGGAAAGGAGCATTTTCGAGAAGAGAGTGGCAGGAGAATTCAGCTAGGCTTTGCAGCATTTGGGAAGCTACATCGAATCTTCTCGTTATCATACTAGAAAGCCCTGAAAACAAAGGTCTTCAACCAGTGCGTCTTGCCAAATGGTGAACTATGAAGCCGAAATGTGGACACTGACAGTGGGTCTGACCCACAAGTTCAAGGTCGCTCAGCGAATCAGCAAACTGAAGTGGCAGTGGGCTGTACACATCTGTCGTAGAACCGATAACCGATAGGGTAGATGAGTTCCGCGAATACAGTCCACGATCAGATAAATGTAGCGTAGCACGCCCTCCATCAAATGGATGGATAACATTCTCGAGGTGGCTGATAAGACCAAGATGTTCGATCATCTAGTCATCCCGGAACCAGTGGTAGTCCATAACACGGTCCTTGAAGTTGTTCAGCAATATGACTGTCTACTTAGGACCAACTTCGAGAAAGAGAGTGACAGGAGAATTCAGCTGGGCTGTGCAGCATTTGGGAAGCTACGTCATATCTTCTCATCTTCAATATCACAATGCCTGAAAACAAAAGCAACCAGTGGGTCCTGCCTGTGATGACCTACTGAGCCGAAACGTGGACATTGACGGTGAAACTGGCCCACAAGTTCAAAGTCGCTCAGCAAGCTCTTACAGAGCTATCCTTGCAATTCTCTGGTAGATAGAATATACGAATATATTCGCCAGATAACAAAAGTGGTTGACAGTGCTTATAGAATCAACAAACTGAAGTGGCAGTGGATTGGTCACATCTGTCGTAGAAGCGATAACCGATGGAGTAGAAGAGTTATCGAATAGAGGCCACGAACGGGTAAACATAGTATGGGACGCCCCTTCACCACAGGATGTAATGATGACCTTCGCAAGGTGTCTGGCAGTGAGTAGTGACTGGATGCAGAAGGCCGAGAATCGGGTTGAGTGGGCGACTTTGGGAGAGGTCTACATCCGCAGCAGTGGATTGATACGGGCTGATGATGACGACGATACCATTGGCAGCTGTCTTTAGGCTCCATCATTATTATTTTTTTTAATATAAAAGGTATATTGCTGTTACAGATTGCATAAACTACTATACCCAACTAATGTTATAAATACGAAAGTGTGTTTGTTTTCTGTCCTCCTTTCACGGCAATGTGTAACGTATTGACTGGATTTTTTTTGTACAGAGATACCTAGAAAGGTCGGACAGTGACGTACGCCACTTTTATTTACCCGAACTAAACTCGGGCGATGACACGGGCCGTGAGAAAATGCGCGCGTCAATGGTTCGAAGGGTGAATTTTCGAATCATTCTCGACATTATAACGGCGTTCTCCCATAAGCTACAAGGTTGCTGCCATACAAAAAAATTATGTATTTTTAAAGACCTTTCGAATGATATAGGTCTCAAGTTGCTACAACGTGGGTACGGGGTCCATACAAAATTACCCATTGTTCTTTTTATATCTTTTTATTAATTATATAGTTTATTTATTTAATTACAATACGTACAACTGTTTATAAAAATTACATATTATATAAAAAATATATCTAGCCAACACTACACCTCGTCAAGGCCCGTCCCGCGCGGCAGGGTGCCCAGCGCACTGGCCGCATTGCCCCGCTGTATAGCGAGGCTCAGGCGCGGGGCAACATACTCACCAGCTCTGAAGTCTCCCGAGGCGAGGACCAGTATATATACATATATATACCTATATCTTCTTTTATTAATTATGTAAATATGTTAATGTTTTGTTGTAAATAAATAAAATTGCTTTAGCCAATACCCCTCTTTACTAAGTATATTAAGTACTCAATTTTAATGAGACTTAGGTATAGGTCGAATTTAAAACTCAAAACGTTTGCATAGCATTTACTTAGTTCGATAGTAGGTAAACCGAAGCCCAAATCAAATGTCTTATTTTGTAAATAAAAACTACCCTACCTTACTAACATTTTAAGCTGTTCTGTGTTTGATAAAATGGAGAATTTTTTTTGTTCTGTGATTATTGCATAGTTCTTTTCACATTATTAGATCGGAATACTTTATTTTCACAATGATGAACAGGGACCGCGACTTCAATCGTTATGGTTATCGTTTTTATTTTGACACTTGAACGATATACATTGCTGCGTTTCGTTGTCGTTTACTTGCAAAAACATAGCAGCAATGTGTCAAATTGAAAGCGATTACGAAAACGATTGGAAATCGCGATCAACCCACTGGTTCGATCAATCAGTTCCTTCAGTGTTACATCAGAATAGGTAATTAGACGATCATATTTGTTTACTAAATAAGACACTTGATTTGGGCTGCGGTATAAAGGTAGATTTGATAGGTAGGCCACTAAAACAAGTTAGTTTGCATATTTTTGTGTTCTAATCCAGTTGTTAGATACTAAACTTAAGTTCACGAGCAGTTATATGCAATTACTGATGAGTCTCTGAGTCATAATTTATTCCTGACGTGTGGTTATCAGTAACTAAACCCATTTGTAGACCTACTATTTAGACCTCTAGACTTAAGGCTAGCGTACAACAGAACGGCGCTGGCGGACCACGCCTTGTACCGAACCAGTGGACGACGCCGTCCGCTGGCACGACAGTAGCCCGCCTGTGACCGGCGCCAGCCGACATTGTGCACCGGTAGACGGTGCCGGCAGGCGCCGTGACGTTGTACGCCGGCCCTAACGACTAAAATTGATTATGATTGCGTATCCGAAGAACAACTGACAACAGGTGGACAAGACAAACCACTAGATGGAAGGGTCCAGCAGGCCGAAGGAATGTCGGCAGACCAAAAAAACGGTGGACTGATGACATCGTAGAAATAGCGGGCGCGGACTGGGTAAAAGTAACCACACATAGACAGGCATGGAAAGAGCTGGAGGAGGCCTTTACCCAAAAAGGGGTCCATATCCAAGATTTGAATGTAGAATACAACTAACCATACTAATAATAACCTAAGAAAATCAACTAACACTACTAAAAACAACATCTGATTTGTAAATTCGTAGGATATGGAAAATAAAAGGCTTTTTAATTTAATTTTAATCCGAAGAACACACCGAAAAACCTTCTTTTAGACTGACAGTTACGTTAAGGTTTAGATTTAGGGACCACGACAGAATCACACCTAATATCGCGGTAGACAAATCTAGCCCTAAATAACCCTTCCTAAACCTAAGCGCAACTGTCACTCATATGCTACATCGCGTAAAGAGTAAGTATACACATGTCTTCATATGCGCTGTAGTCTATGTAAGTGAATCCATATTGCCGGTTCTCTTGAAAATGGCATGAAACGACGGTTGCGAAATTATTTGACAATTTTCCTTTTAATGTCTACAAGGGCTATTTTGTGTTTAATATCACGTTAAATTAATCAGAAAATGTTCGCGAATGACAGTACGGTGAAGTTATTGAATTATTAATGCAAGATCTGAAGTTTCAAGCTTTTATCAGAGTTCCCGCTACAAGCTCGGGAGTGAACGTGACTGTCGAGCTGCTTCGTCCAGAGTGATGACGCTACGGCGACTCCTTTGGATGAAGACATGAAGACGCGGCTACCCAGGGTGAAGACCCTACTGCGACTCCCCTGGAGGAAAATAGAAGACTATTGAATAGATTGAATTTTCTGTAACATGACATTGGCAAATGACGAACTGTCGAGTCCATTAATAAAATAAATAAATCCATATTGCCGTACTGGCAGATCGTTTATATGCAGTAGAAATAAGGCGGCATAGAGAAAGCATCCCTGAGGAACTCGGCATTGATAGCCAATAAAAAAGATGAGCAAGGAGTCAAGAACGACTCTGATACATCATTCACTCAGGAAATCTGTAATCCAGATGGAACGACCGATGAGGATTCCATATTAAGGAAGCTTGCTGAAAATTCTTGCATGACAAACTGTATCAAAAGCCTTGGCTATGTCGAGAAACATCGAGAGCTTTTATTTATAGCATATTCTTATTGTTTTTAGTTCATTGGCAAAAGATATCATTGCCTCCATTTTCTCTGACTGCCATCGGCTGTAGATAAACCAGGAATTAAGGATTTTTTCCTCGCAGACTTAAACTTGTCTTTTAATTAATAAAAAATCAGTGTATTCTTTAAAGTATATTATAAAAGTCTTAATACATACTTAGCATGGTAAATACAAATTACATAGTAGGTACGAGTATATTAGTATAATACAACTATAACAGCTATGATATAATAAATAGGTTTTATTACTAAGATAGCTAGAGAGAGAAATCCGAATAAATATGAAACGCATTTTAGTTAGGATTATTTGTTTCATATAATAATATATACAGTCATGGAAGTGAACGTGAATACAAATAGCAGGAAAATATGACAAGTCCGATGGGTGCGCAGAGATGCTATTAGTATAGTTTACGTTATTAGAAACGTAAACTATTCTAATAAGACCTCAGGCTAACCAAAAGCGATAAATCATCAATTGGAAGTGAGATGAGGCGATGTTCATTTTGAGTATCATGAGAATGGAACGTAAGTATTGGGATTGAAAATTTACGTTTTAGGAAGAGGTCAGTCTAAATTTGACGAGACTCTTTCAGACTTAATCGATACTGGAAGCATCAACAACCAAGTCCTCGGTGAAGCCGCAGTTGGTCCTCCATTCGTCCGTGTTGAGGAGGAATGGAGCGACAATGTCGTAGAAGGTCTCGTAGTCGCAAAGGACGCCGTCGCAGCCGGCCACCTGAAGGTAGACTTCAGGATCCTCAGGAGTGTTCAGGTAGACTGGCTGGAAGATTATAATTTAATATTAGCCGTCGTATAGATACAATGAGGACTGCTGAAGCTAACGAAACTGATAAAATTACCAAGATAAATATTTCTGTTACCTTTAAAAATTAAATTAGTCACATTATCATTTGTTCATGTGGTAAAGATATGTGCATCTTTTATTAGGACAATTGTCGCTTTTATTTATGATTGATGCGAGTGTCAACTGAGTGGTCAATATATTTAAGATAGAGCTGTTACTACGTTGAAGAAATAGATGAATTTCATCCATAATCAGTGTAATTTTGAGCAAAATATCGATAACACTTATAATTTAACTGGAATAAGAAATCTCAGCTTATTTTCAGCTTCGTAAATACAAGAAAGGGCCGTTATCATCAGCCGGGATGTCTATTTTTGTATTGACTTACCAAAACCACATATTTCCCGGTTTCAGTCACTCTCCTCAACTCCAGTGAGTAGAGAGATGCGTATTTAGGAGGGCCCTGTTTATTCGCTATCTGCGTGATGGCCTCGAATGAATACACATTGATGTCGTGGGCGGAGTACACCCTCACTCTCTGGGTGTCGTTACCGGCAATGACAGCAGCTGCTTCTTCGAAGAATTCGTTCAAAAGAGGTCCTGTAAACAAATTAAAAACGTTAACTTTCTTTGCGCTACTTCTTCTTCTTCTTATGGTGCCGTCTTCTTACGAAGGTTGGCGATCATTATGGCAATCTGTACTCTCGACAACGCCGCACGGAATAGAGACCTGGTACCTTGCCTTACCCTTGGCGTAAGTTCTTGAGCCATGATATTCTCCTTCTACCTGGCATTCTTCTGCCCTGGATCTTTCCCTGAAAAATCAGTTGTAGAAGATCTTTGCGCTACACTGCACACTTATCTATTTCCTGTCACCTTTATACAAAGTTGTGAGTGGGTATACTAAAACAGTCACGTCTCAGAAGACCCACTAGTGAGTCTAGGGAGACATACTAGTATTAAGAAACCCACCGGTGGGTTCTTGGGTTCCTGAAGACGAAGCGACTTTTTCTGCTGAAGACCAAAAATTTCATATTTTAATTTCCTCACCAGCTTGTAAAGAGACGTAGTTGTTGTCGGCATACAGAATGTCTGCAGCAACTGCTGAAGCCGCCTCTAGTTCGGGCAACAGATCTAGAATCTCTGATCCCAGATCGTATCCTAGGTTTCTCTGAAAAGAAAAAGTATGGTTAGACCAATTGGATTGTGTCCGAGAATAGGTCCTCCAAGGAAGCACCTCTAAAGCCTGAACTATTAGAAGACATCTCTTAAAAGCACCGGATTTTGCATAAGAAAGTTCAAAATCTAGTAAGGCAAAAATATGGGTGACATATAGTCTGAAACGATTAGTTAGTCAGTAATTGACACATTAACTACACTTAGGAATAAAAGAACAGAATATTACTCACCAAGCTAACAAAAACGTCGAATACGTTGTAAGTCATGACGGGCATCGCAGACAGATCGTAGCCGAGGATATTGGTCAGACTGCTGAAGAGATCTGAGTACTGGTCGAATGATGACGATGTGGTGTACATTAATGACATCATTGCGTTGTCGTATATCGGGCAGTTTATTGCGAAGAGGTTCTGAAATGACAAGATTATGATGCTAGAGAGGAATTCTATCAAAACTTTGTCCAGGGTCGATCTGGTATAAGCGTGATAGCAGTTAGTGGTTGTTTCCTAGGCTTTTAAGGGTTCCAATTTCACAACTCTATACATTCATTCTTCGTGTGGTCAGGTTTCCTTGCGATATTTTCCAACATTATTTGTATACAAATGGCAAAGCATAGAAATTTTGTTTCTAATTCCAAACTAATCTAACCTAAAAAGTGTCCAAGTGTATAAAATCCAAAAATTTCGACAATAATCATCATAAGAACTTACAAAATCATATTTTGCAGCAACAGTGGTATAAGGTATTGGAACCCAGTTGATTTCTTCACTCCAGGTGTCACCGATAGCAGGATACACTGCAGCCATGGCGGTCAGAACAGTCATCTTGGCGCGGGTGGAGTCCGTGGAACGGATGTATATTTCGGATCGGTTGAAGGTTTCAGAGAGGAGCTCATCGTAGCGACGGCGGATGAACTGACCGGTCCTGTAGGCACGCTGCATGCCACCCTGAAGAACAAAAAACTATTTTAAAATCCAGAGAAATATGAGGTTCCTGACATTTTATATAATAGTGACAATGTCTGAATAAATATTATTTCTTCCTGGAGGATATTTTTAGAAGGCCTCTAGAATTCCTTTATCACCCGTCTTGATATCCTGCTTCACTTCATTCCAAGTCTTTTCGATGTTATATAAGTACCCAAATAATGCGACACCATGTTGTTATTGACAATTAATTAGGTTATGACCGGGAGCTTTGAATACTTCCAAGAGTTTAAATTCTCCTTCTTCTTTCGGACTATTTCTTGCACCTTCGCTACTAGTAACTAGTATGCGAAGTCGTGGCTGCCATAAACTAATATCAACATAATCCTTCCTAGAATCAGGCAGTCTTCACATATAGTCCACAATCTGCATAGTGGCTATCGTGATCGAGGATTGAACTACGAATTTTATACGTACGCTTGTAAGTTGTCCATAACCCCACGGGGCTATTAGCGCTTCGGCTTCATCGTTGTCAATAGTAGCTGCGACCATGGGCAAGGAACTGGTTACAGGTGTCCTGTCTCCGTGACGGTGGATCTGAAAGTTCGGGAATGTTAGAGAACAATATTTACGAAGTAGCGACGAGCCAGTCGATTGTAGTCATTATCGCTAGAGCCATCTTAGACACAAGGGATGTTACTGCATGACAAATTTGAATGAAGAGGGAGTTTCAAAAAATATCCCTAGATTTTGAAAAGTCTTTCTTGCTTTCAGTGTGAATACTAAATTAGTTAAAATATGATGAAATTGATAGTTTCGAAGCGATATTCTTTTATGCGTGTCTAGAAAATGCGAGGACGCTTTTAGATTACGGAAATAGTAGATACACATTAAATTAAAGAACTTTTAATTAATACTAAGAAATTCGTAGGAATTTTCGGTCCTAATTTTAAGCAAACACCAAAACATCGCAGATGAATGACGTTAATATAACACTTGATGCTAGACTACAATTCCAAGAAGCCTTCAGCGAGTAAATAGTAACAGGAAACAGATAATATGATAATAAGCCTCACCATAAAAGCAAAAACCAGTTCGGTGCCATCTAATACAGTATCCGCTGCATTTTGATGTAAAAACATAAGCACCAGCAGACTGACAAATAGAACCATCTTGGCTTAAAGTCAAGTAGATTTAGGATCAACCGTGCTTCGAACAGAAATGATCAGACCACCACGCTGGAGTGATATGTTTACAATCACAAATTCGGCATATATAGTGGACCTTTTTTATTGTTTAGGATTAATTTAACAATCTATTGATATGATAAAATAATAAATAAACTGCTAAGCATGACTTGGATATTGAAATTGGATTATACGTTTAAAGTTATAAATTGAAGTTCATGACTTGTGATTGCATTTAGTTCTGCAGACTCAAATGTATTATGTCAATTAAAAGAAAAATAAGGCCGTGCTGCGAAGAGAGCATAATCAGATACCGCTGGAAGGACGAGGTCGAGAAGGACCAGTCCCCTTACCATGAACTCCTTTGACGTCCTTAATAAGCTTACTTTAAGGTCGTCATGGTAAGAAATAACAAAGTATTATTGAAGTATTCCTGTTATAAGAGTTCATGGTAAGGCTGCACCGACTGCAGGCATACACGTGGCGAGAGTCGGTGCGGGACCGACTAGCGTTCTCGTTTCGAAGGTCACCCACCACCAGATCCACTTCACTAAGCCAGCGGAGTGAATGTAAGTTATCATCAGTCTATTTATATTGCCCCACTGCTCGGGCACATACCTTCCCTTACATCGAGGGAGCTGGGGCCATGATCCAACACGCGGGCCCAGTGCGGAGTGGCGGATTTCACATGCCTAGATTTTTCTTCTTCTACGGCATGCATGTTTCATCACGATGTTTTACTTCACCGTTTTGAGAGCTCCCGGTAAATGTACGTAAGTTTTTCCGTCGAAAAAACAGAGTATAACTCATTGGTACATGGCTGCCCTGGTTGGAATTGAACCTGGGATCTCCATATTGCAAATCCATTGACCCAACCACTAAGCCTAGCTCTTAAAAAAAAGAATAATACTTCATTGATGGTACGCACGCAGCCAATCCTCCCAAAGAGTACTTACCTAGAGGAGGGCTACGCAACATGACAATTTTGAGCACGAACTCACACTAAGCTCGCTCTTACAACTAAGTCAGATTTCATATAATTTCAGCATTATAAGAGCGATCTCACTCTAACTTAAAGATCCTCTAACTTAAGTCTCCGAATCTTGACCTAAATGTTAAGAAGAAAAATGTTCCACGGATATAATTTTTTTAAGTGTAGCATCATCAATATCGGAATTGGTCACACACGCCTTAGATATCTTATTCTCAGACATTCGGATCTGCTCATGAACATGGTACTTCGCGTTATGAGAGGTTTCGGTACAGAACAAGGCGCACCAACTTAAGGCGCTATATGGTTGTCAAAAGCAAGAGTGAGACAGAAGGCGATTTTTTTCTATCTAGCGAAGTTTGTCCAATCGTGTATCGGTATTCATTAGTCTCTAAATAAACACCCCAAGATTGTTATATGTTTATTCAGACGTTTAATTTTAGTAGTTAGTGCCGTGGCCTTCGTAGAAAAACTGGAAATATGCGCATACGAAGCCTTTTTTATTTTTTTTAATTTTTTTTAATTCTATAATTGTTTAGGGATTTTTGTACACAAAGTGACGATGCCAATCCCATCGTACCTATTCTAAATTAACTTAAATTTTAGCTGGGCCTGAAGTTGGCTCAGCTAAAATGCCGTGGAACATACCTATATCTAATTTGCATAAACCTAAACTATTAATAACATGCTCTCTTTTAGTCTCGTACCGGACACATTCCATCAAAATATGTTGCAAGTCCTCCTTGGTCCCACAATCTTCGCAGTTGGGAGATTCAACTTTGCGCATCAAGAATGCAAAAGATTTTGATGGAATATGTCCGGACCGCAATCTATGTGCAGCAATTATATTCTGTCTACTTATTTTATACGAAGCCTTAATAGTACTATTTTCGGCAAATATACGCGAGATTTCCGTCGATAAAATTCTAACGCATATCTTGCAAGTCTTGCAACATCGTCTAATTTCTATAGTAGCATTTATTCTTTCGATTTGATTACCTACATAATCTATCGGCAATCTAATTCTACCTTGAACATCCTTGACTAACCGCGTGCGACTCAGGACCACGCCCCCAAATATTATCGTATTTTATAATACTTTATTATCAACAATTCTACTAATGGATTTATTCCATGATCCCTGCTATTAAATATTCGACTAATCTAAGGCAACATTGCAAGATAAATGACCATGCCAGATTCTGCCCCACCATCAACCGCAAGTTGTACAAGATAACGAATAATTATTAAAATTGGTTTAAAATAAAGTTTTGTACAAGTTGCGATTCGAAAAAAAAGTTTAATTAAGAATTCAGAAAATAGTAAGAAATCGAAGCGATTTATTCATTGTTTTTGTTATTCTTCTATAGGAGTTGCGAGAGTAGTAGAAAATGATACTAATTATGATTATGCAATATGAAACCTGTAATAAGTCCCCAACAAAATGATAGATACAAAATGGTCACGTAGTTTTGTAGGTGGGGGCTAAGCTCCATTGAAATGTGGCAATGTCTTTTAAGAGGTATGTTTTATTTCCCTGCTTTCTGCTGGGGCTGCATCATCATCAGTCCATGTCAGCCTGCTGACAGGCCTCTCCTAAGGCGCGACACCTAGGATGATTCTCGGTTTATTCATGAAAAACCCGTCAACCATATGACGTACGTGCGTCATCCATCCATTTATTTATTTATTTTATTAATGGACTCGACAGTTCGTCATTTGCCAATGTCATGTTACAGAAAATTCAATATATAATAGTCTTCTATCTTCCTCCAGAGGAGTCGCAGTAGCGTCTTCACCCTGGGAGTCGCAGTAGCGTCATCATGTCTTCATCCAGAGGAGACGCCGTAGCGTCATCACTCTGGACGAAGCAGCTCGACAGTCACGTTCACTCCCGAGCTTGTAGCGGGATTCTTGACTATAGCGCCAAACTACAGAATTCTGCATGATAGAATGTTTCGCTTGCATGTACCGATTTCATGACAATTAGGTTAGTGGTCTGTGCTTGTATGTTACTATTTGGTTGCTAAATTCCTGATAGCTAGGCACTGAGCTTACATTGAAATTAAACTTTGTTCATAAAAGAAACGCCTTCAATGACGAAGCTATTCCGTTTGATAAACTAATACCTACAGACGAAGATATCAATTAACGTTCATGGACAGTAGAAATTACGAAATGACAGTGAAAATTCTCAACTACTGTCATAGCCGTGGGGGATTCTGGGTGTGTGCGTGTCAAGACCGACAAAAATGTACCTACAACCTTTATTTTGACAGTACACATACCTATTTTCTACGCGGAATGACAGTGGGACCGCTCTACAAAGAAAACCGCCTACGAACGCCGCGGGAGATGCCGTTGTGTCTTTTTAAATGCATCAAAATATACGTCATACGCCGTACTGTCATTTTCCGAACACTCAAAGTACGACATATGCCGCCACTTTCCATGAACGTTAATATGGAGTTTATACAATTTAGATAACTTAGTTTGTGTCCAAAATATTGATTGTTGCTTGATAAATAAATATCTACTTACAATAAATATTATCTTACTACAGTTTTACGAGGGCATGTTGGTCTCGTGATTTTACTTTTTGCGTATTCGCCACCCTCGTGATAGTATATAGATAATGCAATACTTCACGATATCTATAAAGATTAAAAAGTGTAGAATTTATGCAAATAAAATGACCCCCGCTGCAGAACGTCATTGACATTGCTCATAAAATCAGTAAACAACAGGGTTACTCTCACCTCTTATAGGAATCGGTTTTATTTAGGAACCTAAACTGGATCGCTATAAGAGGTGAGAGTAACCCTGCTGAAGTGTCAGCGGGCTGGCCACATCTGTCGTAGAACCGATAACCGTTGGGGTAGACGAGTTCTCGAATGGAGGCCACGAACGGGTAAACGTGGTGTGGGACGCGACGACCAGATGGAGGGATGACCTTCACAAGATGGCTGGCAGGGACTGGATGCAGAGGGCCGAGACTAGGGTTGAGTGGTTTGCTTTGGGAGAGGCATACGACCAGCAGTGGACTGATACGGGCTCATGATGATGAGTTTTAAATTCTAGCCAAAAGCTGAAAGGTGTTGAAGGATATAGGTAGTGTTAATAAAAATTAGCTGGGTGTTAGTTAGCTCTTGCCATAGCTCGCTGAGCGACATTGAACTTGTGGGTCAGTCTCACCGTATTACCAATAGTTGTTAAAATAATTTTATTAGGATACTGATAACTCATAAACAAATAGTAAAATGCTATCTTTTCACAAACTTAGATAGAGGCTCATGATGGTCTCGTGATTTCCGATTAGCCTTTCACTTTGGCTTCGTGATAGATATGGGCTTTAAGTATACTTAATACCGTCTATAAAAGCATTTAGTTAAGCAATCAATTGCGATAACCTAAGCTAAGTATTCCATATGTCGCAGTCAACTGGTTGATATAGAAGTTCGATTGAACAGTTAGCACGTTAATTGAACGACGCCATCCAACCAAACATCTTTTGAACTTTATCTCACTGAAATCACTGGTATGTTGCTGGGAAATTATTATTTTCACTGTAAAACAACGTTCAAATAATATCAGCTGTTGACGCCATCTTCTAAACAAAATGAAACTAGCGCCGCCGTGGCGGAGAATCATACTAAGTCAACATTACAGCAGCTTTTAAGTTCGCTGAGATATTGAACGTTTTATGCGCCATAATTATACAACCAAACCACTAGTTTGGTTGAATGGTGTCACCTTTTAAACTTTCACGGTTTGTATACATATTAATTAGATAAAACGGGAATTACCGTGTCAAACATTTATTATTGATAAATGATAAATGGAGAAAAATTTTCATCACGACCGGGATTCGAACCCGGGACCTCGCCATTCCGTGGCACGCTCTATTCCAACAGAGCCATCGTGATTCGTATCCAGATCGTGAATTTTGTCTCCATATTCTCGTCTGAGGGACGGTAGCGACATCTATCCAGTAATTGTGCAATTACTCAAATTCATGTCTAACATTGCAGTTAGAAAACATGTATTTAATTGATGACGCGTTCCTTTTTCATATGTTTTGATATTTTCTTGCATATGCGCTATGCGAAACGAAAATCTAAATGATAAATGGAGAAAAAAATTTCACGATGGCTCTGTTGGAATAGAGCGTGCCACGGAATGGCGAGGTCCCGGGTTCGAATCCCGGTCGTGATGAAAATTTTTCTCCATTTATCATTTAGATTTTCGTTTCGCATAGCGCATATGCAAGAAAATATCAAAAAAAAATTATTATTGATGTCTCGATATTTCGACAGCATTGCAGCCATTGGAATGGTCACATATCAACAACTTTTCTCAACGCAAACGAAAGAGGGTAGATCGTTTTGTATCACCCTTCTGACGTTCAACACTCACCGACTTCAGTCTACTCGTGGCCATGATGGCTGCAATGCTGACGAAATATCGAGACATCAATAATAAATGTTTAACACGGTAATTCCCGTTTTATCTAATTAATATGAATGGTGTCGTTCAATTAATGTGCTAGCTGTTCAATTAAACGTCTATTCCAACCAGTTGACTGCGACACATACATTCTCATCCTACGTAAAAATACTGTGAATAACTATATAGGATGATAACGCATTTAGAACCCATAGGTTCATAAAAGATGGTGGCGCAGTGGTTGTCACTGGACTTGCGATACGGAGGTCCCAGGATCGATCCCTTCCTCTAGAGGAGTTGCCGTAGCGTCGTCACCCTGCGTATCTTCGTCTTCTCTTCTACATCCAGAGGAGTCCTCTGGAGAAAGAGAAGACATGAATATTCTGTAACATGGCATTGGCAAATGACGAACTGTCGAGTCCATTAATAAAATAAATAAATCGAACCTATTGTCTTGGGTCAATACACACTAGTATTTCTTTTTAATAATCTAATGTGTGGGTTCTCTTGACAATGGCGGGAAACGACGGTTGCAAAACTATTTGATAATTTTTGTTATAATATCTATAGTGGCTATTTTGTGTTTAATATCACGTTAAGGTAATTAGAAAATGTTCGCGAATGACAGTATGGTGCATTTATTGGATAATTTGAGCAAGATCTGAAGTTTCAAGCTTTTATCAAGAGTTTCCCGCTACAAGCTCGGGAGTGAACGTGACTGTCGAGCTGCTTCGTCCAGAGTGATGACGCTACGGCGTCTCCTCTGGATGAAGACAAGAAGACGCGGCTACCCAGAGTGAAGACACTACTGCGACTCCTCTGGAGGAAGATAGAAAACTATTATATATTGAATTTTCTGTAACATGACGTTGGCAAATGACGAACGTCGAGTCTTCTCTCGTCGTCTTTGGTTGGACCGTTCTTATTATCTGCAGAGTTGAAACTTGAAACCGTATTGCAAGTGTCACCATTGATATGCTGTTGTCCGTACATAGGTTTTATAATAAATAAATTTGTTTCCACCACTTCCGTAGAGTGTGGCGAAAACTTATATCTTTAATCTGTGAGACCCTTTACTTACCTTACTATCTACCTATATTATCCGCTATCTCGAGATAACTGATAAATTTCTCAATAATTTATTACTTTTACGATGCTCCAAGCCATACGAAAGTTTGAGTATTTATGAGTGGAATCTTATAAAAAGCCTGATTAGTGATAATGGTCATTGTATTTTCAAACTAGTCAGGGTGACGATACAACATGACATTTTAGTGCTTGTTTTCCCGCAGCGAGATGCTTAATAATAATGATAATTCGGTAGTATTATCGATTTATTAATATACATCTTTCACATCATTGGAGAAACCAAAGCAGCCCGGCTCCGCTGGCTTGGTCAGAGGTTGATGGGAGAGGAGAGCGCAGCGAAACGAGCCCAGTGGACGACGGCCAGCCGGCCTTCCTAGATACCGCTGGGGCGACGAGGTGCAGAAAGACCTGCGAGAGCTGCAGTCGCCCGACTAGCGCCAGACAGCGCAGGACAGGCTGCAGGCGCTCTGCGGGGTCGGAGGCTAAGATCCACTTTGAGTCACTGAGCCAGCGGTAAGTAAGTAAGTATTATACATTTTTGTTAAATGAAGAAGTGACAGTAACAATTGTGATAAACTGAACTCGATAGCGATTGCGAATCAATAGTAAGTGTGACCACCAGACGACGTGCACTGCAAGACACTTGCTGTTTGGTAGGTAACTACTTTTAGTGAGTTACTATCGTTTGTTATATTTGAGTTCAATAATAAAGAATAAACTTTTATTTTTCAAGTTTAACTCTGTAATTCAATAGTAGGTACTTACGGTGGAACACGGAGAAAGGTGTACAGGAGAGTTTTTTTAACGTTGAGATTTTCTCAAAAACTACTTGATCTATTGCAAAAATTATTTCACTGTTTCATTGATAAAAGTTAAAACTATGTACTGTAAAATAATTATTAAATTCGGTCCAGTAGTTTTTGAAAAACTCTCAACCTTATTGAGGTCCCCTGTATACTTATATCTGTTTTCGACTGTACTACTGATGTAAATGAAGCAAGACTTTCCTTCGAAACATAGGACGAAAACTCATTCGTTGACATGGCTAACCTGGCCGGGGATCGAACCTGGGACCTTCGTATGGTAAGTCCAGTGACCCAACTATTGCGACATCGAGATTTCCTTCATGGCAAATGTTTCCTACTAAGTACCAGAGGCGGCTCGTGAAAGTTATTTTAGGAGTTGAATTTTAAGGCTGGATATTCCGGGATTTTCAGTTTTTCTATGAAGGCTACGGCAATGACTACTAAAATTAAACGTCTTAAAAAACATATAAAAATCTTGGGGTATCTATTTAGGGACTGCACTGCAGATGAACGATTGTACAAACATCCCTCGCTTGAAAAAAAATCGCAAGAATACCCTAACCATGTCTTTTAAAAAGAAAATGTATTCATACAAAATATGTAAGTATCAAAATGTATAATATAAATACATGAGCTTGTATTAAAAAAATCGGATTTTTGTTGGCGTATTTTACATCCAAATTTAATAAAAATACAAATATGGAGTCACTGTGCCGTGCTCTTCACTCCGCCGCTGCGGGACATCTTCTGTCTCGCGCTTGAGTTTGACAGCTGGCAGCCCTTGATAACAGACGTGTTTTGTTAAACCCATACAACTTGATCTGTATTTTGATTGATACACACTAGTATTTCTTTTTAATAATGCAATGTGTACTAGGCTTTTTGAAAATGGCGGGAAACGACGTTTGCGAAATTATTTAATAATTCTCAGTTTAATGTCTACGGTGGGTGTTTTGTGTTTAATATCACGTTAAATTAATCAGAAAATGTTCGCGAATGACAGTATGGTGAAGTTATTGGAGAATTGAAGCAGGATCTGAAGTTTGGCGCCATGGTCCAGTGCCGTAACCAGCCTTTTATGCGCCCGGGGCGAGCTTTCAAAACTGCGCCCTTGAAAAATGCTCTGACAATAAAATGGACAAATGTGCATAAAATAAATCATCTATTTTTTTGTTTACGTAGGTACTTATAGTACGGCCGTTTTAATAGGCCCGATATGACACATGACAATATGACATTAATAGTGATGTACCCATAGGTAACGTGTTAGTAATTGGCTAGCTTTTGTCGGCGGCTTTCCTTACTAAAGATTTATTTTTAACTGTTTTGTATTTAATTTCATACAAAGATATCCATCACACCAGTTTCATTCTGAAATTAAGGCTGAACGAAAATAACAAAAAAAAAAAAAATCCTGTGATGATATTAGTAACTGATACCAAATATCGTCACTTAGTATTTTAATCTCTTCTCTACGATTTAATTCGGACGACATAACATTGTAACTGTGCTTCAGGGAAAACTAAATCAATTGTTGTCATAAGAAAGAATGTGAATTTACTATGTTGCATGTTTGAAATTATTACGAAATTCTTAAATTTTATTATTTTTGTATAATAGATTACGTAAATGAGAATTCAAGACAATAATTATTTATCCGTAACTTGTGCCCCGTTTCAAAGTTATGTCGGCCGCACCTTCCCCAAACGTCATATCGGGCTTTTCTCGGCGGCTCCACTATAGTAGTTTTTTAAAGTTAAAAATTGTTTGATTGAAAGTGTTGTTGTTTCAAGATCGCTTGAAAAATGCCATATAGATAGTACAGTAGGGCGCGTCTACACTATATACGCAATAATACAAATGTACATACTAACTACCATGCATGACCCAAAACTAGATACTGTTGTGATCATTTCTGCGCCCCTCCAGGGTCTGCGCCCTGTGCCTGGGCACCGCTGGCACCGCCCTAGTTACGGCACTGGGTCAAGATTCCCACTACGAGCTCGGGAGTGAACGTGACTGTCGAGCTACTTCGTCCACAGTGATTGACGCTACGGCGACTCCTCTGGATGAAGACATGAAGACGCGGCTACCCAGGGTGACGACGCCACGGCGACTCCCCTGGAAGAAGATAGAAGACTATTACATTGAATTTTCTGTAACATGACATTGGCAAATGACGAACTGTCGAGTCCATTAATAAAATAAAATAAAAAACGTGTAGGTACCTATGTATCAAAGAGAAGCCGATTTTTTTGTGAGAAATTCTCAACCTTAAGACTCTCCAATCTATATATTTTTTGTGTGTTAGATCGTAAGTACCTTCAAAGCAGATCAAGTGTAACACTTCGGACCGTTCTTATTATCTACGTCGTAAGAATTGAAATCGTATTGCAAGTGTTACCATTGATCTGCTGTGGTCCGTAGGTACAAGCAAGTAAAGCCGAGGAAAGCCAAGTACGCAATAAAAGTGCTCGTCGTTCACTGAAGGCTAGACTACAGCGCTGAAATAAAACTCCAGTTTCATAGCCTTATTACTATCGCTGTCTCAGGAACAGTTTCAGCGAGACTGCGCCAAGCATTTAAACTAGTACTTAAACTAGTGTTCTTTTACACCACTACCAAAAGGAAGAGAAAAATGTGTTTGGAATGAATTAAACCATACGTTATGTGGATTTTGAGTTTCTTGTAGTGATTTACAAATGACATTGTCACATTTCAATGAAGCTTTGCCCCACCTACAAAACTACGTGACCATAAGCTGTACCTATCATTTTGTTGGGGACTTATTACAGGTTTCACATTGCATAATCATAATCAGTACCTATCATTTTCTACTATTCTCGCAACTCCTATAGATTATAACAAAAACAATGAATAATTCGCTTCGATTTCTTACTATTTTCTGAATTCTTTATTACGCTGTTTTTTGACTCGCTAGATGTACAGTCGAAGACAGAGATAAGTGTACAGTAGAGTTTTTAAGGTTGAGATTTTCTCAAAAACTACTTGACCTATTGCAAAAATTCTTTCACTGTTTGATAGATAAAAGTTAAAACTATGTAACTGTAAAAGAATTATTAAATTCGGTCCAGTAGTTTTTGAGAAAATCTCAACCTTATTGAGGCCCCCTGTATACTTATCTCTGTCTTCGACTGTACAAGACTTTGTTTTAAACTAATAATTTTAATAAAAAACGGAGATATTTTTTACATTTATTCGTTATCTTGTACATCTTGTTGATAGTGGGGCAGAATCTGGCATTGTCATTTATTTGTAGTCGATTACCGAATGGAGTATGGCGGTTCCTTTAGGCATCCTCTGACTTAAAGGGCTGATGGATGTTATTTCCCACAGACCACTTACCCAATAGACATGAAATCGGCACAATGCAAGCGAAATATTCTGTCAACGATGAGCGCATATAGACGAAGCGAGGGACATGGCTGCCGTATTAAAGAGATGCGTCCAATGTCGATAATATCTCTAAGTTACACGTGTCGCGAAGCAATTTTGCGCTCATGTGCGGGCAGACACGGGTGCCCTCCTGTTACAGGTCTATGGGGTAAGTGGTCTGTGACTTGTAAGGTCGCAGACAGAAATACAGTAGAGTTTTTAAGGAAGAGATTATCTCAAAAACTACTTGACCTATTGCAATAATTCGTCACTGTTAGATAGATAAAAGTTAAAACTATGTACCTACTGTAAAGGATTTAATAAATTCGGTCCAGTAGTTCTTGATAAAATCTCAACCTTATTGAGGCCCGCTGTATACTTATCTCTGTCTTCGTGTGTACCTACAATTGTTTTCAATACTCGCAAATGAACTACGAGCTTATCTAGTTAAAAGTGTAAACTAAATAATTGTATAATAATTCCAAAACACTTCTTGCTCCATTCTCGTGGAAGCCGTCCGTATAAAATGTAGTGCAGCTTATCGTTGTAGTATCGGATAGCTGGGATTCCTCTCGCCTGTACCCGTGCGGGGGCGGGCGGTGTGGTAACTCTACCCCGGGGGGCGCAACAAGTGGCGGGTACAGGGGGAGCCTACGGGGGGAGCAAAGTGAATCTTAGTTTATTTTTATAAAATTCTTCCCAGGCAAAGCCAACTAGGGCATACAGCCTGGTCTGATGTCAATAGAATGTCTGAATTCTTATAAATACATACATATATACAAAGATAACCTAACCTAAACCTACGCACAACCCTCCCAAACCCCTGAACGAAATAACTCAACGATCCACGCAATCATCAAATTACGCAAGGAAACCTAGCTAAGAGCAAAACTTCACAAACACAACTTCTTTCGAACACTCCAATTAATAGAAAGTGAATCTTCATTTATTTATTTATTTTATTAATGGACTCGACAGTTCGTCATTGGCCAATGTCATGTACGGTGGAACACAGAGAAAGGTGTACAGGAGAGTTTTATATAATATTCAAGATATCATTGTCTTCTCTTTCTCCAGAGGAGTCGCCGTGGCGTCATCACCCTGGGTATCCGCGTCTTCTTGTCTTCATCCAGAGGAGACGCCGTAGCGTCGTCACTCTGGACGAAGCAGCTCGACAGTCACGTTCACTCCCGAGCTCGTAGCGGAACTCTTGGTAATTGCTTGAAACTAGGTAATTAGACGATCATATTTGTTTACAAAATAAGTCACTTAATTAGGGCTTCGGTATACCTAAATTGATAGGGTCTCCTACATAATATCGAAATTCTTTTTATCGAATGTTGTTTCGTCGATGACGATTTATCGAAAATATTGTCGCTCGAAGGCTTGATACTTCGAATGATTAGTCTGCCGAAGTTTGTTTACTCGATACTACGTTTCATCGAAACTTTAAATTACCGAAAGTTCATCCGTTTTGAAGATGACTTTATTATAATAATATAAAAGCGTTTATTCGTAGTCTCAACAGGATATGTAAGAATTCCATCTTGAACAAGTCAAATTAGTATTAAGTGTGAAATACCGCGTCTCCTACATAAGAAAGAAAAAGCATTTTATTAAGTACATCTGATATAGGATCTCTAACCTAGTTTGAGAAGCTATGAGAAGATAGCGGATTATTTCCCTATCACTTTTATCTGCTCATCAGTTTCAATAAAACGCCTAAATATTTACGATTATTATTATTTATTACTTGATACGTATATCTAGCAATATGACACGAAATTAAACCGTGATATACTGGGTAACTTGTGATAGGTTTATCATTTATTGCATCATAAATATACACCTATCCTATAACGATAAATAGCTGTAAATTATATTTTTCTAATATATTTTATACTGTGACTTTATCTTTTCCATGCATTGATCTCCTATAAACAACTAGATACACAGTCTGCCTTCTAAAAATGTCCAAACGGATGAATGGACACTCACTTGCTTTATTGGACATTATTTGGACGTTAACACAGGCCACCGCCTCCAGAGGGAGTTGCTGCGCTCCCCGTCGCCTTAAGCGGCGGGTTTGAGCTGTGCACCAAACGGACGTACCGACCTGCATAATTCCCCAACTCCCAAATCCCGCATCGCAGGCGGGTACAATCTCACCGTCGGATCAACATCCGGTGAGTTCATGCCCGGGTAGAGAGGGTATACCTCAAGGCCCGCACTTCTCCCCCCAATGTTAGGGGTGAAAAGACCCGGTCGTCGGACGTTAACAATGGACCCTTATTTGGACGTTTTTTAAATTGTTTTAGTAAGACCTTTGTGTATCTAGTTGTTTATAGGAGATCAATGTCTCCATGGCAAAAGTTGGTCACAAATAACCATCACACTCAATAAATAAGGTTTTATATCCTGTAGGACACAGACCACTTACCCAATAGACATGAAATCGGTACAAAAGACATTGCAACATTTCAATGGAGCTTTGCCCCACCTACAAAACTACGTGACCATATAAGCTGTACCTATCATTTTGTTGGGGACTTATTACAGGTTTCATATTGCATAATCATAATCAGTATCATTTTCTACTACTCTCGCAACTCCTATAGCAGAATAACAAAAAAATGAATAAATCGCTTCGATTTCTTACTATTTTCTGAATTCATAATTAAGCTGTTTTTTTAAATCGCATCTTGTACTAAACTTTATTTTAAACCAATAATTTTAATAAAAACGGAGATATTTTTACATTTATTCGTTATCTTGTACAACTTGCGGTTGATGGTGGGGCAGAATCTGGCATTGTCATTTGCAAGCGAAAAATTATGTCAACGATGAGCGCATAGAGACGAAGCGGGAGACAGGGGTCCCGTAGGTACTAAAGAGATGCGTCCATGTCGATAATTCCTCTAGGTGACACGTGTCGCGAAGCAATTTTGCGCTCATGTGCGGGCAGACACGGGCGGGGGCAGACTCCTGTTACAGGTCTATGGGGTAAGTGGTATATGGGGTAGACAGACGATTGACTTTCATCTGCGACGATCCTAGCACACACTCGTTCGTACCGCTGTTTCCACCAACATAAATCCTATGTATTTCTTTCGTGACAATTTTTTCATTAATTAGCTAATAATTATTATAATATTTATTTAATTCGCTCTAAATCAAGCTCAAAGATTTATAATAATATTAAAATTCTAATCAAAATGTTACGGTAAAAATACACTGTAGTATTTGATTCCCATAAAATCGTAATCAATTTTGTCGATGGACGTTCGTTGGCTCGAATATTTGTAGAGTCGATTATTATTTCAGTCGTAATTCTCAGTCTCGAATATTCGTGAGGTCGAATTATGAATCTGAATAAAATTGTAATTTACTAAAAAAGTAATGTATTATTATGTTACAGGATACAAATGAATAAAAACAAATTATATATAAAAAACAGTTTAATTATAAAAGAAATAATATTTACAAAAGTCGTTAATTAATTTATTAATAATACTAAAAGTATGTACAACGTAGAAATATTTACAATTAAAATTAATAATTATTTTTTATAATAAAATTAGTAGGTAACCTCTTATATACCTCGGGAGTATTAATAAAACAATGGCTTTATAAACTGTACCTAATTCTAATTAAAACATAATATAAAATTATTTAAATAATTGAAAACCCGTATAATAATATTAAATTAATAAAAGTACGTCTTATATCGGAAAACAATCAGGCAAAGAGTTGAATAGATAGTATATTTTTGAAAACGTAAAGGAGACTATTTCTTCCTGTTATAAATCAAACACTTGCTTAATTTGCGCACAAATAAAAATCGGTTACATTTAAAACCAAAATTGTAGTGTACCTACATGCCTTACCGCTTGTTATAAGTATTTGTGGATATATAATAAAGTAATAATCGGCTTTATTTTAAAATAATAATTAATTTAGTTGAAGCTAAATAATTAAATATACTAAAACTATATGTACAAACAATATATATATAAAAAGTTATAGATAAAAAACATGCCCAAGGTCCCCCACTATTGGCAGCGTGCCCAAAAGGCTGGCCGCGTTGCCCCGCTGTATAGCGAGGCTAACGCGCTGGGCGAAGTATGAGCCAGCCTTTTGGTCACGTGATGCCTCGACCAGGCGCCGCGATAGCTCTTTGGCGATGCGGTGTGCTCCCGGCCCCCAAGGTCCCAACGTCTCCACCCCAAACGGCTCAAATATGTAGTTATCCCCGAGGACTGCATATTTGCGCCGTTTGAGGTTTTCCGCTGTGCTGGCCGCAGCGCCGACCTTACTGGACGTAGCTGGAAGATGCGACGGCGCTAGGGTGTCGACGCAGGTTGCGTCCCACACCAAAGGCCGTCCCATCTTCCAAGGCATGAGGGTCATGCCGTCGGGCCTCTTGCCATCGTCGCGCGCCAGACCGTTCGGTTCAAGAACGGCCGGCGCTCCGGCGGTGGAAAGGGCCCGACGGATGATGTCGTTTAGGTCGGCGTGTCGAGGAATGCGGCCAGCACTCCTGCTGCAGGAGAGACCATGGTGGCCGAGCTGGTCGACAGCGCCACCGCAGCGACAGGAGTGGGGGACATTAGACGTTGCACCCAGACGTAGGCATGTCGCTAAGCGGAAAGTGGTGCAGTCTAGTAAAGTTCCGATATAGCGTGACGGTAGGGCGTTCAGCCACTGACCCGACTCCCACTCCCCCACCGCCAGGAGACGAGCACGCTCTGCTAAACTGGTTGACGTGTCTATGAGACTTTTCCGTACCAATTTGCAGAGCGGCTCATCCCACTGCCTCTGCGAGGAGGGAGTGGTAGGGAGGTCCGTGTTGGGGCAGGCTGTCACCCAGGCGTCTTTGGCCTCGGCCAAGTATGTCACCTCATTGACTGCTCCTAGTGACGGTGCGAGAATTTTATCAATGAGTGGGCGAGTACTATTGACCGAGGACAAAAAAGCCGGGAGAGATACACTGGAAATTTTGCGTATACCCAAGCCACCAAACCTGATAGGTAAGGAGGCTTGGGACCAACTGTTGGGGTCGAAAGGAATGTTCAAGACAGCCGAAAGATTGACCTTGATAGCTTCGTCAAGTTTCAATAGAAGATCTTGAAACTTGAAGAGTTGACAGCATCTCAAGGTATATATAAATTTGGGTACAAATAGACAGTACCGAATAATGTAATAAGCCATGTGTTTATTAATTTTGAGTAGTCTGTCCGAAATACTAGAGAAATTTTGAATTTTATCTGTTACAAAATTGGAAAGTGATTCATTTAAGATCGGAGACCCAAGGAGGTGTAGCGAGGTTGGATCTACTAGCGTGATATTGGGGGCTATTGAGTTGAACTTACCAATTACTGTGTTTGTGTCTGGGCAGGTCTCAGTGATGAATAGTTCGCATTTGGACGAGTTGAGATCTAGTCCAATACTTTTAAATTCTTCTATCATGAACTGCAGGTCCTCTAGCACAGTGCTCGCTTCACCTCCCAGGGTTCCGTCATCCAAAAACCAAACATTAAACTTTGAATTTAGGCGCTCAATGATGGGGTGAATAGCTAAGCTGAAAATAGCTGGCCCTAGCGGGTCGCCCTGTTGACAACCAACTGCAGAATGTATAAGATGGTCCTTGTATACTAAATTAGAGGGCGAGCTGTAACATTGATAGAGAAAATTGTATAAAGACGGGATTTTGGATTGTATTTGTGTCAACAGGGCGCCTCTGTCAACGGAGTTGAAAGCATTTTTGATGTCGACTTTAAGGAGCACCTGGCCAGCCTGTTTCGTCAAGTAAGTACGTAGGGAATGGACGGCGGCCTCACACCCACCTTTAGATCCGAAGCCGAGTTGGAGTGGTTGGAAATACTTGGACAAATGTTCTGACTCCGACCTGCAGCAGAGTTTAGCTACAAGACGGCGGTAAGTGGAGCCAACGGCGATTGGTCTGATTCCCCCGTCCTTCTTTTTTAGTGCGCATAGGTTAGCGCCGTACAATATGTTTGTTATATCATCGTTTACTGTGCCCGCGAGCATCATGTTTGCCAAAGCCGTCAAATTCATCAGCAGCGACTCACCAGCCTCGCCATTACTACCGCTAATCAGGTCTTTAAGATGCTGGGGCGTGAGACCATCTAATCCACCGGCTGAGCCGCTGCCGAAAGATAATATTGCTTGGCGTATCGCGTCGGCGTTAGTCTCAAGCGGGGGAATCGGGTCTGAGGGGCCAGGTGCATCAGGGAGGCGGAGGTTCACAGATGGGAGAGGGTGTTTACTATTCAGGGCTAAGAGTGTGTCCGGGGTGTCCGGAGCGACCGCATCGTTGGAGAATAGGATGCGAGCAGCGCCTCTTAGGTCACCGTCACTAATTTTGGATTCTACGAGTTTGACTGTGTTCTGAACATATGAATGAGAGCGACTTTTAATTAGGTAACTGGGTGGAATCGGGTCATCAGACAGGCAGTTTTGTTTTACACGGGAAGTCAACGAAGCTTTGGAACTATTATCTTTTTGCACATGTAGGACTCGATATGGGAATGTAAGTAAATGCTCCCAGGCGCACTTCGTATTTTCGGTGACAGTGGCCCTTATATCGTCGGCGAGGCGTTTTGCGACTGAGATTCTGGCGCCACGAGGGATGCGCTTGAGCGTCGGAACTGTACTTTTTAGGTGGCTCAGAATTTGCCAAAAAGGTTGTGTAGGTTGAAAGTTAGATGGGGTTACAGCTGATAAAGGAGTGGGAGCGGAAGAGGAGGGCGCATCTTGTGTTTTGTGGGTTTTACCCTGGTGGATGCGCAAGCCTCTCTGACCCTTGAAGAAGCGCGGCTGTGAGCATTTAGGGCACTGGATAAAGTCGTCCAACGATGCGTTCGCATGACTAGTAGACTGCACCACATTTACGTTCTGGGAGTGCATAAATTACATCTAAAAATACTTACAAAGATACCTATAAAACATAAAAATCTGATAATAACAAAAACTCTTGACAGTGTCACTAATTTTCACTGAAGACACCGATGACACCTTGTTGACACAGATCAGCAGGCACTTGCGCATGCGTGTAGGCCAGCTGACTAGCGCGCAACCAATCGGCACACCACGGATCACCGGAAATAGACTGGTCGTCTGGGCGACGAGCTCGTCTCCATGGTAACGCAGTTATGCCAAATCCGGCGTCACGTCAAACACATTATCAATTTTTTACCATAAAAATATAAATATAAAACAGCTGTTCGAAGTAAACTGCGGGGCTGTCTTCACGATATGCGAAGGCCCGATCTGCTCTCTTGTAATCGATCAAAGACCGGGACCCACCTGGCCACCGGTTGATTTTTAGTTAATTTTTAAAATATTTCACAGCTGCATGATTACTGACGTATTGACGTACTAAATAAATATCTATTTATCTATAATAAATAGATATAATTATAGATAAGAATAATTAACAGTGAACGGCCCCTTTGCCAAAGAAAATTATGACAATAATATCCTTATATACATAGGTAAATAATGCCTAGAAATATCAATCAAAAAATTCTTGCCGTGGGCAGGACTTGAACATGCGACCTTGTCATTCTGTGACGTTTTTCATCATGTTCTAATTTATTCACCGAGCATGGATAATGCGTAATTCAAATTCTGGATATAACAATTAATCTAATATTCGCGTTACGTTGTTAGAATTGGAGAACGTGCTAACAATAACTATAAATAATGAAGGGTCGGGTGTCCTCGGTACCGCTGGAAGAACGTGAAAGACCTGGAAAGACTGCAGGCACACTTTCCAGTCCTTGAACAATATACACTTCAATTCGATGAGCCAGCGAGATAAATAAGTCCAAGAATCTTTAATCTTGTAAATATTGTCACAATCGGGATTTAAACCAGGGATCTAATTCGTCCCTAAAGGTACGATTCCAAACGCGGCAGAAGGCAGACGGCGACGGCATTTACCGCGACGGCAGACGGCATTGCTTTACAGTATAAAATTGCATGAGACCGTTTCCGACTACGACTGCAAGTGCATATGCCGTTGCCGTCTGCCGCGTTGATCGGAATCGCACCTTTAGGGACGAATTAGATGGTTCAAATCCCGGTTGTGACAATACTTACTTACTTACTCCGCTGGCTTAGCGACCCGAAGTGGGTATTGGCCTCCGAAACTAGAATGCGCCAGTCGTGCCGGTCCTGCACCGTCTCCCGCCACGGTCCTGCAGTCGGGGCAGGTCTGGACCTCGTCCTTCCAGCGGTATCTAAGGCGTCCGACCGGCCGGCGGCCAATATTGTATATATATTGACAATATACAATGTTGTTATATTGTGACAATATTTACTGGATTAAAAGTTCTTGAACTTATTTATGAAGGAAGATTCCGTCGATCTGAACCGAGTCACTTAGAATGGCGAGATTCATGGTCTGAATCATCGGCCGTGACGAAAGTTTGTCTCCATTTAATTTTTAAATAGGTCCTATTGCTAATTTTCCTATTAAAAAGAAACCTTCATTCAACTTAGTCTTTTAAAGACACCCATATGCCTTACAACGTCTATTCTTCTCAAGAAGAATACCAATTAGTATCTTCATAGGCACCTCTTTCCCGATCTTTTGAAACCATATTCTCTCTCCAATCACCATAACTATATCATCAGTACACCTTGCAATTAAAACATCAGCCTTATCCAAAATACTGGGGTCCATGTTGGAACCGATCAGCTCTTCTGTCAATGATGACCAGGTTGGCCGACTTAGCTGGATGCCCGTGGTGGTATATCCACTTCTTTCCTGACTGCTTGCCTCCTTGGCTGTAGTGGTCCCCTCCATGTTTGCCGTGATCATCGTGGCCTCCTGAGGCTTTGTGACCCTGAAAGATTTAAAAGAAAGAGGTGTAGGTACAGAGGAATAGGTCAAGTAGTTTTTGACATAATCTCAACCTTAAAAACTCTTCTTTAAACTTTTCTCTGTATAGTGGAACACAGAGAAAGGTGTACAGGAGAGTTTTTAAGGTTGAGATTTTCTCAAAAATTACTTGACCTATTGCAAGACCTTTCACTGTTTGATAGATAAAAGCTAAAACTATGTAACTGTAAAAGAATTATTAAATTCGGTCCAGTAGAAAATCTCAATCTTATTGAGGCCCCCTGTATACTTATCTCTGTCTTCGACTGTACTTTTGATCATATACACATTTCTTATTTAACTAATAAGACCAAAATTTTACACCAAGTGACCCAGGTAAGCATTTTACAGTTGTGTACTGCGGTGTTGCAGTAGCAACCCAAAAATACTGAAGTCTGCATTTCAAAAAGTTCCAAAAAAATATGCAAAAGACAGAAATGGCAATGTGCAGGGAAGAATGGGAAATTGACTAAAATAATATAGAGTGGTTACCTAAAGATGGTAAAAGAAGTAAAGGGCAACAAATTAAACGCTTGGAAGATGACTTTAAAAGAGTTGTTGAACCAGAATGGTTGAGGATGCGAGAGACAGAGAGAGATAGAAGTAAGTACAACAAAGATCCTGATGGTAAGATTGGTAAGCGATCACCATCGCATAGTGACATCGAAGGCGGCTTGTTCTGTGCTGAACTTGAAAAAATCTGATCACATTTCTCGTAATTTGCATTCTATTATGCCTGTAGGTTCTGCTGTGAAGCAGAGGCAATTTCTATGCATATCCTCTGCGAGGGTGGGTGGTGCTCTTTGGACATTGGAAGTTGAGCCTTATGTCACTTAATGCCTGAGGATATAACATTAACTCTCTTGCACAAGTGCATCATATGATTCCTCAAGGACGTTAACCTTTTATAACACCCCAACCCTTCCCTTACCTTGTGCAAATGTTCATGTCCTCCTTTATCGAAGTGTCCACTGTCTCCCTTGGAATGTCCGTGGTAGTTGGCATCCAGGTTGCCCTTCTTGAAATGTCCGCCCTGCGAAGAAACAAGTCAGTTAATAACCTCTTCAAATACAAGCCTTCCAGTATCAGAAAGCATGCAACAGTGTAGGTGTCAGCCGGCCACCCTGCTGTGCTCCTGCAGTAAGATTGAGCTGATAGCAAGAAGGAAATACACAAAACTACCACCTTCGTGGAGCAGGTGCAGTCTCTCACCTCTACTTAAGAATAAAAACCTTTTAAAACCTGTGAAATCTTTTAAAATTAGGTGAGATGTATAAAAATAAAATTGTAAGGTACTAAGAATATTACTAATGTTACTAAATGTAGGTTAATGGTATCCATAGCTGTAAACATTAGCTTAGGAATAATTCAGATAAACCCACTTGTTTATTTATAGGCGAGAACTGTAAACGGCTTAAATTTTCAAATTAAATCTTTAACCCCTACGTAAAATAATATGTATGTATAAAAATAAAAAAATAAAATCATAGACGATTATAATTTCAATGGAAACGCTAAATATAAATTCTAAAAATGCCAAAAATGCTATAAAAATGTAGGCGATGCTTTACCGCCTAATAAAACATAGGTAATTTGTATAGGTATTAAGTTAAAAGATAATTATAATTAAGAGCAGGCCTAAGTATGAACAAAGCACTATTTTAGAAGTATTTTCTTAGGGAATGAAAATAGAACTTAAGACGATAAAATCTGGCAGAAATGTAGATTAGATTCTGAAACAAATTGGCGTAGGTACAATAATCGATATTTGGTTTGCTATAAATGAACCTGAATCTGACAAATCAAACGAGTAAAAAGCATTTAAATGACAATGCCAGATTCTGCCCCACCATCAAGCGCATGATGAACAAGATAACGAATAAATTATTGGTTTAAAATAAAGGTTTGTACAAGTTGCGAGTCGAAAAACAGCTTAATTAAGAATTCCGAAAATAGTATGAAATCGAAGCGAATTATTCATTGTATTTGTTATCATTTTCCCGCAACTCCTACTGGTTATGACTATGCAATATGAAACCTGTAATAAGTCCCTAAGATAATGATATATGAGCTTCAATGGTCATGTAGGTGACCAAAGGTGGCGCCATTGCCACATTTCAAAGCTCCATTGAAATGTGGCAATGTCTTTTAAATGCAACAAACTAAGACAACGACCTTCGTCCACAAAGCAAAAGAACCTGAATAAAATGAACCAAAAAACAAGAATGGCCAAGAAGTTTCATCATTCTCACGATTTTACTACGTCCCTATCAAAGTCTAGACATTTTACAATAATCCTAAACAAAAAACCGCACTCCGTCACGGATATCTGTATACCTAAATAAAAATCCGGAATATTCCGTTGAGAATTAAAATTTTCTCTCGCGAAAACGAAAACCTATTCTGAGTTTGACAGTTAGGTGTGAAATCGATTTAGCGCTGTGTTATCGGATGCAAATTAGTATTTGTTAACGATTTCGAGAGTTTGATTGAAATCAATTTATCTCGGAAGGTATTTCATATCGATGAATCGTTATGTCGCAATGTTAAAGTAAACGAAGGCCTTGATGCAAAGGGCAGGTCGTTTTGTTTTGTCGATGTCGTTTGTGGCAACAAATAAAGAATTGTAATTAATTGGTTCAGACCATTGATCTCCTATAAACAACGGAGATCAATGGTTCTGGACTTCTGGCTTAAATATCATCGAGCGATTTACAGTAGTGTTTTCTTTGCTTTTAAGCGGCATAAATGCTTATTCAACTTCATCCCTCCAGCGATATATAGGACGCCCGATAGAACGTCGCCCGACCGGTCGTCCCAGGTATGCTCTCTTCGCCGCACGATCGTCTCCCATTCTTTCGACGATCGTCGAGAGTCTGGGACGACTGCAGGCACACGTGGCGCGATACGGTGCAGAACCGCAATGACTGGCGTATTCTCGTTTCAGAAGCTAAGACCCACTTCGGGTCGCTGAGCCAGCGGAGTAAGTAAGTAAATGTTCATTCTAGAAAACGATGAGACCATGGGCCTGGGGCCATGGGGACCAGAGGCGCGGCGACTGTTAAAAGAACTGTCGTCGCGCCTCATTGACTCGTCGGGTGACCAAAGGGCTGGCGCTTACCTCTGCCAGCGTATATCGCAGGCTATACAACGAGGTAACGTCGCCAGCCTTTTGGGCACTCTTCCGCAGGGCAGCGATTTGGCCCCAATTTTTTATTTATAAGTATATATTTATTATTATTATTTTGTTATATGTTTGTATAGTTTTAACTTTAATTATAATTGGTGATACTTAATTCTAAAGACTATCAAATAAATTACATCAAATACTCTTCATCATCATATGGTATCAGCCGACTTCTGGACGTCGTCGTAGGCGTAAGCCTCCTACAAAGCACCCCACTTAAATTCTCGGCTTTTTGAATCCCATCCCTTTCAGTCACCTTGCATAGATAAACATAATGTGGGACGTTTATCCGTTCGTTGCCTTCACTCGAGAACTCGTCTACCCCATCGGTTATCGGTTCTACGACAGATGTGGCCAGTCCACATGATTCTATGAGCAATGTCAACTGTTCTCTGACGTTGTTTTTCTTACAAGAAACTATTTGAAATCTGCCTCTGATAATAATGGCTTGTGATGCTGGGCTGACTGTGCTTGGGAAGATTGGCAGAAGTCTTCCTCAGTTCGAGAGACTGAAATTATTTTGGATCTATAAAACTAGTCTGCAATTCTTTTCTTGTGTGGTTTAGTGACCAAACCTATTGTCAGAGTTATTCAGGCCGCCCGTAGGCCTCTGACGTAGCCTGACCACTGCTTCTCTATGACAACAAACGGGACCAACTGCTTAACATGCTTTTCGAGGCACAGAATGAATATGAATGAAATAGTCTGCAAAGAATTGTCTTGAGTCCATAACGCATCAGATCAGTTAAATTTTCTTACCGAAGAGTGTTCATGTTCGTGATTATGACCTCCATGCTTCTCTTCCTCCGAGGAATCTCCTTCTTCTTCAAAGAACTCCACCTTCTTCTCATACTCTTCCTTCTTGTGTATGTCGTGGCTGCCTTTGGTATTATGGCCCTTGGAGTGCTTACCAGATTCTTCATACTGTGAACGAGATAATTTAGTAGTTGGTCTGTCTTCTATGATACAGTTGAAGAAATAAGTTTACAGGGGGCCTCGATATGGTTGAGATTTGCTCAAAATCTACTGGACCGAATTTAATAATTCTTTTACAGTTACATAGTTTTCACTTTATCTATCAAAGAGTGAAAGAATTTTTGCAATATGTCAAGTAGTTGTTGAGAAAATCGTAACCTTCAAAACTCTCCTGTACACCTTTCTCTGTGCTCTACCGTACCTTCGTCGGTTTTGATGATTTAATGGGTACATTCGTCAGCACATTACCTACACAACACTATTGCAATCTAGGCTGTATTTCCGTCGCCGCGGATATTGTGATATTTTATTTTACTGTGTCATAAAAATATTATTTTAATAAAATACTTTTTAAGGTTGAGATTATGTCAAAAACTACTAGACCTATTGCAAAAATTCTTTCACTCCTAGCTAGATTAAAGTTAAAACTATGTAACTGAAAAAGAATTATTAAATTCGGTCTGGTAGTTTTTGAGAAAATTTCAACCATATTGAAGCCTTCTGTATGCTTTTCACTGTCTTCATATGTACTTTTACCGATTATATCAGGAAATCAAATGAGATTCCGAAGACAGACGTGGATTAATAGCTGCTGCAGTTATTAAGTCAAGTCTTATAGCTTGGTTACAGTAACGCCGTGACGTGGAAAATTTATTTTAAGCGTGAACTGAACGTGAGCTTGCTCTTAAATCTGCCAATCGTGTATGGATGTTTGTAAGAGAGAGCTCACGCAATGCTTGCACTCAAAACTGTCTATAAATATCGGCCTCATAGCTCAGTTAGAGTTACACAGTATTAGCCGATGATGACATGTTGAAGACAACTGATACCAAGGCTTTCTTTCTTTCATTCCTCATTCTTTCCCTCTTACTTTAATCCCCTCCCCTCCCTCCTTACTTCCTATCTTTCTTTCTTCAATTCTTTCGTCCTTTCCTTCCTTAATTCCTTCCTTCCTTTCTTCCCTTCCTTCCTTCTTTCCTTTCTTTATATCTTCCTTTCTTCCCTCCTTCTTCTTCCTTTCTTACCTTAGCATGTTTCTTGCCATGTTCCTCATGATGGTGTGCTCCGTAGTGATTCTTCTCGTCGTGATGATGCTCGTCTATCCCGCCGTGGTCGTTGTATTTGCCGAGGTGGTCTTCCTTATCATGTTGGCCCTTTTCGGTCTTCGTGTCCTTGTGGACACCCTGGAACAAGGCAAGGAAATATTAGAGAGATTCAAGGCAGGAAGAAAACGGTTATTTCTGATTAAAACCTCATTACCGACTGCGCAAGAAGGAGTGTTGTGTTTTTCGAGTGTATGTAAGTATGTATGTATAAAATTATTTGGCACGCGCTGCAGCCTAAACGGTTCGATGGATTTTAACATATGAGGTGTCGTTAGCTTCTTCTTGATTGTAGAAGTAACATAGACTACAAAAATTTAAATCAAAGCGCCTTAAATTTTTGGCAGTCGAGTTTTTTGTTTTTTTTATTTAAATGCCATGAAGGTAGGTACTTGGTAAAATGTAGCTGTTAGGATTTTATTATAATTGATTAGACTTCGTGGTAAAAACCAAAATAAACTTTTTCAGAGTTTTTAGGTACCTACATAAACGCTATGCGAAACAAAAGAAGTTTTTTCGTCAAGGAAACCAGTGTATTTAAACTAGGAACTAAGCCATCCCAATTTCATAAACATTGGGATAATTAAGTTTGTTGAGCGTCTGAAATTCGACCGCATGATTTGGCGAGGTGTACCTACGGTGGACTGTAGTCGACGATTGAGATTTTCTCAAAAACTACTGGACTGAATTTGATAATTTTTTTACAGTTAAATATTTTTAACTTTTATCTATCAAACAGTGAAGGAAGTTTTTCAATAGGTCAAGTAGCTTTTGAGAAAATCTCAACCTTAAAAACTCTCCTGTACACCTTTCTCTGTGTTCCACTTCCACCGTACATCTCCTATTTTTATGTAAAAATTTGGATATTTTCGTATGAATTTACACATTTCTAATATTGGCATTGGCTTTATCTCTACTGTTTTGATATTTTCTTGCATATGCGCTATGCGAAACGAAAATCTAAATGATAAACGGAGAAAAATTCTCATCATGACCGGGATTCGAACCCGGGACCTCGCCATTCCGTGGCACGCAAAAAAAAATTCTCCATTTATCATTTAGATTTTCGTTTCGCATAGTGCATATGCAAGAAAATATCAAAACATATGAAAAAGGAACGCGTAATCAATTAAAAACATGATTTCTAACTGCAATGTTAGACATGAATTTGAGTAATTGCACAATTACTGGGTAGATGTCGCTACCGTCCCTCAGACGAGAATATGGAGACAAAATTCACGATCTGGATATGAATCACGATGGCTCTGTTGGAATAGAGCTATGGAATGGCGAGGTCCCGGGTTCGAATCCCGGTCGTGATGAAATTTTTTCTCCATTTATCATTTATCTCTACTGATGTTCACAGACCAGTCAATCTGTCCATAAGATCTCCCAAAGTTGTGACGTCATAATGCCTGTGATCCGTCACGCATAGTCAGGACTCGAATTAATTAAATTTACTGGGCAATCTCACTGACTATCGTGGCAAAGTATAATTGACTTGCGAACTTTGTCGCTGGTGCCCTTACTGTGAATTCTCGAATTTAAATGACATTGCCAGATCCTGCCCCACCAAGAACCGCAAGTTGTACAAAATGACGTATCAATGTAAAAATATCTCCGTTTTTTTTAAAATTATTGGTTTATAATAAAGTTTTGTACAAGTTGCGATTCGAAAAAAACAGCCTAATTAAGAATTCAGAAAATAGTAAGAAATCGAAGCGATTTATTCATTGTTTTTGTTATTCTTCTATAGGAGTTGCGAGAGTAGTAGAAAATGATACTGATTATGATTATGCAATATGAAACCTGTAATAAGTCCTCGACAAAATGATATGTACAGCTTAAATGGTCACGTAGTTTTGAAGGTGGGGCAAAGCTCCATTAAAATGTGGCAATGTCTTTTAAATGTCCTTCCTTTACATTTCTTATACAATTCGCCCATAATTTTTTTTGAAGACAGAGAAATGTGTACTATAAGGTTGAGATTTTCTCAACAACTACTGGACCTAATTCAATAATTCTCGAAAACTCTTTCGAAACTATATCTTATAATTCTTTTTCCTAAATTGGTTGCCAGATAAGTAATTATATTTTAGAAACTAGTGTCGATACAAGAATCCTCTGACTACTTGGTTTCCAAAACGGTTTCTTCACCAACTGGACACGTGGGGCTCGACAAGCGCATGTCCAGTTGGTAAAATACAAAATAAACATTTGTTATTCATTTGGACACGCTAAGATTTCTATACTTTGCGACTTTGTAACATATATTTTTATTGTGTGTTTATGTACAGCTGCTATTATAGTATATAAACTAGGTGAAACTTGCAATTGTGACAATTGTAAATCTAAATGTTATGAACTAGGTTTAAGAACAGTGTTACTGTGCTGCTCTTTGCGCTCACATCACCCAGCCATGTGATTTGAAATATAAGTAATGAATGTGTACAAACATATAATATGTAAGAAACGTGACGTAACCAAGTGTTCCATAGTGTACCTAAGGCCGAATAAATGAGTATGAGTATGTTACCACCAACTAGACTACAATTGCTGAACATGAGACTATATAATATATGATTCCCAGCCAGGAGAATCAATCAAATACCAATGAGCTATCCTCGGTTTTTGACGGAAAAACTTACGTACATTTACCGAATGCTCTCAAAAACGGTAAAGGAAAACATCGCGATGAAACCTGCATGCCGTAGAAGAAAAAATCTTGAAATCCGCCAATCCGCAGTGGGCCCGCGTGGTGGATCAAGGCCCCAGCTCCCTCGATGTAAGGGTAGGTCTGTGCCCGAGCAGTGGGGCAATATAAATAGACTGATGATGATGATGAAGATTTCTATGCGTGTCCAGTTAGTGAAACTCTAATTGTCATTACTTGTCAGAGATTTTTTTTTCTCTAATTTTTTGAGATCCGAAGTTTATATTGCTAATTGATTTCGGCGAATGCGGTACCTCGGTCTCGGGCCTCGCTCTGACTCGTTCCTGATGCAAAGGCTGTCCATGGCCATACAGCGCGGTAACGCCGCTGGTATTATGGGCACCTTTGCATCGGGAACGATCAGAGGGGGCTTATTCGATTAAGTTTTTTTTATTTATTATTATTATTATTTTGGCATACATAAATAAATTACCTATATTTATTGATTTCTAAATTAGCGCTACGATGATGTAATTCTACATCTAGATATTGAATAATATGAATAACCCTTTCCTTACACGAAATCATAAGACATGGCAATGGTAGGGGATTTGGGCTCGTCTGAGAACTTGTAAAATTAATTTAAACAAATTAGGATAAAAGTCAAGTAACGGGGAAGTTGATAATCGAGTTTGTCTTTTAAACGTCCAATCTTTTGCATGTAATTAGTATAACACCCTGTTTCGTATTAAATAGATTTGTAGCCATTATTAGAATAACTTTCACCCACGATAGTTATGAGATTTCTTACAAAAGCTTGCGATTTTTTTGGGTATTATACACTTAGGTATGTATAACAAAAAAAAAGTTACACAGGTACTACAGGAGAGTTTTTAAGGTTGAGATTTTCTCGAAAAATAATCGACTGATTAAAAAAAATCTTTACAAATCTATTTATTTTAATCAAGTTTTATTTGTTATAAGTATAGGTATTAGTTTTTATTGTTATTTGTTTGTATTTTACCTTATTACTGAATAAAACTACTTATTTACTATTAAACGTAAGAGTGTCAATTTGTTATGTAACAAAATATTACAACTAATACTTTAATTAGAAGTCAAGGTCACCCTGTATAGCCTGGACATGTTGCAAGCAAAGTATAAATTGCTATTATTCCCAAAACGTCTACATTAGAACATATAAACTGTTATTCATAAATGTTTTTACACAGCTTTACTGATGTTATGACAATATTATTTAGACAAATGATTAGAACAATAGTCTTTCTATTTCTAAACAATAGATATGTTTAGATGCTTCACTGCAATGTTCCCATTGCTAGGAAATATAAATATAAATATTGATGTGAATATGCATTATTTTAATCTCTAAATAAATCCACGAAATTACGATGTGTGGATTCGAATCCCATTCGCAAAGAAAGTTCAGTAATTTTAGAAGTAAAACTATAGTGAGCCATTACTACAAATTATTATACAGGGTGTAACGTAAAGGGTATATGAAGCCGAAGGGAGGGTGTTCAGTATCGGTAACTGAACAACTTTTGTTCTACGACTTTTCGATTTACGCGAAATTATTGTTACACTTTTCATACATTTCGTACCGGTCAGCTGGTCGATTTGTATGAGACATAAATTTATTTATATTTTTTATTAGAAAAGTCGTAGAACAAAAGTTGTTCAGTTACCGATATTGAACTCCTTTCGGCTTCATATACCCTTTACGTTACATCCTGTATATAAACGGATATCACTCACTTATATTGTTGAAGTCAAAGTTGCCGACTTCAACATTATAAGTGAGTGGTATCCGTTTATATAAAATAAAGTTCAGTAAAATCAAATACTTTGTTTGGTTACATATAAAACCAAAATAAAATATCACTTTTTAAACTTTCACGGTTTGTATACATATTAATTAGATAAAACGGGAATTACCGTGTTAAACATTTATTATTGATCAAATAAATATATTTATATATATATTATTATTTATCAAAATAAAATAGTTTACAGTAAACTTCTAGTTCTTAGGTACGCTTCTAGAAATCTCGGTAGGTACCTAATTTTATTTTGTGTTAGTCAAAGTTTAATAACATACACACAACACAAAACTTACGTCGCCATAATGCGAACTGTACCAAGGTTTCTTCATCGATAATTTCGACTTGATCTGGTCCAAGGACGAGTAGCTGTCATTCCATAGCTGAGGATTCATTTTCTTGATCAAAAAGATAAAAATAAGCAACAAGTAAATCATTTATTGCATGAGCAGGGTTACTCCCACCTCTTATAGCGATCCAGTTAAGGTTCTTTACGTCAAACGTCATTGTAGCAAATAGCGATTCGGTTCAGTTTAGGAACCTAAACTGGATCGCTATAAGAGGTGAGAGTAACCCCGCTGGTTAGATTTAAATTAAATACTTATATAAAAAAAACGGTAGCGTAGGAAAATAATACCGGGCTGGAGATCCGCCATTTTAGAATGGCGGATTGATTTTTTATTCGTTTAATTTTCTATTTACATGAATACTCTAAATAACTTGACATTGGCGAAATTATCTCTTTAGTAAGAGTAGAAACCATTCAAATAAAAATAGAATAGCATATATAACAGTTATCAGAAAAATATAGAATAAAATCCAAGTCAAAAAACGTTTTCAAAGTCGTTTTTCTCGATTTTTTTAATGATAATATTTATCAAAATACATGACTTGGATTTTTTTTTCTATATTTTTCTGATAACTGTCATCAGTTGGCCCATCACGCGTTTCCGGCGTAACGTCGATTTCTGGGACATCCTGTATATACAAAAAACTATGATTTACTGAAGATCTATGACGTAATCTGAACTTCTTGAAGTGTTTAGATACAATTATAGCGAACCAGATTGCGTATAGGTACGCTAATATTAGTCGTTCGCTATGCGAGTCGTCCCGCTCGCTCTTACGCGATGTAGCATATGAACGACAGTGACAGCTGCGTTTAGGGTTAGGATTCGACTTAGTGGTTACTACAGAATTAGTTACACTGTCTCCTTGTATGTATTTGCAATTACTTTTGAAGAACAGCTTGATCATCTATTATCCTCATTAATAATGCTGAATTTGCAATTTTAAGTGATGGTAGCATCTCTACTTATTTGTGCCGTCACATAGCAATGCAGTCAGATTCTCTTAAAAATGACGGGAAACTTCTAATAAAAAATTTCTTTTAATGTCTACAGTGGTTATTTTGTGTTTAATATCACGTTAAGTTAATTAGGAAATGTTCGCGAATGACAGTTTGGTGAAGTTGTTAGATAATTCATGCATGATCTGAAGTTTCAAGCAATTCTCAAGAGTCCCACTACGAGCTCGGGAGTGAACGTGACTGTCGAGCTGCTTCGTCCAGAGTGATGACGCTACGGCGACTCCTCTGGAGGAAGATAGAAAAAAAAATACAAAAAAAATATTTTGGAAAACTAGAAACTTAGTACAGCGCAGTAACAACTTATTTGGACTTAAGTCTTTATTACACAAAGAAAGGCTGAAAACTGTGCAGATGGAATTCTAGTAGACTATGATATATTGAATATTCTGCAACATGACATTCGCAAATGACGAACTGTCGAGTGCATTAACAAAATAATTAAATAAAATGCACAATCATTATACTTGCTGTAAATTACACTTACGGGCACATGACGCGTTATATCTAAGTCCTCAGGAAAGCATCGTCATCAATATCCTCATGGTTCATCACAACATCAAAATATAAAACAAATTGCCGATTTTGTACATCCCAATTTTATGGATATATGTGCTTAGCTTAGCCGTCAAAAATGTGATGACTGCTCGAAGATACTCGAGTTTAGAACGTAAATATTATGTGCTATAAAACCTTCCAAGGGATTCATAATTCTTAAACGTTATTTTTAGAGTTCCGTATTTAAATATACAATGTTTTAGAAGCACTGATAGGCCACGGTTACACATCTATATTATATATATATTACATGGTTGTAACTAAATTTAGTTTCTCTTTTTAAATATTATATTGTAAGTGTATGCATAGGTGTGCTGTTTGTCTGTCAAATAAACGATTATTCTATTCTATCTATATTTATTGCGATTATGTGGTTTTTAAGGGTTTTATAATGATTGCATATTAAGGGCCTTCATAGAGCCAACTAGCGCCGCCAATCTTAAAAAAATAATATCTTCCAATATAATCAATTTTATTAAAAAACCTATTTACGAAATGTTTATTACGATAAATACTATTTTTAAATGCTTGGTTTATTATTAAATGCAGATTGGTTTATTATTAAATGCCATACTTGAGATGGTGATCACGTCTTGAGAGTGTATTAGTTGAATTCGCTCTTGAGCTCTTGGGCTTGAGCTCAGACTATTAATACGGGCCTAAGACTCCCTACAATATGTACCCGTAACCCTAACTATCTGCTACCTTTATCATGTCGCAGTCAGATAGTGTAACTACACACTTCGTGAATTGTCTAGGCACATCATGAAGTGCACGACGGTTCTCTTGAAAATGGCGGGAAACGACGGTTGCAAAATTATTTGATAATTTTTGTTTTATTGTCTACAGTGGTTATTTTGAGATTAATATCACGTTAAATTAATCAGAAAATGTTCGCGAGTGACAGTATGGTGAATTTGTTGGATAATTTGACCAAGATCTGGGGTTTCAAGCTTTTATCAAGAGTTCCCGCTGAACGTGACTGAGAGTGAACGTGACTGTCGAGCTGCTTCGTCCAGAGTGATGACGCTACGGCGTCTCCTCTGGATGAAGACATGAAGACGCGGCTACCCAGGGTGAAGACGCTACTGTGACTCCCCTGGAGGAAGATATAAGACTATTGAATATATTGAATTTTCTGTAACATGACATTGGCAAATGACGAACCATTAATAAAATAAATAAATAAGTGCACGACCAGTTAGACATAATACAACCGTCAAATAAATGTTTTTGATTCCGATTTTATACGTATTGATTCTCTGCCTAGCTTACCTATGAGGCGTTCATGACTGCGCCTCCTTAGAGATGATAGCATCTCCTTAGTGGTTGCGGCTGGCAGCCTTTTTGCTTATGTATATAAAACAAAAGAAGACGATTGTCTTATGTTTTTTCATTTGTCCTGTAAATAGTCGAAGCATACATTTCTTTTACTATTGCCTTGTTTTTATATCTCGCAATTAAATACTTATAACTGTAAATATCAACACGGCGTTTCATTGTAACATTCGGAGTAACTTATGGTTACTCCAAACCTACCTACCTATTTACATATTCGAGATTTGTTTATTTGAACAACGCGAACGGTAAATCCGTTAATTAATATAAATTCCAAACCTAAGCCGATTGGGAGCGGAAATAAAAACATTTTCTATCGGTCATTTTCTTTTATGAATTAGAATTTGTTTTTACAGTATAATCCATTTATTAGAGTGAGGCTTTGCGATAACAAACAAATATATACGGGTGTCCATTAAACCTTTGGGTAAATAGGGTTATGTTCATGACATAGCAAATAAATTCCTCTGTTTAATGACTTTAATCTGAATAGAGATATTCAGATTAAAGCCGTTACAAAATAAATTCAAAATTATTGTAAATGACAATGCCAGATCCTGCCCCACCATCAACCGCAAGTTGTACAATAAATGTAAAAATATCTCCGTTTTATATTAAAATTATTGGTTTAAAGTAAAGTTTTGTACAAGGTGGGATTCGAAAAAAACAGCTTAATTAAGAATTCACAAAATAGTAAGAAATGGAAGCGATTTACTCATTGTTTTTGCAATTCTTCTATAGGAGTTGCGAGAGTAGTATAAAATGATACTGATTATGATTATGCAATATGAAACCTGTAATAAGTCCTTAACAAAATGATAGGTACAGCTTAAATGGTCACGTAGTTTTGTAGGTGGGGCAAAGCTCCATTGAAAAGTGGCAATGTCTTTTAAGCAGTTGCAAGGAAAAAATGCTCGGAGTCTAGGCTCAAAAAAAAATTAAAAAAAAATTACGTTTCCCCGGCACCTTTGCCAACAATGGCACCGTCAGGTATGACAGTTACATAGATAAATGAATGAAATAAATAATTATTCGAAATCCGGGTAACGGAATTCAAGATCGCAGGTTCAAGTCCTGCCCAGGGCTAGAAATTATCGTCATTTTAATTTGTTCGCCGAACGTGGCATGAACGCTTAGATGTTTAGTCGTTTAGACGAAGACTACCTCTAGGGTATTTTATTACTTATTTGCTACTTTCTTCCTGTGCTTTTTCTTCCTTAGCCGTTAGACAGACTCAGTAGTTGCATTTAGCTTCTGGGTATGGACTGTGCTGATGCAACTGCTGAGGCTGTGGAGACGTGCTGGTCGAAGGCTCGGATGATCATTCCAGGGCTCCAGGACCCAGCTCCAGATCTATATCCGAGTTCCTGTCTTCTTCTCCAAGTCTACGGATTCTCGAATGGCTGCCCTGCAGACCCTCGGCACAGAGCAGGCCAGTCCTACCCATTCTACAACCTAGGCTAAAGATCTAGACCGACGTAGTACTCACTATCCTGAACACTATTTCTTAATAAATATATTTTTAAACTACCTACTATCATTTCTAATCTCTAATATCTAATCTATTCTAAATTCTATCTATTCTAAATTCTACCTACGGAACTAACTTCCGTAACAAATGCATAAAACAAATTCTGAGAAAATCATTCGGTTATGTGTGACGTCATTAACGCTTCCATCAGCATTTTAATATGAATTTTTATATGTTACCTCGTACGCCTTCTTGCCATGCTCCTCATGCACCTCCTCGTGTTCCGAGTGATGGTCGCGGTCCACACCTGCGAACACAACAGATCTGTTAACAGTTTCAACAGCCGAGTCACGCCCACACTGGCCGATTGCGACCCTGGCTGGAGGGATACCCGCCAGGCCTTTTTAGGCGCTCAAGTCCTGACAAAGGCGCGAACGATATTTTTTTTACTATTTTCCTTCAAAAATCTGACTTCAGCAGGACGTGAGCGCTTGTAAAAATCGTTGCGGGCTACCCTCCAGAGTAAATCAGAGTCTGGAACATCATTTAGGCCGTGCGCTGCGTTAAGCGGACGCACGGCGCGGGCATCCGCGCGGCGTGCTGTTTCATGTCATCTCCATAGAGCAGCACAAGACGGGAGACCCGCTTCACGCAGCGCTGCTCTATGGAGATGACATGAAACAGCACGCCGCGCGGATGCCCGCGCCGTGCGTCCGCTTAACGCAGGCATTTGTCCACCGCCGCGCGGCGAGTAAGCGAGTAAATCCCGGTATTTCCTCGCACAAGAAACGTACAAAAGATACTATATTCCGTGTAAACAAAAGATATGCATATATTAATAGTTCATCGCTGACTGTTCACACCGCAAGCGAGTACATCCAATCGCTCGGCAACACTCGCCCACTCGCTGAGCTACACTGGAGAGTCGGCGAGTGAAGCGAGTAATCGCCCGTCGCTCAGGGATACTCGCTGATAACCGAGCTACAAAAACTATACTCGCTGCTCGCCCAATCGTTTTATAGTTAATAGCTTTACTCGCTCATCGCCGGCGGTAGGACATAGGCTGCTGGAAATCATATTATTGCAATGCATGAAACTCGGTAAAAGATGACGGACTAAACGGTGCGTCAGCGGCAAAGCAGGGAGCGGCAACCAGGCCCGGGCCCACGGACGCAGTGCGCGCACCGCACGGCGCCCGAGCGGCTCGAGGCTCAGACGGGGAGGAGGAAGGTGAGGGATGAATGGGTTATACATTGTGGGCTAGTACAGCCCACAATGGGGAGTGCTCGGGCGCCAGTCGGGTCGCGGTTGTATCACAGTTTCCCGTGGCTCGGCAAGAATGGCACGAGGTGGAACACCCCAGGATGTTTAGTCGGTATGCTGCCCCTTCAGGGCGGTGATCCCGACATAACCAACACGCTCCCCCGGGCGTGGTGCCACATGATTTGCATGTTTTACCTGGGTTAAAAAAAAAAAAGGGAGCGGCAACCGCGCGTCGTTCAATCTGTCATCTTTCATCGGGTTTCACACATTACAAGTTTCAGCCTTTTAACACTACTGAAGCCACTGGCATTTATCGCTAATGACAGTGAAAACTGGGCCTTATACATACTACCTACACGAAAAGATTTTTTTTCTATCCTACGCAAAGTCTAAGATTTCTAAGCTAATCTTGCTAAATCTAGGTTAAACATATTCTATTCTGACATAACGATGCGCTACACAGAGTGCACACTATACAGAGTGTTTAAAATAGTATAGTAGATAGAAATAATCTAAAAAGTAACAGATTTAAACATGATGAAAAATTTCTTGCCGTTGGCGGGACTTGAACCTGCGACCTTGTCAACTGACCTACCACAGGTTCACTGATACAATCCCTATAAATACATAAAAAAAATCATTACCTACTTCTCTATATTATTACGCAACGTCCTGTAGCGTAGCTATAATGCAATAAGAGTGGTGACAGTCCGGTCCCCAACCAATCGCTGCGGTCCGGACGGAGGGCGCCGCACTTCTCGTCTTGGCTATTCAATTTAGATCTAGACATTTTATTTTATATGACATTTTGTTCACTTCGAACTTATTTGTAAATTCCATTTTATAACCAACTTGAAAATGTTATTTGGACGCTTATTACTGGAACAGTAGAATAACATCGAGTTTATATATCGAGTATTATTATTATTTAGAGCTAGGTGGCTCAGTGTTTGGGCAATGGACTTGCGATACGGAGGTCCCAGGTTCGATTCCCAGTCAGGGCAGCCATGTACCAATGAGTTATCCTCGGTTTATTCGCCGGAAAAACTTATGTACATTTACCGAATGCTCTCAAAAACGGTGAAGGAAAACATCGTGATGAAACCTGCATGCCGTAGAAAAAATTTAAGGCATGTGAAATGCGCCAATCCGCACTGGGCCCGCGTGGCGGATCATGGCCCCAGCTCCCTCGATGTAAGGGAAGGTCTGTGCCCGAGCAGTGGGGCAATATAAATAGACTGATGATGATTTTTGGCACACAATATGTTGAAAAATAAGATTTATTATGTTTTTATTGGGCAGGACTTTTATTGAACAGTGTATCAAGTTTACATAACATGAGGATTATACATAAATTAGGGCAAATAACAGACTTATTAAATTCTTGCGTGTCGAATAGGAAAATAATAATATTTTGTCACACATGGCAAGTATAACAAATACGCAAATACGAAGCCAAGTGAAGTGAGAGCATTAGATGAATATTATTGGGATCATTAGGCATGGCAACCTCCCTAATGATTTTTTACCACTCATTATTTTAAAAGTTAACTTTTGCGTAACATGACGCAGTTACATTTTAAGGGAGCTGTCATCGAGAAAATTAATGATTGGAGAGGGTATAACAGGTTCTCTTGAAAATGGCGGGAAACGACGGTTGCAAAATTATTTGATAATTTTTTTATAATGTCTACAGTGGCTATTTTGTGTTTAATATCACGTTAAGTTAATCAGAAAATTTCGCGAATGACAGTATGGTGAATTTATTGGATATTTTGAGCAAGATCTGAAGTTTCAAGCTTTTATCAAGAGTTCCCGCTAGAAGCTCGGGAGTGAACGTGACTGTCGAGCTGCTTCGTCCAGAGTGATGACGCTACGGCGACTCCTCTGGATGAAGACATGAAGACGCGGCTACACAGGGTGAAGACGCTACTGCGACTCCTCTGGAGAAGATAGAATACTATTATATATTGAATTTTCTGTAACATGGCATTGGCAAATGACGAACTGTCGAGTCCGTTAATAAAAAGGGTATAATAAATAATAATGATTAATTAAAAAAATTATATTTTTTATACAGTTTCTAAAATAGATATATCGGAGACCGACAGTAACATACAAGTAAATTCTATAGCATACAAGGAAATCCCATGTTCAGGTGGGGAGCATTGGAACGTTTTAAGCAGACGTCAACCGCAGCGCGTCACGTCAGCCTACGCCTAGGTCCGGGCGAAATTCTAGCTCTGTTAGTGCCCGAGGCGAATGTTGCCGACGCATTCATTTGCTAACCAAATTCACGCCTAAAGTCTTTCCCACACATGCGCGATCTGCACGCGGCCAGTTGAAACGCTTGCCCCGCTCCATTTTCTCCCATCCTTAAAGTCAAATCATTTATTTGCCTGAATGTAGGTACATGTATAATCAGTTGTCATGATACAATAATAAGCCCCTAATACATTCTACCACTCATATGGCATGCAAATATAGACTATATTACTTATATGAATTTAATGTTTAAAATGTAACTGAAATTTCATGTCATATCCATGTTTAATAAAATAATCCTAGCTATAATTTAAAAATTCGTCAACAGAATAGAATCGCTTGTCAAGTAACCACTCGTGCAACTTTCTTTTAAAGAGGGGATTGGGTAGCTCTTTTATTTCATTTGGCAGCTTGTTATATAGTTAAGCTTGACACACACAGCCGCGACCTAGCCGCGGTTTGCGTCCTGCGATCAGTTGAAACGCATGCCACACCTCTGTTTCTGGGCGCGAAAAACAACCCTTCTTCTTGAGCAGTCGGGTAAAAATAAGGCTCTTCCTGTGTGAAAGACAATTCGCCCGAAGCTCAAAACTACATTGAGAGTTAGCCAAAGAAAGCTTAAGGCTTCGTATGCGCGTATTTTCTACAGAGGCTACGGCATTAACTACTAAAATTAAATGTCTGAAAAAAATATATAGCAATCTTGGGGTGTCTATTTAGGGACTGATATTCATCAGTCCCTAAATAGACACCCACAGGATACACGATTGGACAAACTTCGCTCGATAGAAAAAAAAACCTTCCATGTCTTTTAAACCGAAATAGTTATTCATACAAAATATATATCAAAATGTAGGGGTAGTATAAATACAAGAGCTTGTTTTTTAAAATCTGATTTTTGTTGGCGTATTTTTAATCCCCTGCCAAAATTCATAAAAATACGAATATCGAGGCACTGCGCCGTGCTCTTCACTCCGCCGCTGCGGGGCATCTTGTGTCTCACTCTTGCTTTTGACAACCATATAGTGCCTTAAATAGTTTTTGCCGATGCCATCCCTGGTTCAAATGGAGATGATTCTAACAGTTTTACAACTATACCCGCCTGTCCATAAGCCATTGGTCAAGCAAATTCACGGCTAATTCACTGACCTTACGACCGTACCGTACTACGAAATCAATCGGTACCGCACCGACATCGACAGTTCAAATAGATTTCGTAACAGACCAAGTTATGCAATCTTTATCTTAAAATGGTGTTGATAATTGTATCAAGAGCAAAGGAAAGTGTGAAAATGGAAAGTTGAAAATAATTGCGAATTTCAGCTGGCAAATTATATTGTAGCGATTATTGTGGGAGTGATATATTGGCTTCGCTATTATACGCTTGGTGGCATGGACCTATAAAAATACCTTTTTTACAGGTACGGTGGAACACAGAGAAAGGTGTACAGGAGAGTTTTTAAGGTTGAGATTTTCTCAAAAACTACTTGACCTATTGCAAATTTTATTTCACTGTTAGATAGATAAAAGTTAAAACTATGTACTGTAAAAGAATTATTAAATTCGGTCCAATAGTTTTTGAGAAAATCTCATCCTTATTGAGGCCCCCTGTATACTTATCTCTGTCGTCGACTGTACATGCTTGGTGGTGGTTGTACTTTTTGTGTAATAACTCTTCGACTACGACGACTCATAGAAAGCCTATTACACTGCAATTATGCAACTGTCATTTTGGCTAAAATGTAATTTGAACCAATTATTTCATATGCCTATAAAAAATATTTTAGCATAAAATGACGATATATATTGGTTCATCGTTTAAATTGAACTGGTGTGTTTATTAATAAATGCTATAGTTTCATTAATTAATTATGTCTAAACTGCACATTTGTGAAGTTTCTGGACATTTCGTGAAGTGACATATTGCACAATCTGGCTACGACATAAATGTGCCAGAAACGGCCGTTTTTCGCAATTATGTGAACTACAATTTACCTACATTGCATCACGTTACAAATAAGCATTTAAAAAATAATATTTATAGCAAACAATGTGAACGTAGCTTTTTTAATAAAATTGATTATATTGGAAGATATGATTTTTTTAAAGATTGGCGGCGCTAGTTGGCTCATGGAAGGCTCTTAAGAGCATAATTTTTTTGCGTCAACTAACCTATTAAACTTCATCATTTTCTTTCCTAGGATTACGTGGGTGCCAGCTGTAGGTGTTACAGTTACATTCCTAAGCCAGTAATTCGTTTTATTTCCGTATTCTGTTCAGCCGCAACACATTAAGGAGGACGGAGAGGTGCCGCTCTACATAAGTTATCGCAACGCCAACCCACGTGAGCAGAGATAGTAGTATTTTGTCGAACTTGTGCTATCTCCATATTGCTGTGCCCGACGGGGTCCACATGTATTGTGAATTGTAACTGTGTTATGTACCTAATATATGTGTGATATGAATTATGAGGAGCTCGGTGGCTCAGTGGTTGGGTCAATGGACTTGCAATACGGAGGTCCCAGGCTCGATTCCCAGCCAGGGCAGCCATGTACCAATGAGTTATCCTCTGTTTTTTCGACGGAAAAACTTACGTACATTTACCGAGTGCTCTCAAAACGGTGAAGGAAAAACACATAGTGATGAAACCTGCATGAAGTAGAAGAAAAAAAAAATCTAAGGCATGTGAAATCCGCCAATCCGCACTGGGCCCGCGTGGTGGCCCCAGCTCCCTCAATGTAAGGGAAGGTCTGTGCCCGAGCAGTGGGGCAATATAAATAGACTGATGATGATGATGAATTATCGGAGTAGTGGTCTGCCGAATAAGAGCATAGTCGAAGCAGAGTCCTGGGGGGCTAGCCGGTTAGCCTTTTCTGTCCTGTCAAAGCCTGCGCGAACGAAATTTTTGTACTAATAATAAGTAAATACATGAGCCAGCGTTGAAAAAAAACCGTAGTCAGTAAAAACAGCAGTTTAGTAATTGAACTTCGTAACTTTTTTACAAAAACGTGAACACAAACTATAATGTGATATTCTATTATGTTATTTGATGTTTTACTGTATTTTTGCCAGTTAATTAGCAGCAAAATAGTATTTAGTTTCATAATATTGAAGAGAAAATGAAATAAACTACCATTTTCGTGAGATATTGGGAATTTAAGGGCAGATGACGGGCATTGGTACATTGACGGGTATATGTACACTTACCTTACCTATTGTTTTTAAGAGAGGGTGGTCTGAGTCTGCTCAGAATAGAAATGAGTGGAAGGGTGGGGGTGCTTTGCCCAGCAGTGGGACATTACTCACCTGGGCGCGAATAAGAAGTAGTTCCATAGCAATTTACAGGTTTTATTGTTGTGTCTATGGATAATTTACTTTTAATTATTAATGTTGATGTATTATTTTATGGGTATTTAAAAAAAAAGCAAATGCTGACAAAAAGCTGGCAAAGAGAAGCGATCGTATTATTACAGACTAGCTGTACCCCGCAAGTTCGATTGCGTAGAGGAGGAGGATGGAGGAGATCAGGAGGCAGATCTTCCTCTCTGGATCCTTGTTTCCACATCACATACCGCCATGGCTTAGAGCCTATGAGCTGTCCGGATATTTCAGCTATCTCCTAGTGAAACTCCCATCAAAATCCCTTCAGTAGTTATGGCGTGATACTTGCACAAATCACAGACAACAGACAAAAATTCTAAAAATTATTGTTTTGGCATCAGTATCGATCCTAAAACACATTACAATTATTGTTTTCAAAAAATATCCAATGTACAGTCTTATTATATGTATAGATTAGTAAATGATCTGACAACAATTTATATGCTAGGTGGCCTCTCTCCAACGGCTTTCGCGAAGATTTCTATCAGTGCCGCGGTCTGCGCGAATCACCGGCGTCACGGTTCATCGGTCGCAACATCAGGTGGGACGAACCTTCCTGACGTAAATCTGGCTCATTCAAAATACGACAGACAAAATGCTGGCCTGTATTTCGCCCAAAGGAGCCTTGCCATCCAGAGGGGAAATGCCGCCAGCATTTTGGGCACGTTGCCGGACAACGGGGATCAACCGACCTATTTTGTATGGCTGTATTCATCAACGTGATTTAAAGTTACGCCACCATTTAGGCCCCCAGCTTTACTCTCATCTCTTATAGCGATCCAGTTTAGGTTCCTAAACTGACAATTTGCTACAATGACGTCAAACGTCATTGTAGCAAATAGCGATTCGGTTCAGTTTAGGAACCTAAACTGGATCGCTATAAGAGGTGAGAGTAACCCCTTCCTTTTCTATCTTAACCTTTTTTAACGAAGTATGAAGGGGGGGGGGGGTGGGGTTAGAGAGCTCGGTGGCTCAGTGGTTGGGTTAGGTTAGCTTGCAATATGGAGGTCCCAGGTTCGATTCCCAGCTTAGGCAGCCATGTACCAATGAGTTATCCTCGGTTTTTTCGCCGGAAAAACTTACGTACATTTACCGATTGCTCTCAAACACGGTGAAGGAAAACATCGTGATGAAACCTGCATGTCGTAGAAGAAGTATGGTGAAATTATTGGAGGATTCATGCAAGATGTGAAGTTTGGCGTTATAGTCAAAAGTCCCACTAGGAGCTCGAGAGTGAACGTGACTGTCGAGCTGCTTCGTCCAGAGTGACGACGCTACGGCGTCTCCTCTGGATGAAGACAAGAAGACACGGCTACCCAGGGTGAAGACGCTACTGCGACTCCCCTGGAGGAAGATAGAAGACTATTGAATATATTGAATTTTCTGTAACATGACATTGGCATACGACAAACTGTCGAGTCCATTAATAAAATAAATAAACAATAACGCGGATACCCAGGGTGACTCCCCTGGATGAAGAGAAGATGCTATTTTGAAAATTCTGTACATGACATTGGCAAATGACGAACTGTCGAGTCCATTAATAATAAATAAAGTCAATTTTCACACCACTCAAAGCACACAAAGGTACAGTCCCCTGCAAAGCGTTGCGTCCACAGAGCTGATTAGTCAGGGCTAGTCTTGCAAAGACTACACGTCTATCAATTTACGAAACTGTTTGAAAAGACAGCCGCAACGTAGCTCGATTCGCGAATTAGCTGTTGCAGTGGTCGGTGAGCAGTTGCTGACGCTTGGCAGCAGTCAGGCCGCGTCAGAGGCCTACGGGCGGCCTGAATAACTCAGACAATAGTTTGAATAACTCAGACAATGGTCACTAAACCACACGAAAAAAGAAAAAAAACTACTTACCATATCAATTAAAGGTTTAGGCGCATTATGACTACTTATCATTATGGCCACTTCTCATTTTGGCTACTTCTCATTAGGACTATTTCTCACTTGGGCTACTTCTCATTAGGACTACTTCTGAAAAGACATTGCCACATTTCAATGGAGCTTTGCCCCCTACAAAACTACGGGACCATTTAAGCTGAACCTCAATTAAACCATACCGACATGGGTCACTGCATAATGAGATCAATCACCAGACAGAGTAAGTATGAAATCCATTAACCTGTGCGAACGAAAGTAAAAAGTAAAAGTGTAGCTGCTATTATCTACGCCGCCGCTCGCTGCGCCGGCGCAGGTTCCGCTCCGTCTTAGAGCAATGAGAACGGAGACGCCTATTTGACTTTCTAGTATACTTTTATTTTTTCTACATATGTTATTTATCAGAACATGATGAAAAAATTCTTGCCGTGGGCAGGACTTGAACCTGCGACCTTGTCATTCCGTGACACGTTCTTACCAACTGAGCCACCACAGGCCACGCCACGCCCACCGAAAATCTTCATCGCTTTATACATGCTTAAAGGGTATGTTACGCAAGGGAATGTTATTTATTGATTGAAAAACAAATAGTTAAATTAAAATTTGACTTTCTTGTCTTCTCTTAGTCGCTCTTGGCAGAGTGGTCGTGGTCGTCACTTCAGTCGCAGTGCCTCGCAAGACGTCGCCACTCGTCTCTCCTGGTGCAGACGTGCAAGGGATCGCTCACGGCTGCCCTGACCTGGTCTGTCCATCGCGTTGGCGACCTGCCGCGCGCTCGGGTACCGTCAACCTTGCCCTGAACCACCAGTCTCTCAATCGATTCAACTCCACGCCGAGACACGTGTCCAAAGAACGTCAGAATGCGAGCCTGAACTACAGAGGATAGACGCTGCTTGATGCCCAATTCTTGTAGTATGGATGCATTTGTACGAAATTCAGTCCATGATATTCCAAGCATAAACCTTTCACTGTATTCGATCGTACCTTCTCCTATCAATTTATCAATTTTCGACGTGCGATAGTGAATAGTGATAATCATGTTCTCGATCACACTTAACGTTACTACATAGTGTGAGTGTAACGGAAAGGTGTAAGCCGAAGGAAGGGTATTCAGTATCAGTAATTATAAATACAATGATTTTAAATAATTAAACAAATGACAATGCCAGATTCTGCTCCACCACCGCAAGTTGTACAAGATAACGAATAAATGTAAAAGTATCTCCGTTTTTTTAAAATTAAAGTTATGTACAAGTTACGAGTCGAAAAAAACAGCTTAATTAAGAATTCAAAAAATAGTATGAAATCGAAGCGAATTATTCATTGTTTTTGTTATTCTTCTATAGGAGTTGCGAGAGTAGTAGAAAATGATACTGATTATGATTATGCAATATGAAACCTGTAATAAGTCCCCAACAAAATGGTAGGTACAGCTTAAATGGTCACGTAGTTTTGTAGGTGGGGCAAAGCTCCATCGAAATGTGGCAATGTCTTTTTGAAAGAAAATGACAAAAAAAAAATACAAGAGGCGCCGTCTCGGGTCGTGTCTCGTCGAAAGGTTCCCATCACACCAACAGCGTTACCGCGCTGGATTGCGAGGGATATACTTTGGACGAGATACGTGCGACCCGGAGCGGGGGTCACAACCACTGTTCTTTAAACGGCGACCCATATCAGTAATTGTATACATTTTGCATTCTACGACTACTTTAGTATAAAAATAAGTTAATATCTCAAAGAAGTCGATTAGCTTCGGAAAAAGGTCGCGAGAAGCTAAAAGTTGTTCAGTTACTAATATACTGAACCCTTTCAGCTAACTATATTCTTTCTATTACATCCTGTATAGGTAATGAGATCTTGCATAAGAACATGAGTAGGAACGGTCGAGAGGAAAGGCGCATCCGTTTTTAATACTCCAAGTACCGCCGTTGTTCCGTGAAACGAGGTAAATGATCAACAAATATTGATTTTTCTTATTGTAGTTTAGTTCTTAATTCAATCAAATTATAAAAGAAAACCACGTGCTGTTAGCACGTGCTATTATAATATGTGGATATCCCTGGTCCACTCAATAATATTGAAATACTTGAACACAATTTTTACTCGGGTAATAATTTGGCAAGGTCTAAATGACAATGGTAGATTTGAATGGAGCTTTGCCTCACCTACAAAACTACGTGTACATTGAAGCTGTGCCTAATAGATTTGGAGTCAGCGGGAACGACCCATCATTTTGTTGGGAACTGGTTACAGATTTCATATTGCATAATCATAAATCTGTAGGAGTTGCGAAAGTAGTAGAAAATGATAACAAAAATAACGAATAATCCGCCTCGATTTCTTAATGTTTAACGCTCAGCACTATCTGTTACATTGTCTGATGGTGGGCCCACAATAAAAAAATGTCACGTTACATAGAATGACTAATTGTGTTTATTACAATAAATAATTTTTTCTCCATTTATCATTTAGATTTTTGTTTCGCATAGTGCATATGCAAGAAAATATCAAAACACATGCAAAATTAAAAACATGATTTCTAACTGCAATGATAGACATGAATTTGAGCAATTGCACAATTACTGGATAGATGTCGCTACCGTCCCTAAGACGAATATGGAGACGAAATTCACGACCTGGGTACGATATCACGGTGGCTCTGTTGGAATAGAGCGTGCCACGGAATGGCGAGGGCCCTGGTTCATATTCCGGTCGTGGTGAAAAATTATCTCCATTTATTATTTACCATTATCATGTCACTCGTTCAGTGAACGACTTAGTTTCGTTCTAGACAGCTAGGTTCTCTATCTAGGTGACCTAGCTTCAGTTTTCATTACAAATCTTGAAAGTGGTTTCAGAAATTTAAGTTCATTGTCGCAATTTTAATCAAATTGTGATCTAAATTGGAATTCTTTATTCATTTCAAATTAAACGGAGTACCTATGTACCTACCTAGTGCTTTGGGAGAGGGCTATGTCCTACAGTGGACTGATACGGGCTGATGATGATGAAACAAGCTAAAGGCTGCCATTATATAAGACCTAACTTCTTGCCAACTCTCATGATTCTAGGTCAACGGGAAATACCCTATAGGTTTTGGTTCCCTTGCATTTTCTTTCATACAATTAGTGTTGCCCAAATTCAGTCTTGGTCTTGCAGTCTTGGTCTTGTTCTTGCGTTTTTGCAAGACCAAGACCAAGAACAAGACCGCGTATTTTTAGCAAGACCAAGACCAAGACTGACCGTGCAAGACTTGAGCAAGAACAAGACTAAGCCTGCAAGACTCTTGCGTCTTGCAGCTAGGACTTAGCGCTATTTCACGGAGTAGTTAGGTGTAACAGTTCGGTGTATAGGTACGCTTAGGAATTCTATGAGACGCAAAAAACTGTATCAAAGAATATGAAAAACTGGACCTATGCGCATTACGACTAATACCATAAACATACCTACATAGCGAATAAAAAAATATCCATTAAAATCATACTGAGTGCATGCATAGTTATGTTTTAACCATCGGCACTTTGATAATGCGGCATCAAAAGTTTTGTACTTACTTCTCAAAGAAATTTGCCGCTTTTCGGAAGTACATGGTTATAATACACGCGCCGGCGGCTTCTTTTGAAATCATATACAACAATCGTTGCCGCCGCGCCGAAATCACAACATTTGACACTATTAGATTGCCGCCACAGGGCGTAGGTATACTCATGCAAAATAATTTCGAATTTTAAGAGTACCTACAGGTGTTCCAAAGAATAAATAAGTTTCAGAGTGCTTAGAATGAAAATGAATACATTATACTGATCACGCAAGTAGTATTATGATTAGGATAAAATGGTAAGGATAGGTAGTAGATGCTTGTGAGGGCTGGTCACATCTGTCGTAGAACCGATAACCGATGGGGTAGACGAGTTCTCGAATGGAGGCCACGAACGGGTAAACGTAGTGTGGGACGCCCCCCGACCAGATGGAGGGATGACCTTCGCAAAATGGCTGGCAGGGACTGGATGCAGAGGGCCGAGAGTAGGGTTGATTGGCGCGCTTTGGGAGAGGCCTACGTCCAGCAGTGGACTGATACGGGCTGATGATGATGATGATGATGAGGTAGTAGATGTCATAATAATTTAATACAATCTCTTTCTAGACAGATATTGTTATTTAAAATACAGTCAAGTTATTGTAATTAATTTGTTTTTTTACATGTTTTAGCAAATGTAAGCTTATAAATCATAAATGTTTATTAAGAAACAGTTACTTCCATGGAAAACGACATATAGGTCAGTTGATTTTTCGACTTTCTTATCAAATCTTCAGTTATTTATTAATCTGATTGATCTTTACTATGGCTATGTTAATTCAAGCTCACAATGTTCCAATTCTAATACGTTTTTCTAAGATTTAAAGTAAACTTTAATAAATAGCAATAGACTAATAGGTAATTGCAAGACTTGCAAGACTCTTGCTGCAAGACCAAGACCAAGACCAAGACTGGGAGCGCAAGACCAAGACCAAGACCAAGACCAGGTGTATTGGCGCAAGACCAAGACCAAGACTGGCTAAGTCTCGTCTTGTTCTTGCATTTGGGCAACACTAATACAAATATGCGGGAAAACAAAGTTTTATTTTTTAACGGCTGCATGTGATTGCAGACCTGAGTATTGGGTATTAATTTCAACTTGATCCGTCCACGCGTTTCTGAGATATAGGTCTTGACAGACAGACGGACAACAAAGTGATCCTATAAGGGTTCCTTTTTTCCTCTTCAGGTACGGAACCTCAAAAAAGAATCCAGCTAAAACTTCACAATGAAGGAGCGGCCTGAATATCTCTGACAATAGGTCTGGTTACTAAACCACACAAGAACAGAAAGAACCTAACAAAACAATGAATGAATGTTACAACTATCACAAACAAACCCACCTAATACTTTTCCGCTACGTTAACAATTTAATTTAAGTTACCTACATAGTACGGTGGAACACAGAGAAAGGTGAACAGGAGAGTTTTTAAGGTTGAGATTTTCTCAAAAACTAATTGACCTATTGCAAAAATTATTTCACTGTTTGATAGATAAAAGTTGAAACTATGTAACTGTAAAATAATTATTTAATTCGGTTCAGTGGTTTTTGAGAAAATCTCAACCTTATTGAGGCCCCCTGTATACTTATCTCTGTCTTCGACTGTACCTATTGGTAACTTTTAATCTTTTAGTCCTTACATAATCCTAGCATAGTACCTATTAGGTACCATGTATACTATTAAATAGTAAAATAAGAGAATTATGTGTTGTCACATTAAATGTAATAAAGTCAAAAGTTTAAAAGTATTCCAAAAATAAACCTAAGTATAAAACTGCCAGGGTGTGCCTATTAATAAACCATGAAGTTTCTACACCTCCCCATAATAGATACACCCTGTATATAAGTCTAATTATATACAAGTAAAAAAGTCCTATCAAAGTTACACTGTACACTAACTTAAACCTAACTTACGCACAATAGAATAAACACAATAATAAAACAAAAGACAACGTACTTATAAAACAAAACACAGCTATGTTAAACCTAAAAGCCTCGTAAATTTACAATGCTTAATTTTTGGCAATTGTTTAGTCAGTACGTCTGCGATCATGTCGCTTGTTGGTAAGAATTCTAATAATATTTGTTTATTTAATACAGAATTCCTTATAAAATGGTGTCTTATGTCAATGTGTTTAGTGCGTGAGTGAAAGGTATGACTCGATGTTAGCTTTAATGCACTTTGATTGTCACAATAGACTTTTATAGGTTTATCGGAGCAAAATAGTTCACTGACCAGTGATTTCAGATATATTGCTTCTTTACTGGCTTCACACAAAGACATGTATTCTGCCTCAGTAGTTGATAAGGCTACTGTGCGTTGTTTCCTAGCCTCCCAGGATATTGCTGAACCACTTAACATGAAAGCATATCCTGTGTAAGACCTGCGATCCATTAAATTTGAACCGTAGTCAGCGTCAGCGTAACCTACAATATCACTATTGTCCTTTGTAAAGGTTAACTTTTTATCTTTGGTAGCTTTCAGATACCTAAGTAATCGCTTAGCTGCTTTCCAGTGTACCTCCCCATAATGTGCATTGAATTGGCTCAAGAGCGAGACAGCGTGGGCTATGTCTGGTCTGGTACCAATTGAAATGTACATTAGAGATCCAATTAGTTGTTGGAATGGAAGATCAGTACGTTCATCATTCTGTTCAGGTAGTACGAGTTTAACTCCTGGTTCGAAAGGAGTTGAAACTGGAATTGCATCACTCAAACCAAATTTTTCAACGAGTTTCTCGATATATTTTGTTTGGTCGAGACTGATGCTGTTACTTCCTTGAGTAACCCTCATTCCTAAACAGTCTTTTAAAGGACCAAGATCCTTTATAAGAAAAGATTTCCGCAATCCATTTTTGAAGTTTTCCTTCATCTTACTGTTGTTGCTTAGAATGAAAAAATCATCTACAAAAACTGCAACTATCAGTAAATCTTTACCATTTCTTTGGTAATAAAGACAATGTTCTGTTTCAGCTCGAGTAAGCGAAAGCGTGTCCATTGCTTCGCAAACTTTTTTATTCCATTGTCTTGGCGCTTGCTTGAGTCCGTATAGGGACTTCTTGAGTAAGCAAACCTTCTTGCTATTAGGTTCATCTCTGAAACCTTCAGGCTGCTCCATGAAGATCTCCTCATCTAAATCTCCGTTGAGAAACGCCGTTTCGACGTCTATGTGGTCGATCTCCAGGTCCAATTTGACCGCGAAAGCTAACAGCAGCCGTATAGAAGAAAGCCTGACTACAGGAGAAAAGGTTTCACCATAGTCAACGCCATGAACTTGGGTGTAGCCTTTAGCCACAAGCCGAGCTTTAAATTTAACAATTTCACCGTTGGTGTTCTTTTTAATTTTGTAAACCCATTTACATTTGATAATTTTTCTATCTTTGGGTCTGTCTACCAATGTCCATGTCCCATGTTTCTTTAAAGAATTGTATTCGCAATTCATTGCCTCCAGCCAGTCATCTTTATTCTCATCATTCATCGCTTCACTGTATGTCACAGGTTCACAATCTGTTGTGAGCATACAAGCGCTGGGATCATCATTGTCACGATATCTCATCGGCGGGCGACGTTCTCTTTGAGGATATCTCCTGTGGGTGACTTCTGTATCTCCAGTATTAGTTGGTAGCGCATCAGAAATGATGTCAGATTCTGCATCTGTAAAGATCTCTTGGGTTTGTTGTTCCAGAGAATCAGGCTGTAAAGGTTGTTCGTTATTTTGAAATTCCACATTAACTTCCGTAGAAGGTACAGTCTGTTCAGGTTCTTGTGGCTGAACATCAACGTGCATTGAAGGCTGTAAATGTGACGAACAACATGGTAAAGGTTCGGGAACTTGAGGCTGTTGAACTTCAATTTCATCTTTGATGATTATAGCCTCGTCTTCCGTCTTTGGTAGACTAGGTTCACCACCTGGTGATTTATCTTCAATAAAGACGACATCCCTTGCTACAATTACTTGTCTAGGATTTTGAGGATCGACCAAACGGTATCCTTTGGACTGGCTAGAATAACCCACAAATATGCAGGTTCGAGTCTTCGAATCAATTTTCGACCGTTTCTCCTTAGGCACTAGAGCATGTGCCTCGCATCCGAAAACACGTAAGTGAGAAAGGTTAACTCTTTTACCTGTCCACAATTCCTCAGGGATTTTATTGTTTAAAGCCTGTGTAGGCGAATGATTTTTGAGGTAGATAGCTGTATTCACAGCTTCACCCCAATAAGCTCTAGGCAAATTAGAGTCTTGTAGCATAGACCTAGCTTTTTCAATTACAGTTCGGTTGACCCTTTCAGCTAAACCGTTTTGCTGAGGGTTGTACGGGACCGACGTTTGGTGAAGAATACCATTTTCTGAAAAGAATTCGGTCATTTGTTTGTTAACAAATTCGCAACCATTATCAGAACGGAAAATCTTAATTTTGTTGCCTGTTTGGTTTTCTACAAGGTGTTTGAATTCAACAAACTTTGAAAAAACTTCACTTTTGCGTCGAAGCAAATAGCCGAAAGTTTTTCGAGTGAAATCGTCCGTAAAAGTTAGTAGGTATAGATAACCTCCCCATGTATGCGTACTCATTGGTCCGCATAAATCGGAATGAATTAATTCTAATTTGTTACTAGACCTACTTTGTGAACTCTTGAAAGACCTCTTTGCTAACTTTCCTTGTAGGCAAGGCACACAAGTTTCGTTCATCCTGTCATTGAAAACTATGCCGACTGACTTATTTTTTAAAATTTGTAAGGCTTGTATATGAAGGTGGCCTAGACGTCGATGCCATAGCAACATGGACTCCTTGGTTTGAGTCAAATGAGCCTGAGTCTCACAAACATTGAGCTTGTACATACCTTTATGGTTCGATGCAGTAGCTACAACGGAACCTGAGACTTTGCATCCGTCCTTTAGTAAAATAGAGGCACCTTTAGGCGAAAAAATCACAACATAGCCTTTCTTAACTATGCTACTTACTGAGAGTAAGTTGGTAGCTAGCTTTGGAACAAATAAAACGTCTGAAATCTTATTTATGTTATTAGACACATTACAACTCACAGTACCTTGACCTTCAGCAAATATCTGTTCATTGTTTGCAACAGTAATAGGCTTCGATATTTGAGTAATATTGGAGAAGTACTCTCGCCTGTTACACATGTTCGCAGTTGCACCTGAGTCAATGAACCATTCTGAACCTGCACCTGGGAATGGAGAAGCAATCAAACAGGATAACAGTGTTAGGTCTGATGTGTAATTGGTAGTAGTATGTGTAACGTTTTTGTTCAGTTTTCTACAATCGGAAACTAAATGACCAACATTTTTACAATAAACACAAAATTTCTTCTTATTCTTCGAGAACTTCTTGGAGTTGGAAGTAACTAGAGCGCTTGTGCTTGTGCCGCTGTTTGTAGGTTCACGCCGCTGATCCTCTTTTAGTAACATTGTAGCCACGTAGTCTGAAGAGATTGTGACTCCAGAATGTTCGAGGGCCATGACCATCGGGGTGTATTCGTCCGATAGGCCTGCTAGCATGATCACACCTATAAACTCGTCGTCCACTCCTGCATCAATCTCTATGAGTTTCTGCTGAGTATCTCTAATTTGGTTTATGTATGTTTCCATTGAGTGATTTAGCTTTATGTTGAAGATTTTCTTGAGAAGATGTAAGCGTCGGACTAAGCCACTATCCGCATAAGCCTGCTTAAGTCGTTGCCAGGTCTCCTCTGATGTTTTCGTCGAAGAAATGGAGGGGTAAATACTCGGATGTAGCGAGAGACAAATCTTGGCTCTAGCTTTTGCATCACGTCTTGCGAAGTCTTTTACCTCCTTTGCGTATTCCGTAGGCCGGTGAATGCAGTCCCACAGGTCGCAATCCACGAGAAACATCTGCATTGCGAAACTCCAACTAGAAAAATTCTCACGTCCCTGTAGTTTTGGTAGGCAGGATAAGCCGATTTTACCACTAGGGCCGCTGCTAGAGCTAGCACCATCGGGGGCTGCCGAGCTCACAGAAACTGGTATATCGCCTTCCATGATAAACTACACAGTATTTAGCTATTTTAAATAGTAATTGCCCATAACCTACTATTAAATAGTAAAATAAGAGAATTATGTGTTGTCACATTAAATGTAATAAAGTCAAAAGTTTAAAAGTATTCCAAAAATAAACCTAAGTATAAAACTGCCAGGGTGTGCCTATTAATAAACCATGAAGTTTCTACAATGTATGTAACCTAACGTAACTTATTATCTAATTAATATTTTTAATATCTCTATGTAAATAAATTATAAAATATTAGGTGTTATTAAATGATTTCAATCTATTGATGATTATTTCAATGAATTTAGCCAATGAAGTTAGGGTTGATTCTTGAACTCTTATTAATTTGGAAGGGGGATGGAGTAAACGTATCCAATAGGAAACCCCAACCCTCTCCATGCATATATTCAATAGATATACTTATTATAATAACCAAAATACCATGAAAGATCTGTCGGCGCGGCTCGTGGAGTCCACGCGTGACCAAAGTGCTGGCCTCTTTTTCGCCCAAAGGATCAGCCTAGCGATCCAGAGGGAAAATGCCGCCAGCATTTTGGGCACGTTGCCGGACAACGGGGATCGGTTGAACTATCTGTAATGCTAAGCCATTCAGATAGTTCAACCGACCTATTGTATATATAGTTTTAGTTTAGTTTATATTTTCTAGGTTAATATTATAATAGGTAGTTATTTTTATTTTTTATTGTTTTTGAAATAAATGTTTATAAATACCATGTTGTTATATATTTCTATATAGTGAATAAATAAATAAATTAAAAAATACTTTACCGCCCTAGAAGCGCGGAGTGGAAACTTTCAGGAAATTAATAAAAGAAACGAACTATATTGCAAATCTAAGACAATGATCCTACGAAACTATGAGTCAATCCCCGAATTCGTAATTCTATCTATTGTCCAGTCTTACGCAACCTAAGCACAAACATGGTTAAAATCACTCGGATGTTTAATAATGAATCGATTGTCGAGGAATTAGTTTTGGTTAAACGAAATGCTATTACATAAAGGGTTACCTGTTTACAAATATATATTGTTGATATGTTGTTGTAACTAGGAATTAACAATGAAGCGTATTCTATTTATTACGGTAACCTGTGTCAAATCTTTTGTTACGATATACAGTGGATTTCTATTCACCCTAATTTACCAGATCTTTTGTAATATCTTGTTAGAAGTGTTATTTATAAGCTTGTAGTTCATCATACTCTTTTTTAATTCATCTTGCAATGCTACATTTGATCCATACTTTTATACGGAAGCGAATCTTGGACAATCAAGGAGGAACTGCGGAAACATGTAAAGGCTTTCGAAATGTGGGCTTACAGACGCTCCCTCACCGGGGCATTCGCGTGTAATGTCACGTTACATACTCGTGTATTACATCAGTGTGGGAGAAAAACAGCGTCAGTCAGGGAGGTAGTATTGTATTGTAATGCTCAAAGTCCATTCTGTAACGTTACATTACACGCGAATGCACCAAGGAGCATTACAGACGCATGTTGCGCATCAGTTGGACTGACAAAATAACGAACGTCGAAGTCCTGCGACGGATGAACAAAAATGCGATCTTTTGCAGACCATCAAGAATCGTAAAGTGGCGTACTTAGGACATACTCTGAGGCACGAGCGCTATGAGTTGCTCCAACTTATTATGATGGGAAAAGTCGCCGGAAAGAGAATCGATCGCAGGAAAAAGTCGTGGCTGCATAACATTCGGGAGTGGACTGGAATCGCGAGCGCCGCAGACTTGCTCCGCCTCGCGAGAGATAGGCGCAAATATGAAGAGCTGATTGCCAACCTTAACTAGTTGGAGAGGCAACCCCCAATAAGAAGTTCATCATACAAATCGGGTTAAAAATCAAATTATACCAAAAAAACGGTCAAGTGCGAGTCGGCTGTCGGAATCGCGTACCGGTAACTTTGCTCTAACGAAAAGATAAACTAGATTTAGGGACAAACTGATAACGTCATACATCGACATACCAGGCGTCAACTGCAAATATTAATTTAAGTTTATATATTAATTAGATAAAACGGGAATTACCGTGTTAAACATTTATTATTGATGTCTCGATATTTCGACAGCATTGCAGCCATCATGGTCACGAGTAGACTGAAGGCGGTGAGTGTTAAACGTCAGAAGGTAATTCCCGTTTTATCTAATTAATATGTATACAAACCGTGAAAGTTTAAAAAGTGATATTAATATAGGTAAGTTTGTAATTACAAAAAAATAAATATTTTGTGATAGAACTTAAAATTTATAGTTTTCGGATTTTTTACTTGTGCTATATAACCTAGCTTCTAGCCTTTCATGATTCTAGGTCAACGGGAAGTACCCTATAGGTTTTGGTTTTCTTGCATTTTCATACAAATATGCGAGAAAATGCGACATAAACAGCGATATCTTTTGATAGCGTTGACGTAGAAGGTTAAAGACCTGAGTATTTCAAAAAAAAATCGTAATAATTTAACTTGGGCGCTAATAAAAGTAGTTGATGCTAACTAACATCAATACCTTTAGCAACTGAACCACGAGCCTGTCCTTAACCTATAAGATGTTAATTTGAACAAATTCAAACAATAAGTATAATTTGTCGAAATTCAAGAACAGACTGTCTACCCCTGCTCTTATTATAGATAAGCTAAGAAGCTCTTAAGATTTCAACGAGCTTCGGCGCGGATAATTTTAGAAATCACAATTTAGCGATTTTAGAAAGGTGATTATGATAAAGTACTTTTAATATCGTTGACTCCTATGAGATTCATAGATAGTTTTAAGCAGGAGCTTAAGCATGAGCTCGCTCCTACAACTGTCAAATTTATTGTCATTAAGACAGTAGTAAGAGCAGTCGCGGATTATCCTAAAGGCAAACTAGGCACGTGCCTAGGGGCGCGAGGTCACAAAGGGGCGCGCACTGAAGGCGTTTAGTTGACGAAAACCCAAAACAAGTACCTACTTAGTACTTACATAAAATAAAAAAGTCATAATATAAAGCTAGATTCGGACTCTGGTAAAACCCGCGCTTTCACGCCAGGCATTGCCACGAATTCCTAATATTATGTCGTTTTCAGTGTTTTTTGTGATTCTAAATCCACCTTTAGAGCTTCCTAAGTGCGCCCCGTCTACTTCATTACACCTACATCGACAGATTCCATAACAGAAGTTGGTAAGATATAAAAACCGAGGAGCGCCGGTGAGGTGCTAGCCTAGGGCGCTGTAGACATTTAATCCGCCTCTGAGTAAGAGCATGTGCAAACTAAGCTTAAACCGCTTAAATTTGTTCCCGAATATCGGATAAATATAAAAACTTGTACCATATTCGGAACCAGAAGACTACCGGCTCCTTCCCATGAGCTGCATAGCGGACCTATTGAGTTATATCTTTAGGGAGGAGGAAGGAGCATAAAGAAAAGGGGAAGGCACAAAAGATCCCAATGGGTCGAAGTGCTGCCACATTGGCTCCCAATCAGAATAGGATAAGATAACCCAAGAAAACTCCGTACATTTTGCTCGGGTTAAATCGCTAACTCTAGAGTCATCTTATGTAGCAAGTGGTAATCTATAAATCTTTGTTAATCTATAACTTTGACATCATAAAAGCCGGCATTGAACATGGAATTTGTGCATATTTGCATACATGTCCTCCGCCAGGGTATCTAAGACGCTTGGCTAGAGGGGTGGCTTCGTTCCTAGAGTCATATCTAGAACGACCAATCGTTAGCCACGCGTCATCTTTCAAATCTTCATTTTTAACAAGAAAAAAGTCATTAAACCTCTTACCCTTTTCCTGATGGTAGTTTTTAGGCTTCCCTGCTGCTTTGTGGTCGCTGGACGCTGATACAGCATCTGAGGGTGCTGATGCCGCAGCTGACGGACCTGATTCTGCTGCTGATGGTGCGGAGTCTGCTCCTGTAGCAGTCCCAACTGACGTCGTACCCGCACCAGCAATATCCACTACACTCTTATCTACAGCAGTCACATCCATAGCAGTGATTAAATCCTTGGCTGTCTTATCTGGGACCGACTCAGCTACGTAAGAATCAGTTGGTGGAGTAGTAGATTTATTTTTACGTTTGCGTTTATTCTTACGCTTCTTCGCGAAATCACCATCTTTGGTCTCCGGTACTAAAGATATTCTTTCAGTTTCATCACTATTTATACTAGAAGGCGTTGTGTATCTAGATGAATATCGCCCTGTAAGATCTGGTCGTCTGCTGCTTATTCGTTTTCCATATTCAGGTCTTTGTGTAGTAACAGTTCGTTTTTCAGCGCTTTCTTCGTCTAATACCGTGTACGCTCTTGGGTTTTTGAAAACAGATAGTTTTCCGCTTTCTACATGTTTGTTTTTCTTTTCTTTCTTCGCTTTGCGTTTTGTCGATCTTCTAGGCTGTATAGTTGACGTTCTTGGTTTTCTTAATGGTTTAATTTTGTATTTATCTTCTACAGACGTATCTTTGTCAACGTAATCGTCATAATCAGCTGTTCTGTGTTTAGGAACAGGATGACCATATTTGTCGACTCTTTCTGAGGGTTGTACCTTATCTCTCTCAAGTTCTTCTTTATAAATTTCTTCTTCTTTCAATTTTTCTGAGAGAAATCTTTGTTCTTGCGCATGCCGCTCTTTTAGTTCATCAACACTATTAAGAATCCTAGCTTTCTTCGCTTCATTCTCCTTCTGTTCTTCCGTTAGTTCAGGTTTACTCTTTTCTGTACTACTACTTGATTCTTCGTAATCAGAATCTTCTTCGTCTTTTTTATTTTCTTTAGAACTCTCTTCTTTTCTCTCTCTTTCTTTCGACTCATCTCTTTCACTACTTTCCTTCTGTTTTGCATTAACTATTTCTATTTCTACGTCATCATTCCCTGTGGACGTAACTTCAACTTTAGGCTTTCTAGGTTTCTTTAGCGCTTCCGTAATAGGATTAGATTTAGTTATTATACTGACTACCCCATCAATATCCGAGATATCCGTATGATTATCACTTTTACTTACATCTGTAGTATCAGCCTGTCTATTAGCATCCGACCAGTCTTTATTATCGTAATTATCTTCACCACCTAGATCTTTTTCGTAATAATCCGCTTGTGGTTCATCTACAGCTCTAAGTACAAAATTAACAGGTAAAGCTAGTCTTTTCTTCTTAGCTTTAGCTTTGGACTGTACCTGGACAAATTCTCCGAGCTCCTCTCCATGTTTATTTTTGAAGGGCACCCAATCAGGATAGAACTCCTGGGCTTTCGCGTCACGTTTCATCACTTGTTTATTATCACTCACATTTCTAATGTTCAGTCCGTTACATGTCACGAAAACTAGATATAACACAAGCAACATGTTATGTGTGAAACCGTTCATGGTTTCATAACTTTGGAGCGGGTGTAGCAAGCGGCTGTCACCGCGACTGCGCGAAACAAACTGTTTGAGTTTGTTTAACTACTATTATTTATATTGTTTGCGAAACGATTCTCTGCGGTTGTCTGGTGTGGTGACGATGGAATTGTGTGGACCTGCTTTGGTTAGATGTCGATGAATAGATTTAAGGAGTCTTGAGACTATTTAAACGATGAACATGCATGGTGTGTGTCGCCGGTTCCGCATGAGGATTAGAGTTACTAATAATAGTAATAGTTATGTACCTATATAATTATTAAGTACATATTATCATTATTTAAAAATATGTGCTGCTGAGAGTTTTTTGCCACTTTTTCTCCTCAGCATTGCAAAGTGTAAATGTAAATGCAAAAAATATGTTGACGTGCAAAAATGTATACAACGTGCTTACATGCAATAAAGAAATTTGACTTTGACTGAGGCAGTGCTTGGAGATGCCCAAGTCGTCGCGTAACGTAATGGCCAAATAAATATCATTCCATGAACCAATCATAGATATACCATAATTTCCTCATTTGAGCAAATTATGGTATATTATATTATATATTATTGTATAAATATATAATATATATAATAAATATATGTATTATATATTTTTGACGATGCATTTGCATCGTCAAAAAGTTGGGAGTCATCATGAAATAATCATTAATAAAGAAGAATTATTTCTAGGACAAATAAGATAAATAGGTACGCTTTATTGCACCATAAATACAGAATTTAATTATATTTATTATTTGTATTAGGTATTTATTTATTTATAGGAAACCAAACGGCAGAATATACGAAACTAAAAAAACTTTTTACAAACCTGACAGCCAATTACTTATAAGAAGGTTTTCCTGTTACAGTTTGTGTGGGTGTGAAAAATGTATGTTCAAATATTTCCTTACACATTCGGTACATTTTACATGATGTATGTGGGTTATGTGGGATTTTTACCAACTAAACCACCTTCGATGAACGACATCGCGCTGTTCAGGTATCTTTTAAGAAACATGTACAGTCGAAGACAGGGACAAGTATACAGGACGCCTCAATAAGGTTGACATTTTCTCAAAAACTACTGGACCGAATTTAGTAATTCGTTTACAGTTACATAGTTTTAACTTTTAACTATCAAACAGTGAAAGATTTTTTGCAATATGTCAAGTAGTATTTGAGAAAATCTCAAACTTAAAAACTCTCCTGTACATCTTTCTCTGTGTTCCACCGTACCTTCGTCGGTTTTCATGATTTAATGGGTGCATTCGTCAGCACATTACCTACACAACACTATTGCAATCTAGGCTGTATATCCGTACCCGCGGAAATTGTGATATTTTATTTTACTGTGTCATATAAATATTATTTTGATAAAGACTTTTGAGATTGAATAAATGTACACACCACAATCAATCACAGGACGTGGATTTGTCCGCTGAATGGTGAGAAAGTCCGGTGTTTCCTTGTTGTGAATGTAGCTCTGTATTTGTAAATATCTTAAATAATAGCTTTTATTATTTTTAACGGTAAGAATTTGAACAATCTAAAATTACATGCATTGATTTAATAAAACATACATTAATGGCTTCATATGAGCCAACTAGCACCGCCAATCTTTAAAAAATAATATCTTCCAATTTAATCAATTTTATTAAAAAAGCTATGTTTAACAATATGTTTATTATGCGCCGCCAGCGCTAGTTGGCTCATGGAAGGCCCTAATGGAGTGGTAAAATGATTGGTAATGTGTAAACTGAATTAAAAGTCGTTGATAAATAAAATAATTACAGACATTTATAAATGAGGCGCCAAAAAGAATAAGAACAGTACAGAATGACGTCATAGATTAAAAACTCGAAATCGTTTTGCTAAAATGGCGTAAAATGCAGCAAATCATTCGCCTTTCTAGAATCCGAAATTTTTGATTTAATTGGCACAGTCTTGAATTAAACTAATCAAAAACTAGAAATAATAGGCGCGTAGTCTTATCCACGCTATTCTGACGCGATACCTGAGCGAGGAGACACCGTGAAATCTTCGATTTTCAGTGCAAGACGACGCACAGACGGGCGGTTCGACCGCTCAAATGCACATTTTATTCATTATTCGCATCTTAATGCAGTCAAAATTTCGTTTATTCTGAACTGTGAATGTTGTGGTAATGCTAGGTTTCATCAACTTCAGCTCGGGTCATGTAAATTCAGACTTCCGCATTGAAATATTTTTTCCTCGTATAATTAATGGTGGCAACTCACCCGCCAAAAATCTCACCCCAGGGGAGCCACCTTTTAAAATGGATGTTGTTTTTGTGTCTTAACTAAGTATATTAAGCGTAAAATATTTTTTGCACTTATTTTTTACACGTTTTCTTAGATAAATTGAGATGTCTCAACCAATTTGAGAGCGGTAAATATTTAATTAACCTTTAATCATCGAAAGATTGAAGGTACTGCTGCCTGTCATGCATTACCTAATAGTGTACTATAGTACGTACGCGTTAAGAAAATAGTGAAAAAAGAGCACGTCTATCCACGGTTGACAAATTAGATGACTTAGACAAATGTGCCATAAGAAGGAAAGTTCAATAAAAAAAAATTTCAACTTTCCTTCTTATGGCACATAGATAGACGTGCTCTTTTATTTTCTTAACGAATACGTACTATAGTCACAAAATTAATCGTAGAATCGCAATTCAATATTTGGGATAATGCCATGATATTATGGCGTCTCAACCGCCGCGTTTCGCCCGCCCGTCTACACTGCCCCAAGGCCGTAAACCGTTTGAAATAAAAACGCCCGTCCCATGTGGCGTCGCTACCATCGCCTGAGGAAACAAACTTGTCATACTGAAGCGAATCGATAACTTTAAATAATGATTTACTGAAATAAATAACGTCAATGACCCGCAAAGCAGAATCAATCCTGATTTTTATCATTTAACTGTAAAAAAACAGTCACGCTCACGTATCAGCTGAAACGTCTCTATTATAAGTTTTCTCAATAGTATTCAGGTTTTTGAACGGTATTAATGGGTCAATTATTAATTTCAGCATGACTGCTGAACGACCATGATTTGTTTGATAGGAATCAATTTAGGGTAAGATCAACCCCTGTTCCACTAGTCGTTGTTACGTGAAGTCCAACGACAAGTATGTAATACTTAATTTATTATTATAGTGGCGGCGCAAGTATAGTGGCCTCGACAGAGGCTACCTATTTGTGCCGTTTGGGGTAGAGACGCTGGGTCCGTGGGGGCCGGGAGCCATGGAAATTTATAAAGACCTGTCGGCGCGGCTCGTGGAGTCCACACGTGACCAAAATGCTGGCCTGTATGTTGCCCAAAGGCTCAGCCTAGCGATCCAGAGGGGAAATGCCGCCAGCATTTTGGGCACGTTGCCGGACAACGGGGATCGGTTGAACTATCTGTAATGCTAAGCCATTCAGATAGTTCAACCGATCTATTGTACATATAGTTTTTAGTTTAGTTTATATATATTTTTTTAGGTTAATATTATAATAGTTATTTCTAATTTTTATTATTGTTATATGAATAAATAATAAATATAACAATTATTATTGTTTAAAATTGAATCGAATTGACATGCATCCATAAATTTCAGTTAGAAATAATTTTAATTAAGTAGGTATCTAATTGCGTGTTAAATGTAAATTGTTAATTGCCTGACTTGTAAAACTTTTTACCAATAAATATCATATCATACGTAGAAATTTTTTCAGAATTTTTTCGTACATATTCCGAGAAAACAAAGTTTTCTGTAAAATTACGCATTCCGGAAGAATTTTACAAAAAAAAAAATGTTTTAAACTCCTTCTGACACCGGTGTTAGCACTTTAGACAAAAACTAATTCTAAAACTAACTTAGAATCGTTTATATGACCGGCCTAAATCGTTGGGAAACCATTTCGATTACTATGAGAAATAAAAGAAAAATGCGAGTCGAAATCCGTCGATTTGATCCGTAGTATTATTGATTTGAATTGATTTGATCAATAGTAAAGTTACATTACCTTGGGCGTAATAAAATAATTGGACAGTGTTGCCAAATATATTTTCCAATAAAGTAGGTAAGTATAACCTGCTTGAATACCAGAGATTTAACACGGCCTTGTTATTATTATTTTTCTCTTTATTTAATTTTTCTCTTATTTAATATATTTATACATTTGAATATCAAAAACAAATAGAAAAATATATAAATATAAAAAATAGCCACCCACCGGCAGCGGGATGCATGCGCATCCAAGCTGCCGGAGGTTAGGATCCCAGAGTGAGGAACCTCCTCACAATACGTGCCGTGTCTAGGAGGGTGTTCAGTATCGGTAACTGAACAAGTTTTGTTCTACGACTTTTCGATTTTCGCGAATTTATTTTTTGACTTTTCATACATTTCATACAGGTCAGCTGATCGATTTGTATGAGACATTAATATATTTTTATTTTTTATTCGAAAAGTCGCAGAACAAAAGTTGTTCAGTTACAGATACTGAACACCCTCCCTTCGGCTTCATATACCCTTTACGTTATAAATAAAAATAAAATAAAATAAAATAAGCCTTTATTGCCATTTACGAAATATAAATTTGTGTTAATGTTTAGTCGTTTAACGACGATCGGTTATTCCCTGCAACAGCTTGTCCTTCGACAAAGGCCTCCTCTAAAGATTTCCATCTCTCTCTGTCTCTCGCTATCCTTGTCCATTCTGGACCAACAACTCTTCTTATATCGTCTTCCCAGCGTTTCATTTGTCGCCTTTTACTTCTTTTGCCATTCCTAGGGTACCACTCTGATATTATTTTTGTCCATTTCTCATTCTTCTCTCTTAGCATATGTCCTGTCCATTGCCATTTTAGTGTTTTACATACTTTTTTCGCATCCTTGAATTTAGTTATTACTTTTATTTTGTTTAATCTTACTTTATCTTTTCTTCTGACCCCAATTACACTTCTCTCTATTCCGTTTTGACATACCTTTATTTTGTTCATTAATTGTTCTGTTAGTGCCCATGTTTGGCAACCGTATGTTAAACATGGCAGAATGCACATATTAAATACTTTTCTTTTCCCAAGCCGACTGGACCCTTTACGTTACACCCTGTATATATGTAACTTGAATAATAATAAAAATAATAATAGGTTTAATAGCGAAGAGTCTCGACCAACACCTTAAGAGACTCTCGCTAGACAGTTGGGTCAAGAGCCGGATGCAGAAGGCAGTGCTGCTGGACACGGCACGCATTGTGAGGAGGTTCCTCACTCTGGGATCCTAACCTCCGGCAGCTTGGATGCGCATGCATCCCGCTGCCGGTGGGTGGCTATTTTTTATATTTATATATTTTACTATTTGTTTTTTATTATTAAAATGTATAAATATATTAGAAAATAAATAAAGAGAATAATAATTGAATACAATACAATTCATTAATAATTTCCATCTCAGCAACAAACAAAAAAATCCAAAATACAATCATCCAGCATTACATAACGTCAATTAAATCTTACATCCGTCATGGTAGGTATTCATCAATGCTATAGTAACACCCCCTCAAGAAGAGCTCCCTCAGATTCTCTTTAAACTTAATGTGGCTCTCCAACGCTTTCAAATCATCCGGTGTCGAACCGCGTACTTGTGACGTGTACCCCTACAGTGGGAGACTGCAGAGCAGCATAAAGGGTTTCCTCAAGGCCTCAAGCACATGCAGGGAGTCTGTAAAGCGTCCGCGTGAAAGAGCCCCGCGTGAGTACCGCGCGCAACTCCCTCAGCCTTTAAAGACCATGTCGTCGAAAGGCCACGACTCAAGAACTGTTATAAATATAAACCTATTTGTCAAAGTTATTCAGGCCCCAGGCCTTTGACGTGGCCTAACGACTGCTGTCAAGCGACAACAACCGCGACCAACTGCTTAACGTGCGCCCCGAGGCACGGAGGGGCTCAGATTAAAGTGTCACTAGCGTACCATCCAGGTCCTGACCTCGCCCAACGTTGCTCAACTTGTACGGTCGTTTTCAACGTGTATTCGCAACGAGCCCCTTCAAGGAATCTCAACTGGATGGACTACGCAAGGAGTACCTTATGAGCCTGATATGAGCCAACTAGCGCCGCCAATCTTAAAAAAATAATATCTTCCAATATAATAAATTTTCTCAGAATTTGAATTACGCATTATCCATGCTCGGTGAATAAATTAGAACATGATGAAAAAATTCTTGCCGTGGGCAGGACTTGAACCTGCGACCTCGTCATTCCGTGACACGCTCTTACCAACTGAGCCACCACAGGCCACGCCGAGCCCACCGAAAATCTTCATCGCTTTATACATACTTAAAGGGTATGTTACGCAATTCCATCTATCGGACAATAGTAGTAGTATTCCGACAACCATGTCTAACATTCGGTCAGAAACATGATTTACGATGATGCGCTCCTATTTTTACTCAGAACATACATACCCTTTAAGTGTGTATAAAGCGATGAAGATTTTCGCGATTGCGCGAATTACGCCCTTTTTAATTTTCACGATCTTAACCTAACTTTTAAATAATGAAAACGACGTTATTTTAATAAGAGAAAAAATATGGGTTCCATAATTTTACCTATATTTTCATAACAAAATGTAATAAAAAGGTAAATAAATTTAGACCTTATCAATTACACAAGGTTCTGCCTCAGCCAAAAGCGAAAGACCAGCCTACAAAAAAAACCTGCGTTTGGCCTCAATCCCACCTGTTGGTAAATTGCATATTTTAGTCAATTTCCTTAGCAAATTAGAACTAGACTAAAGCGCACTATCAATAGGCGTGACTAACTCTTTGCAAACAACTGTAGTATTTGGACACTGCGTTTGCGCATCCAGCGGTAATTTCGCTATAAAATATTTGGATGGAACAGAATCGAATCGTAATAGCCAGTATAAGTTGGCGCGGCAATTATGACGAAGTTAAACGATACTGGGCCAGCTTATACTGGTGTAACGATCCAAATAGATGAATTAGGTTACAAGCGCGTGGACGACTCGTGCAATGAGCCATCGACAATATTACGTTTTTTTTATTCTTAAGTAGCAAAAAGTGATTGACAAATAGTTATTGCGTTTGAAATAGAGATGCTTTATCACTTTATCTACTAAAGCTGAGATTATAAGGGCAAGATTCAAAGACAGTTTTGCTATACAGGGTGACCTTAAATGACAATGCCACATTCTGCCCCAGTTGCCCCACCATCAACCGCATGATGAACAAGGTAACGAATAAATGTAAAAATATCTCCGTTTTTTATTAAAATTATTTTAGTTTAAAATAAAGTTTTGTACAACATGCGAGTCGAAAAAACAGCTTAAGAATTCAGAAAATAGTAAGAAATCGAAGCGAATTATTAATTGTCTTTGTTATCATTTTCTACTACTCTCGCAACTCCTACTGATTATGATTATGCAATATCAAACCTGTAATAAGTCCCCAACAAAATGATAGGTATACAGCTTCAATGGTCACGTAGTTTTGAAGGTGGGTAAAGTCCCATTGAAATGTGGCAATGTCATTTATTAGACAAAATTAAGTGGATGGTTAGGATCATGACATGCATTAATTCTGCACAGCGTAAATTAAACAATTTGGGGAAAAATAAAAATAAAATATTTACAAAAAATCAAAAAAATGTTAATTTGATGTGCATCGTTACTGTGCTTTGGAGTTTATATATTTTATGGTAATTTATATTTTATGCAACGATTTCTTTCACTGGAATTTGGCCTAATTGTCGTTTCTAATTCGTGTGACATGTAAAGTAATTAGTTCAACTTTTTTGCAGATTTGATTTACTAAAAATCTTACCAATTTAATATTTCATGAGTACAACCCCTGGTTTCAATTTGTCGAATGTCGGAATTCACAAACCTCAAGTCAAAAACATAACTTCTGCTTATAGCTGTAACGCTGCTTTCAGTCTGGCAGGAATGAGTCCGGCGTCGAAACAAAAGCGGGTCACCGCTACAGGCTAAAAGCAGCGTTACAACTATAAGCAGAAGTTCTGTTTTTGACTTGAGGTTTGTGAATTCCGTCGCGTACTTTCCGCATAATGTGTCTCTAGACTTAGGCCGATAGCCGAAACGTGGACATTGACGGAGAGACTGGCCCACAAGTTCAAAGTCGCTCAGCGAGCTATGGAAAGAGCTATGCTTGGCATTTCTCTGTTAGATAGAATAAGAAACGAGTATATCCGCCAGAGAACAAAAGTGGTCGACATTGCTCATAGAATCAGTAAACTGAAGTGTCAGTGGGCTGGTCACATCTGTCGTAGAACCGATAGCCGATGGGGGAGACGAGTTCTCGAATGGAGGCCCCCGACCAGATGGAGGGATGACCTTCGCAAGGTGGCTGGCAGAGACTGGATGCAAAAGGCAGAGAGTTGGCTTGAGTGGCGTGCTATGGGAGAGGCCTACGCCCAGCAGTGAACGCACTGATTCGGAGCTCATTGTAAGAAAATACGTTTGACAGTCGTTATTTTATTCATGTCAAAATTAGTTTAAAACATAAAGGCGCGTATTCATAAACGTGATTCAAAGTTACGCCACCGTTTAAGCCCCTGTCCCTATCTTAACCTTTTTAACGAAGTGTGAAAGGGATAGCGACACGATTTAAGAGAAGTGTGGTTTTACCACGTTCACAGTCCAGTGCCCCATATATGGAGCACGGCGAACTAGCTTCACAAACTCGTGCTTCAACTATTTTTTAAATGCTTATTTATAACGTGATTCAATTTCGGTAAGTTGTAGTTCGCATAATTGCGAAAAACGGCCGTTTTTGGCACATTTATGAACTACAACTTAACTTGTCGCAATTATGCCATGTATTGTATATTGAAAAATAGTATTTATCGTAATAAACATTTTGTAAATAGCTTTTTTAATAAAATTGATTATATTGGAAGTTATTATTTTTTTAAGATTGGCGGCGCTAGTTGGCTCTATGAAGGCTCTTAACTAAGTTTATGAATAACAGCAAAAAAGTGCAAACCAGCTTAAATCTTAACTCAATTTCTCGACATTTTTAATTTAACAGAATCTTTAAATTTTTGCACGTATTTCAGCGACAAAAACAAAGACAGTCTGGGCAATTTGCAGACATTTTTATTTTTATAAATTAATACTTCAACCTCGATAGCTTTCGATTATTCTAGTCCAATCGAGCAAAACATTTAAATCTACTTGTCAACCTACTTTCTTAGCCTTAAGGGTCTGTGCAGACGGAGACAGTTCGAAGACATTCTATGATACCGAGTTTCCGATGTCGAAGAGCCTTTCGCTGTCCTAAAAACTTTAACAGTTAAAAAAGGTAAATAGAATCTTAGAAAGCATAAATAAAAATCTAAGGCATGTGAAATCCGCCAACCCGCACTGGGCCCGCGTGGTGGATTATGGCCCGAGCTCCCTCGATGTAAGGGAAGGTCTGTACCCGAGCAGTGGGGCAATATAAATAGACTGATGATGAATGAAAATGCGCTACGAAAGAAATACATATAGAGCGAAGATTACACGTAGAACTGCCTGAAAAATATTACTTATATCGCTGAGATCTTTCCTATAATTATTAATACATAATAATGATACAGATGAATCATGTACTAAAATGCGCACTGTTACGAACTGGCTGGCCAGTGGCCACCTCTTTGGCATATTTTATACGCTATTATTCATTCCACTTGTCATCACCACCGTATAAACATACAACAATAAAAAACACCTGATATCTTGAAAATAAGTCTTTTAATTCACCAGCGAGCCCAGCTCCTCAACATTTGGTCCTTCGAGCAGTTTAAAATAAATAATTATAAATAAAAAAAAGATTAAAGCAGTTATCCCACCGCCGCCGGCGAGTAAAGCGAGTTTTATGGGCTATTTTAGAAACGTACAATAGATAGTACATTCCGTGTAAACAAAAGAGACGAAGCGATACTCGCTCGGCGACACTCGCTCTGCGATGAACTATAAATATATTGTACATTTCTTAAGCGTATAAAAAACATAGTCACTAGCTTACTCGCTGGCGATGGGACAACTGCCTTATAAATTACTCTCTTTATTTAATTATTACTCGTGTATTCATCGTGCCAATAACTGAACTGAACTTGCGCGCTTGAATGCAACTCGAACGTTCAAGTAGCAGCTACTGTCGTCGTGTGCAATGGGCGTAAGTTTAAATTAATTTATGCGCAGGTTAGGCTCTCAATGAAGGCAATTAACACCGACCTTGCCACAGGAACTTGCGTAAGTCACAACGCAAGTGCCGGAAATATAGAAATTGATGTCTACAAATGTATATAAGTACGGTCGACGACAGAGAAAGGTGTACAGTAGAGTTTTTAAGGTTGAGATTGTCTCAAAAAGTATTTGACTAATTTTTACATTAAATAGTGTGCGATCAATATGAATAATAATGTTTATTTAAAATACATATATTGTTTTTGATAATACACACACATATGGGCTTTTCTTTGTAAGAAATTTGGCGTGGGAACTTCTAACTTTCGATTTATGACGTCACTAATGAAAAGTTATCTTATTTAATAAGTTTAGAAACTAAATAATTAATTTATGGGCTCTTCTTTCCGTTTCCTTAGAGCCTGAGCAATAATTAAGTTATCAATTATATTTTGACTGATAAGACCGTAATTGTTTTAGCTAAAAATCAATAGCGAAGTAAAAGCTACTATATTTTTTTCAGTGTAATAAACCGCTTAACTATTTATTCTCTAATCTAACCACTAAATTACAACTATTACAAAAACAACCCAAAAACAGATACCGGATTATAACCTAAAACTTATAAAACAGTCATTACAAAGGCAAGATCGTGAGTATCGTTAACAATGAGTTTCGACAATGTGCTATAAAGTATATTTACGTAAATAATTAAACGGCACTGGCCATATAAAATCGTGCGATTAGGCCAATTCGGGCCGCGGCGGTTGCGACGCCGGCCGCTCGACAGTGGTGGTGGTACGCTGGTAAATCGTGGCGCAATCGACTGCCGAAGAACTATTAAACTCACGCAGGTTCCGGGAGAAGATTTGAGACTCTCGGGGGTTCAAGGCTATCCACAGACCACTTACCCCATAGACCTGTAACAGGAGGGCCCGTTTCTGGTTGCACATGAGCGCAAAATTATTTCGCGACACGTATAACCGGTTTAACACTGGTAGTGACCACCGACTCGTGCGAGGCACACTGAATATCGATTTCAAGCTAGAAAGACTCCGTATGATGAAGTCTACGCTCCGACCTAACCTGCAACAGATCGTAACCGGCTCCGATAAATTTCAGCTGGAGCTGAAGAATAGATTCGATGTCTTGGAAACCACAATTGACGTTGACCAGGCGTTTGACACAGTGGTGAAGACCATCAGGGACGTAGGCGTAAGGTTTTGCAGGTCGCAACGTACTGGCACGAAGTCTAAGCTCTCAGTGGAGACTCTGGATCTTATGAAGGAAAGACGTGAAAAGGCTACGCAAATCTCTCAGACAGAACAGCGGACCCTCAACAAGCATGTAAGGAAGCTTATACGACGTGACCTTCGTCGCTCCAATACACGCCGCATACAAGAGGCAATTGAGCAAAATCGAGGGTCAAAAGTATTCATGCAGCAGTTGGGGAGAAGCCATCTGACCAAACTGAAGTCGGCGAATGGCAGAACAGTAACTTCCAAACCAGAGATACTCGCTGAGATCGAAGACTTCTACGGCCGATTGTACGCACCTCACGCACCGCAACCTGAGCCTAGTACCGATGATCCCCGAGCTACGCTAACACGCCATTTTACCGAAGACCTGCCTGATGTGAGTCTTGACGAAATCGGACTGGCTCTCAAACAGCTTAAGAATGGAAAAGCCCCCGGTGAAGACGGGGTTACATCTGAGCTCCTGAAAGCAGGTGGTACTCCTGTCCTGATGGAGCTACAGAAGCTTTTTAACTCCGTCATACAGAGTGGGAGAACTCCGAAGGCATGGCACAGGAGCATCGTTGTCCTGTTTTTCAAGAAAGGGGACAGAACCCTATTGAAAAACTATAGACCTATCTCTCTCCTGAGTCATGTATACAAGCTGTTTTCGAGAGTCATTACGAATCGTCTTGGACGGAGATTTGACGATTTCCAGCCCCCGGAGCAGGCCGGGTTTCGCGGAGGATATGGCACCATAGACCACATCCACACAGTGAGGCAGATTATACAAAAGACAGAAGAATACAATCGGCCCCTGTGTCTTGCATTTGTGGACTATGAGAAAGCATTTGACTCTATCGAAACCTGGGCTGTTCTGCAGTCCTTGCAGCGATGCCAAGTAGACTGGCGATACATCGAGGTGCTGAGATGCCTGTACGACGCCGCCACAATGACCGTCCAAATCCAGAACCAGCAAACAAGATCTATCCAGTTGCGTAGAGGTGTGAGACAAGGAGATGTTATATCACCGAAACTCTTCACAAATGCGCTGGAAGATGTCTTCAAAACACTGGACTGGAATGGACGTGGCATCAATGTAAATGGCGAGTACATTTCACACCTTCGGTTTGCCGATGATATAGTGGTCATGGCTGAGTCGCTGCAGGATCTGCAGGCAATGCTGGATAGCCTTAATGCTGCTTCTCGCCGTGTCGGACTCGGGATGAATTTGGATAAGACCAAGATCATGTTCAATGATCTGGTCGTCCCGGAACCAGTAGTAGTCGATGCCACGGTCCTCGAAGTTGTTCAGAAATATGTCTACTTAGGACAAACTCTGCAGCTGGGTAGGAACAACTTCGAGAAAGAGAGTGACAGGAGAATTCAGCTGGGCTGGGCAGCGTTTGGGAAGCTACGTCATATCTTCTCGTCTCCAATACCACAATGCCTAAAAACTAAGGTCTTCAACCAGTGCGTCCTGCCAGTGATGACCTACGGAGCCGAAACGTGGACATTGACGGTGAGACTGGCCCACAAGTTCAAAGTCGCTCAGCGAGCTATGGAAAGAGCTATGCTTGGAATTTCTCTATTAGATAGAATAAGAAACGAGTATATCCGCCAGAAGACAAAAGTGGTTGACATTGCTCATAGAATCAGTAAACTGAAGTGGCAGTGGGCTGGTCACATCTGTCGTAGAACCGATAACCGATGGGGTAGACGAGTTCTCGAATGGAGGCCACGAACGGGTAAACGTAGTGTGGGATGCCCCCCGACCAGATGGAGGGATGACCTTCGCAAGGTGGCTGGCAGGGACTGGATGCAGAGGGCCGAGAGTAGGGTTGATTGGCGCGCTTTGGGAGAAGCCTACGTCCAGCAGTGGACTGATACGGGCTGATGATGATGATGACGTATAACCTGGAGATATTATAGATATGGACGCATCTCTTTAATACGGCAGCCCTGTTATCTATGCGCTCATCGTTGACAGAATTTTTCGCTTACAAATGACAATGCTAGATTCTGCCCCACCATCAACCGCAAGTTGTACAAGATAAAGAATAAATGTAAAAATATCTCCGTTTTTTATTAATAATATTGGTTTAAAATAAAGTTTTGTACAAGTTGCGATTCGAAAAAAACAGCTTAATTAAGAATTCAGAAAATAGTAAGAAATCGAAGCGATTTATTCATTGTTTTTGATATTCTTCTAAAGGAGTTGCGAGAGTATTAGAAAATTATACTGATTATGATTATGCAATATGAAACCTATAATAAGTCCCCAACAAAATGATAGGTACAGCTTAAATGGTCACGTAGTTTTGTAGATGGGGCAATGCAAAGCTTCATTGAAATGTGGCAATGTCTTTTGTAGGTACCGATTTCACGTCTATCAGGTAAGTGGTCTGCGACCGCAGGCGACGGGCGCACGTCCGTCACAAGGTCCGGCATCCGCTTAGAGGTTCCGAGCTGTAAGGCGTCTCGTCCTGTGTTCCGAGACGCCTTAAAGCCTCGTATGCGCGTATTTTCAGTTTTTCTATGAAGGCTACGGCACTAACTACTAAAATTAGACGTCTGAAAAAAATATATAGCAATCTTGGGGTGTAGGTATATTTAGGGACTGATGAATACCGATACACGATTGGACAAACTTCGCTCGATAGAAAAAAATCGCAAACATACCTCTTCCGAAATAGTTATTCATACGAAATATACATATATCAAAATGTAGGGTATTATAATTACGAGAGATTGTTTTAAAAAAAATCTGATTTTTATTGGCGTATATTAATTTCCCTGCCAAAATTCATCAAAAATCAATAAAAATACAAATATGGAGTCACTGTGACGTGCTCTTCACTCCGCCGCTGAAGGACATCTTCTGTCTCGCGCTCGAGTTTGACAGCTCGCCGCCCCTTAAGCGGAGGTTTAGGGGTATAACCCCGAAGACAGGTCCGTGCGGGCGGACGCCGACGAGGTTGTGGTATCTGGCGTTGCGTTCCCACAACCTCGTCCAAACGCGGTGAGTTGAACACCTATGCTGTTATAATAATAATAAATAATAAATAAAAGTCATTTATTCACGACACACACAATACAGTTATAAATTGAATAATACAGTAATAAACCTGTTACATATGAGATTATGTGTGGGTGAACGGGCGGGATCTCAGCACAGATGCTGTTTTTCAGCCCCCGCCCGGAACCCTAGCTGCCACACACACATGTCATAACGCCTACATAAATTAAAATAAAAAACTACATATACAAAGCAAATACTACGCGCTAGACTTATGGTTACTAATGGTTAAAATAAAATACAAATTGGACTCTGGGCTGTGAGCATTAAAAACAAAAGAAACAAAAATTTATATATATTATTCATAAACCTAGTTAAACATCACTTCCTTTAAATCCTGATGCTATCCCTCTCACACTTCGTTAAAAAAGGTAAAGATAGAAAGGGACTGGGTGGATAAACAGTTGCGTAACTTTAAATCATGTTTAAGAATATCAGCCTTTGGGGTTTTAGTGGGGTATAGGATCGTATTCTGACAGGAGTCCCACGTACTCCCCGCGCTCCCCCTCCTCATTGGCGCGGTGGGATCATCATCATCAGCCCGTATCAGTCCACTGCTGGACGTAGGCCTCTCCCAAAGCGCGCCACTCAACCCTACTCTCGGCCCTCTGCATCCAGTCCCAGCCAGCCTCCAGACCTCCATCTGGTCGGGGAGCGTCCGACACTACGTTTACCCGTTCGTGGCCTCCATCCGAGAACTCGACTACCTCATCGGTTAGATGCGAAAAGCATTTCCCCAAGTAAACAAAAAAAAGGTATACTTACATGTATAAAAATTGCGACAAAAATACAATAAAGTACATTGTCTATTAGGTACCTACCTACTTACCTACAACAAACACTGGTATATATCTATAATTTATAACTTTTAAAACTTATGATTGTAATTTGTGCTTTGATAAATTAGAATTAGGGATGAACTGGCCCACCTTTATCAACCCCTGGTTTTGGGGTGGGAAATTGAAAACCAAAGGTGTTGTTTACAACCTCTAATTTGCATGGAATTATTTCGTATCAAACTGAAAAATATACAGGAAAATCTTAAGGTTGAAAATTTCTCAAAGAAGGATGACTTGACTGATTTTTAAAATACTTTTCTGGAGACAACGTAGCTAAACTGTAGCGGTCACTACGTCAAATCCTAATCCTAAACGCAACTGTCACTGTCGGTCATATGCTACATCGCGTAAGAGCGAGCGGGACGACTCGCTTAGAGGCGCTGCGTGCGCATTCTAGAATTAGCACTAACCCCAAATTTTGGTACCCCATGGGACCAAAATTCATTATATCGATAGCACTGACTCGAATATTCGTGTGGTCGAATGGCATCGAATATTTGATGAGTTACACGTAGCTTCGATATTTTTTATTATATAATTTTAATAAGCTCTAATAATCAAATTCAAATCAACATCAAAATCAAAATCAACTCTGTCATCAGAATTGCCCGTAAGGTGAAAGAGCAGCGCCTCCTAACACAATTACCTGGTACTTAACAGGAGAACCCCGGCAACATTGTATATCTACATAGGCTGAGTTGAGAAATAAATAAATATTTTATTCATTTTCATTTCAAATTCGACTGTTCGTTCAGTCGAATTTCGTGGGCTCGAATATTCGTGGTGTCGAATGTCTTTGGATCGAATATTTCTTTGAGGCCCTGTACTTATACTTATCTCTGTTTTGGATACCATTACCTGAGTTCATAGGACATACGTCAGCGGTTAGACTCGTTTGTCTCCAAATGTATCATCATCAGCCCCTATCAGTCCACTGCTGGACGCAGGCCTCTCCCAAAGCACCCCTAATCTCGGTCTGCATCCAGTCCCTGCCAGCCAACTTGTCAAGGTCATCCCTCCATCTGGTCGTCGCGTCCCACACTACGTTTACCCGTTCGTGGCCTCCATTCGAGAACTCGTCTCCCCCATCGGTTATCGGTTCTACGACAGATGTGACCAGCCCACTGCCACTTCAGTTTACTGATTCTATGAGCAATGTCAACCACTTTTGTCTTCTGGCGGATATACTCGTTTCTTATTCTATCTACCAGAGAAATTCCAAGCATACCTCTTTCCATAGCTCGCTGAGCGACTTTGAACTTGTGGCAACAAACGCACGATGTCAATTACACAAGGTAGTCGTAATAGACAAGGTTCTGCCTGAGTTAGCCAAAATTAATTAATTAATTATACCCATATAGATGCTTAATGAAGAATATAACGATTATGTATCAGCAGTCAAAAAATCATAAAATCAGATATCACATTTAGACAAAACATAGCATTATATAGCTTTATTATTTTGGTCCATTCAATAGCCTATACAATTGATTGATATAGGTACTTAGTTATCGTTATCATGTACGCTGTTTAACTAGCAGTGAAAACTTTATTGGCTAATGTGTTAATTTTAGTCTCTATTCATAAGTATCATTAAAGCTGTATGTTTTCCATAATAAATAAATAAAATAAAAGCTAAAAAAATGTCTATGATCTGACCACAATGATACAAATAGGATCAATTTTGTTTTAAACCTAGCTCTACTACAGACAGTTCTTCAAACATTTCATCACTCCGAGCGCACGGGTCATCAATATTTAATCAATTTTTTGTTGATAACCTATCCAAATCTATTGGCCAAGTCGAGATAGGTCTATTTTGGCGAAAACCTAATATCGCGAAATATCAGTTGTATCGAGTCGAGATCGCAACTAGGAACGTTTAAAATCGATTCGACTGCCCGGAATTGATAAAACCGTGAACAACTCACTTATATAGGGTTGTCACAAACTGTAGCTAAAAAACTTCTTATCTTATATGCGTATCTTATGTGCGTTCAGTTTAATTTCAAATGAAATCAAATATGCATCCAGGGTTCATTGTTATAAAATGGATTGGGATTTGACCTGACCGTAATACCTAATGATTATTTTTTTCCTAAATAACATAGCATCTTAAATGAAAGGAAGATCATGAAATCTGACATTTTATTTGTCAGATTTCATGACCTGCAACATCTGATTTTTAATTTTAACCTATCTTGCCAACCCTACGATACAATAACGAGAAACACTTCAGCAATCCAATTAATTGCAATGAAAAACTAAGCGGCTGGTGCCTAATAGTTAAATCTAGCTCAAATACTATAATTATTAGTATTTTAGGTATTGACATAACCTAGATTTGTATTGGCTAATCCTTTATAGTTGGCGTAAGCCTCAATAATTTGTGCCAACCTTGGCCTAACCTAGGCCTAGCTAGAGAAAGATCAACGCACTGGGCTGAGCTCGCAAAAAAATATTAGTGTTGGCAACTTGAAGGCCATTTTTTCGCGAAGTTTTTAAAGATTTCTCCGAATTTTTTTTCAGTGAATGCTTTGGCCACTCTAAGGCTGATTTATAGATAGTTTTGAGAGCAAACTTAACGTAAGCTCGCTCTTATACAACTGTCATGGGAAACGGTATAGATATAACGGTTCAGTATCGGTAACTGAACAATGTGATACGTACGACTTTTCGAATAAAAAATAAAAACAAAGGATCAGCCTAGCGATCCAGAGGGGAAATGCCGCCAGCATTTTGGGCACGTTGCCGGACAACGGGGATCGGTTGAACTATCTGTAATGCTAAGCCATTCAGATAGTTCAACCGACCTATCGTACATATAGTTTTTAGTTTAGTTTATATTTTCTAGGTTAATATTATAATATAATAGTTATTTTTAATTTATTGTTTTATGAAAAAACAAATTAATAATGTCTCATACTAATCGATGACCTACCCGGTATGAAATATAATAAATGAATAGGAAATAATAAAAATTGCGAAAATCGAAAAGTAGTACTTTTTCTATCGAGCGAAGTTTGTCCAATCGTGTATCGGTATTCATCAGTCCCTAAATAGATACCCCAAGATTGCTATATAGTTTTTTCAGACGTGTAATTTTAGTAGTTAGAGTAAAACTGAAAATATGCGCATACAAAGCCTTAATAATATATATATAATGCCAGATTTACATTTCATTTAACAAAATGTCCAAATGAACGATTACTTCAAAACAATAAATTACGAAATGAATACTTTTGTTACGCTAAGTTCTTCTTGACAAATGCCAGTTTAATGCTAACTTTCTTTTCAAAGGACATGGCTTGTATTAATAAACACGGTTTAAAGGTTACGCGGTGGTTTAACTTAACCTAAAGTTTAAGGATATGAGCTTACTGTCTATTGGATAACAGATAAATTGTCGTATAAGGTACTTCTATAGTTTTAAAATTAGTATTTTGGTATAGGTGTAACGAAAGGAAGCCGAAAGGGGGATGTTCTGTACCGATAACTGAACAACTTTTGTGGTACAGTCGAAGACAGAGATAAGATAAGTATACAGAGGGCCTCAATAAGGTTGAGATGAGAGAAACTACTGGACCGAATTTAGTAATTCTTTTACATTTACATAGTTTTAACTTTTATCTATCAAACAGTGAACTAATTTTTCCAATAGGTCAAGTAGTTTTTGAGAAAATCTCAACCTTAAAAACTTACAGGAGGTGTACAAGAGAGTTTTTAAGAATGAGATTTTCTCAAAAACTAGGTTCTTCACCTATTGCAAAAATTAGTTCACTGTTTGATAGATAAAAGTTAAAACTTTGTAAATGTAAAAGAATTACTAAATTCGGTCTAGTAGTTCTTAAGATATTCTCAACCTTATTGAGGCCTCCTATATACTTATCTATGTCTTCGACTGTACCTATGTATGATAACATGGTAACATTGGTAACATGATACTAAGTAGTTTTCCCTGTCTATACGAGTATCAGCAATATTCAGAAGCGAAACGAATACTGTTTACATAACATAATAAACAAAATGTCTCATAAGTAGTATCCTATCTCCTAGACTAGCTTTTATTCTTTGCGAAATATATGTAAAACAATTACTTATTTATTTCTTTATTTATTCTTTATACACGATTTTTATGTACAGGCGAACTTAATGCCATGCGGCATTCACTACCAGTCAACCTGTTATACATATAGGATTAGGCGGTGCATTGTTGAGGAATGTTGATCTACAAATACTACTACTACTAATAGTATGAATAATTACATACATAAGATGATACACATATTACACACACGATACATACGATTATATACCGACTATAAATATAACAAATATAATATAACAAATTCTATATTACCACACATACATTAAATATGAATGGCTTTACTTATATACTTATACGTACCTACATAGATATGCATAGAATAAATACCTACCTTGAATAAATAAATATTCTTACCTACAAACAACGTGATGAATAGAAGTTAATTAATAAGAAAAAAGAAATTCAATTTGAGTCTAGTAGATGCTGTCGGACCTGTCTTTTAAATTGGTATTTGTTTGGTGCCTTCCTGATATCTTCAGGAAGACTGTTCCATAGCCGGGCCGCCTGGACAGTGAAAGAAGAAGAAAAGAATTGAGTGCGGTGAACAGGAAAGGCAAGTTGAAGATTGTTAGAAGAACGAAGGGTTTTGTGATGAGAAGAATTACTTATAAGAAACAGTGCTATCGTGACTCGTACTCTGGTCGGCGAAATTCTTCTCCATATTCGTCTTAGGGACGGTAGATCTGTCGATAAAAGTACTAGATAGGATACTTAGTAGGGACGTCAACATTATCCCCCCCGGGTACGCCCGTGAGTATAACATATTATGGACATGGACGCATTTCTTTAATACGGCACCCCTGTCGCCCGCTTCGTCACATGCGCTCATCGTTAGCAGAATATTTCACTTGCAAAGTACCGATTTCATGTCTATTGGCTAAGTGGCTACAATATTTGGCTTCCAAATTCTTGTTTCACCAATGTGGTGCCATCTAGTTTTAAAGATACAAGAAAAAGGCTCATTAGCTCAGGGTCTAAAGGCCCTATGTCCGTCCTGTGATCTATATGAATCTATACCTCATATATCAAAATCTACTAAGCCTTTTAGACTACAGAGTCACAAAGGAATCGACTTACAGCCGATCGGATAACGAGGGCACAATATTTTGTTTCAAAATGCCCCTTTACATTTGCATGTAACAAAATATTTCGTAGAAAACGTTCGTATATTTTTGTCTCAAATATATATATTATAAGTATATTATGTAGGTTACGTAGCGTTAGCAAAAAAAAGTGTCACAAATAACTCATAATGCACTTTAATAACGTGATTTTTTTAAGTTCCAATAATTGCGAAAAACAGCCCTTTTTTGCAACTTTGCGAAAAACTACTTAGCTTTATGATTTGCTTGCAATTATGATATCTATTAGGTATATATTACAATATACATAATATAAATTACTGTATTATTTTTAGACTGATTTGTAGTTTTTAATATTTTAGATAGCTGTTTTAATTTATTTTGTCAATAACTATTATAATGTTAACCTAAAAAATATATATATAAACTAAACTAAAAACTATATGTACAATAGGTCGGTTGAACTAGCTGAATGACTTAGCATTACGGATAGTTCAACCGATCCCAGTTGTCCGGCAGCGTGCCCAAAATGCTGGCGGCATTTCCCCTCTGGATCGCTAGACTGAGCCTTTGGGCGAAATACAGGCCAGCATTTTGGTACATTTTGTAAATTAATTTTACTTTACGTAATAAACAAACATCGTTCCCAATTACGGTATATGTAGTTTATATTAATAATGCACAGTCGAAGACAGAGATAAGTATACAGGGGGCGTCAATAAGGTTGAGATTTTCTCAACTACTACTGGACCGAATTTAATAATTCTATTACAGTTAAGTATATAGTTTTAACTTTTGTCTATCAAACAGTGAAATAATTTTTGCAATAGGTCAAAATAGTGTTTGAGAAAATCTCCACCTTAAAAACTCTATTGTACACCTTTCTCTGTCTTCGACCGCATCTAGTAGGCTAGTCTCCTCATATCGATATTTAATGAAACAACTTTGTTGCTTTTGGTGTCTAGACCCTCGGCCCGTGGGGTCCCGGCGCCTGGTCGCTTTATAAAGAGGTTAGCAAACGAGTAGTAGATGCCACTACTGGTGACCCAAGAGCTGGCAGCTACCTCGCGCAACGGATTAGCATCGCGATCCAGCGAGGTAACGCTGCCAGTGTCTCCTACTATTCCTGCACCTATTTTTTTTTTAAATAGTTTAGATTAGGTTTTTTTTAAAATTGAATGGTTCTTTTTATTTTATATTGTACCTTTTTGAAATAAACGTAAAAATGAAACAATATTTTTTTTTTAACCTATAAATTGTCCCACTGCTGGGCAAAGGTCTCCCCCCTCCTCTTCCATCCATCCCTGTCCTGAGCCTCTTCCAGCCACCCATCCCTGTATCTAACGATATCGTCTCTCCACCTACGCCGAGGTCTGCCCCGACGCCGGCGACCGTCCGATGGCACCCATTCTGTGACAGTCCGAGCCCATCGGTCCGGCTGCATGCGGCACACGTGGCCCGCCCAGTTCCACTTTAATGTGGCTGCCTTGCGGGCCACGTCTGCTACGCCAGTTATCGATCGCAGGGTTGTATTTCGGACACGGTCCGTTCTCCTCACGCCCAATATGCTGCGTTCCATTGCACGTTGGCAGACAATATTTATGATAGATATATTTTTTTTAAATTTCTAATTCTATTATGTGGCATTTCCTATAAACTGTTTTGCAGTCCATCCCACATGCAATAGCGATTCGCTGCGTCCGGCGAGTAGCGAGCAGCAAGTAGCGTGCCGTACGCTGCGCTACAACAAACACCGGCTTATTGTTTCACTTGTCAGCTCCACACACGGCTGCCACGACCGCTGAGCAATTGATCAATAAGATAAAATAAGATAAGTATACTTTATTGCACAAAAAAGAATACATAGTTTTCACACTTAGCTAACATAATTTTATACAACAGGCGGTCTTATCGCTGAGAGCGATCTCTTCCAGACAACCTTCAGGTAGAGAATTTATTCTTTTGGAAGAGCAAATTTTCAATATGGGCAAGGGCGTCGCAAGAGTTTAGAAAAAATATCCAGCCAAATGCAAAGTCCTTAGTCAGGTACTGGAAAGGCGATGAGGCGAGAGCGAGCGGGGAGAGGAGAGTACTACTGTCTCTCCTATTCCATCCACGCTGCCGCGTCGTCGCCTGGTCTCATCACACTGTAACACAGACCACTTACCCCATAGACATGAAATCGGTACAAATTTGCAAGCGAAAAATTCTGTCAAGCGATAGGCGCTATTAGACGAAGCGGGGGGCAGGGGCGCCATATTAAACCTGTTTCGATATCTGAATATTACACGTGTCGCGAAGCAATTTTGCGCTCATGTGCAGGCAGAAACCGGCGCCCTCCAGTTACAGGTCTATGGGGTAAGTGGTCTGTGCACTGTAATTTATATCGCCCTGGGCCGTCGGCTGGCAACGCCCTTGTATATGGGATCCCCATCCCATATTGATCAATTGGTCAGCGGTGGAAAAAAGGAACCCTTATAAGATCACTTTGTTGTCCGTCCGTCTGTCAAGGCCTTTAACAATCAAAAGATATGGCCGTTTATGTCGCATTTTCTGACATATTTGTATGAAAACGCAAGGGAATGAAAACTATAGTGTACTTCCCATTGATCTAGGATCATGAAATTTGGCAAGAAGCTAGGTCTTATAGCACAAGTAAATCCTCGTCATCAGCCTATACCAGTTCACAGCTAAACGTAGGTGTCTCCCAAAGCACGTCACTTAAACCAATTCTCAGTATTTTGCATCCAGTCTCTGCCAGCTAACGTCCGACGGTCATCCACTGCTGAGCAATTGATCAATATGAACTCTACAGCTACTGATCAATTGATCAAGATGCGATCTACAACTACTATAGAGTTATTGACTATCAGGACCTCTAGTTGCTGAAATGCTGATGAATATGATTCTTCGACTGCTGATCAACTGATCAATAGGGCTCTGGGACTGCTAAGCAATTGTTCAATTAGAGCTCTACGACTACTGAGCAATTGATCAATATGGGCTCTAGGGCTGTTAAGCAATTGATCTATATGGACTCTACGACTAATTATCAATTAGGGCTCTAGACTGCTGAGCAATTTGTAGGTTGATTTTATATTGACTACATGATCGTATTGAAACACTGAAGCCCTGCTTACGAGAAACTAGGATATAGCCCTGAAAAGGACTGTTAAGACGTATCCAGGATTCTTCGACGGTCTTGTCTCCGGTGAATCCGTTGCTTAGGTGATCTTCATTCAGCTTGCAGAGGAGCTGTCGTCACGCGCGTCGCTTTAGCACTGATGCTGCCGCGTGGTGCGCGTTTGCTTTTATGTAACTTCATACATACTCGGTTCAGTTTAGGAACCTAAACTGGATCGCTATAAGAGGTGAGACTAACCCCGCAGGGTTCCATTAGACTGATTACTAGCAATATATCCTTGCTCGGCAAACTGTGCCACAGCAGTGTTGGCCGTCGGTCGCGGCCGTGTGTCCCCCAGGGTGAGGTCGCATCGAGTGGCTCGTTATTGTTTCACCGGGAGCACCAATCTGACATTATGATGCCGCGACAACATTGCCTATGTGTGTACACTAGCCGCTTCAATGACTATGAAACGTTTTTATTATCTGCGCCATAAGAGCTTAAATAAATGGTGAAACAAGTACACACGAAGACAGAGATAAATATCTAGGGGGCCTCAATAAGGTTGAGATTTTCACAAGAACTACTGGACCGATTGTACAAATTATGTCAAAGTGACCATTTAAGCTGTACCTATCATTTTGTTGGGGACTTATTACAGGTTTCATATCATCATCAGTCTATTTATATTGCCCCACTGCTCGGGCACAGACCTTCCCTTACATCGAGGGAGCTCGGGCAATAATCCACCACGCGGGCCCAGTGCGGGTTGGCGGATTTCACATGCCTTAGATTTTTATTTTCTTCTACGACATGCAGGTTTCATCACGATGTTTTCCTTCACCGTTTTGAGAGCACTCGGTAAATGTACGTAAGTTTTTCCGTCGAAAAAACCGAGGATAACTCATTGGTACATGGCTGCCCTAGCTGGGAATCGAACCTGGGACCTCCATATTGCAAGTCCATTGACCCAACCACTGAGCCTGAGGTTTCATATTGCATTATCATAATCAGTATAATTTTCTACTACTCTCGCAACTCCTATAGAAGAATAACAAAAACAATGAATAATTCGCTTCGATATCTTACTATTTTCTGAATTCTTAATTAAGCTGTTTTTTTCGACTCGCAAGTTGTACATAACTTTAATTTAAACCAATAATTTTAATAAAAGACGAAGGTCGAAGATACTTTCACATTTATTCGTTATCTTGTACAACTTGCGGTTGATGGTGGGGCAGAATCTGGCATTGTCATTTCTTTATTGCAAGTAAGCACGTTCTGTACATTGTTGCACGTCAACATATTTTTGCATTAACATTTACACCACTTTGCAAGGAATAGGTGCCAACGCTGAGGAGAAAAAGTGGCAAAAAACTCTCAACTTTTACTACTTTTAAAACTTTTACTACTAAATAGCTTAACCACACTATTGCTGTTATGTTATTCATAAACCTAGTTAAACCCCACTTCCATAGTATACATACTATTATTTATTTATTTATTTTATTAATGGACTCGACAGTTCGTCATTTGCCAATGTCATGTTACAAAAAATTCAATGTAATGTCTTCTATCTTCCTCCAGGGGAGTCGCCGAAGCGTCATCACCCTGGGTAGCAGCGTCTTCATGTCTTCATCCACAGGAGACGCCGTAGCGTCAATCACTGCGGACGAAGCAGCTCGACAGTCACGTTCACTCCCGAGCTCGTAGTGGGAATCTTGACCATGGCGCCAAACTTCAGATCCTGCTTGAATTCTTCAATAACTTCACCATACTGTCATTCGCGAACATTTTCTGATTAATTTAACGTGATATTAAACACAAAATAGTCCCTGTAGACGTTAAAAGAAAAATTATCAAATAATTTTGCAACCGTCGTTTCCCGCCATTTTCAAGAGACTCCTATACATACTATTGCTGTTGTTTAATCGTGTTGCTATCCCTTTCACACGTCTTTAAAAAAGGTCACAAATACTCGCTTATGTAATTGAAATAGAATTTTAAAAAACAGTCAAGTACATTTTGAGAAATAGGTGAGTACCTATCCACATTGTGTATATTATATTATAATACAAGATATTAATCTGAATTTAATAACAAGTTATCTGTGTGTTCATAAGTTTATATCTAAACCGCATCCCAAATGAAGTGTCTTATTTTGTAAACAAAAACTACCCTACCCTACTAACATTTTAAGCTGTTCTGTGATCCTGGCATAGTTATTTTCACATTATTAGATCGGATCACTTTATTTTCACAATAATGAATAGGTTCAACCAATCAATTCCTTCAGTGTTACATCACAACAGGTAATTAGATGATCATTTATTTACATTTACAAAATAAGACACTTGATGACTGTCGAGCTGCTTCGTCCAGAGTGATGACGCTACGGCGACTCCTCTGGAGGAAGATAGAAGACTATGATATTGAATTTTCTGTAACATGACGTTGGCAAATGACGAACAGTCGAGTCCATTAATAAAATAAACAAAACATACTTGATTCGGTAGGTATGTATAGGGTCTTCAAAACTAGTATTTCCTGGGTTTTCATTTACTGTAAGACAGGAGCGTTCCATGAGCCAACTAGCGCCGCCAATCTTAAAAAAATCATATCTTCCAATATAATCAATTTTATTAAAAAAGCTACGTTCACATTGTTTATTGCTATAAATATTATTTTTTAAATGCTTATTTGTAACGTGATTCAATGTAGGTAAGTTGTAGTTCACAAATGTGCCAGAAACGGCCGTTTTTCGCAATTATGTGAACTACAACTTATCTACATTGCATCACGTTACAAATAAGATTGGCGGCGCTAGTTGGCTCATGGAACGCTCTTAAGTTGTAATAACTCTTAACCCTATTGCATATTTTAGTAAAACAGTTTTTTTAGGGGACTGTTTCACGTTGAAAGGTCCCCTTGGCCTTCTCGCAAATTGGTTTTGGCCTTTTCCTCGATGGATATCTGAAAATGACAAAGTGATACGTGACGGCCACGGCAAATATGGAAATAATTTGGGTCAGCATCTCTGGGTAAACTAAAGCAGACTGCCACACCTAAAATAGAAACGCTATTATGAAAATTTAACAGTTTTTTGACGTCATATATGAAATGACAAGAAATCTCCAATTTAATTAAGTTCGTAACTCGACAGTTCGTCATTTGCCAATGTCATGTTACAGAATATTCAAGATATCATAGTCTTCTCTCTTCCTCCGTAGCTCCGTAGGAAACTGTGCGACCTTGTTGAACAATGACCAAGATAATGAATTAATAAATAGATTGATTGAGATAATTATATTATGATTCCCCCCTTGTTATCTCTTCACACCCCCATTGTGATCCCTTCACGCCCCTTATGATCTCTTCACGCCTCCCTTGTGATCTCTTCACGCCTCCCTTGTGATCTCTTCACGCCCCTTATGTTCTTTTCACGCCCCCTTGTGATATCTTCACGCCTCCCTTGTGATCTCTTCACGCCCTAATTGTGATCTCTTCACGCCTCCCATTGTGATCTCTTCACACCCCCATTGTGATCTCTTCACGCCCCCATTGTGATCTCTTCACGCCCCCATGGTGATCTCTTCACGTCTCCATTGTGATCTCTTTGCGCCCCCATTGTGATCTCTTCACGCCCCCATTGTGATCTCTTCACGCCCCCATTGTGATCCCTTCACGCCCCCATTGTGATCTCTTCACGCCCCCATTGTGATCTCTTCACGCACTCTTGGGAAGTCCTGGTCTAGTACATTAAGGAAGCTAAATAAATCATACTAACAATATTACCATACCAACTATACATAAGGACATAATAAGGACTGTTGAATAGCCCATAAACAAACAAGTGACGTAACACAGCAAATTCGCTTTGAGAGGAAACACCTTCGAATTTGCTGTAATTATTCCTAAAACTACTAATTTATACCCTCACGCCCGCTCATGTGTGCCTAATTTGTGTGCCGACATAAATGGTCGTGACTTACAATACAACTACATATGAGTATGCACCGAGTTTAACAAAGGCTTTGGGAAATAATCATCATCATCATCATCAGCCCGTATCAATCAGTCCACTGCTGGACGCAGGCCTCTCCCAAGGCGCGACACAGTTTTTCTATGAAGGCTACGTCACTAACTACTAAAATTAAACACCTGAAAAATTAATTAGTAATCTTGGACAAGCTTCGCTCGATAGAAAAAAAAACTTAACATATTTCCGTGTCTTTTAAAATTAAAATTATGTCTAAACTGAAATAGTTATTCATACAAAATATATATCAAAATGTAGTATATATGTATATTATAAATACAAGAGCTTGCTTAAAAAATCTGAAAATCAAAATTCATCCAAATTAATAAAATTAAAAATATAGAGTAACTATGCCGTGCTCTTCACTCCGCCGCTGCGGGACATCTTCTATCTCTCGCTTGAGTTTGACAGCTAGCAGTCCCTTAACAAGATTCTCTGCTTTTTGCATCCAGACTCGGCCAGCCACCTTGCGCAATTCATCCCTCCATCTGGCCGGATGGCATCCACAATACGTTTACCTGTTCGTGGCCTCCATTCGAGAACTCGTCTACGCCATCGGTTATCGGTACGTAAGATGTATTAAATGAGTATTATGACTATTAATACTCATGATTTCCAGATAATTCACTTAATCAGTCTATCAACTTTGCCTTTAGTAACTTTGTCCGATCTCCAAACTTGCCTTGTTGAAATTGCTCCGAAATTATACCCAATTAGGTATTTGGGTGGCTATTTTTAAATTCAGGAAGTGAAGCTTCGTTTACTTACCTACTTATTAAATTCATTCTAAACTGGGGGGGGGGGGGGGGGGGGGGGGTGACCGCGACTTCAATCGGTATGTTTTTTTTTATTTATTATTAATGGACTCGACAGTTCGTCATTTGCCAATGTCATGTTACAGAAAATTCAATATTTATAATAGTATTCTATCTTCCTCCAGGGGAGTCGCAATAGTGTCTTCACCCTGGGTAGCCGCGTCTTCTTGTCTTCATCCAGAGGAAACGCCGTAGCGTCATCACTCTGGACGAAGCAGCTCGACAGTCACGTTCACTCCCGAGCTTGTAGCGGGAACACTTGATATACATTGCTGAGTTTCGTTGTCGTTTTTTTTGTAATATTCTTCCCAGTGGGAAAGGCAAAGCCAACTAGGGCATACAGCCTGGTCTGATGTTAGTAGAATGTCTGAATTCTTATAAATATATACTAAGATAACCTAACCTAAACCTACGCACACCCCTCCCAAGCCCCTAAACGAAATAACTCAATGATCCACGCAAGCATCAAGTTATGCAAAAGGAAACCTTGCTAAGAGCACAAAACTTCACAAACACGACTTCTTTCGAGCACTCCAACTAATAGAAACGTTCGCGGACATCTACTGATTAACTTAACGCGATCATTATTCACTAAATACCACGGAAACTATTTAATTAGAATTTTCACAAAAAAGTAGCTAATGGCGTTTCGCGACAAGGAATCGTTGTCGTCTGTTAAAACTTGCAAAAATAGCAGCAATGTATAGCGTCCATATGTCAAATTGAAAGCGATAACGATTGGAAGTCGCGGTCACCCCACTGGTCCACAAAGCTTTTAACCGACTTTAAAAAAATGTCTGAGGTACAGTATAAGACAGATATAAGTATACAGGAGCGGTTTTAAAGGTTGCGCTCAAAAACTACTTAACCTTTTGTAAAAAACTATGTGACCGTTTCCACTAATGCTACGCTGTGTACGCCGTTTTGAGGCGTCGCTTATCTCGTTACGGGGCATTACATCTGCGACAGCCTTTACGCTGTTTATCCATCAGATATGTGCTATTGGGTTAATTTGAGCAAGATCTGGGGTTTCAAGCTTTTATCAAGAGTCCCGCTACAAGCTCGGGAGTGAACGTGACTGTCGAGCTGCTTCGTCCAGAGTGACGACGCTACGGCGACTCCTCTGGATGAAGACATGAAGACGCGGCTACCCAGGGTGAAGACGCTACTGCGACTCCCCTGGAGGAAGATAGAAGACTTTTGATTTTTCTGTAACATGACATTGGCAAATGACGAACAGTCGAGTCCATTAATAAAATAAATAAATGTGATATTGTACACTAATCGCCTACGTAACGGCATCGTCTCGCATTATTTTGCGAGCGATGCGATGGGCGAGGCGAGGCGGTGCCGGGTAGGTACGTGTGCGGCAACGCTAATACTCTGTCCCCTTGCTAAACCTTTAACCGATTCTAAACTGCTTGCGAACAATTCCTCGATTGTTGCCGAGTTTATTGTCGAGTTGATTTGTTCGCTGCGCAGTGGCTCATTGTTTCGTTATTGGATTCCCGCGCTGAGTGGCGGCTACTGCAATAACTTCGCGCCACTTGGAAATAACTTGTTGTCTAGATATCGGATGGGTTTGATGTAATAGGGTCGAGGTTATAGGTTTATTTATAACAGTTCCTGAGTCATATTAATTAGATAAAACGGTTAAATTTATTAGAGAGTCGGGCCCTAATCACTGGATTGAACTTCACAATCCAAAAGTATTATCGACAGAACGCCATTATGTTCCCAGATTAGTACGCGAGGCCATTGAAATAAAGAAATACAGAAATTTCAATCGCGACGATGGTTTTCTGTTGTCAAAAACTTGGAATCCAGTGATCGACTTATGTAAACGAGGCACAAAGGCGAGTGCGTGCAAACGAGCGGACATAATTAGTTCTTTTTGCAAAATGGGGGTACCTGCAAATATCAACAACTTTTCTCAACGCAGTCAGCGAACACGAAAGAGGGTAGACTTCAGTCTACTCGTGACCATGATGGCTGCAATGCTGTCAAAGTTTTTAAAAAGTGACAGTTTCTGAGTCGTGGCCTTTCGACGCTTGTCTTCAAAGGCCGAGTTGCACGCGGCACTTATATTACAGGCACCACACACAACGGAAACTCCAGTATCTAGGTCACATAATGAGGAATAAAAAGTACGATCTTCTACAACTGATTCTTCAGGGAAAGATCCAGGGCAGAAGAAGGCCAGGTAGAAGGAGAATATCATGGCTCAGGAACTTACGCCAATGGCACGGCAAGAGTACCAGGTCTCTGTTCCGTGCGGCGTTGTCGAGAGTGCAGAGTGACATAATGAGCGCCAACCTTCGTAAGAAGACGGCACCATAAGAAGAAGAAGACACATTTGTTGGAACAATCCATTTATACTACATTGCAGTCTACCACTGTAGGGGTAAGGGCCGTCGGCGCGGCGCACGATGTCGGACGGCGCCAGTCACAAGCGGACAGCGTGATGCCGACGAACGGCGCGGTACACGGCGGCGCTGACGTGCCGCTGCGTTGTGCGTCGACCCTTACACATTACATTACAAGTACGGGCAACGGCAGATCAATGGTAACACTTGCAGTACGATTTCAAGTCTTACGACGCAGATAATAAGAACGGTCCAAAGTGTTACACTTGATGTGCTGTCGACTGTACGAACGTGGTTTGTGTCGCCGGTTCCGCATTAGTGATAAAGTGTAGCTTACTTACTAATAATAGTCATAGTTGTGTTATAGTTATTAAGTAATTGTGTAATATTATTTTAAAACTATTCTGTTAAGAGTTTTTTTGCTACTTTTTCTCCTCAGCGTTGGCACCTTTTCCTTGCAAAGTGATGTAAATGTAAATTCAAAAATATGTTGACGTGCAAAAATGTACACAACGTGCTTACTTGCAGTAAAGAACTTTTACTTTGAACGGTCCAAAGTACAAAGTGTTACACTTGATCTGCTGTTAGCGTACACTTTTCTTGTAGTTGTTTGTTTAGTTATATTTAAGTTTGTTACATTTTGACTCTATTGTATATTTTTATTTATTTATTTGATGGGCACCCATATCTGGGTATAGTCCCCTCCATACTGTCCCTTAATAACTTTGTAGCGATTCCAGATTCCGTATGCTAATATTAGTCGCCGCTACGTCTCGCTCGCTCTTACGCGATGTAGCATATAGGTATGAGACAGTGACAGTTGCGTTTAGGTTTAGACTCATTACTTAGTTACAGAATTAGCTACAATAACGTTAATTTAACAATACTTGTTACAATAACAAGACGCTAACGTGTGCTTTCTTGCGGTTTCAGAACACAAAGTTTCAGACTCAACAATCGTATGAAACATCAGTAAATGGACACTTTATTCTTATGCCAGCGTATTAAAGGTCACAATGAGAACAATTTCAAATAGAGACTGAAAAAGTAGTTCTTTAGAATGAACTAATCAGATCAATAATTACATACATACAATTTCCGACACAATAATAATTGTATATGGAATTAAATAAAATGAATGAATGATCCTACCATACCATAGCACACATAGCGATCCTGGCATATAATATCAAACATATCCTGGCATACAATAGCACACATACCCTGGCATACAATAGCACACATACCCTGGCATACAATAGCACCATAGCGATCCTGGCATACAATAGCACACATAGCGATCGTGGAATATAATATCAAACATATCCTGGCATACAATAACACACACAGCGATCCTAGCACCTTGTTATTTAGAGCTGATATATGCACATCGTATGAGTTTTTGTTTTGTTTTGTGAAACATGGTACAGCTTCCAGCAGATCAAGTGTCACACTTTGGACCGTTCTTATTATCTGCGTCATAAGAGTTGAATTCGTACTGCAAGTGTTACCATTGATCTGCTGTTGTCCGTACCTACGTAACTTTCAATTAGGTAGGCAATAAGTAGTAAGTGTAATGTAAACTTAGAACTAATAGATGAACTAGTTCAGCCAATCCATTTATTTCTCCCTTATGCTTGTGTTGGGTAAAAATAAATAAATGGATTGGCTGAACTAGTTCATCTATTAGTTCTCAGTTTACATTACACCTCTAGTTACAAACCATAGAGCGTGGTAGTCTTTACAATGCATTTGAATACAATCCCGTACCATTTGCCAGACCTAGATTCATTAATGTGGTTTAATTCTTAAACGTTACTACTTATTTAGAATCGAACTAAAAATATTTTTTCTTATTACAAACTTATATTTGCAGTTAATGAACTAATCAGGAGTATATCGATGTATGGAAATGACAATGCCAGATTCCGCCCCACCATCAACCGCAAGATGTGCAAGATAACGAATAAATGTATAAATATCTCCGTTTCTTATTAAAATTATTGGTTTAAATTAAGGTTTTGTACATCAAACAAGTCGAGAAAAAAGCTTAATTAATTCAGAAAATAGTAAGAAATCGAAGTGATTTATTCATTGTTTTTTGTTATTCTTCTATAGGAGCTGCGAGAGTAGTAGAAAATGATACTGATTCTGATTATGCAATATGAAACCTGTAATAAGTCCCCAACAAAATGATAGGTATGTAGCTAAGATAGGTACAGCTTCAATGGTGTCGTAGTTTTGTAGGTGGGGCAAAGCTCCATTGAAATGTGGCAATGTCATTTCTTTATTGCAAGTAAGCACGTAAATATACGCCATGTACTTTTGTATGCAAATTACTTGCAATAAATATGAAGATAAATAAAGAGTAAGTAAGTATCAAGTTAATTTTACCTGTTTCGAATATAGACAATACAATACAGAAGTTGTCTCGTAAAGTTTCAATATTATTTGCACGTAACTTCGCTCGTAAACAAGATATGAGGCTCGGAAGTTATGTCGTTATAAATTATTATTGTAACCAATCTTTAGAAGTTACATTCACAATATGCAAGTACACTGCTATCAACTTAAGCTGAGAATTGCATTTGTGTGAGTGTTGCCTCAGGCCGCTTGCTATAAACTAGTATAAACTGGTTTAAACCATGCGCGGGACGCGCCGCGACACAAGCCGATTGCCAATCTACACTATCGGTGTGCACTCACACAAATGCAATTCTCAGCTTAAGTTGATAGCACTGTATCACCTTAGATTAATTAACCAAAGGACGCGAAATGATTTCCTCAAGTCCTCAGCGCCATGACGACGACGACTGGCAAGGAAAAGTTGCAAAGTGGTGTAAATGTAAATTCAAAAAACCGGCAAAGTGCGAGTCGAACTCCGTGCAACGCACGCAACTTAACCGTAACTTTGCTCAATGAAAAGATTTTTTTTAGAAACCAACTTATCTTTGCCTTTATCAAAAAGACATTGCCACATTTCAATGGAGCTTTGCCCCACCTACAAAACTACATGACCATTTAAGCTGTACCTATCATTTTGTTGGGGACTTATTACAGGTTTCATATTGCATAATCATAATCAGTATCACTTTCTACTACTCTCGCAACTCCTATAGAAGAATAACAAAAACAATGAATAATTCGCTTCGATTTTCTGAATTCTTAATTAAGCTGTTTTTTTCGACTCGCTAGATGTACAAACTTTGTTTTAAACCAATAATTTAAAAAAAACGGAGATATTTTTACATTTATTCGTTATCTTGTACATGTAGCTATTGATGGTGGGGCAGAATCTGGCATTGTCATTTTGTATTCGAGAACCCGTAGTAACGCCCAATGGACGGCATAACACCTAATGGCGCAATAACAGTAAAACTAAACTTGACTCCGTTTTGTCGAACACCAGCGGCGATAGCACCGTGCGGTTTTATTCCTGTCCGGATTTAATAACTGCGGTTAGTTTAGCCTAACTGATTTATTCGGTTAAAGGTTAACTACTTTATGAGTGGATAGGTTTTTATAGAATAGGCGTTGTCACACATAGGCCCGTATTAATAGTCTGAGCTCAAACTCAAGAACGAATTCAGCTGATACACTCCATCTCAAGTATGTCATTTTGTTGTAATACTGGCATGTATTTTATAGATATTTTGTAGTTCTTTTTACAATTTCTATCTGACTGTCATTATTACATTGTTCATCTCCATTCTTGTCACTTCAATAAATTATCTTCATCAGTATACATATCAGTATACTATTTTACTCTTTTATTTACGTATATTTATTTAGTTTTCTCCTTTTCAAATCTCGCCATACTTATAGTATTAATTATCCATACAATAAACAGTTTATAAATTATAATAAGTAATCTATTCAAATATTCTTGTCCCTAATATACCTCGGGACGGAGGCCTGGTGACCTGAAATACAAGTTATTAACTTAGTTCAGGCGCCAGTCTCCCACAAATGTCAATGTACAACTATTGAAATTGTTGCCTGATATTTATGATTGTGGTGAGAAAATAAATTATATATTGATTGATTGATTGATTTACGTATATCTCTATAAATTCCCAACACATTTATTAATAAACAATGTACAAGATAATTCAATTCAATTCAAATATACTTTATTTGCACACAAATGAAAATACATCAGTTACATAAAAAAAACAAAGTTAGCTAGTGTACAGACAGGCGGCCTTATCGCTTTTAACGATTTCTTCCAGGCAACCTTCGGGTGATGGAGATGTCGTGGTCAGATCGTTAAATTGAGCATTTCATGAAATCGTCAGTCATTTCATGAAATGGTGGCATTTCATGAAATCGTCAAGTTGTGCTGGGCATATCGTTTAAACGTCAACGTTCGTCGATTTGTCCAACGACGTTTGGTCAGATCATTAATGTAGGGTGCCCATTAAGGATGTAAGTAATAATAATTCGAAATATACTTATTACGAACTTATTTATTGTTCTAGTCAGTACCAAATTAAAAAAATATATATGTTACAAAATTCTTACAAGCATTTCAAACCAATTGTCCACTGGAATTAAATATACGAAATATTCATATTGAACAAATTAAAAGGACAATAAAGATGTTTTTATTATTATTATATTTATTACCTAATAAAATAAGTACAAAATTGTATTATAATATTATAGAACGTTAAAACGTTTCGTTTCACATACGGTATACCTTTATGAAATTCCGTTAGTATTTCAAAATATTTCTCCATCGTAATTATACGAATAGTAGAATAATCAATGCATTTCTTCTTGTATATTAAAAACTTGTAATTCCAGTTTTTCCATGATGTAATATTTTGTAATCCAGTAAATTATAGTCCGTCGACTTTCGTTGCCTGGTCACCCTACTTTCCTTTATTTGTTGTATAACCTAAAAATGAAAATTATGTATGTTAAATTTCTAGGATTCAATTATTAAAAGTAAATAAGTACATTTTAGATACTTAGATGAGATTTTAAAAGGATATAAACTAAATATTGTCATTTAAATAGGTACTAACCTGTGAAATGATTTCCCAATTTTATTTTTGTAAATTGAGGTTGGTTTTTGCGTGACTGTCATAAAATTCACACTGTTTCGTATAGTAACACTTATTCAAGTTTTCAACACACTTTCTTATATAATTTGCACATTTTTATTCACTTTTCAACATGAATCCGCATTATTTACTTACGCACACAAACATAACCAATGACAAAGCGCGCTCTCAGCGCCTCTAGCGGTAGTTATTGCTATTTTTCTACGATATGGTCAATTGTGTTTGGTCATATCATGAAATAGCCGTGCGTTTGTTGGACATATCGTAAAACGTTTTCTATTCATTGATCTGGTCAAGCTATTTCATGAAATGACCAATAGACATTTGACGATTTCGTGAAATGCCACCATTTCATGAAATGGTCGACTATTTCATGAAATGTTCAATTTAACGATATGACCACGACAGAGATATTGTATCAAAAACAGCGTAGCGGGTGCAAAAATGTCATAATACAATACTATAAAAGCAATAAAATACCTATTGTACTCAAATATGTTAAATAAACCTACAATATAATACAATAAACTAATTAATAAAAATATAAATAAATTACATAAATATATACCTAATTAACTAACAATATACATACTTACACTTAAATAATTTACACACAAATGCAGGCGTTGTCAAATCAAGTCATTTATTTATTACCGTCAGAATGGCGCGGACGAGCTCCCAGGTCCTCGAGGCCTATCCTGGACTGATGTACCGCTTAAGCTAGAATTAGTGACGGAGTCTCATAATTTGTGACGCAATAGTTTAAAAGTTATAAGCCTTTGAAGGGGGCCGCGCCAAGCTGACGCTTGAAAATCTGACTGATCAAAATCAAATTAATGAACCCATATGGAACAAATTTGATTGAAAAAACAGGATGTGACGCTGAAATGATGAACATGTACCCAAATTTCATGTTTCAAACATAAACAGATAAAAAGATATAAGCCTTCATAGGGGGCCGTGCAGAATCTCGCACCACCCCCCCTGGATCTCGAGAACCAGACAAGCTACACAACAGCGGATTGTATGAGGACATAATGCCGCAGAACGCTGAATTCGTGACGGAAGAACCGACATTTAAACCGCAATAGTTCAAAAGTTATAACCATAAGAACTTTTCGGACCGTCAGGATGGCGCGGCCCCTTACAAACGCTAATAACTCGGTAAATATATCATCACGGATGACGTGACTACCATCAATATTTCGGCATTCAGCGGCTCTAATTTGTGACGCAAGGTCCGGGGCTCCAAGTTTAATATTTGCTGAGAAAACAAAAAAACAAATTCCTATGGAGGAAGTCGATAGGGCGACAATGTTACTGAGTTTTACCGGACTTATACTAAGACTATGTCAAACATGATGACATAACGATTTCTACAATCATATGAAGCGAAAGGTAGAAGCCACCTAGCATATACAGCATACACATAATAAACATAATAATAACGTAACATTTATTTTAATTTAAAAAAAAAATTAAGTATTGCTAATAACTTTTTAATTGATAATTACTTATATACGATTATGTCATCCTGTTATACCTACATATACTAAGTACAAGTCCGATAAAACTCAGTAACATTGTCGCCCTATCGACTTCCTCCATAGGAATTTGTTTTTTTGTTTTCTCAGCAAATATTAAACTTGGAGCCCCGGACCTTGCGTCACAAATTAAAGCCGCTGAATGCCGAAATATTGATGGTAGTCACGTCATCCGTGATGATATATTTACCGAGTTATTAGCGTTTGTAAGGGGCCGCGCCATCCTGACGGTCCGAAAAGTTCTTATGGTTATAACTTTTGAACTATTGCGGTTTAAATGTCGGTTCTTCCGTCACGAATTCAGCGTTCTGCGGCATTATGTCCTCATACAATCCGCTGTTGTGTAGCTTGTCTGGTTCTCGAGATCCAGGGGGGGTGGTGCGAGATTCTGCACGGCCCCCTATGAAGGCTTATATCTTTTTATCTGTTTATGTTTGAAACATGAAATTTGGGTACATGTTCATCATTTCAGCGTCACATCCTGTTTTTTCAATCAAATTTGTTCCATATGGGTTCATTAATTTGATTTTGATCAGTCAGATTTTCAAGCGTCAGCTTGGCGCGGCCCCCTTCAAAGGCTTATAACTTTTAAACTATTGCGTCACAAATTATGAGACTCCGTCACTAATTCTAGCTTAAGCGGTACATCAGTCCAGGATAGGCCTCGAGGACCTGGGAGCTCGTCCGCGCCATTCTGACGGTAATATTTATTTGCCAGAATACATGAAATCTCAGGATGGTAAATTGCATTGTCCAGTACAGTATTCTACTTGTATACAAGCGTGCAAAGTTTTTCAGTCACATAAGCAATAAATATGTCAGAAGAAATAAAAATAATTAATGTAAATGTAATGTGGTAAAAATGTCAGTGAGAGGAATTTAAATATTCGGTAACGGTATAGTAACAGCGATCTAATAACCAATTGTACAATTTAGATTTAAATAACACACATAGGCCCGTATTAATAGTCTGAGCTCAAACTCAAGAACGAATTCAGCTGATACACTCCATCTCAAGTATGTCATTTATTAATAAACAATGTACAAGATAACGAATAAATGTAAAAGTATCTCCGTTTTTTATTAAAATTATTGGTTTAAAATAAAGTTTTGTACATCATGCGAGTCGAAAAAAATAGCTTAATTAAGAATTCAGAAAATAGTAAGAAATCGAAGCGAATTATTCATTGTTTTTGTTATTCTTCTATAGGAGATAGTTGCGAGAGTAGTAGAAAATGATACTGATTATGATTATGCAATATGAAACCTGTAATAAGTCCCCAACAAAATGATAAGTACCTACAGCTTAAATGGTCACGTAGTTTTGTAGGTGAGGCAAAGCTCCATTGAAATGTGGCAATATCATTTGTACCGATTTCATGTCTATAGGGTAAGTAGTCTGTGTCTGCCCCCGTCCTTATAAAATAAATTCTTATCGTCGTATCTCAGACTCAGATTTCCTAGAACATCGTGTAAAGAAAACCAGATGTCTAGTGTTTCTAGTGGGAAAATCACTCCACTATCTGATGTCACAAGATTCCTAGTATTTCTGATTTATTTTTAGCGATGAATCTAGACTCTTGAAAGTCTAGCCACTCGAATACTTAAGGCCTCGTATGCGCGTATTTTCAGTTTTTCGATGAAGGCTACGGCAATACCTACTAAAATTAAACGTCTGAAAAAAATATATAGCAATCTTGGGGTGTATATTTAGGGACTGATGAATACCGATACACGATTGGACAAACTTCCATGTCATTTAAAATTAAAATTATGTCTAAACCGAAATAGTTATTCTTACGAAATATATATCAAAATGTAGGGTATTATAATTACGAGAGCTTGTTTTAAAAAAATCTGATTTTTATTGGCGTATTTTAATTTCCCTGCCAAAATTCATCCAAAATCAATAAAAATACAAATATGGAGTCACTGTGCCGTGCTCTTCACTCCGCCGCTGCGGGACATCTTCTGTCTCGCGCTCGAGTTTGACTTAGACTAGACTTTAGTATTTAGTTTTATTTTATAAGTAATGTGTATATTTTTAGACGTAAGTAGTTAGTTTTGTTTTATTTAATAAACGATTATAATTTAAAAAGCTAGTACAAAATCTTTATTAGGATAAATACTATTTTTCAATACACAATACTGGGCATAGTTTCGACAAGCTAAGTAGTAGTTCACAAATATGCCAATAACGACCGTTTTTCGCAATAATACGAACTACAACTTACCGAAATGAAATCACGTTATAAATAAGCATTTAAAAAATAGTATCCCTTCCAAATTAATCAATTATAATAGAAAAGCTATTTACAAAATCTTTATTAGGATGAATACTATTTTTCAATACACAATACATGGCATAGTTGCGACAAGCTAAGTATTCATGTCTGTGCCCCGAGGGGACAGAATAGAAGGACAGAGAGGAATGATCCTTTTAACTATTATCTATCTAACAGTGAAAGAATTTTTGCAATCAGTCAAGTAGTTATTCAGAAAATCTCAACCTTAAAAACTCTCCTGTACACCTTTCTATGTCTTCGACCGTACCTAGCCTGACCGTGGATCGAACCTGGGTCCTCTATCGTTAGTCCAGTGAATGCGCCCTTTATACAAACTACTCCAAGTTAATACCGCCTCTGCATAGAACCGTCCGTGTCTGAAGGCCCCATTCATAAACGCTTCAGTAGTATGTCGTGTTCCCAGTGACGTCACGCTTCAGTGTTTCAGCGTGGGCAGGTAACCCACGCGGCGGCACTGCCTTCCCATTGGTTGACACTGATTGGTAGAAATGCTCAAATGGACTTTGACTTTCGAATAGAAAATAAAGAGATTGTATGGCAGAGGGTTCCGCCATCATTTTGGAATAGCGGATTGATTTGTTAACCATGAACATGCATGGTGTGTGTCGCCGGTTCCGTATAAGGGATAAACTCAGGGTTGCCAGATAGGATTTCTCAAATTTCGCCGGATTGATAATTTTGTTTCCCCAAAATGATACGTTTTACAAAAAAATCCCTAAAATTTTTGGCTTAATTACCATTTTTCAGGTGTGTTTTTAAAAGAAACGACGATAGACAAAACCACTTGTGTAGAAGACACGTGATTACATTTACATTTAACCTTTTTTGAATTGAATTTTAGCAGTCGGTATAAACTTTGAGCATCCGTCACGGGATTTTAAGCCATATCCCTCGCTAATTATGTATCCCAAAACTTCCCCAAGAGCCATATTTCTCACCAAAATTGCGAGAAAACCCCCCCCAAAATCTGGCAACCCTGGATAAACTTACTAACAATAGTAATAGTTACGTACCTATATAGTTATCTATAAGTACATAAATAAGACTGAAAAAAAGTTGTGTCTGTACATAATTCATATTTCAAAAAATACTTAATTTTATTTTTCATTGTGTTCGGCGTTTTTTTAAATTTTTCATTCTTTATTCGTAACAGAATCATAATGATATCCTATATCGCAAGTAAATTAATTGTGAGCTGTTTATAAAAATGACATATTATATAAAAAATATATCTAGCCAACACAACACCTCGTCTAGGCCCGTCCACTGTTCGGTAAACTTACGTACATTTACCGAGTGCTCTCAAAACGGTGAAGGAAAGCATCGTGATGAAACCTGCATGCCGTAGAAGGAAAAATCTAAGGCATGTGACATCCCCTACGCACTGGATCCGCGTGGTGGTTCATGGCCCCAGCTCCCTCGATGTAAGGGAAGGTCTGTGCCCGAGCAGTGAGGACATATAAATAGACTGTAGAGCAACTCGTAGGTGTCGTAGCACAAAGCTGTCGTAGATTAAGCTACGAAGTCCTACTATTATAAAGTTTTATCGAACTTTTTAAAAGTCATTCTCGTTACGCCTATTTTTTTTTAATTAAATATTAATGAATGTAGTTTTAATTACTTTTTAGTGACCACTGACTAAATACAGTGGGTAGGTATGCTTTTTGGCTCTTTGTTGATCGAGCCATGTAATTAAATTTTAAAAATGCGACGCGCTGGAATATGTCTTAATAGATATATACAGGGTGTAACGTAAAGGGTATATGAAGCCGAAGGGAGGGTGTCCAATATCGGTAACTGAACAACTTTTGTTCTACTTTTCGAATAAAAAATAAAAATAAATTAATGTCTCATACAAATCGATCAGCTGACCGGTGCGAAATGTATGAATAGTTCAAAAATAAATTCGCGAAAATCGAAAAGTCGTAGAACAAAAGTTGTTCAGTTACCGATACTGAACACCCTTCCTTAGGCTTCATATACCCTATACGTTACATTACATCCTGTATAGGATTTTATATATTATTATCATCATCATCATCAGCCCGTATCAGTCCACTGCTGGACGTAGGCCTCTCCCAAAGCACGTCACTCAACACTACTCTCGGCCCTCTGCATCCAGTCCCTGCCAGCCATCTTGTACTCGCAACTGGACTACGTACGTGATTTCTAGACTTCCTAAAGTCTGTATTCACAACATCCGATGGTACGGTGGAACACAGAGAAAGGTACAGGAGAGTTTTTAAGTTTGAGATTTTCTCAAAAACTACTTGACTTATTGCAATAATTCTTTCACTGTTAGATAGATAAAACTTAAAACTATGTAACTGTAAAAGAATTATTAAATTCCGTCCAGTAGTTTTTGAGAAAATCTCAACCTTATTGAGGCCCCCTGTATACTTATCTCTGTGTTCGTGTGTAGCAGCGCATCGAGCAAAAGCCTGCCTATTCCCGCCCGCCCTACGCACTGGGCGGGCCTTATAAGGGCGGGCGCGCACCGGGCGCGTACAGTCAGCCCGACGCAGCCTCCCGGCCGGCCGCCACATGTCCTGAGCCCGAGCGAGCGATTGTGAAACGGGAACTACGAGACTTCAGGTGAGTTTGTAGTTTTAAGAAAAAAATGGGTGTCTTTTTTTCAGTGTAAAAAAATGTTGGAGTTTGATTTAGGTTTTTTAACGGAATTGATTTTTTTTAATTACCTTTTTTTGAACTACATAAATACAAATTAATAAATACTTGCATTAAAATTTAAAACCAAATAATATTAATGTAGAGCTCAAAAATGTTCTAAAAAATTACTGTACCAGTTGATTTAAATGTGGAAATTGTAGTTAAATAAAATTGCTGTTATTTTCGGATTTTTTGTGTAAAAGATAAAAAGTGTTTTATTAGAATTTGATAAGTTTTTATAAAAGGAATTAGAAGTGTACCTATAACTTTTTTTATTAAAAAAAAATTCTACGTAAAGAAATAAATCTATTGAAATAAAAATTAATAAATGCTCTTATATATAATTTATTAAACAAAATTTAATACTTACAAATATTACAATATTTTAATATATGGCTGAAAATTTGTTGTTTCAAATTTAATTATTATATGCGGAAACACGAATAACATTTAATTGTATGAATTTTAATTTTATAAAAAAAATTACACAATGATAACCGTATACCGTCATCTCATGAAATTTATGTGAAATTAATTCAATACGGCAACTTACGACCAAAGAATTTTTAAATATTGTTTTATATAGTTACTTTTACCTGTAATAATATATTTATTTCAAAAAGGAACAATATAAAATATTAAAAAAAAACATTCATTATTTAAAAACCTAAAATAAATTATTTTTAAAAATTAGACTTATGGGAAGAGTACCCAAGACACTGTCAGCGTTACCTCGCTGGATCGCGATGCTAATCCGTTGCGCGAGGTAGCTGCCAGCTCTTGGGTCACCAGTGGCATCTACTACTCGTTTGCTCTTTATAAAGCGACCAAGCGCCGGGACCCCACGGGCCGAGGGTCTCGACACCAAAAGCAACAAAGTTGTAAAGGGTGTCGAGACCCCTGTATTTTAGAGCTTTACTCTTTTTGGCCGCCTCAGCCGCCGCGCCAGCCTTTCTGGTAGTGCTCCGTATGTGGGACGGAGCCAGCGTGTCTACGCATGTAGCGTCCCACACCAGAGCACCTGTAATTAATTCCAAATAACCTGGTTTTTTTTTAAATATTAGGTATGACATTATTCAAAAATAATAGAAATATATATATAGGCTACAAAAATGTTTACTAAGAGTATGTCCACACGACTGGTCCTCGCTACAGGGGATCTCAGGGCTGGCGCTTACTTCGCTCAACGGCTGAGTTTAGCCGTTCTGCGAGGTAATGCCGCCAGCATCCTGGGAACCCTGCCGCATGGGGGCGACGTAGGCGATATGCTTATTATGTAAATATTTTGTAAATAGGTACTTTTATTATTTGTATTATTTTAAGTTTTGATATTATTATGTGATTAGTTTAAAAACATAACTCAATTTGTTAATGATTTAAAATAATTAAATTTATTTATTTGGCTACAATAAATAAAAGTCATAATAATTATTTAAACTCGACGAATTGAAAACCTTTTTGGGAATTGATTAAAAATCGTTTACTAATAAATCATCAAACAACGTAATCAATGGAAACACGTAAAGTGTCGAGCTTTAAGAAACAAAAGCTTTAACGTTAATCGTCTAAATATAGGTAACTCTATAAATATAACGGAGTTATTCGAAGACTAGCTGTACCCCGCAACTTCGTTTGCGTAGAGGAGGAGGATGGAGGAGATCAGGAGGCAGATCTTCCTTTCTGGATCCTTGTTTCCACATCACATACCGCCATGGCTTATAGCCTATGAGCTGTCCGGATATTTCAGCTATCTCCTAGTGAAACTCCCATCAAAATCCATTCAGTAGTTATGGCGTGATACTTGCACAAAGTCACAGACAAAAATTCTAAAAATTAGTGTTTTGGCATCAGTATCGATCCTAAAACACATTACAATTATTATTTTCAAAAATATCCAATGTACAGACACAACTTTTTTACAGTCTTATTATATGTAGGTATATGTATAGATTAGACTGATAGAGCCTACGAGGACGCCAAAAAAATATTATATTGAAACCTGAATAATTGGGAAAAAATTTCAGTCAAATGAATTGGACTGTGAGCTCGGTGGCTCAGTGGTTGGGTCACTGGACTTGCGATACGGAGGTCCCAGGTTTGATTGGCCAGGGCAGCCATGTACCAATGAGTTATCATCGGTTTTGTCGAAGTAAAATCTTACGTACATTTGCCGAGTGCTCTCAAAACGGTGAAGGAAAACATCGTGATGAAACATCCATGCCGTAGAAAAAAACTAAGCTAATTTTTTTTTCGAAGTTGTAGTTATTGTGTAAGTATTTATTTATATGAAATAATTATCAAAAATAGATGACTATTTTCTATACATGGAACCATTTTTATTTTAATAAGTTTTCAATATTCGTTGCGATAACAATGTATATTAGGGGACAGCTCGTCCCTTAATCGTTTAAATATAAATCTATAAATACAATTTATTTTCCAAAAGATTTATCACCTAACATTGGTAGGTTTTCTGTAAACTTTTCATTGGATTACGATTGGAAAAATCCTTTCATTTTCATCCGAAATTACCTTCAACATTATTATTACTTCCAAAAAATCATTTCTTACGCTCGCTTATGAAGACTTCGAAGTTTTAATCAGTGCAATAGCTTTCTTTAATATAATCTCAAACATGAAGCAATAAACAATAGAGCAAGCCACATTAGTAAGAATTTAAATTATGATTTCTTTTAGCCGTGGGCAGGACTTGAACCCGCGACTTTATCATTGACAATTAAATTTTACATCATTTAAATTGTTCGTCGAGCATTTTATCCATAACATAATGCATAAAAAATAATTACTAAAATTATTCCCAGAGGGAAAGGCATGCGGACTAGGGCGAGTATTAATAGTCTGAGCTCAAACTCAAGAATGAATGAATTCAGCTGATACATTCTCAAGACGTGATCACCATCTCAAGTATGTCGTTTATTAATAAACAAATCTTTATACGCCCTCACGTGATGTCTTTCTCAAGTCACCGTTCAAATACGATCTCAAGTGTGAGTTTGACAGTTCTCTTGAGAAATGAGTTTTGTTTATTAATACGGCGTTAGGTACTCATGTTTGAAGAGGCTGTGAGAAGAGCACAAGCCCTTGTCTCCTGGCGCCAGTTCCTACATGCCAGCACCTGCTGTTGAGGGTCACGATCCTCAGCATTGAGGCAACGATTAGGGAGGACTCACGTGATACCCGATTCCTAAACGCTAGTTACGTTTATGGGGACGCTTTGGGTCCCGAAATGTGAAGATCGAAATGATGAACAAATGCACTGAATTTACAATCGGTTTATTACATGGAGAAAGAATAATTGACAAATAATGAAAACGTGGAAAATATAAATTAATTAAATTGAAACGGAGAGCGAAGGCACGCGAGAGACTTTTTCTGACACACTGTGACTTGTCATGTCAGTCGTAAGGCTCTATGGTCCCGACACCCAGCAAGGAGTATGTGGTACCCGTGACACCACACGTTTATTAATAGGAACGCCATCTTGAAGTCGTTCTCAAGATTGACTTTTGAGCTGAGAGTGATTTATTAATACGACCCTTATGGTGGCACTTCACTTGGCTGTTCGTATCGCTATTGGAAGTTATTGGATGTACGTCAAGTATTTGTCAAATACTTGACGTACATACAAATAAGACGATTTTTTCTCAAGGATACCAACCACACATGGCTATTATGACAAATACGCAAATACGTAAAAATAAATAAGCGTTGGCACCTTTTCCTTGCAAATGTAAATTCAAAAATATTTTGACGTGCAAAAATGTACACAACGTGCTTACTTGCAATAAAGAAATTTGACTTTGACTTTGACGAATAGCCATGTGAAGTGCCACCATTAGATGTTTGGTTGAATGGCGTCGTTCAATTAAAGTGCTAGCTGTACAATCAAACGTTTATTTCAGTCAAATGACAAGACATATGTATTGGGATTCCGACTTTATCATTTGTAGTAAATAGAAAAAGTTTGTACGGCACCGCACGCCGAAGCCAGAACGTGAAGTTTGATTGAAAACCGTCTCCGCGGAGACATATTGAAAAGTTGGTGCAACCCCCTGTATACGTTTTGCACCAACTTTTCAATCTCACTTAGTCCAGTTATTACTAGTTTGCACAATCGCACAACATAAACTGTCCAGGAAGCGTTTAGAATATCATCATCATCAGTCCACTGCTGGACCTGGAATGAAGTATTGAAGTAGAGTTAAACTTCAAAAATAAGAAGTGTTTTTGTGTTGTTCCAAAATGATGGCGGATCATAAAACAAAATGTTTATTTTTATTTATTTTATTAATGGACTCGACAGTTCGTCATTTGCCAATGTCACGTTACAGAAAATTCAATATATACGTAAGTCTTCTATCTTCCTCCAGAGGAGTCGCAGTAGCGTCCTCACCCTGGGTAGCCGCGTCTTCATGTCTTCATCCAGAGGAGTCGCCGTATCGTCATCACTCTGGACGAAGCAGCTCGACAGTCACGTTCACTCCCGAGCTTGTAGCGGGAACTCTTGATAAAAGCTTGAAACCTCAGATCTTGCTCAAATTATCCAACAAATTCACCATACTGTCACTCGCAAACATTTTCTGATTAATTTAACGTGATATTAATCTCAAACTAACCACTGTAGACAATAAAACAAAAATTATCAAATAATTTCCTTGAATCTTGTTCTTGATTAATCTCAAGCGCCTATTAACAATACAGTAGCAATAACATATTGTGATGTATAAGATTCATGTGAGAAGCGCCTGAAATATTCAAGCACCACTCAACTAGATTTGACAGTTCTCAGTACGGACAACAGCAGATCAATGGTAACACTTGCAGTACGATTTTAACTCTTACGATGCAGATAATAAGAACGGTCCAAAGTGTTACACTTGATCTGCTGTAGTAAACAGACAGACAGATTGTGACAAGGTGTGGGTTCCTTCTCTAAGGTTCTATTCTATTCTATTTTTATTTGAATGGCTTCTACTCTTATTCAAGAGATAATTTCGCCAATGTTAGGTTATTTGGAGTATTCATGTAAATAGAAAATTAAATGAATAAAAAATCCGCAGTGTTAAGAGCCTTCCATGAGCCAACTAGCGCCGCCAATCTTGAAATAATATCTTCCAATATAATCAATTTGATTAAAAAAGCTATTTACAAAATGTTTATTACGATAAATACTATTTTTTAAATGCTTATTTATAACGTGATTCAATTTCGGTAAGTTGTAGTTCGTATAATTGCGAAAAACGGCCGTTTTTGGCACATTTGAGAACTACAACTTAGCTTGTCGCAATTATGCCATGTAGGTATTGTATATTGAAAAATAGTATTTATCGTAATAAAGATTGTGTACATACCTTTTTTAATAAAATGATTAATATGGAAGATATTATTTTGTTAAGATTGGCGGCGCTAGTTGGCTCATGTCAGGCAGGCCATTCAGTTTTAACAAAAATGACCAAACAAGGTTTAATTACGGTATGTGTTAACTAAGTCATGTTAAACTAGGTTTATGATTAGCAGCATTAATTAGTAAATGTACTTAGTAGTTACTGAATTAGTTAGTAGTAGGACGATTGTATTTACTTAGGTAATACAATACCTAAGTAAATACAATCAATAACAACCTACTTGGATTGATTTAGCCGTGTTTGCTCATTACGGTAATACTGGCATTAAGCGATCCCGGCATTAGGTATCTAGCTAGTAGGTAGGTACAGTCGAAGACAGAGATAAGTATACAGGAGGCCTCAATAAGGTTGAGATTTTCTCAAAAACTACTGGACCGAATTTAAAATTATTTATTTTGTCATTTTTTAGTATTTCGACATTTGCTACATTACTTTAATTATTAAAATGTGCTATATAACTTTTAAATGTAAATGTACTTATGAATAATGTGCACAAGTGTTGTCTTCAACTATTATATATTGAATTTCTGAATGAGAAAAATAATAAACAATTATTGCCTACTTCTTAGTTACTACAAATTGCATTATATTTGAGCAAAAAATGTCGTCTCTCTCTCTTATATTGCTGCGCCTAAACAAGGTCCATAAAGAACATTGTAACATTTTAATGTTAAGTATGTGAACATCTGTATTATAACTTATGGAATGCAATAAATATATTGAATATAAAAAAATTACAGTTACATAGACTTAACTTTTATCTATCGAACAGTGAAAGAATTTTCGCAATAGGTCAAGTAGTTTTTGAGATAATCTCAACCTTAAAAACTCTACTGTACATCTTTCTCTGTGTTCCACCGTACACTAGATGCTCTACACTAATTCACAGACAACTATAATTTATACAAACAAAAACGGCCAAGTGCGAGTCGGGGCGGGGCGGGCCACATCGCATGGACGCAAATCCGCCTCGCAATAGTGCTAGCCGCTGCGGCCCGACACAGTGTGCGTTAGTTCATACAAATTGTATTAAAAAAATAAAATAAAAGTTGTTTATTTCGGACAGGGTCCATAGATGTTAGTAAAATACAATAAAATGACTTACAAACTAATGTTAGTAATCATAATCATAATCAAATTTATTTATAACATATTCTGTTATAAGTCATTTTACAAATCATATTACATTACCATTACTTATATAATTCATTTTTCATTGTCTTCTAAAAATTCATTCAGCGTATAGATGTTGAAGAACCTCTTTGAGGATTTACTTTTAATTTGTCGCCTTCCGACAGTTGACACATTTTCATTATTATTCGTATTTTAATTTCATTGTGTTTCAAGTAATTTTATAAACCAATCAATTTTATTACACTTTCTTCAATATTATTTTATACCCTTGCTATTTTATAGTTCTATTCTCCCTCGTGCTCTAACATAGTAAGCTTTTTTAAGCAGAAATATTTTTAATTTTTTAATGAATACTGCAAAGGACAAGTCACCGTCTCTGATCTCAACCGGAAGGGCATTGTATATCTGAGGTCCTCTATACCAGACGCACTGCTCGGATTTCTTCAGCCTATGGGACACCCCAGACAGAACGTTCTTGTTTTTACTGTTTCGTGTGTTTGTTAGTAGGTACAAAAACAAGTAAAATATTTAAAAATAGGACGACCCCGGATACAATTTTTAAGTCAGGTGTTTCTCGCCCACCCTTAGCCTAGGGACACATTATGCGGAAAGTACGCGACGGAATTCACAAAATTGAAGTCAAAATCAGACGCTCTGCTCATAGCCATAACCCTGCTTTCAGTCTGGCAGGAATGAGTCGGGCGTCGAAACAAAAGCGGGTCACCGCTACAGGCTAAAAGCAGCGTTACAACTATAAGCAGAAGTTCTGTTTTTGACTTGAGTTTTGTGAATTCCGTCGCGTACTTTCCGCATAATGTGTCTCTAGACTTAAAGCGATTTGAGCGGATTTTTGCGCTCCGCCCCGACACGCTGCGGCATAATGTGCTCGAACCAATAATTCTTTTTTTTTCCTTTTGAGGCACGGAACGCTAAAAAGACACATCATCATCAGTCTATTTATATTGCCCCACTGCTCGGGCACAGACCTTCCCTTACATCGAGGGAGCTCGGGCCATAATCCACCACGCGGGCCCAGTGCGGGTTGGCGGATTTCACATGCTGTAGATTTTTTTTTCTTCTACGACATGCAGGTTTCATCACGATGTTTTTCCTTCACCGTTTTGAGAGCACTCGGTAAATGTACGTAAGTTTTTCCGTCGAAAAAACCGAGGATAACTCATTGGTACATGGCTGCCCCAGCTGGGAATCGAACCTGGGACCTCCATATTGCAAGTCCATTGACCCAACCACTGAGCCACCGAGCTCTCTAAAAAAGACACACACACACATAATTCACCCGAAAAACGTTACCCTCCTTCTGGGGCAGTCGGGTAAAAAATTCATGACTTTTTCAACAACTTCAACAAGTGTCCGGGAGGCAATATATCCGTGACCGACAGCTCCCTGAAGTATCTTTACGTCGGCACTACCTTCTATTACAATTCCATCAAACACAAAATTATTGGTCCTTAGGGCAATTTGTTTGAGAAAACAATTTTCTTTGAACATTTCCAGAAGTAATACTTAATACAAATTCAGTATTAATACAATAGTATTAATACAAATTCAGTTACGTTAACGTCACTTGGCTATTCGTATTCGATATTGGATGTTTGTCGTATTTGTCATGGTACACTTCGACGGGTGCCTGGAACAAAGCCGCAATAGACAAAACATAATTTTTCAGGAAAAAAGATTTAGTGAAAATCTTGAATACGTACTAAACTACGAGGCGTATCAAAACGGTTTGAATATTAATTGATGTATTATTTTTTCTGGAGTAATTTATCAAGTAAAGAAACATCTAGTGCTTACGTAATTATTAATAAAACTAAAAAAAAGATAATGCCGTTTCATACACTTAAATTCGTTACCGCAAGAGTCCATTGTGGTTTTATTCCAGTAAAATTGCGAAGTAAAGCAAACAGCAATAGCTTATTGCTACGTTGTGCGCAGTTCTGAAGTATGTATCGCGAAAACAGTAAAAGGGTTTTGCAGTGTTATTACATGAATTTTAAAATATAATTGAAAACTGTACTCGTGAATACTGTGAATAGTATGAATACAATATTGTTTCATTGGAATTAATAATAAAAAAAACACAGAGAATAACGTATTTTATAAGGGGTTTACTACGTTACTACAATTTATTCATGGACTACTATTGCTAATATTTACTAAATCCAACAAATACTTTATGAATACAACGTTATGACGTCAATGTGGAATTTATGTCATAGAAATAGGATTGTATTTCTAAAACAGAAGATTACACGCAGTATCTTTTCGGCAACTAACTTCTAAATTATATTCTTCCTAAAATTAATTTATCAAAGGAACTATTGCTTTGTCTTTTCTTCTGTGATCTATTATGTTCGGCCAAACATTTTAATAATACGAGATGTATTGACACAACTGTAATCCCAATATTCTGGATTACTCTAATTATTAATTAAATTGAGATTCACTCCTAGTCACAAATAGAAGTAAATCTTATCAGGTTTAATAATAATTTTGGGTCGTTCTGCGAGCATCTACACTTACCCGTGCAACTTACAGACTCTACTTAGATTATCAAGTGTCACTATTTGGATTTAACAATGCAAAATTAACATTATTACAATGTTGTCATACTCCTTGCAATAGAGCGGTCTTTGGGGTGCATTTCACCTCTTTCCTCCTAATCGGTCATAGGCGGAGGTCTATTCCGGTGGCTTGACTCCATGGTACTCTAGACGAGGCCTGGCCAAGTCCATGTTCAACAAAGCCGAGGGTCGGACGATATGTGGTATGTTCAAGCCTAAGGAGTTCTGTAAATTGTTAGGAGTGCTTATTTCGGAAGTTGTACGAGTGTATCATTTGGTAGTCGCCCCCTCACAACAACCTGCGCGACCTACAATTATGTCAAAGTCAACATCTCAATCTAAATTAATAAGTAACGCTTATAGCGACAGTTATGGATCCAGGATGATGAGATAGAGTTTGGTTTCCTTAATATCCAACCTGCAGACGATGTCTTGCAAAGGTTGTTCTCCACGTCTCATTCAAGCTTTGCTTGTGATGAGATTATAAAGGTCTCCCGAGTAACACTCAATCTGAGATCTAGATCCCTTTACTGCGTAATACTTCTAGTTCGTGTTTACGAACTTAGGGGGTTCGTTAGGTCGTTCTTGGTTGCAGGGCCGTGAGATCGGGACTGTTGTGGTGTCTATAACGATCTGCGGTAGGCTCCGAGGTTTTGGGCGTTGGGGGCTCGGAGGTGAAAACCATTTTAATAAAAATACTAATATATTAAATTATCCCCACTTTTGGAATCTTCACCGAGTTTACCACAACAACTACAAAAACTCTTAAAATTATCCTTTTCTCTTCTTCTCACAGTTTATCTAATTATAAGAACTTGTTTTGCGTCATTTAGTCAGATTGTCGTTTTCCAGCTTTACTCCTTAGACAGAATTACCTCGGAAAGAACAAGGGTTATAAACACAACGTAAGTAGGGTCCGCCACTAGACGAACTGCCAATATAAATCATGTGCCAATACTCATTAAGTTTACTTAATGTTTTAAGTATAATTTTAATAATACAATAATAAGGTCAGACAAAAGGGTCGATCGTTACAATTTTTATTTCAATTAAGTTTTTGAAGTATATAATTATAATATAATAATTATTATTATCCTACTAATGTCTTTTAGTGTAAATAGTACCTAGTAGTAGGTACCTAGTTATAATGTTTTGTAAATATTTTTATGAAAAAATATTATAATATGCGAAAGTTTGGATGGATGTGTAGATGTTTGTTATCTTTCACGCAAAAACTACTGAATAGATCGGGATTTAACTTGGTATACACACTAGGTTAGGATCTATAATAACACATAGGATAGTTTTTATCCCGGAAAACTTCTCTTTCCCATGGGAATTCGTTAAAAACTGTAAAAGGTGGTGTCGTTGTTCCGTAGGTGCCACTGTTTTGTATGCAGGTTTTTCACCCTGGTAGCATCAAATTCTAAGGTCTACGAAGACGATGTTGCGGAAAAGCTATTATACAATAATATTACTATCCAAAATATATTGTGTGAAGGTTTTGAGCGTCTATCTTACAGTAATGGTGATCGTGAATCGGCATACATGTTTATTTCGGGGAACAAAGCCGTAATGCTTGTTACGTGTAGACTATTGAAAAAAACTTTTATCTTTGCACATAGCACCATTATTCCAGTAAACAAAATTCGAATTCTAAATGAGGAATAACGAGGCTATACCCATAACGCTTTTGCTAAATCAGCCAGTGTTCATTTAAAATTTGTGAAAAAAATACACGAGGTGTATTCGGATCCATAGATTATGAAAATGGCGTGATAGGAAAACTGCCACTATGGCTATTGTGGTTTTATTCCAGGCACCCATCGACTTCATTTGCCTATTCGTATTTTATATATTCATATTAAACTTTAATATGAATATATTAGGGGAACAATAAACAAACAAACAAAAATATTTAAGGTAATATTGAAATAAATTTATGACTGAACAGTGGAATAATTCTTGTCAAGTAGTTTTGAGATAATCTCAACCTTAAAAACTCTTCTGTCAAACTTTATCTTTGTTCGACCGTACAATCGTAATGCGTAATTTTGAAAGCATAGGTGTCACATTAACATTTTAGGAAAATAACTATAGTGACTTGTAGCTAACTTCACTCGGCAGCCTGCACCATTTATAAACTTAATTAATTCAATAATAGCTTCGTCAATATTGAGTTACATAGTCGGCGAGATTTATTTACACCTATAAACAGTTTGTACGATTTCAACTCTTAAGGCGATTTGAGCTAGTTAAAAGTCATTAAGAAGAAAAATCTCCTCGCTCTATGGAGAGAGCCTTAATTATATATTTTTATGTGGACAGACAGACCTCCGCAATTGTTGTCACTGTCACTCTCATACATCAGAAAGAAACATTTGTTTTCATAATATCTACTTTTATTTAAAATTCGGAAAATTCAAACAATGGAAAAACAAATCAGTGGCAGAGACGCTTTTGTCATGCAAGAGGTGTCTGCAATGTAAATATGGCCTACTCCATAGGGCTTTTGTTGCTACATTGTACTGTCTAACACAGAGACAGGTGTACAGAAGAGTTTCTAAGGTTTAGATTAACTCAAAAACTACTTGACCTATTGCAAGAATTCTTTCACTGTTAGATAGATAAAAGTTAAAACTACATTATTATAAAATATTTATTATAATCGGTCCAGTAGTTTTCGAGAAAATCGCAACCTTATTGAGGCCTCCTGTATACTTTCTGTGTTCGTGTATACGAATAGAGTCCTAGGTATCCATCTTATCTTATACAATACAATACAAATATCTTTATTTCGGACTATTTAGTCCATATGTTCTTAGTAATACAATATTTATTATCTATAATTAGTAAATATAAAAACAGTAGGTAGTATTAGATAGGTGGTGTAGTCGAAGACAGAGATAAGTATACAGGGGACCGCAATAAGGTTGAGATTTTCTCAAAAACTACTGGACCGAATTTAATAATTATTTTACAGTTACATAGTTTTCACTTTTATCTACCAAACAGTGAAATAATTTTTGCAATAGGTCAAGTAGTTTTGAGAAAATATCATCCCTAAAAACTCTCCTGTACACCTTTATCTGTGTTCCACCGTACCAGCGTTGCCAGACGTCCCGATTTTGGCGGGACGTCCCGATTTTGAAATCAAAATTAAATGTCCCGCGCGGGACAGACTCAGTCCCGCTTTTCGGGGATTCTAATTCAACCTTACTTAACTACCCATATTTTTTTTATTTAGTATTTTATGGATGGCAAAGATAAGTTAGTCCCTAAATTTAGTTTATCTTTTCGTGTTGCATTGCATTGCACGGAACCCTCGGTGCGCGAGTACAACTCGACACTTGACCTTTTTTACTATATCCCGCTTTTTGACTCAAAAAGTTTCAAAATCCCGCTTTGCCCAAAAATAAATCTAGCAACGCTGCTCTGTACCCACACTCGTGCTACCTGGCTACGTGAAGGCGTATCCAGTGCCTTTGCATGGGCCAGTCCCACCACTCGCCGACCACGCTCAGGATGCGGTTGGTGCGGCGCATCCGACACATCAGGGAGGCGCATCTCTTGCGCACTATTGCGTGAAAGCCATCAATTCGCGACTCAGTGAACATGCGAGATGCGCTATAAAATGGCAGCCGCAGCAGTACCGCGTTATTGTATTGACCGCGCAAGACGCCGTATGCCCTCTGCGTATAGTTAACCTGCAAGTATAGCAGGACTGACTTATGACCTTTGCCACAATATAAAGATAAACATGGCTCCATTATGTCAAAAACCAGCTATTCCAGTCAACGCAACGTTATGAAACCACCGCATGACGCCGTTTAATGAAAACAAAGGGGCAAATTCAGTCTTAATGAAGTTATAACATCCACCTAGGGTGCCACAACAACCCTTATATTGGACTCGTAAAATGTATTTTTATTCTAGAACTTTCGGAAGTTCATGTGAACATTTTGGAACCTTTATTTAACTGGTTTTACCCGACCACCGAAAGGTTTATTGAGTAAGTAAGTTCGCAAAAACCTTGTCACAATTTATAGTTTTTAAATACTCAATATTCAATATATTTATTGCATTCCATAAGTTACTCTATACGTATAATTTCAAAGTAAATAATGATTACTTGCTTAAACTAAATTATAAACAAAGCGAGGAAATTCTACATGTCCTAAGATAGGTGATTCACACACACACACACACTCACACACACACCCTCTCTCTCTCTCTCACACACACACACACACACACACACACACACACACACACACACACACAGGCTCTCTCTCACACACACACACAATTTTTGTAGCATTGTCCTCGGAAAATATATATTTGATATACAATTATACATTTACTACATTATATATATTCTATATATACCTACTGTATTGAATGTGATATAGCTATTAAGTTATATTATTATATTAGTGTACCTACTTAATTATGTTTACAATTCTTTCCGTGTAATCGATTGTACTTGTGATATTTGCGTATTTTTCACTATGTACCTCGGGAAGAAACTAGTCTCCCACGACACAGGGTATCCTAGTGTGGGGACTAGTGAATTTGTATCTAGAATGTAAGTATCCAACGTACAGTTAATAAATTTCGTTTCATTTCAAAGTTATTTCTTTATTAATCAAAAGAAGTATCTTTTAATTAATAACGAAAGTTTATTTAAGTTAAATACGTATTGTTGCATTTTATTTAATAGACATGTAAGATTCGTATCTAACAAGTTCCTAAGTTAGTTAACAAGAAACTACTATTGCAACTTGTCGCAAAGTTTAATTAATAAACATTTCATTAAAGATAACAGGGAGAGACAGAATTTTCTACTTTTATACTTCTCGAAGTTAATTACAGCACTGACTTCTAGAAGTTACAGTTTTATGTAAGCACGGGGGACTCATAATTAACTTATTATGTAACGAAGTTGCTTGTTCTTAACCAACGGCGCAAAAGGAGGGGTGGTATTTTATTTTTTAAGGGGCCAGTTGCGAGTATGCGTTGAAAACGATCGTACAGGTTAAGCAATGTTGGGCGAGGTCAGGACCTGGTTGGGTGACCGCTAGTGACAGTTTCATCTGAGCCCCTCCGTGCCTCCGGGTGCACGTTAAGCAGTTGGTCCCGGTTGTTGTCGCTTGACAGCAGTCGTTAGGCCACGTCAAAGGCCTACGGGCGGCCTGAACAACTTCGACAAATAGGTTTGGTCACTAAACCACACGATAATTTTTTTTTATAACCTGTATTATTTAATATCGGGAGCTCGGTGGCTCAGTGATTGGGTCTATGTCCTTGCGATACGGAGGTCCCAGGTTCGATTCCCAGCCAGGGCAGCCATGTAACAATGAGTTATCCTCGGTTTTTTCGACGGAAAAACTTACGTACATTTACCGAGTGCTCTCAAAACGGTGAAGGACAACATCGTGATGAAACCTGCATGCCGTTAAAAAAAATCTGAGCCATATGAAATCCATCTGCGGTGGGCCCGTGTGGTGGATCATGGCCCCAGCTCCCTCGATGTAAGTAAAGGTCTGTGCCCGAGCAGTGGGGCAATATACTGATGATGATGATGATTAAATATTTATTTATTTATTAATAAATTGATCTTTTTGTACAACGGTTTTAGATTTTAGTAATGACTAGCTGTACCCCGCAACTTCGTTTGCGTAGAGGAGGAGGATGGAGGAGATCAGGAGGCAGATCTTCCTTTCTGGATCCTTGTTTCCACATCACATACCACCATGGCTTATAGCCTATGAGCTGTCCGGATATTTCAGCTATCTCCTAGTGAAACTACCATCAAAATCCCTTCAATAGTTATGGCGTGATACTTGCACAAAGTCACAGACAAACAGACAAAAATTCTAAAAATTAGTGTTTTGGCATCAGTATCGATCCTAAAACACATTACAATTATTCTTTTCAAAAAATATCCAATGTACAGACACAACTTTTTTACAGTCTTATTGTATGTGGGTATAGATGACAGAGAGGAAATTTAAAAATTTCATTAAAGGAACACTTGTTAAGAAGGCGTATTACAGGATAGATGACTATTTAAACGATGAACATGCATGGTGTGTGTCGCCGGTTCCGCATGAGGGATAAACTTACTAACAATAGTAATAGTTACGTACTGTATAGTTATTAAGTAATAATTGTATTATCATTGTTTTAAAAGATGTGCTGCAGAGAGTTTTTTGCCACTTTTTCTCCTCAGCGTTGGCACCTTTTCCTTGCAAAGTGGTGTAAATGTAAATTCAAAAAATATATTGACGTGCAAAAATGTAGGTACTCAACGTGCTTACTTGCAATAAAGAAATTTGACTTTGACTTCTAACGGATACCGACATACAGATTTTGTAAAATTCTTCCCAGAGTGAAAGGCAAAGCCTACTAGGGCATACAGCCTGGTACTTTGACTTTGAATTATTCTTTTCAAAAAATATCCAATGTACAGACACAACTTTTTTACAGTCTTATTATATGTATAGATACCGATTACCCAGTTTCACGTTCAACGGTGATCTCACTCACCACACGTAGGTATCAGAAATCTGATGAAAAAATCTTCAAGTCCGATATTACCCCGAACAGTGCTATAACCCGGGAAGTTAGTGCCGCGGCTTCCGTCCCGATGCCGGTATTTCCCCCAGACGGGACCGCCCCGGTACTCGGCTGTAGTCATATCCGGGACGAACGGCGCTTCCTTGTTGGTTGACATTTAGCTTTGTAGTAATTCTTGATTTATTAGGATTTTTATTGCAACATTACTACAGTGCATTCAATTCAATTCATTTTTTTTTTAATTCTTCCCAGTGGGAAAGGCAAAGCCAACTACACAGCCTGGTCTGATGTTAGTAGAATGTCTGAATTCTTATAAATACATACATATATACGACGATAACCTAACCTAAAACTACGCACAACCCTCCCAAACCCCTAAACGAAATAACTCAACGATCCACGCAAGCATCAAGTTATGCAAAGGAAACCTTGCTAAGAGCACAAAACTTCACAAACACGACTTCTTTCGAGCACTCCAACTAATAGAAACGTTCGCGGACATCTACTGATTAACTTAACGTGATCATTAATCACTAAATACCACGGATACTATTTAATTAGAATTTTCACAAGAACGTAGCTAATGGCGTTTCGCGCGCTTAACAAGGAATCCTCAATTCAATTCATTCACTTATTACAATACAGATTATCCAAGGCGAAATTGCAACCATACAATTAAACAAAATATTTTAGTAAAAACTAATAAAACATAGTCAATCAATTAATTTGCATCAATGTAAAAAAACGGCCAAGTGCGAGTCGGACTCGTGCACCGAGGCTTCAGAGACCAATTTCACTTTGCATAAGTTAAATTGGTCTCTGCACCGAGGCTTCAGAGACCAATTTAACTTTGCTTAAGTTAAATTGGTCTCTGCACCGAGGCTTCAGAGACCAATTTAACTTTGCTTAAGTTAAATTGGTCTCTGCACCGAGGCTTCAGAGAATTTAACTTTGCTTAAGTTAAATTGCTCTCTGCACCGAAGCTTCAGAGACCAATTTAACTTAGCTTAAGTTAAATTGGTCTCTGAAGCCTCAGTGCACGAGTCTGACTCGCACTTGGCCAGTTTTTTGTTGTTACAAACTTACAAATATAAGCAGCTGCTCACGGTGTTGCCAATATGTGCCTGTATGTGGTTTTTGAATGGCAAAAAGTTTGTCCCTAAATCTGGTGTATCTTATCAAAGTTAGAGACCGTATTAAGTTGCAGGGAACCCTCGCACTTGGCCGGTTTTTACATATTTTACACTTTTCCCCATAGTTCAAAGAACGGTGTTAAGCGCACGCCTGAGTGCACTTGTCTATGGAAAAAGCTGTAATCAGCGCTTTGGTGCAACTCGCGTCACTCAAGTAGGCCGATAAATTACCCTCATACACGAAAAAAAAAGATATTCTCACTTCCTATTTCTTTCCGTGTAATAATCACCTTTTAAGTCGTGCTAGGAATTATGTAAATGCCTAGTTATAAAGTAATTTAATAGCAATTATTAAAAAAAAATGCTGCTAAATTTTTTTGGCGTTTTTTCTCCTGAGGACTCCTTTTCATTGCAAAGTGTAAATTCAAGAAGTGTTGACGTGCCAAAATGTACACAACGTGCTTACTTGCATTAAAGATAATAATATACGGAATGAAACATTTATTTATTAAATATTTAAAATACTACTTCATAATATTAAATTACCTTTATTTGAAAAAAATATATAGATATAATTAAAACTAAAACTTATGAAATATATTAAAAAATACTTAAAAATATAAACTACTTTATATACGGTTATGATAAGAGTCGGAGATAATTTTGAGCGCGATCTTAGTATGAGTTCACTCTTACAACTATACAAAATTTTGTACTAAACGCGTACTTAAATGCCGTTTATCAACGCAACGCTCTCAAGATCGATCTCAGAGTCGAAAGCGGTTTATTAAAACGCACAGAACGAAACAACAGGGTGTTCGAAACCCGCCTACAGCCTCAAAGGTGCGAGTTGCCACCCTGTATAATGTGGGTGCGATACTCGAAAGAGGCGGGTCTGTGGACAATAGGCCTATATCTTACGGGTTACTTGGGTTAGGGCATGGAGTAAATATTCCAGGCGACATAGAGAGAGCCTAAAGTACATTCTGTATGAGGGCAGGTCCAGAGGCGGATTAAATGTCGACAGCGCCCTAGGCTAGCACCTCATCGGCGCCCCTCGGTTTTTACGTCTTCTAAACTTCTGTTATGGAATCTGGCGATGTAGGTGTAATGAAGTAGACGGGGCGCACTTAGGAAGCTATAAAGGTGGATTTAGAATCACAAAAAACACTGAAAACGACATAATATTAGCGAATTCGTGGCAATGTCTGGCGTGAAAATGCAGGGAATACCAGAGTCCGAATCTAGCTTTATATTATGACTTTTTTATTTTATGTAAGTACTAAGTAGGTACTTATTTTTGGGGTTTCGTCAACTAAATGCCTCCCGTGCGCGCCCCTTTGTGACCTCGCGCCCCTAGGCACGTGCCTAGTTTGCCTTTAGGATAATCCGCTACTGGGCAGGTCTCTACCCTTGTGTCACTTTCACTCTCATTCAACAGAAAGAGACGTCTCACAATACCTTACGGCTAGCGTACTACGTCACGTCAGCGCCGTGTACCGCGTTTGTGGACGGCGCCGTCACCGCATCGCTAAAGATATATCGCGGCGCCTGGTCGAGGCGTCACGTGACCAAAAGGCTGGCAGCTACTTCGCACAACGTATCAGCCTCGCGATGCAGCGGGGCAACGCTGCCAGCCTTATGGGCACGCTGCCTATAGTGCAGTACCTGGGGCAGGTTTTTTATCTTTAATATATATATATATATATAAATTATAGTAAGTTTACTTTTTAGATAGGTTTAGTTTTAGTTTAGATATAATTATTAGTTTGTTTGGTTTAGTCTTATTATATTTTGTTTTTTAAGGTTTTATGTACGTAAATAAACTCGGAAACAAGAACCAGTTTAATAAAAAATAAGGGCGAATACCAGCAACAACAGATTGGTCCAAAAAAGCATGAATACTCACTACAGGAACAGAAACTGTTACGCTATGTCGGTAAGAATTTTTAATCATTTGCCCGACCATTTCAAGACATATCCAGTTAAGAAATTTAAATCTGCGGTGTACTCATGGCTGGCAGAAAAATGTTTGTATTCAGTTCAGGAGTACTTAAGCACTGATTGAATTTACTGTTTGTGATTGTGTTTGCATGTCATTTTATTGGCTAAATGTGTTGAACTCTATTAGAAATTAAGAACTACTGTAACCACATTTATGCAAATAAATATATCTTATCTTAACTGTCCCCAAAATATACTTTAGGCTCTCTCCATAGAGCGCGACGAAAATTTTCCATTCATGGTTCCCTCTATCTTTAGTAAAACCCCTTCACTTAACGCTACAAATACAAAACCACATTATTGAAAGAAAACATTAATTTCAATTGCAAATGACGAACTGATAACATTTACATTTCAAATTAAAACAACAATTCTACTGTAAAATCAATCATTAAATTCTACGTTTGAATAGAAATTTAAATACAAAAGGGTTATTCTCGTTCGGTGTAACACCGTTTGCTCCGTTCAGTCACGATTACGATTGATAAATATTATTTCGAGAGATGCCGTGCGTTCGCTATTCGATTAGGATCTGCGCTGCGGATTGAATTAGTATACAGTGAGTTAGATGAACTTGGAATATTAATGTGATTTAACTTAGGTTTAATTATTTGCAGACGGTGTAAAATTTAAGTGTTGTCTGCCAGAATAATGGAAACTAATTATTAATAATTTTATCGCTCCATTCATATCTGTATATGGAAATTGGTATATAGTCCGATAAAGATAAGTTAGTTAATAGGTTAGTTTATGCTTTAGTTAGAGGAACAGCCTTAATATAACTATTAGAATTTATTGAGAGTCATTTTGATGCCAAGCACATATCATTCATTATACTAGCTACCGTCTCGCGATGCGCATATGCGATTTTCAAAAGTTCCGTTCAAACTACATTTGTTTTCCTGTCGTTATGAATTTATCCGCATAAAGCTATTGAAGTGTGGTTGTATAACAAACAACTTTCGCATGTGTAACAATATTGCCATTCATTTGAGTAGTTTTAAAAATTAATTATAATAGTTCAAGTAATTATCTCTGACATGATGACGTCCCAGCCGTTTTCGGCGACAGCGACTGCCTGCCGGCGTAGTTTTTATTACGGTTGAGGACTTCCCTGGTCTGCCCTCTGGTGCGCCCTCAGGTGACTAATGTAGCCAATCTTGTTGGAAAATTGCTTCACACAATGCTGACATAAGAACGCCATGTAATTGAGTATAGGATATAGCCACAGGTGATCTGACTTTTCTGTTCGTCTTGCTCTGCCATCGTCCTTATCCATGGTTGGAGCATATACCTACACTTATCATATCTTATCTCTGACATTCATAGGTACATAAACTCGTTTCTTTTTCCCGTAGCGGTAGGCAGAGACAACAAAATTACATCTTCTGCGATCCTGACACACAATCTTCGCATCCTCCGTATTAATCAAACTCTTTAAGCACGCTCGTCGGTTATTATCTGACCTATAAAGAAACATAATCGCGTTGTCAGCATAATTAAATACTGAGACTTTTTAACAACGTAGTACCCACTTAAAACTTTAAAATTCACAATTTTAAGTTTGATACAATGAAACAGGAGCCCTGGGACCACAAGTCCCTAACTAGAGGTCTCTGATCAAATTCCCCCTTTGCGCTGGTGTTTGCTCTTAGTTTTAAATTCCATACAACTTTAATACCATCCATAAAGTTGTAAATGAACTTCAGACACCTCAAGAAGCTTATAAATTTTAAGTGACATTCTAAACCTGCAATGTTGGTTTACAGTTAATATATGCTAGGTCTTGTACGAGGTGTAGGTAATTAACTACATGCATTATTTGATTTCATCGTGCAACTACTAAGAATTACGGAGAGTAAAGTTAAAAATAATGTAAAAACATGATGTCATAAGAATAAATAATTCATAAAAATCAAAAGACTATTAAAAAGTTTTCGAATTCTGAACCTTTGCTCATAAACTACATAATATAATAGCTTACAAAGCCATCGAATTTATGAAATAAATCTATCATAATATTTTTTAATAATAAAATAATATGTGATAGATTATTGAAATAGAGGCGAAAAAATAAAATTCATTTGTACGAAACAAGATGAAGAGCGATTGCGATTAACCCATGTCGTAATTGTCCGGTCTTTCCTCACAATTTGAGCGCTTACATTAGTGTAGTGCCACATCATGCCGACGGTCGACGACCGATGTGCGGTCGCTGATATCAGACAGCGTATTTTTCTTCATATTATGACCAAAGCACAACTTAAAAACGTACTCATCTAATCAAATCAAATCATTTATTTGCCAGAATACATTGCATTATCCAGTACAGTATTCTACTTGTATACAAGCGTGCAAAGTTTTCAGTTACATAAGCAATAAAAATGTCAGAAGAAATAAAAATAATTAATGTAAATGTCATGTAGTAAAAATGTGAGTGAGAGGAATTTAAATATTCGGTAACGGAATAGTAACAGCGATCTAATAACCAATTGTACAATTTAGATTTAAATAATTTAATGTCATGTATTATCTTTATTTCCTCGGGTAACGCATTGTATACCAGTAGGTATACACATGTTATATACATTTTTCTTATACATATACGTGCAGCATCGCGGTTGATAAAGCAGATTCAGGTACTGTTGCATTGGCGGCCTTGTCATAACGTCATAGCGGTTTTTGAAGAGATCAGGATATAGGGTACGGGTAGGAACTTACAATTGATTATCAAATCATGTTGAACCGGCGATAAATTGATGCCATGCATCTTTGTCGTCTTCCTTTAATGATATAGGTATTTAAATTAAATGTTCTCTCCGTGTTTGAATTATTCTCGCATATCCGCTATGCGAAATATGGGCAAGTCTAAGTATTCTCTGTAAACTTAGAATAGGTACTAAATAAATATATTGTTCACATTTTTTGGCAACTTGATATAAAAGCGAGTACAAAATAATATGACAGCGTCGGCACCTTTTCCTTGCAAAAAAAAATGTAAAAACACACATGCAAAAACATACACAATGTATTTCATCATCATCATCAGTCTATTTTTACGTCCCCACTGCTCGGGCACAGACCTTCCCACACACCGAGGGAGCTCGGGCCATGATCCAGCCCAGCGCAGATTAGCGGATTACACATGCCTTAGATTTTTTCTACGGCATGCAGGTTTCATTCACCGTTATTTGATTAAAATTAATTCACAATGGCGCGTATTCATACACGTGATTACGTTACGCCACCGTTTAGGCCCCTTTCTATCTTAACGTTTCTTATCGAAGTGTGAAAGGGATAGCAACACGATTTAAGGGAAGTGAGGTTTAACTAGGTTTTTGAACAACAGCAAATGTATTTACTTGCAGTAAACTATATAAATGACAATGCCAGATTCTGCCCTACCATCAACCGCAAGTTGTACAAGATAACGAATAAATGTAAAAATATCTTCGTTTTTTATTAAAATTATTGGTTTTAAATAAAGCTTTGTACAAGTTGCGATTCGAAAAAAACAGTCTAATTAAGAATTCAGAAAATAGTAAGAAATCGAAGCGATTTATTCATTGATTTTGTTATTCTTCTATAGGAGTTGCGAGAGTAGTAGAAAATGATACTGATTATGATTATACAATATGAAACCTGTAATAAGTCCCCAACAAAATGATAGGTACAGCTTGGTCACGTAGTTTTGTAGGTGGGGCAAAGCTCCATTGAAATGTGGCAATGTCTTTTGAATATGAATCTGGCATACTATACCTACTAACTTTGCATTAAATTGCATGAAGGAAAAAAAAGTCAGGTCAATTAAATTGCGTCGCCGACCTCCGACGTAGTTTGGCTACGTCCTTATTTACAACGCGACCTTTTGCCACCTCGGCCGGATATCCGTATATCCGGACAGGTTTATGGATATTTATTTGGGTGTTACTTCAGGAAAACCGGTTTGGGGGCGACTCCATTTGGATCAAATGTTTGTGGGCTATTTAGTGGACTAAGCTACTCTCTGGGGACCGTGGACGTTTATTTATATTTATTTTATTAATGGACTAGACAGTTCGTCATTAGCCAATGTCATATTACAGAAAATTCAATATATTCACCAGTATTCTATCTTCCTCCAGGGGAGTCGTAGTAGCGTCTTCACCCTGGGTAGCCGCGTCTTCTTGTCTTCATCCAGAGGAGACGCCGTAGCGTCGTCACTCTGGACGAAGCAGCTCGACAGTCACGTTCACTCCCGAGCTTGTAGCGGGAACTCTTGATAAAAGCTTGAAACCCCAGATCTTGCTCAAATTATCCAACAAATTCACCATAATGTCACTCGCGAACATTTTCTGATTAATTTAACATGATATTAATCTCAAAATAACCACTATAGACAATAAAACAAAAATTATCAAATAATTTTGCAACCGTCGTTTCCCGCCATTTTTAAGAGAACCCACCGTGGACGTTTAAACGAAGAAAAAACCGTCCAAGTGCCGTCGGCTGTCGGACTCACGCACCGAGGGTTCCGCGCAACTTCACCATAACATTTGCTCTAACGAAAAGATAAACTAGATTTAGGGACAAACTTATGTTTGCGTTTTCGAAACTGAAACGTCATACATCGACATACCAGGCGTCAACTGCAAATATAAGTTTGTAATTACAAAAAAAAATCGTGATGGAACCCCTTTATAGTTTTCGAATTGTTTCCTTTACTTGTGCTATAAGACCTAGCTTCTTGCCAAATTTCACGATTCTAGGTCAACGAGAAGTACCCTATACCTAGGTTTTTAGTTTTAAATATGCGGGAAAAGGCGACATAAGCGGCCATATCTTTTGATTGGGTTGACGTAGAAGTTTGATTTATTCACGGCTGCATGAGGTTGCAGCTGAGTATTTGGTATTAATTTCAACTTGATCCGTCCACGCGTTTCTGAGATATAGGTCTTGACAGACAGACGGATAACAAAGTGATCCTATAATATATTATATGATATTTTCTCTGACATGTGTACTGTGGAACACAGAGAAAGGTGTACAAGAGAGTTTTTAAGGTTGAGATTATCTCAAAAACTAATTGACCTATTGCAAAAATTCTTTCACTGTTTGATCGATAAAAGTGAAAACTCGGTCCAGTAGTTTTTGCGAAAATCTCAACCTTATTGAGGCCCCCTGTATACTTATCTCTGTCTTCGACTGTACGAGGAACATTTTATCTTCATTCGCAACCGGTTACGAATTACGAAACACAGCAGGTATTTTCATAGAACCTTTGAACTTCAAGACTTTGGCTTGATATATCAAATTCGTTTAGAAAGTTTGGTAATTAAAAATAATTGGTGTAGATTCTAATTTCTTTAACAATTTCTAATATGTAACAATTTACTAAACCAATTAACTGTTATTTAGCTGTTAAATATTGATCAAATATTGATCATGATTGTTATAAAATTCTTTTAAGGCCCAGTGGGGTGGCCGCGACTTCCAATCGTTATCGTTATCGCTTTCAATTTGACACATGGACGCTATACATTGCTGCTATGTTTTTGCAAGTTTTAACAAACGACAACGAAACGCAGCAATGTATATCGTTCAAGTGTCAAAATGAAAACGATAACCATAACGATTGAAGTCGCGGTCAACACTGACGTTCTAACTAACGCGTCTTTAAAAAAACAATATCCTCCAGCATAATTTTTTAGTGGTTGACATTGCTCATAGAATCAGTAAACTGAAGTGTCAGTGGGCTGGTCACATCTGTCGTAGAACATCGGTTCTACGATTACGATCTGATTATCGAATCGATGGGGTAGAACTTCTCGAATGGAGGCCACGAACGGGTAAACGTAGTGTGGGACGCCCCCGACCAGATGGAGGGATGACCTTCGCAAGATGGCTGACAGAGACTGGATGCAAATTGATGAACAGGTTCAATCAATCAGTTCCTTCAGTGTTACATCACAACATGAACGGTGGAACACAGAGAAAGGTGCACAGGAGAGTTTTAAGGTTGAGATTTTCTCAAAAACTACTTGACCTATTGCGAAAATTCTTTCACTGTTTGATAGATAAAAGTTAAAACTATGTAACTGTAAAAGAATTATTAAAATCGACCCAGTAGTTTTCGAGAAAATCTCAACCTTATTGAGGCCCCCTGTATACTTATTTCTGTTATTTCGAGACGACCATATTTGTTTACAAAATAAGACACTTGATTTGGGCTTCAGTATAGTGAAACGTGACGCCTATCCGTCGCGTGACGCGCGATCGAATGCTATTAACGGGATCGTAAAATAGACATGTTTAACGATTGCCTAATTTCTTTGTTGATTCTCAACGTCGATAACAAACAAATCAAATCTCTTTAGCGCACGTTGTGTAAATGACAATGCCAGATTCTGCCCCACCATCAACCGCATGATGTACAAGATAAAAATATCTACGTATTTTATTAAAATTATTGGTTTAAAATAAAGTTTTGTACAAGTTGCGATTCGAAAAAAAACAGCTTAATTAAGAATTCAGAAAATAGTAAGATATCGAGTAGTAGAAAAATCATTTTCTACTACTAAACTATATTGTATATTGATAAATACTATTTTTCAATATACAATACAGGGCATAATTGCGACAAGCTAAGTTGTAGTTCACAAATGCGCCAAAAACGGCCGTTTTTCGCAATTACGCGAACTACAACTTACCGACATTGAATCACGTTATAAATAAGCATTTAAAAAATAGTATTTACCGTAATAAACATTTCGTAAATAGCTTTTTTAATCAAATTGATTATATTGGAAGATATTATTTTTTTAAGATTGGCGGCGCTAGTTGGCTCATGGAAGGCTCTTAAAAAACTTTCACGTCTTACTTAGTGGGGCGCCGTGGCCGTAGGCAAATGTAAATCGCTACTGTTATCTGCCCCCCGACCAGATGGAGGGATGACCTTCGCAAAATGGCTGGCAGGGACTGGATGCAGAGGGCCGAGAGTAGGGTTGATTGGCGCGCTTTGGGAGAGGCCTACGTCCAGCAGTGGACTGATACGGGCTGATGATGATGATGATGATGATGACTGTTATCTGACCAATTTTGGTATTAATTTAAACGTGCAATTAACGGATGCAATTTCATACAATTAGTTTGCAACTGACAGTTTAATGTAACCATAATCATTATTGTATTGGAGATAGATAGCTTTACCACACTCGATCAATGTTTTCGGGATACCAATATTAATAATATTGGCGACCCTATAAGCTCACCGCCAACGGTCAATTTTGTATTTATACAGGATGTAACGTAAAGGGTATATGAAGCTGAAGGGAGGGTGTTCAGTATCGCCTTCATTTATTTATTTAATTAGAATTTTACTTTGAATGCCGCCAGCGTGCTGGGGTCCCTGCCGCGCAGTGCGGAGTTAGACGGCGTGTTCGGGCTTTGATTGTAAATAGTATTTAGGTATTTAGTTTATTTTGTAAATAGCTTTTTTAATAAAATTTTATTAAGTAAAAAAAAATTCTGGCTTTGAATGTTTCGACATTGTTAAGCCATCGTTTAGGCATATTTTTTTTTATCTAAGAGTGTAAGATATTTATTTATTTTATTAATGGACTCGACAGTTCGTCATTTGCCAATGTCATGTTACAGAAAATTCAATATATTCAATAGTCTTCTATCTTCATCCAGGGGAGTCGTAGTAGCGTCTTCACACTGGGTAGCCGCGTCTTCATGTCTTCATCCAGAGGAGACGCCGTAACGTCATCACTCTGGACGAAGCAGCTCGACAGTCACGTTCACTCCCGAGCTTGTAGCGGGAACTCTTGATAAAAGCTTGAAACTTCAGATCTTGCATAAATAATCCAATAACTTCACCGTACTGTCATTCGCGAACATTTTATGATTAATTTAACGTGATATTAATCTCAAAATAGTCCCTGTAGACATTAAAAGGAAAATTATCAAATAATTTCGCAACCGTCGTGTCCCGCCATTTTCAAGAGAACCTCTGTAAGATTATCTACGGTCTGACGTCACTGACAACTGACATATGATACTTCAAGCGTAGACAATAAATATCAAAATACATTACAGCCTCTCACGCACTGTCACGTTCACAAAACAAATGGATTTCATTCTTTCTCCCCGAACTTGGGACTTCAGTTTTACAGTCCAAAAGACAGGAATTTAACATACATATACCGAAGCCCAAATCAAGTGTCTTATTTTGTAAACAAAAACTACCCTACCTTACTAACATTTTAAGTTGAACATTTTTAGTTTAAGTGGAAAGCTGCAAGTAGATTTGTTCTCTTGTACTCTGACAAATTTCATAAAAGTTGCGACGCTCCATCTATCGGGAGTTTGTTAGTGTAATCTATGTAATGATGTTATTGTTATTTTATTGATTTTGTTTATATCTGGGAAAGTAACCAGACTTATTAGTGTATTTTTATTATTATTATTATTATTTTTTAAATTAATTATTGATTATATTTTAGATTTTATTTAATTGACTACAATTTATTATTGGGTATTGTCCTGTTGAAATTGTAATGGTTATAATAAATAAAAAAATAAAGTTGTTTTGTGATTATTGCATAGTTATTTTCACATTATTAGATCGGATTACTTTATTTTCACAATGAGGTTCAAGCAATCAGTTCCTTCAGTGTTACATCACAACACGTAATTAGACGATTGTATTTGTTTACAAAATAAGACATTTGATACAGGCTGTTATTCATAAACGTGACTTAAAGTTACGCCACCGTTTAGGCCCCCTGTCCCTTTCTATCTTTATCTTCTTAACGAAGTGTGAAAGGGATAGCAACACGATTTGCGAAATAAATGGATTACTTACTTACTATTTAATAGAAGCGAGGTTTAACTAGGTAATATTGATTTAATTAAGGAAGTATATAATTTACAAATAAATACAAATTAAATCTAAACTATCTAAACCTACAAAACATGTATAAATTATAAATATAAAAAAACCTACGCCAAATCCCCACAATTGGTTTATGAATAACAGCATATATTTTGATAATGGCGAAGATAACTGGTCTCTATTTATTTATTTTATTAATGGACTCGACAGTTCGTCATTTGCCAATGTCATGTTACAGAAAATTGAATATATTCAATAGTATTATATCTTCATCCAGAGGAGTCGCCGTAGCGTCATCACTCTGGACGAAGCAGCTCGACAGTCACGTTCACTCCCGAGCTCGTAGCGGGACTCTTGATAAAAGCTTGAAACTTTAGATCTTGCTCAAATTATCCAATAAATTCACCATACTGTCATTCGCGAACATTTTATGATTAATTTAACGTGATATTAAACACAAAATAACCATTGTAGACATTAAAAGAAAAAAAGGAACCCTCCTATAGGATCACTTTGTTGTCCGTATGTCTCTATCCGTCCGTCCGTCTGTCTGTCAAGATCTATTCAGAAACGCGTGGACGTATCAAGTTGAAATTAATACCAAATATTCAGGTCTGCAACTTCATGCAGTCGTGAAAAAACCAAACTTCTACGTCAACTCGTATTTATAGTGCCCTACATTTTGATATACGTACTGTCATTCGCGAACATTATCTGATTAACTTAACGTGATATTAAACATTCCCCTGGAGGAAGATAGAAGACTATTGAATATATTGAATTTTCTGTAACATGACAATGGCAAATGACGAACTGTCGAGTCCATTAATAAAAATAAATAAATAAATCTGTGTTCGCATTTAGCCGTTTTTTTTTAATATTTTCAGCTTGTCTATATTTCATTGGCCACAGTGTCAACTCCATAAATCATAATTACGTCCTAACACTAACTCGCTAGACACCATTAATTCTGATTTATTTTATGGGTTTCCTTTTGAAATTCAATATTGAGGAAGTTGTTTGCGAGAGAATTGGGTTATAAGAAGGTTTATTTATCTTATAAATAGCCTTTGTCCGTGATTTCGCCCACATTAAAGCATTATAACTGCTCTCGGTATTTCTTTTTCGGACCAGACAATTTCATGTCATTCGCCCATGTTAAATAAAAGGTTAACAATGTACCAATGTAACAAAACCGAAGCCCAAATCAAGTGTCTTATTTAGTAAACAAAAACTACTAACATTTTAAGGCTACATATGCGCGGATTTACAGGTTTTCTATGAAGGCTACGGCACTAACTACTAAAATTAAACGTCTGAAAAAAATCTTGGGGTGTCTATTTAGAGACTGATGAATACCGATACACGATTGGACAAACTTCGCTCGATAGAAAAAAAATCGCAAACATACCCAGGGTGACGACGCTACTGCGACTCCTCTGGAGGAAGATAGAAGACTATTATAAATATTGAATTTTCTAGAATTTTCTGTAACATTACCTTGGCGAATGACGAACTGTCGAGTCCATTAATAAAATAAATAAATAAAATATTCAAGACTTTTCTTCTTGTAGTTTCCAAGTCGTCTGTCGTCATCTTTTCCAAGGGAAATGCCTTATTTGTGCTAAATACGTTAGAGACCTATAAATACGTCTTTCAGAGCAAACCGATCTTAAGAAGGTTTCAAGTCTCAAGCGGCTGAAGGCATTTCGATATCGACTTTCTATTAGTGCATTTGCTCAGAAGACAGGGACGTACTTAGGGGAAATAAAATGAAGAATCCGCTTGGCAATTTTATTTATAGGGTTCCTTACCTCAAGAGGAAAAAAGGAACCCTTATAGGATCACTTTTGTTGTCCGTCTGTCTGTCAAGACCTATATCTCAGAAACGCGTGGACGGATAAACTTGAGATTAATACCCAATACTCAGGTCTGCAACCTCATGCAGCTGTTAAAAAATCAAACTTTTACGTCAACCCAATCAAAAGATATGGCCGTTTATGTCGCATTTGTATAAAAATGCAAGAAAACCAAAACTTATAGGGTACTGCCCGTTGACTTAGAATCATGAAATTTGTCAAGAAGGGTCTTATAGCACAAGTAAAGGAAAAAATCCGAAAACTGTAAATTTGAAATTATATCTCCCCAAACATATTTTTTTTATTAATTAGATAAAACGGGAATTACCGTGTTAAACATTTATTATTGATGTCTCGATATTTCGACAGCATTGCAGCCATCATGTTTAAAAAGTGATATTTTTTGTTTGTTATTACAAACTTAGGTATAATTACAGATGATCAACTAATCAGGAGTATGTCGATGTATGTGGTCAAATATTTTGATAATGGCAATGATAAGTTGGTCTCTTAATCTAATTTATCTTTTCGTTAGAGCGAAGTTACGGGGTTAAGGCGCTATATTTGTATTTTTATGAATTTAGGATGAATGTTGGCACGGAAATAAAAATACGCCAACAAAAATCTGATTTTTTTAAACAAGCTCTCGTATTTATAGTACCCTACATTTTGATATATATTTTGTATGAATAACTATTTCGGTTTAGATATAATTTTCAATTTTAAAAGACATGGAAGGAGTATGTTTGCGATTTTTTTTCTATCGAGCGAAGTTTGTCCAATCGTGTATCGGTATTCATCAGTCTCTAAATGGACACCCCAAGATTTTTTTCAGACGTTTAATTTTAGTAAGTAGTTAGTGCCGTAGCCTTCGTAGAAAAACTGAAAATACGCGCATACGAAGCTTCAAGTATACAATATTATATTGTATGCGAACCTCCCAATCTATCTATGTCCGATCTATTCTTGGCTACACCCCGTATATAACACCTGCTCAGTGGGAGCTTAAAGTAATTGCCAATAAATAATATTTGAACTTTATATTTTGCTATTATTTTATTTCAGACATTTTCCTCAGGCCTAGAGTATTAAAACTTGTTTAGGATGTATAGAGGGTGATTGGAAATTCGATACATTCCTTGAAAGGGGTGATACTAGAGGTGGTTTGCAACAAATTAGGCCCTATTAACGAGGGGTCGAAAATGAGTGACTTAACTCTCCTTGCGGCCTTATCTAGCGATCTCTTCCATCAAGTTGTTTATAACAGGCTACAACGGACGTAAATACCTCGAAAAACATTACCGTCCTCTTTCCAGTCGGGTAAAAATTACAAGCTACAACATTTTCTTGGAAAACTTCCTGTTTTTCTGAGCATAAATCGATTTGTAGGATTAAATTTTCAGACGTCTGATTGGCGGCGTGTGAGACAACTTTATTTGCATGTTAATGAGAGGAAACGAGACAGTGCGTCATCACATAGCCTAGGAGCTCCCTTACCATGAACTCTTATAGCAGGATTACTTCAATAATACTTTATTATTTCGTACGGTGGAAGACAGAGAAAGGTGTACAGGAGAGTTTTTAAGGTTGAGATTTTCTCAAAAACTACTTGACCTATTGCAAAAATTCTTTCACTGTTTGATAGATAAAAGTTAAAACTATGTACTGTAAACGAATTATTAAATTCGGTCAAGTAGTTTTTGAGAAAATCTCAACCTTATTGAGGCCCCCTGTATACTTATCGTGTATGTACCATGACGACCTTAAAGTAAGCTTATTAAGGTTTCGTAGGCGCGTATTTTCTGTTTTTCTACGAAGGTTACGGCACTAACTACTAAAATTAAACGTCTGAAAAAAATATATAGCAATCTTGGTGTGTCTATTTAGAGACTGATGAATACCGATACACGATTGGACAAACTTCGCTCGATAGAAAAAATCGCAAACATACCCTTTCCATGTCTTTTAAAATTGAAAATTATATCTAAACCGAAATAGTTCATACAAAATATATATCAAAATGTAGGGTACAATAAATACGAGAGCTTGTTTTAAAAAAATCAGATTTTTGTTGGCATATTTTTATTTCCCTGCCAAAATTCATAAAAATACGGGGCATCTTCTGTCTCACTCTTACTTTTGACAACCATATAGCGCCTTAAGGACGTCATGTTACGAAATAACAAAGTAGGTATTATTGAAGTAATCCTGCTATAAGAGTTCGTGGTAAGGGTTGAGTGGCGTGCTTTGTAAGAGGCCTATGTCCAGCAGTGGACTGATACGTGCTGATGAAGTTGCATTAAAAGTACCAGGAGACCATGGCTAACCTGGAGTCTCAATATATCTCACTCAACATCTGATGTTTCCATGTCAGGAACGCCAGCTCTTTAAGTAGTTATCATTAGAAGTACCAGGACACTATGACACGCCTAGAGTCTTATAGCGTCGATTGTCGTGCCTTGGGAGAGGCCTGCGTCCAGCAGTGGATACGTGCTGATGTGATGATTTAGGTATTTTTCTTATACATTAAACGTACAGGCGGACTTAATGCCATGCGGCACTCTCAACTAGTCAACCTTTGGTTATACAGACAGAATTAAGGCGGTGCGGTTTAATAGATACTAAAGAAAATTGTGCTTAAAATACTCATCTCATTTTCCTTCATAGTTTTTAAAACAATGGCTAAATATTCGAAACACATGAAGCAAGGAAACCTTGATAGAGTAAGCCATATTTACATCTCAGTATTTTACATGATAATTTATTTTTCGCTACTTTGCCACTAAATGACAATGCCAGATTCTGCCCCACCATCAACAGCAAGTTGTACAAGATAACGAATAAATGTAAAAATATCTCCGTTTTTTATTAAAAATATTGGTTTAAAAGAAAGTTTTGTACAAGTTGCGATTCGAAAAAAAACAGCTTAATTAAGAATTCAGAAAATAGTAAGAAATCGAAGCGATTTATTCATTGTTTTTGTTATTCTTCTATAGGAGTTGCGAGAGTAGTAGAAAATGATACTGATTATGATTATGCAATATGAAACCTGTAATAAGTCCCCAACAAAATGATAGCTTAAGTGGTCCCGTAGTTTTGTAGGTGGGGCAAAGCTCCCTTGAAATGTGGCAATGTCTTTGAATAAATCGCTTCGATTTCTTATTATTTTCTGAATTCTTAATTAAGCTGTTTTTTCGAATCGCAACTTGCACAAAACTTTATTTTAAGCCAATAATTTTAATAAAAAACGGAGATACTTTTACATTTATTCGTTATCTTGTACAACTTGTGGTTGATGGTGGGGCAGAATGGCATTGTCATTATTTCCCCTCATGACGAAACCCCACAATATTTTAATTAACATAAAAACAATGCGCCTCGTTTTTCCATTTCCCTCATTGCTTTAACAAAGCTACGGAATGTATGCAATTTTTTAATTAATTTCACAGTCATTTCTATGTTATCCAAACAGAGAAAAAACTTCCTACCCCAAGCTCGGGAGATAATTGATACGTGCTTTATCTTAATCTAAACACATTGAGAAGTCATGTATGTTTGCTGACGGAATCGACGTGCAAAAATGTATTAGAGACGTGTAGGGGTTGTTTTAAAAAGGCTACACAAGGAGTAATAATTCAAATAACTAAAATATGCAAACTACTACATTAAACTTTTTCGTATTTATAACATTATAGTTTTTTTTTACTATGTATTTATTCGATATATACGGTACAGGATTTAATAAAAAAATACTTATTGTTAAGAATCCTAAAATCTAATGGAATTGGTATTAGAAAATATGATGATGACGATGGAAATGCTATAAGGCTGTATGATCTTTTGGCGCATTTGCCTTACTAAAAAACGCAACAACAACTGTCATACTGACTCTTGTGGTCATCTTGTGGTTCGCCTTTCGCGCGAAAAACCGGTGGTGGTAATTGTGATTCGAATTGGTCAAAAATGTGGTGCTCATTGATGTAACTCAGAGAATATTGATGGCAGTGTGGCTGTGGAAGGGTTCAGGTGGTCCTATCTTTGTGACGACAGCGGAGCTGCAATTCGGTGAGATCAACCCAAGCTAGTATTCCTTGCCATCTCCCAGAGACCATACCTCGTAGGGTGGCTATCGTTTTTCAGTTCAGAATTGGTATAGACTCATGCCCGCAAATGTGACTTAACACGCTTGTAGCCATCGTACCAACCATTGGAGTGTACATTTTATTGTACCTATTTATAAGCGTCAATACGAAAATGTTTCTAGCACACTTGTTTGTTCACAAGCGATTATTTTTATATTATTTCCTGATCTTCATGTTAGCAGCAGGGTGTCTACCAACATGCAAGCGTATATACAACATACGAGTGCTCAATTTAATTATTTGGCGACTTGCTGAAGTATGCAGGTACCGGTCGGCATTATTATTATTTACACTTTATTCTATACGCCCTGGTTTACATGGGGACATAGATGCCAAATAAGACATACAAAGGGCATACACATAGCACTGAATAGTATTATTGATATAAATCAGTAAAGTGTGTCACATGAATCAAATGATTTAATTTTGAGGGTTGTTCACAATGACCGTGAGTTAGGGCCGGGTGGTGATCGGAGTCACGAATTAAGAATTTTCGCTGGTCTTTGTTATGACAGAATCGGTGGTTTGGGAACTGTCGAGCATCGTCTCTATGGCTGTGAGCAGAGATATTTTAGATGTACCTAGCGGTGACCAGTCTTGTCCGGTGAATAACTGTACTGATGTATTTTATATTGCTGGCTGATTATGATGTGGCAACATTGCATCATCACTGTTTAATGGTGTAACCTGAAGCTGGATGATGTTAATATAATATTTGGATATTGTTTTCTTACCCCGTTAAGTAAGTCTTCATACACCAACCTTCAGGACATTCCATTACTTTAAGTTTGATGAATTTACATACCTACCTACCTACTTTAAAAAAATGAAGTTGAATATTATTATTATACATTTGATAGAACTGCAGCATAATGCTGGTGTGTCTATATCACAGTGTTGGTAAGTTCACAGCTTTGATGTCTAATGATCATGATTCACTATGTAATATAATCCAGTTAATAATGTTTATTTTTAACCACATGTCGAGGCAATTTTTAAAGGAGTTCCCTGATGGTGCAGTTACCACATCATCAGACAGTTTGTTCCATGCATCATCAACTCTGCTATTTAAGAAGTTATGAGCGATTTAGTATTGGCGACAGTGCGGTAGATTTTCATATGGTGTCCTCGCAATGGACGTATGTCTTTGTATATTAAAAAAGCGAATTGGGGGCAATGGGATAAAGGAGCATATTGACAGGGCGAAGAGATAAGAGAGTGTACATATCTACAAAGCTGATATACGATTTGGATGCCATATCTGGTCAGTACTTAAGACCATGAGGATGCAGACAATATTTGAAGCCATGTGGAGTATTATGTCTATATCGGTATATCTAAAGTTATGGATTGGTGGATTTCTTAAGAGTGTTCGATACCTTCAATATGATATTGAAGGTAATGTTGGCTGGCTTTGTACATGATTTTTCCTAAAATTACATCATGGTTTTACGTGTTGTGAACGAAACAGTGACCTAACCATGGGTGGATCTAACTAAGGGCTTTTGGATACATGGTGGCTTTGGATAATTTTATCAATTCTGCGGCATTATTTTATTGCTTTTATTCCTTGTAATGATTACTATTTTTTATTTTTTATTTTATTTTATTCAGGATAACAAACAATTACACAATGTGTCTTATATAAAAGTAAGATACTTAATACTAATTAGTAATTGTGTAACCAGCATCGTCATCCACAACATAATTTTAAAAAGATACCTAGTTGACAGTAACACAAATTATGATTCATAATACAAATAAATTGTTACAGCAAAAACCTGGATGTGGTATTACAATAAATTGTTTGAAAGTGCTTTAAATACCTGTTTCTTGAACAAACCGGCGGACAGATTGAAAATATCAACATCATAAAGATATGTGTTATAAGTATTACTCATGCGCCACAGAGGCGCACGCTTACCGGCATTGGACTTGCAAGGCTTGAGCGCAAACAAGCGATGAGGACATGTATCTCTAATACGTTGAGAACTATTTGTCAGTATATTGTGGATAAAGGAGTATAGGTGTCACACAGAGGAAAATAAATGAAGAATGTCAGTCCTTGACAAACCAAGAAGCAAGTACAAATCGTCTATACTTTGTCATTCCAATCGGAGTATAAAATGGTGAAACCGAAGGAAAGAAAAAAGACTGGATTACTGAAGAATGGAAACTCACATATTTTTGGACGCATGGACCTATGGAACTCCTAAGAGAAGATCTTTGCAGTGATATTCTATCAAGTTGGAGACCAATAGACATAATCGTTGGTTTTGTATTATGTTGTATTTATTTACTGAAATATGTAGAGGTAACACTGTACGTTTTGTGTCACGGATCCGACTTTGTGATGTGCAATGTAGATAATGTGCAATGACATCTACAACTTATTGTTACTATTGGATAGACAGAACACTGTTCTATTATCAGATGAAAATTATGCGTACAATTATAATATTATTCATTATCAACCAGTGAATACTAATGTTTACTTTTGCAATTGATGCCTTTGGAATAGGAAACAGTCATTGAAGGGTATGATTTGTTACGCTATCTGAAGTTTGTATACCGATACTGTTGCAGTGCTGTTGCTTGTCATGCCAGTAAATGAAGTGCAGGTACCTATGTAGTTATAGTGATAAGCGCCTAGATAGGCCATTTGAAAGTTAAATCCAGATTTTACTCTCAACGTCGCAAACCTTGATATATCTAGCGCCTACGGGAAGTCATCAGCTTCGAAGAGATGTTCCGGCTAGCCCACAACAGGGGAATATATGAGGAACCGATGGAAAACCTTCAGTAGTGGGGAGGCATCGTAAGAAGTTGAACCAGCTGTGACATCTCACGTTCGAGCAAGTTCTTACAAGTTTTTGTTATCCCTAGCTGCAATACAGAAATAACTACCAACCTAGATCAGTGTTAAAATATATTTACGGCAAGATCTGCTGGCCGGTGCTTGTGCGACCATATAACGGTGATTGCCCCGATCGGTAATGGCCGTTACGCGTGCAATACAGCGCTCGGCCATAGATCAAGATGAGTCAAGATGAGTCAAGATGAGTCAAGATGAGTCAAGATGAGTCAAGATGAGTCAAGATGAGTCAAGATGAGTCAAGATGAGTCAAGATGAGTCAAGATGAGTCAAGATGAGCCGAGATGAGCCAAGAGGAGCCAAGAGGTGTCAGGAGGAGTCAAGTGGAGTCGGAGTCAAGAGAAGTCAGGAGCTGCCAGGAGGTGCTAGGAGATTTGAAGACATAGCAAGACATAGAAAGACATAGCAAGACATAGCAAGACATAGCAAGACATAGCAAGACATAGCAAGACATAGCAAGACATAGCAAGACATAGCAAGACATAGCAAGACATAGCAAGACATAGCAAGACACAGCAAGACACAGCAAGACATGGCAAGATATGGCAAAAGAGGACGAGGGACGTCAGGGGAAATCGAGGGAAGTGAAGGGAAATAAAGAGAGGTCAAATGAAGCATACGCAAGCTGAACTCGGCGGGCATCCTCTGGGTGGCGAATTGGTGACCCGCCTACTATACGAATTTACCTTATAACGCTTATCAACTTACCAATACCACGGCGCGGCGGTATTATTACGACACCTACGTAGAGAAAGTGCAGAAAGGCCATTTGCTGTTTGAAACCAGTTGAAAACTTCCTCAAAAGTTGAAGCTGCCGACGTCTCCTAGTTTTTATAATGTACTTATTGGAAAGCTGTATGGTTGTCAAAAGAAACCCGGAGCTGTTGAAATAGTAGAATCGGAGCGTGCGACCAAGGAACACTCAAGTTAAAACTCAAATGTCCAAAACAACTCTTAAGGAAAAAGGTAATCAGTATGGCTCCTAGAGTAACAAACGTTCCGAGTAAATAAAACATGTCAATTATTTGTATCGTGTGGAGTCCGATATTATTTTCGTATGCGAAGAGGCACATTAGAGAAGTCTTATAGAAATACCATGCCACCTTATTTTACCTATGAGGACGAATAAATGATTAGGAATTGGAAAGTAATAATTAGAGGTTCCAAAAGGGATATTTGACCTGCGCCTTAACATATCCAAGGATTGGGAGGTGGGTACTGATGGATACGGTAAGGAGTTCTAGAAGCGAATAGTGTGAGTGTTGAAGAACTTCGAAGCAAAACGTTGTAGAGTAAACAGAAAGGAATAGAATGGCATCGTAGTTGGAGCGGGAACATGCGATCAGGCAGAGAATAGAAGGAATACTAACGGCGTGGCGACCTCGAGGTGGACTCATGGGGTCTGAGTGACCAAAAGCTCGTTGGTCTGATGATATACAGTGGCTTACTAGGAAGCAGTGGAACCTAAGGACATCATATAGCAGAAGCTAATGGCGAAAATGGGGTGGATTATATCCAGTCGGCAATAGTACCAGGTCTCTATTTCTTGCGGCGTTGTGGAGAGTGCAGATTGTCATAATGATCGCCAACCTACTTAAGAAGACGCTACCATGAGAAGAGGAAGATATCCAGTTAGGCTCATAGGGGCTGAATATGATGAGGATGAAACTTGAAAGAGCACTTGGCCTTAGGTAAGGAAGAGTGAAGAAGAAAAAAAAACAGATCATAAGAGCGGAATATAAGAGTGAGATACGGCCAGCAAAGTCACCGTCCTTGCGTTGCATCAACAAATTTAGCGTGTATTCACATGTATCCCAGCCGCACGATGGCTCGAAAGGGGCACGCAGACACCCGGCGAAGTCACAAATTAGTACCAGCTTTTAGCGGGCCCTATCGTGTTACAGCAATATTGGGCTACGACATACGAGATTATAGTGGCATGGAAGGGAGGAATATCTCTGATAGGAATAATAAGAACATTGTTTCAATGAACAATACTAAACCTTGAGTTAATTTTAGCGAACCCGAGTCGGAAAGTGACTATGGTGAAAGAGAGCGAAGGATTGTATTAAACTAGTACTGGCAACTGGAATCCGACTATCAAGGCGTGACCATAATTAACTATTTATCGGACCGAGAGAGACGTAAAGTAGCTGATGATGCTTCAGTCACGGGGTTGAGACCATAGCACCTTGTGTGTTCAAGCGGTGCCCATGTAGACAAACTGGCTGAGGCAGTAGCACCCTGTGTGCGCAAGCGGTGGCTGAGCAAATGAACGGGTTGAGGCCGTAGCACCTTGTGTGTGCAAGCGGTGCCCATATAAGCGGGTTGAGGCCGTAGCACCTTGTGTGTGCAAGCGGTGCCCATATAAGCGGGTTTGAGGCCGTAGCACCTTGTGTGTGCAAGCGGTGCCCATATAAGCGGGTTTGAGGCCGTAGCACCTTGTGTGTGCAAGCGGTGCCCAAATAAACGGGTCGAGGCCGTAGCACCTTGTGTGTGCAAGCGGTGCCTGTATGACAAACGGGTTGAGGCCGTAGCATCTTGTGCGTGCAAGCGGTGCCCGAATAAATAAACGAGTCGAGGCCGTAGCCTCTTGTGGTGCAAGCGGTGCCCATATGAATTTATTCATTTACCTTGTGGAATATGGACAGTTAATTTATAATAAAGAGAAACATTACGAGTAACTGTAAGCTACTCTTTGTAATTGACAAACCTCTACCTGTGAACTTGCATTGAAAATACCTTGAGAATCGAGACCTAAGAAATACGATGATATAAATTATATGCATTTAATATAACAATATCGATAAGCGAGGTAGGCCCGACGGCCACCTCGGGCGACACCTTACCTTGTGTGGGCGACATGATGGCGCCTGATATGATTGACGGTCAAACCGTCGCACCTTGTGTGTGCAAGCGAACGACGGCGACACACGAATAATTAGTTGTTCTGTGGTCCAAGTAAAAGGAGAGATAAAAAAATCAAATTAATTTATTGCTTCATGTAGTACATTACATACCTGGTGTTACATCTTAATGACTGTCACATGAAACATTAACACCTGGAAGATTTTGTAAGGAACAATGGACAGATAGCGGCGACTAGCCGACGCAAATATTGGCCAAATTGATATCTAAATATGGATGGATGAATTATAACGTACTATTTACCCGTGTGGCAAGCATAATCGATAGAGTACCCAACTCAGAAATCCGCCGTCGGGCAAAGCTGGTGGATTGGGGAAAGGATGGTTTCCCTGAAGGGGAGACGGGCAGGGCAAGTTGCACGTAGAGACGACGAGCGCTGGGCGTACACAGCTACAGTCTGGAGGACACGCACGGGACGATGCAGCGTGGGAAGATCACCAATGCGATGGTCCGACGACATCTCGCGCACATTTGGGAAGGAATGGATGCGTCGGTCATAAATACAAGACAATGGAAGGATGGCGAGAAGGCCTACGTCCAGCGGTGGACAGATACAGGCCGACGATGACGACGAAGCATAATAAGGAATATGAATATATAGACCAGAGGCGACATTGTTCATCAGTTTCCAAATATCTCGCTGTTAGAGGTTATTGTTATTCAATGAAGACTTGTGGAAAATGAATAGGTATATCTACGTTAGGATCTTCATATAAATGGCGCGGAAACGGAAGCTGCGGCGAACATACTGAAACCAAACGGCTTATGTAAGGTTGTGTGTGTTTTTTGCAGGAATTAAGTGACTCTTCGAATGGGTCATTCTCTAATGTCGGATGGCCGGAACGGTAACACGACGCCTTAAACAGAATCCACAATAATATGCGGTTTTGTGGTATTGATCCAACATTGCGTTTCGATTATTTATTTATTTAAGCTTTTACACGTTAGGGTGCAAAAGTTGATCTTTATTTTCTAGATGTTTTAGCGTACCGGAATCAACGGAGTAATTTTATATGTTGTAATGACGCATTTAATCGGTTCTGTGTTGTTGTTTTGCTGTGTCTGGGACAGACACTATTTATCAGAATGGCCGAGTGTTAAGAATCCTAAAATCTAATGGAATTGGTATTAGAAAATATGATGATGACGATGGAAATGCTATAAGGCTGTATGATCTTTTGGCGCATTTGCCTTACTAAAAAACGCAACAACAACTGTCATACTGACTCTTGTGGTTCGCCTTTCGCGCGAAAAACCGGTGGTGGTAATTGTGATTCGAATTGGTCAAAAATGTGGTGCTCATTGATGTAACTCAGAGAATATTGATGGCAGTGTGGCTGTGGAAGGGTTCAGGTGGTCCTATCTTTGTGACGACAGCGGAGCTGCAATTCGGTGAGATCAACCCAAGCTAGTATTCCTTGCCATCTCCCAGAGACCATACCTCGTAGGGTGGCTATCGTTTTCATTATAAATAAAAAATGGACGCCAATTCGCTACCCTGCGGAAGAGTGCCCAAAAGGCTGGCGACGTTACCTCGTTGTATAGCCTGCGCTATACGCTGGGTCGCTGGCCGAGGTAAGCGCCAGCCCTTTGGTCACCCGACGAGTCAATTAGGCGCGACGACAGTTCCTTGACCAGTCGCCACGCCTCTGGTCCCCATGGCCCCATGGTCTCTACACCAAACGGCACAAATATGTAGCACTCGCTGAGAGCCGCATATTTCAATTTCAATTTATTTAATTGCATACACATGTCAGAATGTACATTAATACATTAGGTCTTAAAACTATGACATATGCGCCCTGTAGGGCACAGCAACATGGAATGACAGAGGCAGACATTGCGGCAATAAGTAAATTATGTAGTTAATTAATTTATTTCATTTTATCATCCAAAAATTCAGCGACGGTATAGTACGATTTGTCAATAAGAAAAAGTTTTAATGTTCTATTAAATTTTGTATTGTTATTTTCATTTTTTATATTTATTGGTAATTCGTTATAGATTTTTATTGACATAGGGTGGGGTCCAGTGCTATGCATTTTCAATTTTGAAGATAGGACTTGTATTAAATTATTATTTGCGCCGCTTGAGGCTTACATTAAACTAAAAATATAGTTACTAAAATATATCTAAACTAAGATAAAACAGACAGACAGACGGACCACAAAGAGATCCTATAAGGGTTAAAAAGTTACTTCGTTTACTTTTTAATAAGTAACATTATCCGACCGATGAAAAAAAAAATATTTATTTATAAACTTACGCCCGATTCCCGTAGGGGTAGGCAGAGACGATGGACTTCCATCTGCTGCGATCCTGGCCTCGTCCACATTCATCAATCTCTTCATGCACTTGTCGGCTTGTAGTAGACCGCACTTGGCCCTTTTTCAAGACATCGCCAATTTGGTCGACGCACGTTCTCCTCGGTCTACCTCTGTTGACCAAAGTCAAATCTCTTTATTGCAAGCAAGATGAATTTTGGCAGGGGAATAAAAGCACGCCATCAAAAATCATTTT